>CAJQUN010000328.1:0-660935 GCA_907163345.1 Haberlea rhodopensis
GTGCATTGACTACAGGCAAGTTGAACAAGGGCTAAACAGTGAAGAACAGATATCCACTCCCGAGGATTGATGATCTGTTCGACCAGCTTCAGGGTACAAGAGGTGTACTCGAAGAGAGACCTTGAGGTCAGGCTATCATCAGGTACGGGTTAGAACTGGTGATGTTTCAAAAGACGGCTTTTAGAACTCGATAATGGACCTATGAGTTCTTGGTGATGCCTTTCGGTGGACAAATGCACCCTGCAGTTTTTATGAGCCTGATGAACAGAGTATTTCAGGAGTACCTCGATCAGTTTGTGATCGTATTCATTGATGACATCCTCGTCTATTCAAGGAGTGAGGAGGATCATGCCAATCATCTGAGGATAGTGCTCCAGATCCTCAGAGATCATCAGTTGTACGCCAAACTCAGCAAGTGTGAGTTTTGGCTGAGCAGTGTTGCATTCTTGGGCCATATTATATCACGAGAAGGGATATCAGTAGACCCGAGGAAGATAGAGGCAGTTATGGATTGGTCTACCCCTACTTCAGTCAGTGAGATTCGGAGTTTTCTTGGGTTGGCTGGCTATTATCGACGTTTCGTCGAGGGTTTCTCAAAGATCGCCAACCACTTACACAGCTGACTCAGAAGGGAGTCTCTTTTTGTTGGTCAGAGGCTTGTGAGCAGAGTTTCCGGGAATTGAAACACAGACTGACTACTGCACCAGTTCTTGTGATTCCCAAGGAGAACAAAGGATTTGTTCTTTATACCGACGCATCGCTACAGGGCTTAGGATGCGTACTGATGCAGGACAGACATGTAGTGGCTTATGCTTCGAGACAGTTGAAGCCACATGAGACGAGGTATCCAGTCCATGATCTGGAATTGGCAGCTATAGTTTTCGCCTTAAAGATATGGCGACACTACTTATACGGTACCTCATTCACCATCTTCACTGATCACAAAAGCCTGAAGTTCTTGTTTACACAGGCTGAGCTGAACATGAGACAGAGGAGATGGATGGATCTATTGAAGGATTATGATTGTGAAATCCTATACAATCCCGGGAAAGCAAACTTGACAAGCCGACGCCTTGAGTCGGAAGGTGAGGAGCACAGCAGAGGATGCCATGTACCTATCGGCTATGTTGGGCTCCTACTGCCATTTGGGATTCGATTACGATGTGTCTACTTCACCAGTACAGGTTTTGACCTTGCTAGCTGAGCCGGTTATTTATGATCACATCAGGAAGGCTCAGGGGACCGATGCAGAGATTCAGAGATGGATGTCAGTGGTCCATTCAGATCAGCCATCGAGATTCAGAGTGGCTGAGGACGGTTCTTTGAGACTTGGCGATAGATGGGTGGTTCCAAATACACCCGAGTTGCGCCAGGGTATCTTACAGCGAGCTCATTGCAGTAGGATGAGTGTTCACCCAGGCGGGAAGAAGATGTATAAGGATCTACGCAACCAGTTCTGGTGGAGGCGTATGAAACAAGATGTCACCTCATTTGTCAAGCGCTGTTTGATTTGTCAACAGGTGAAGGCTGAGAGGCAGAGGCCTGGAGGTGAACTAAGGAGTTTGGAGATACCCGAGTGGAAGTGGCAGCACGTGTCGATGGACTTCGTGACCCACTTACCGAGGACTGTTTCGGGTTTTGATGCCATCTGGGTAGTCGTGGACAGATTGACTAAAGTGGCTCATTTCATTCCTTACTGTATGACATATACGCACTTGAGGATGGCACAGTTATATGTCAGAGATATAGTGAGACTACACGGGATTCCTGTTTCGATAGTGTCTGATCGAGATCCACGGTTCACATCTCACTTTTGGGAAGGTCTGCAGAAAGCTCTAGGTACGGAGTTGAGGCTGAGCACAGCCTATCACCCTCAGACGGACGGACAGACTGAGCGTACGATACAGACGCTCGAGGATATGTTGAGAGCTTGTGTGTTAGAGTTCGACATATCATGGCAGGACTTGATAGCCTTGGTGGAGTTCTCTTACAACAACAGCTACCAGGCAAGTATACAGATGGCTCCTTTGAGGCCCTCTATGGTAGGCGTTGTAGGTCACCCTTGTGTTGGGATGACTTGGACCGTAAGTCGGTTGGAGGACCAGAGTTGGTTCAGGAAATGGAAGAGAAAGTTAAGGTTATCAGACGAAAGATGAAGGCAGCTCAGGATAGACAGGCAGCATATGCCAATCAGCGGCGGAGACCGTTGGAGTTTCAGTTGGGCGACAGAGTTTTTCTGAAGATCTCACCCTTCAGGGGTGTGGTACGGTTTGGTATGCGGGGGAAGTTGTCTCCTAGATACGTGGGGCCGTATGAGATCTTACAGCGTGTGGGTACTCTGGCGTACCGTTTGGCTTTACCGCCTTCTCTGTCGGGTATACACGATGTATTCCATGTGTCTATGCTGAGGAAGTATGAGCCGGACCCTTCACATGTGTTACAGCCTTCTGAGGTTCAGATTGAGTCCGATGTTTCCTATGTGGAGCGGCCTATCAGGATTTTGGATAGGGCAGATCGCAGACTGAGAAACAAAGTTATACCTATGGTCAAAGTTCAGTGGGATCGTAGGGGTGTCGAGGAGGCCACGTGGGAGACGGAGCGACACATGGTGCAGCACTACCCAGAACTGTTTTCTGGTATGTGATTTACGTTTCATTTTATTTTGGGTAAGTGCATGCTGATTTCGAGGGCGAAATCCTATAAGTAGGGGAGTATTGTGATATCCCCGAAATGATTATGTGTTATTTAAACATTAATCATTGTTGTGAAATTTATGGTACTAATTCTTGTGATGAATTAATAATATTGGGAGGTGCATGTGAGGGTGCATGTGTTACATGTTGGGATTTTGGGGATTGTGGCATGTTTAATTTGGGGTGTGTGTTAATCGTTTTGGTAAAGTATATTTTAAATGGGAATTGAAGTATTTTAATGAGAAAATACTATAAAATATCATGTGAGGATATTTTAATACATCGTGCGAAATACCGGGACCAAAACATAACACATCACATAAACCCACCACAAACCACCCCCCCTTGACCCATACCCTGCTGCCAGCTGCAGCTTGCCCATACCTTTTCCCTTACCTCTCACTCCACCTTGTCATAACTGAAATCACTCCATTCTTTCCAACTTTTTCGTCCAACATCTGGTAAGGGAAAACAAGAGGAGATCCACCATTTTTCTTGCTTGGAAAGCTTGCAAAAATCGGAGCCAAAAGGGGTGAGAAACCATTTCTGGGTTTGAAGTTTTTGTTGTTGAGTTCATACTTTGTTTAGTGTGAGAAATGGCATGTTAGGTTAGGTTTCGTTAAACCTTCGATTCATGTTCATTTATGGTGTGTTTATGAAGCTTCCAGTATTTTTCCTTGAGCACATTACATGTTTTATGTGGTAGATTTAAGCATGTAAAGTATGGTGTTCGAAAATCTGGGTAGATATTTTCCCCTGTTTTCTGGAAATATGTGATCTGGGAGTGATATTGAAGGGGTGGTATTATGCATGGTAGAAGGGTTTTTGAATGAACCTTCGATGTGGAAATATGCATGGTAGTTTGGTGAACCCTTGGCATTTTTATTCGAGCAAATTGCATGACTTATGTAGTAGATTTCATTGCTTGAAAATGTGTACTCAAAAATCTGGGCAGGAAGACAATGCCCTGTTTCCAGAAAATGTTGGATGAGTACTGATGTTCATGGGTGTTTTTAATGCATGTGAGTTTGTGGTTGGGGTACAATCTTGATGTAAATACACTCAGGGTAATGTATTTTAAATACTAGCATGTTGGTCTTGGCATGTTGTATGTCTTACATGTTAGAATGAAAGGTGTGAATATCGGTGTTGAACATTCTGGAAAATTATCGCGCACAGACCAAGTGGCGATCGATCTCCACAAAGGGCGCGATCGATCGCCGAGGTCCAGTAGCCAAAATCAAAGCCACGCGATCGATCGCCATGAAAGGCGCGATCGATCGCCATGGGACAGTGGAGTTTGGCGATCGATCGCCAATGGGTAGCGATCGATCGCCAGAAGCAAAATTTTGAAATATTGTTTTTTTGTTGGATTTTTGATTTTGGATCATATATTGGCATCTAATATTGTGTTGTACACTGGTGTAGAGCCTTCACAGACGGCTACACAACGCAGGGGATAGAGTCCCACCACACACTACTTTTTGGAAAGGTACGTAAGCGACGTACGGGCATCCCAACGGTAACATGTATTTATGTTTTGTCTGCATGACACATGATGAATGCAATGTGATGCATTATTGAGTTGATACATGTTATTATGCATTGTTGTTGCATAATATGCATTGTTGTTGCATATTGTGATGTGGGATAAAGAGATGTATTCCACGAGTCAGGGCGATCACGGTTAAGGTGTTAATGCTTACGCTTTACCGCTAAAAATGTGGAGCGGGAGGGGGGAGGCTCGCTTGCACATGGAGGCGGGTATATACTATACTGAGCGAGGATGAGATAACGCTAGTATAAAGAAGCGAGGATGAGATACCGCTTATTTTGAGATTATAAAAGCGGAGAAGTATTAAAATAACCGATGATGACTGACTCAAGAAAAAGAGGAAATGTCATGACATTCATTTGTGAAACCATACATTCATATAATGTGTTATATTATGAATCATGGTACAGGGACAACCAGTGGGCATTGTAAATGCGATGGAAATACAGGAAGTGATTTGTATTTTATGATTGCGCATTTACGCCTTATTTTCATATTATGTTGAATATGAATTGTGATATGCTCATGTGTTGGGGGTTGTCTTTGTAGGTGCTTTTGATGTTGAGAACCAGGGTCGGGGTTGAGAAGCTGAGCTGTAAGGAGAGTTACGGGATTAGCTACAAGATTTGAGAAAATTTTATATAGCTTCTACTTGTGGTAGAATAAGACTATAATGTAGCACCTTTTGTAGGAATTTGTGAAATCCCTTTTGAAACTTTTGCTACTGTATTCCTTAAGCTCAGGAAAATCAACATGACTCTTTACTCTGATTTATTCATATGAATGTTTAGTTCTCTTAATCGCACCTATTAGTATATTGAGATATCGGGGTCTCACATTTAGTGGTATCAGAGCAGTGGTTAGATAACCAGGGAAGAGTGAAGGGTAGCCTTTAGAGACAAGTTGGCTAGGTATTCATTGTTGGGCATGTTATGCATGTGATGCATATTGTTGTATAAGTATTATACTAACATGCTTTTGGATATGATACTCTTGTTATCTAACGGCTTATACTATGAACTGTTTTTGGTATTGTTGTTAACTCTTGTGTTACAGCATGGCGGCTATTAACCCGGAGAACCTCAATGAAGAGGTAGGGGATATGGGCAGTATGAATGCTAGTGTTGCTCATGTGAATCCTTTACCGCCACCTGCTGTGGGAATAGAGCCCAGTGCACAGATGTTATTACCCGGGGAGCTCAGTTTGACACAGTTTCTGAATTTCCGTCCACCCATGTTTGAGGGGACCGAATCTGGAGAAGGGGCCGAAGAGTGGCTAGAACGGATAGAGCAGATACTTGTGACTGCGCCCTGTGCACGTACCGCATGGCTGAGGTTAGCCGAATTTCAGATGGCGAAGAAGCCTTCTATGTGGTGGAAGACCACTGTGGTGGAGCTGAGAGCTCAGGGCATGGTAGTAGACTGGACTGTATTCAGGACCCGGTTTCTTAACCGGTATTTTTCTGCCGCTGCTAGACAAGTCAAAGAGGACGAATTCACTAATTTGAAGCAGGGAAACATGTCAGTTTCAGACTTTGCCTTGCAGTATTCCTCACTGTTGAGGTATGTCCCCCATATTGCTGTGAGCAGCCATGCAAAGATGAGGCATTTCATGAAAGGACTCAGGCCAGAACTATTTGACCGGGTTATCTCCAACAACCCTAGCTCTTTTGATGACGCCCTGACACGGGCAGAGTTAGCGGAAATTGCAGTGGGAGCATACAAGGATGTTGTACCCCCTCCAGTACCATCACAGAGGCCTGTTGCTGATAGTTTGAAACCACGAGGAGATCAGTTCAAGACTCGTGGAGCCTCATCATCTTCCAGATTTAGCGGGAAGAAATCTCAGAGTCAGAAACAGAGCAATCGAGGACCTACACAGGGGAGTAAGGCAGGAGGGGACAGGTGTGACCGCTGTGGAGGATTTCACTTGTCACGTGACTGCCGAGGCTGTTATGTTTGTGGCAAGGTGGGCCACTTAGCTAGGAACTGCCCCAATCGGGCAAGTCAGACAGACTCAGGGCCGAATAGGCCAAGACTTGATGCTGGGAGGGCACCACCGAGACAGCAGTTTGCGCCTCGACCGCAAGGAGGTCAGGCGGCAGGACCACCGCAGGGTCAGGTGTACGCACTGACTAGGGAGCAGGCTGAGGCAGCCCCAGAGGAGGTCATTGCTGGTACGTGTCATTTATTTACGTACCCTGCATTTATTTTGGTAGATACAGGTGCTTCTCATTCTTTTGTGTCTGTTGCTTTTGTGGAGAGACACCACTTGTGCTCGTCTCTGTTGCCCACGCCTCTCATGGTCTCGACACCCACGGGGAAGCATGTGATTGCGGATCGGCTGTTGTCTGATTGCCTCATTTATTTTGAGGGCAATGATCTGAGGGCTGATCTGATTCAGTTAGAGATGGCAGACTTTGACTGTATTATCGGCATTGATGTGTTGAGCAGATACCGAGCTGTGGTAGACTGTCGGCAGAGGACTGTTCGTTTTCTATCTGATCAGGGGTTCCAGTGGACTTTTTATGGGGACGGCTCTCGTCCAAGGATTCCAGTGATCTCAGCGGTTAAGATGTCGCGGTTATTGGAGCGCGGCCACACCGGTTACATCATTTATGCGGTGGATGTATCTGAGGAAAAAGAAGTGAGAGCCGAGGACATTCCAGTTGTGGCGGAGTTCATTGATGTGTTCCCAGATGAGATTCCGGGATTTCCGCCTGTCAGGGATGTTGAGTTTGCTATTGAGCTGTTACCGGGGACATCAGCCATTTCTCGTGCCCCATACAGGATGGCACCGGCAGAGCTGAGGGAACTAAAGGTACAGTTACAGGAGCTCCTTGACAAGGGATACATTCGTCCTAGTGTATCGCCTTGGGGTGCACCAGTCTTGTTCGTGAAAAAGAAGGATGGATCAATGCGTCTGTGCATTGACTACAGGCAATTGAACAAGGCTACAGTGAAGAACAGATATCCACTCCCGAGGATTGATGATCTGTTCGACCAGCTTCAGGGTACAGAGGTGTACTCGAAGATAGACTTGAGGTCAGGCTATCATCAGGTACGGGTTAGAACTGGTGATGTTCAAAAGACGGCTTTTAGAACTCGATATGGACACTATGAGTTCTTGGTGATGCCTTTCGGTGTGACAAATGCACCTGCAGTTTTTATGAGCCTGATGAACAGAGTATTTCAGGAGTACCTCGATCAGTTTGTGATCGTATTCATTGATGACATCCTCGTCTATTCAAGGAGTGAGGAGGATCATGCCAATCATCTGAGGATAGTGCTCCAGATCCTCAGAGATCATCAGTTGTACGCCAAACTCAGCAAGTGTGAGTTTTGGCTGAGCAGTGTTGCATTCTTGGGCCATATTATATCACGAGAAGGGATATCAGTAGACCCGAGGAAGATAGAGGCAGTTATGGATTGGTCTACCCCTACTTCAGTCAGTGAGATTCGGAGTTTTCTTGGGTTGGCTGGCTATTATCGACGTTTCGTCGAGGGTTTCTCAAAGATCGCCAAACCACTTACACAGCTGACTCAGAAGGGAGTCTCTTTTTGTTGGTCAGAGGCTTGTGAGCAGAGTTTCCGGGAATTGAAACACAGACTGACTACTGCACCAGTTCTTGTGATTCCCAAGGAGAACAAAGGATTTGTTCTTTATACCGACGCATCGCTACAGGGCTTAGGATGCGTACTGATGCAGGACAGACATGTAGTGGCTTATGCTTCGAGACAGTTGAAGCCACATGAGACGAGGTATCCAGTCCATGATCTGGAATTGGCAGCTATAGTTTTCGCCTTAAAGATATGGCGACACTACTTATACGGTACCTCATTCACCATCTTCACTGATCACAAAAGCCTGAAGTTCTTGTTTACACAGGCTGAGCTGAACATGAGACAGAGGAGATGGATGGATCTATTGAAGGATTATGATTGTGAAATCCTATACCATCCCGGGAAAGCAAACTTGACAGCCGACGCCTTGAGTCGGAAGGTGAGGAGCACAGCAGAGGATGCCATGTACCTATCGGCTATGTTGGGCTCCTACTGCCATTTGGGATTCGATTACGATGTGTCTACTTCACCAGTACAGGTTTTGACCTTGCTAGCTGAGCCGGTTATTTATGATCACATCAGGAAGGCTCAGGGGACCGATGCAGAGATTCAGAGATGGATGTCAGTGGTCCATTCAGATCAGCCATCGAGATTCAGAGTGGCTGAGGACGGTTCTTTGAGACTTGGCGATAGATGGGTGGTTCCAAATACACCCGAGTTGCGCCAGGGTATCTTACAGCGAGCTCATTGCAGTAGGATGAGTGTTCACCCAGGCGGGAAGAAGATGTATAAGGATCTACGCAACCAGTTCTGGTGGAGGCGTATGAAACAAGATGTCACCTCATTTGTCAAGCGCTGTTTGATTTGTCAACAGGTGAAGGCTGAGAGGCAGAGGCCTGGAGGTGAACTAAGGAGTTTGGAGATACCCGAGTGGAAGTGGCAGCACGTGTCGATGGACTTCGTGACCCACTTACCGAGGACTGTTTCGGGTTTTGATGCCATCTGGGTAGTCGTGGACAGATTGACTAAAGTGGCTCATTTCATTCCTTACTGTATGACATATACGCACTTGAGGATGGCACAGTTATATGTCAGAGATATAGTGAGACTACACGGGATTCCTGTTTCGATAGTGTCTGATCGAGATCCACGGTTCACATCTCACTTTTGGGAAGGTCTGCAGAAAGCTCTAGGTACGGAGTTGAGGCTGAGCACAGCCTATCACCCTCAGACGGACGGACAGACTGAGCGTACGATACAGACGCTCGAGGATATGTTGAGAGCTTGTGTGTTAGAGTTCGACATATCATGGCAGGACTTGATAGCCTTGGTGGAGTTCTCTTACAACAACAGCTACCAGGCAAGTATACAGATGGCTCCTTTTGAGGCCCTCTATGGTAGGCGTTGTAGGTCACCCTTGTGTTGGGATGACTTGGACCGTAAGTCGGTTGGAGGACCAGAGTTGGTTCAGGAAATGGAAGAGAAAGTTAAGGTTATCAGACGAAAGATGAAGGCAGCTCAGGATAGACAGGCAGCATATGCCAATCAGCGGCGGAGACCGTTGGAGTTTCAGTTGGGCGACAGAGTTTTTCTGAAGATCTCACCCTTCAGGGGTGTGGTACGGTTTGGTATGCGGGGGAAGTTGTCTCCTAGATACGTGGGGCCGTATGAGATCTTACAGCGTGTGGGTACTCTGGCGTACCGTTTGGCTTTACCGCCTTCTCTGTCGGGTATACACGATGTATTCCATGTGTCTATGCTGAGGAAGTATGAGCCGGACCCTTCACATGTGTTACAGCCTTCTGAGGTTCAGATTGAGTCCGATGTTTCCTATGTGGAGCGGCCTATCAGGATTTTGGATAGGGCAGATCGCAGACTGAGAAACAAAGTTATACCTATGGTCAAAGTTCAGTGGGATCGTAGGGGTGTCGAGGAGGCCACGTGGGAGACGGAGCGACACATGGTGCAGCACTACCCAGAACTGTTTTCTGGTATGTGATTTACGTTTCATTTTATTTTGGGTAAGTGCATGCTGATTTCGAGGGCGAAATCCTATAAGTAGGGGAGTATTGTGATATCCCCGAAATGATTATGTGTTATTTAAACATTAATCATTGTTGTGAAATTTATGGTACTAATTCTTGTGATGAATTAATAATATTGGGAGGTGCATGTGAGGGTGCATGTGTTACATGTTGGGATTTTGGGGATTGTGGCATGTTTAATTTGGGGTGTGTGTTAATCGTTTTGGTAAAGTATATTTTAAATGGGAATTGAAGTATTTTAATGAGAAAATACTATAAAATATCATGTGAGGATATTTTAATACATCGTGCGAAATACCGGGACCAAAACATAACACATCACATAAACCCACCACAAACCACCCCCCCTTGACCCATACCCTGCTGCCAGCTGCAGCTTGCCCATACCTTTTCCCTTACCTCTCACTCCACCTTGTCATAACTGAAATCACTCCATTCTTTCCAACTTTTTCGTCCAACATCTGGTAAGGGAAAACAAGAGGAGATCCACCATTTTTCTTGCTTGGAAAGCTTGCAAAAATCGGAGCCAAAAGGGGTGAGAAACCATTTCTGGGTTTGAAGTTTTTGTTGTTGAGTTCATACTTTGTTTAGTGTGAGAAATGGCATGTTAGGTTAGGTTTCGTTAAACCTTCGATTCATGTTCATTTATGGTGTGTTTATGAAGCTTCCAGTATTTTTCCTTGAGCACATTACATGTTTTATGTGGTAGATTTAAGCATGTAAAGTATGGTGTTCGAAAATCTGGGTAGATATTTTCCCCTGTTTTCTGGAAATATGTGATCTGGGAGTGATATTGAAGGGGTGGTATTATGCATGGTAGAAGGGTTTTTGAATGAACCTTCGATGTGGAAATATGCATGGTAGTTTGGTGAAACCCTTGGCATTTTTATTCGAGCAAATTGCATGACTTATGTAGTAGATTTCATTGCTTGAAAATGTGTACTCAAAAATCTGGGCAGGAAGACAATGCCCTGTTTCCAGAAAATGTTGGATGAGTACTGATGTTCATGGGTGTTTTTAATGCATGTGAGTTTGTGGTTGGGGTACAATCTTGATGTAAATACACTCAGGGTAATGTATTTTAAATACTAGCATGTTGGTCTTGGCATGTTGTATGTCTTACATGTTAGAATGAAAGGTGTGAATATCGGTGTTGAACATTCTGGAAAATTATCGCGCACAGACCAAGTGGCGATCGATCTCCACAAAGGGCGCGATCGATCGCCGAGGTCCAGTAGCCAAAATCAAAGCCACGCGATCGATCGCCATGAAAGGCGCGATCGATCGCCATGGGACAGTGGAGTTTGGCGATCGATCGCCAATGGGTAGCGATCGATCGCCAGAAGCAAAATTTTGAAATATTGTTTTTTTGTTGGATTTTTGATTTTGGATCATATATTGGCATCTAATATTGTGTTGTACACTGGTGTAGAGCCTTCACAGACGGCTACACAACGCAGGGGATAGAGTCCCACCACACACTACTTTTTGGAAAGGTACGTAAGCGACGTACGGGCATCCCAACGGTAACATGTATTTATGTTTTGTCTGCATGACACATGATGAATGCAATGTGATGCATTATTGAGTTGATACATGTTATTATGCATTGTTGTTGCATAATATGCATTGTTGTTGCATATTGTGATGTGGGATAAAGAGATGTATTCCACGAGTCAGGGCGATCACGGTTAAGGTGTTAATGCTTACGCTTTACCGCTAAAAATGTGGAGCGGGAGGGGGGAGGCTCGCTTGCACATGGAGGCGGGTATATACTATACTGAGCGAGGATGAGATACCGCTAGTATAAAGAAGCGAGGATGAGATACCGCTTGTTTTGAGATTATAAAAGCGGAGAAGTATTAAAATAACCGATGATGACTGACTCAAGAAAAAGAGGAAATGTCATGACATTCATTTGTGAAACCATACATTCATATAATGTGTTATATTATGAATCATGGTACAGGGACAACCAGTGGGCATTGTAAATGCGATGGAAATACAGGAAGTGATTTGTATTTTATGATTGCGCATTTACGCCTTATTTTCATATTATGTTGAATATGAATTGTGATATGCTCATGTGTTGGGGGTTGTCTTTGTAGGTGCTTTTGATGTTGAGAACCAGGGTCGGGGTTGAGAAGCTGAGCTGTAAGGAGAGTTACGGGATTAGCTACAAGATTTGAGAAAATTTTATATAGCTTCTACTTGTGGTAGAATAAGACTATAATGTAGCACCTTTTGTAGGAATTTGTGAAATCCCTTTTGAAACTTTTGCTACTGTATTCCTTAAGCTCAGGAAAATCAACATGACTCTTTACTCTGATTTATTCATATGAATGTTTAGTTCTCTTAATCGCACCTATTAGTATATTGAGATATCGGGGTCTCACATTTGCTAAGGATAAGATCTGTGAAGCTTGCCAAATGGGCAAACATATCAGATCATCCTTCAAAAACAAGAATGCCAAATCCTCCTCACGCTGCTTAGAACTATTGCATATGGACTTGTTTGGTCCTATACCAATAACAAGTTTAGGGGGAATGCGGTATACTCTTGTTGTTATTGATGATTACTCACGTTTTACTTGGACTATATTTTTGAGCAGTAAAGATCAAACCGGTCCGAAATTGATCAAGCAGCTGAAACGCACTCAGAATGAGAAATCATCAAGCATAGACAGGATTCGAAGTGACAAAGGCACTGAATTTTCAAATCAGAATCTTGAATCCTTTCTAGAAGATCAAGGAATTAAGCATGAACTTTCAGCTGCTCGAACTCCTCAACAAAATGGAGTTGCAGAACGAAGGAACAGAACGCTTAAAGAGGCAGCAAGAACAATGCTTGCTGATTCTGGAATTTCGCAAAAGTTCTGGGCAGAAGCTGTAAATACTGCTTGCTACACTCAAAATCGGTCTATGATTAACAAGAAGTTGAATCTTACTCCATATGAAGTATGGACTGGTAACAGACCGTCTATCTCTCATCTTCATGTATTTGGCTGCAAATGCTTCGTTCACAACAATGGTAAGAATCATCTTACAACATTTGAAGCTAAATCAGATAATGGGATATTTTTAGTATATTCATCAAATAGCAAAGCTTTTCGAGTTTTCAATAATCGCAATTTAACTGTAGAAGAATCAGTTCATGTAGTTTTTGATGAATCTTTATGTATTGAGGGTAACAAGGAATCAATTCAAAATCAGATGGAAAATATCCATCTCGAAGCTAACAGTGATGATGAGATTGTAGCTAACAGGTCAAGAAACAATCCACCGGAACCTGAAGTACCAGAAAGACCGGATCAAGGCAATGAAGCTCCTTTAGATCGAGCCGATCCGGATGGTCCTAACTCTAATGTTAAAGCAGATGCTGATAGTACTGCTGCTACTCACCCTTCTGGACCAGATAATCCGAAATCAAGCTATCGATGGACAAAGAGGCATCCACCTGATCTAGTGATTGGAAGTCCTTCTGCACCTATTAGAACCAGAGGACAGATGATGGACGAATTCACTCATGCCGCTTTCATATCAAATCTGGAACCTAAAAAGATTGATGAAGCTTTGACTGATTACAACTGGATTAAAGCCATGCAAGAAGAGCTTAATCAATTTGAACAAAATCAAGTTTGGAGTCTAAACCCCAGACCAAGCGATCTGCCTGTTATTGGAACCATATGGGTTTTCAGAAACAAGCTGGACGCAGATGGAGTTGTGGTTAGAAACAAAGCCAGACTGGTGGCGCAAGGATTCCGACAAGAAGAAGGAATTGACTTCGATGAATCTTTTGCACCAGTCGCCAGACTTGAAGCAATCCGAATATTTCTTGCTTATGCTGCTTTTAAAGACTTCAAGGTATATCAAATGGACGTTAAGAGTGCCTTTCTTAATGGTAAGCTTCAGGAGGAAGTCTACATTGAGCAACCTCCTGGACTTCAGAACCACTCATTCCCAGATCATGTATATCTACTGAATAAAGCAGTATATGGACTGAAACAAGCTCCAAGAGCCTGGTATGACACTCTGTCTCAATTTCTGCTGAACCATGACTTTCAGATCGGCTCAGTGGATAAAACTCTGTTTAAATTTATTAAGGGGGAACATACTTTGTTAGTTCAAATTTATGTTGACGATATCATTTTTGGGTCAACTAACCCCAAATTATGCGAGAAATTCTCTAAGTTAATGCAGGGACAGTTTGAGATGAGTATGATGGGAGAACTTTCATTCTTTCTGGGTCTCCAAGTCAAACAGCTCAGCAATGACATTTTCATAAATCAAGCCAAGTATACCAAAGAGCTTCTCAAGCGATTCAGAATGGAAACTTGTTCAACTGCATCAACTCGATTGAGTCCTTCAATCAAACTAGATAAAGACGAAGGGGGAACAACAGTTGAAGTAACTATGTATCGAGGACTGATCGGATCGCTCTCATATCTTACAGAGAGCCGGCCTGATATAATGTTCTCAGTCTGTATGTGCGCTAGATTCCAGTCAGATCCAAAGCAATCACACTTTATTGCTGCTAAGCGTATTCTGAAATACTTAAAAGGATCTCAGAACATTGGTCTTTGGTATTCCAAAGATTCAAACCTCAGCTTAATCGGATATTCAGATGCTGACTATGCTGGATGTAAGATTGATCGTAAAAGCACCAGTGGAACTTGTCAATTCTTAGGTGAAAGATTGATCTCTTGGTTTAGTAAGAAGCAAACACCTATTGCCACATCTACAGCTGAAGCAGAATATCTTGCCGTTGGAAGCAGTTGCGCTCAAATGCTCTGGATTCAACACCAGCTCAAAGACTATGGCATTCAAGCTGTTGAATCTCCAATATTTTGTGACAACACAAGTGCAATTTCTATAACGTATAATCCATTTTTGCACTCTCGAACCAAGCATGTTGATATCAGACATCATTTTATTCGAGATCATGTTGGCAAAAAGGAAATTCGGATCGAGCATATTTCAACAGAACAACAAGCAGCAGATATTTTCACCAAACCACTTCCTGAGGCTAAGTTTAATTATTTCCGTCAAATTGTTGGTTTAATAACTTATCTTGATGTTTTAGAAGTATCCTTCTTTTAGCTTTTAAAGATTGTATGCTGGCACAGATCGATAATACAATGATCAGAAAGACACAGACCGGTCCGAACTTTCAGACCAGTCTATGTCAAATCTGATGTTATCCCATGATCTGTCTGGTCAACAAATCTTTAAATAAAGTAATTATTCAAAACAACCCGGACTGATCCCAATGTTAATCGCCTTATCTCTCTCTCATCTTGTCCGTTTATTTTGAATTCTTTAATTATCAGTCATCGAGATAAAGACACGTGTCTTCTCTCTCCTATTTAGCGGGCTGAATATTTTACTTTCATTCACTTTTTACGAATTACTGCTGTCTGCTCTCTACCTCTCAAATATTTTTTTCACACTCTCCGTATTCTTCACTTCACTCAAATGGCTACTATCACTCACAATTCTTTATCTGTAGAGTTCAATGAAATATACAGGGCTGAAGATCCGGAAATGGTCTCTATGTTCAAATCCTTAGAGTCTTCCGGATTAAGGAACTTTCTGGAATGCGGGACGGTGGTTTACGAATCGGAGATTCGAGAACTGTTTGCAAATGCTGTATCTCAGAAGATGTTCATCTCCACCACCATCAAGGGCAAATCGTTTGACATCTCTCCGTCGACGCTGGCAAAGACCTTTGGTCTTCCCAACACCGGACTGATTGACTTTGGCCATATTCTTCAGGCCACTATCACTGATCTTCAGGGGAAGATATCCATCTTTGGCCATCGTCTGCAGCCGTCATTCAAGAAGAAGGAAATGCTTTTTCATTTCCAAGTGTTATGCAAGATTGTTGGCAAGCCATTATTGGGCAAAGCCGGAAGCTATGATGCTGTTACTGCTGAGAAATTCCGGGCCATGGCTGCTATTCACTCAGGGCAGAAGATGAATTGGTCTGCAATTTTATTTGGAGTTTTTCTTGAGAGAGTCATCGCCTCCAAACAGGCTGTCTGCTTTGCCGTTCCTCTAAGCAAACTTCTGGAGACACTGGACATCGAGCTGGGGAAGCCGTCTGTTCTGAGTCCGTTCAAAATTCTCAACCCTAGATTGGCTCTCCTGAAGTCCAAAAGTGCTCCACCCACTCCTTCTGATCTGGTGGCTGTCAAGATCGAACAAGGAGAAGAACAAGCTGCTGCTCGAAGACCTCGAGTCAAGAGCAGATTGACCATTCAGACTGACTCCGAGGAAACTCAGTCTGCTCCTTCGTCTCCAGCCAAGCCCCCTCCTAAAAAGCCACGAACCCAGATCACCAAGCCAATCAAAATCTTACCCATATTGCCTTCCACAAAAGCCACCCCTGCACCCCAAACTACAACCCAACCTTCAACAGCTTCAACCACTGTACCCAAAGTAACCATCAGAGTCCCCTCTGCTATTCCTGTGGTCAAAGGTATTGTTATAACTGAATTGGGAGACTACACCCAATCAGGGATCAAGTCCCCGTCTTCCACCGGCAAGGGCAAGGTCATTCTCACTGAACCCCTCTCCTCAAAACCCAAATCTGCCGCTCAAACAGCCATCGACATCGCTATGGAGGATGATGAAGAGAAGGTCAAGGCGCTCATTATGGTATTTGATGAATATGTCGAGTACAGAACGATCAACCACATTGATACGTTCTTTGGCAAGCTGAGAAGACTACAGAAAATGGAAGAAGAAGTCTTTAAGGGGACCAAGACAGACGATGTAAGAGTTGTTGTGCTTCGCAAAGATCTGTTCCAAGCCAACCAGAGATTCAGACTGGCAAATTCGCTCCTTGCAGCTAAGAAGGAGAACTTTGATCCGAGCAACCCGACTGCCAAAGATGATGGTGCAGTCATTGCTCAGCTGGAAATGGATGTTCATGCTCTTAATTTGGCTGTTCGTTTTCACCGACAGAAGCTTAACATCTCTACTCCTGTTCCTAGCCCGGATCACCCGTCTGCGAGCAAGACTTTGGCTGAACCTTTCATAGCGCCAATTCCCTCTGGAACAGCGAATCAGACAGCGGATCAGTCAACAGACAGCAGAGCAGCCACTGACCAATGCTCCGTATGCCGCAGAAACTGAAGCCATGAATGTTCTGCTGGATTCCCCAACAACTTCTATTCCTCTGGGATCTTCAGTCTCCCACACTCAGCACCGTCCAACCTCAACACTTACAACAGTCATCTCACCAGCTTTTGTCGATCCAGATCTGGTGGTGTCCACCGTTGTTGCAGCTTTACAGGTTGAGGAGCCTTCGAGACCTAGCACTCCTCCAGACCAATCTGCTGAAGATATGGCATTCTTAGAAGAATTTTCTTCGGACTTGGTCACCTTGATCCGGTCCGAAACACGCAAATCTGCAATGTCTTCACTGATACCCATTGCCGCAGAAGCTGATCACACCTTCTCGTCATCTGATCACTCTCCAAGCCAGTTATCTGATGCAGCTCCATCCTTGGCAAGGTCCCTTCGACACCTCTCTGATAACTGTCTATCTCTCTCTCAACGAGTCATAGAATTTCATCAGGGTCAGAGGACTACATTTTTGGATTTTGAATCTTTCAAGGAGAAGATGACCGCCAGTATTAGCAGCATTCAGCGAGGACTGAATGATCTGTTCTCTCAGCAAGCTACTTATAAGAACAGTCTGAGAAAAGAGCAGATCGAGCTGGCCACTGAAGTTAGAGCATCCGTCGCCAAGTCCCTCCTTGCTCAAGACATTCGTCTTGATGCTATCAGCGCTCAGCTCGCTCAGATTGTCGATTTTCTTCAAAACATTGCTGCTGACAAAAAGGGGGAAAAGAGTAAAGACTTCAAGCCACATCAGTCTTCAGCAAGAAAGTAGCAGTTCTTATTAAGACAGACTTGTCTGTAATTGAAATAAGATTTTTGTTCTATAAAAATCTAACTTCTTAGTTAAGTCCTTGTTCATTTATTTTGAACTAAATGACTTAATCAATCCGAACTTCAACTCAAATATGTTCATTTATTTTGAACAAGAAAAGTAATTGATCCGCAAGTATACGCTTCAGAGTTATTAAAAGACTGGATAAAAAGATATAGAAGCGAGGTTTTGTCATCATCAAAAAGGGGGAATTTGTTAGTTCCAGATTTTAACGATGACAAAACATATCAGACCGGATCGATAGATATCAGACTGACCAGATCGATCGCTCAAAACAAATCAAGCTGATATGGTATATCGCAAATCAGATCGGATCGATGGAAATCAGCCTGACCAGATCGAAGCTTCAGATCGATATCAACTACTATCAGCTCAGAGCAGTCAAGGCTGAATAAGAATTGGTTCTTCAGTCCGAATCATTAACGGCTATTTATTGAAGCATTTAATGTTGCAATTAATGCTGAAAAGACCAAAGACTGAAGATTACCATAAAAGGTAAGAAGACAAAGAAGAGCTTACCTGACAGTCGCCAAAAGCATGAACCAGAACGGCAACTACCTTAAAGAAGAAGACTGCAGCTTACTCAGAGTTTAAGCAGAGTCAAGCTCAGACTTTTTCGAGCTGAAAATCTTCATAAGCACAAGCATATTATAATATTTGATCACATTAGGATCCTTGTGTGCATAGACTAATTTAGTCTATCTTGTGTATTTTGTACTGAGATATAGAAGTGAGAATCAATTGTAACTGTCAGACAGAGTGTGTCTGAACAGATTGAGAGACTAGGAGTTTCAATCTGGTAGTGAGGTAAATCCAGCTGAATCGGGTTTGTACAACAGGATTGTATAAATCAAAGTCTTCTAGTGGAATCCTTCCTTAATTGGAAGAAGGGGAGACGTAGAAGGATTACACCACCTTCGAACTTCCAGAAACATATTCCGTGTTTTATCATTCTGCATTCGCTATACTATTCAAGCCATCGAGCTGTTCTTACTAATCTAAGAACAGACCGTTCCGCACTAAAATATTCAGTGGTCTGTTCTGCAGAAGAGTTGATTAAGAAACAGATTTCCTTCCCTAAACCGAAAGAAATCACAAGGGATTAATTTTTAATAGGAGTGTTCATTCACCCCCCCTCTAAACACTCCGGACCGATCCTAACATGAAGGTTGTTGACGATCAAAAGACGTCTACAATGCAATCTCTCCAAAATATGTTTCAATTGTATTATAATCAACAGGCAAGTGAATCATCGTAACAAAGGCCTGCTGAAGAACAACCCCAAGCTCAAACTAAAGGTGGGGGCATCAATTTGCTTAGGATGCTGGGCGGGAAAAAACTTAAGGGAAAATGACCTTCTACTAGCACGTCGACTGAGTTGCAAATTTATCTGAATTATCAATTTGTAACGGAAGACAACTTCGACGTGTTACAATGGTGGAAGTCAAATGCGGCACAATTCCCTATCTTAGCCAAAATGGCTAGAGACGTGTATGCGGTACAAGCTTCAAGCATCGCTTCTGAATCTGCATTCTCAACATGTGACCGAATTATTGGAGAATACAGAAGTAGTCTCTCTGCTGATTCGTTATGCATGCTCACGTTACTTAAAGATTGGTTTGAAGCAGAATGTCAGAATAGAAGAGATGGGGCGGTTGACAAATTCGTAAACCATTATGACGAGCAAGAAGAAGAGAACGCAAAAATAATACTTATCAATTATGAAGAGTGCTAAACAGCAAAATTTTTTTATTTTGATTTTTTAATTGCCATATCTTTACAATTATTTGTATGCATCTATAATTTGAAATGAAGAAGAAATGTATTGAATTTGTGATGAATATTGGGGAAACATTTTAAAACATTAAATAAAAAATAAATAAAATTTTCTAAAATTTTTTTTAAAAAAAATGCGAAAAAAGCGGACCGGACCGGATCGGCCCAGAACCGTTTGGAACCGGAACCGGGACCGATCCGGTTCCTGAACGGACCGGACCGGTTCCACGCTTAAGGGATCCGGAACCGGCCGGTTCCGGATCGGAACCGGCCGGTTCCGGATCGGACCGGACCGATCCGATCCGTTACCTATTTGAAAGGCAAGATTCAAGCCTCACAAGTTCACCAATGCTTTGACAAAAGAGGTGGAAAATAAGGGTTTTGAAAATGTGTAGAGATTTTGTGTGTGAAACGTGTGCATGTATCTATTTTTGCTAGCTACTACATTTATTTAAGTCTCAAACATTCACATGCCATTACTTCAACCCAATTAGATTTTAAATTCTCAAAATCATGTAATTCAATAAATCCATGTATTCAACCTCACCCGGTTCAACCAAAAATCGAGTCCACACAATACAGTAATTAATTTTTAATTACTTAAGTTAGATAATTGCATTTAATGACTTACTCGCGAGCATCATATTACTCCCCTACTAAAAAGAATTTCGACCTCGAAATTGCATAGGCTTACCAACGTCAAATCAAAACATAAATTTCTCATACCACAAAATAGTTCCGGATAGTATTGCATCATATGTTGCTCCGTCTCCCACGTGGCCTCCTCGACACCCCTACAATCTCATTGAACTTTAACCATCGGTATATCTTTATTCCGAAGTCTGCGATCTGTCCGATCAAGAATTCTAACCGGTCGTTCTACATACGACATCCGAGTCTAACTACACTTCCTAAGGCTCCAAAAGGTGAGACGGATATGGTTCGCACTTCCTCAATATCGACACATGAACACACCGTGGATGCCAAATAACTATGGTGGCAAAGCTAAGCCAAAGTGTCGATATGCTGCAAGATCTCATAAGGGCCGACATATCTCGGTGACAGTTTTCCTTGCATCCCAAACCGCACAACACCCCTGAAAAGTGAGATTTTTAAAAATACTATGTCACCTGTCTGAAATTCTAATGGTCGTCATTTATTAGCATAAGCTGACTGCCTATCTTGCACTGTTTTCATTCTCAATCGAATCACTTTTATTTTCTCTTCCATTTCCCGGATCAATTCCAGCCCTCCTACTGGTTTACGATCTACGTCATCCCAGCACAGAGGAGATCTACAACGTCGACCATATAAAGCTTCAAATGGAGTCATCCGGATGCTTGCCTGATAGCTATTATTGTACGAGAACTCCACCAAAGCTACTGAATCCTTCCACGTAATGTCAAACTCTAACACACATGCTCGCAACATGTCCTCGAGCGTCTGTATTATACGCTTTGTCTGACCATTTGTTTTGGGGTGGTATGATGTGCTCAACCTTAATTCAGTCCCCAAAGCTGACTATAGACCTTCCCAAAAGTGTGAAGTAAATATTGGATCTCTATCAGATACAATGGAAACTGGAATCACATGCAATCTCACTACATCTCGAATATACTGTTGTGTCATCCTCAAGTATGTGAAGTCATATTGTAAGGTATAAAGTGGGCTACTTTAGTCAGTATGTCTACGATCACCCAAATGGCATCAAATCCGAAGCAATCCTTGGCAAATGAGTCACAAAGTCCATTGACATATGCTCCCACTTCCATTTGGCACTTCTAAACTCTTCAATTCACCTCCTTGTCTCCGCCTCTCCGCTTTCACATGCCGACAAATCAAACACTTTTTGTTACAAATGCTAATACATCTCGCTTCCACCAGAACTGGTCGCACATGTCTTTATACATCTTCTTAGTACCCGGATGGATACTGAATTTACTGCTATGAGCTCGTTGTAAAAAAAATCTCTTGGTGTAATTCGGATGAACCAGGGATTACCCAATGATCACCAAGCTTTAAAGTACCATCCTCAACTACTCTGAACCTCAATGGTTGTCCTTGGGAGGCCAGTATTGCCCATCTTCTTATTTCATCGTCTAACTTTTGAGTTATTCTAATGTTTTCAAAAATATTCGGTTCCGCTAATAATGTCGACACAAGTATCGGTGATGCTGACACATCAAAATCGTATCCCAACTGACAGTAGGAAGTCATTAAGGTCAACAGATGAATGACATCTTTAGCAGTATACTTCACCTTCCGACTCAAGGCATCAGCTGTCAAGTTAGCCCTACCTGGATGGTACTCTATTTCGCAATCGTAGTCCTTCAATAGGTCCATCCATCTCCTCTGTCTCATATTTAACTCTACTTGAGTAAACAAAAACTTCAGGCTCTTATGGTCAGTAAATATGGTAAACGACGTACCATACAGGTTATGTCGCCAAATCTTCAGAGCAAATATAATAGCTGCCAATTCCAAATCATGAAATGGATATCTGGTCTCATGATGTTTCTGATGTCTCGAAGCATAGCCTACCACATGCTTATCCTGCATCAACACACAACCCAAGCCTTGCAATCATGTATCAGTATAAAGGACAAACTTCTCATTCTCTGATGGAATCACTAAAACAGGTGTAGTCGACGACCGATGTTTCAGTTCTTGAAAACTTTGTTCGCATGCCTCAGACCAATAGAACGGTACTCCTTTCTGTGTCAAATATGTCAATGGCTCTTCGAAAATCCTTCGACAAAGCGTCGATAATACACAGTCAGACCCAGAAAACATCGAATCTCGGGTACAGAGGTAGGTGCAGACCACTACATCACTGCTTCCACTTTCTTGGGATCAACTAATATCCCATTCTTGGAGATTACATGACCTAGAAATACTACTCTAGCCAACCATAACCCACACTTGCTGAGTTTGGCAAACAGTTGGTTATCTTGAAGAATCTGGAGCACCACAACATAGGTGTCTCACATGCTCGTCTTCACTTTTAAAATAGATCAGGATATCATCAATGAACACTATAACAAACTGATCAAGATTGAATTCATCAAACTCATAAAGACAGCTGGGGCATTCGTTACTACGAACGGCATGACTAAGAATTCATAATGTCCATAACGAGTCCGGAATGCTGTCTTCTGAATGTCCTCTTCTCTAACCCGTATTTGATGTTAACCGGACCTCAAATCAATCTTTGAATAGATCATCGTTCCATGTAACTGATCAAACATGTCATCAATTAGTGGGAGATGGTACTTATTCTTTATCTTCACTTTGTTCAACTGTCTATAATCGATGCACAAACGCATCAAACCATCTTTCTTCTTCACAAATAAAATCAGTGCACCCCAAGGCGTTACAATGTGACGTATGTATCCCTTGTCGAGGAGTTCTTGCAACTGAACCTTCAGTTCTCTTAACTCTGTCGGTGCCATTCTATAGGGGGCACAAGAAATAGGGGACGTGCCTGGCAATAACTCAATCCATAATTCAACTTCCTGACTCGGTGGAAAACCTGGAATTTCTTCCGAAAATACATCAACAAACTCCGCGACTACAAGTATCTCTTCTATTATCACCTCTTTCTTCTTTTCAACAACATCGATAGCATATATCAAATAACCCGCATGTCCACGTTCCAATAACTGCGGCATTCTAATAGCATATATCAACAGGATTTTTGGGCGAGAACCACACCCATAAACGTCCATTGATTCAGCTAATCAGACCGGAAAAGGACTGTCCTCAGACGACAATCCAAAACTGC
This sequence comes from Haberlea rhodopensis, assembly GCA_907163345.1. Lineage (NCBI taxonomy): Eukaryota > Viridiplantae > Streptophyta > Magnoliopsida > Lamiales > Gesneriaceae > Haberlea > Haberlea rhodopensis. The sequence goes on from CAJQUN010000328.1 coordinate 23,381, forward strand.
CTGATATCGATTCAATGCATCAATACCCACGATACAGTCAAAATCCATCATCTCCAACACAATCAGATATGCTCTCAAGTTGTTGTCCTCAAAATAAATGAGGCAATCAGATTGTACTCGGGTAGTGCTGACATTCCTTCCAGTGGGTGTCGAGACAAGAATAGGCGTGGATAAAGGAGACGGGCACATATGATATTTCTCAACAAAAGATCTCGAAATAAACGAGTGGGAGGCACATGTATCTGTTAACACAAAAGCGAGATAAGTAAATAAGTGACACTTACCCCCAATCACTTTTTTTTGGGCTACTTTAGCCCGCTCTCTGTTCAATGCATAAACTTGGCCTTGAGGTGGCCCGGCTGATTGTCCTCAAACAGGTCGAGGTACCATTTGCGGTTTTTGCTGCACTGCCCTACCAAATGGCCTACCCGATTACCACTAAATTCTTGTTGTCCTCTACGGTTAGGACAATATTGTGCCAAGTGACCCTCAATCGCATTCATAACATGTCACACAGTCCCTCTTTAGATGTGGTCCTCCACACTCAAAGCATTTAATATCCCCGGTCCCACTCGTCTGTGACTGATTCCTATTCGGTTGAAAATTATTCTTGTGATCCCCCGGCTGACAAAAGTCAAATCGTCAGTTGCTTAATCGATGGGTTGATGGAGCTCCATGTGACTTAAAATTGTCTCCTCGGGGTTTCAAATGATTGGGGGTTGATTTCTGAGGCTGTGCTAAGTCCTTATAAGCGCCAGCTCCTATCTCTGCTAGTTCCGTCCTCGTCAATGCATCATCAAAAGAACTTGGGTCATTGGAGATGACCCGATCAAACAATTCTGGTCTTAACCCTCGATGAAGTGTCTCATTTGTGCATGGCTGCTAGTGGCAATGTGCGATACATACCTCGGTAATGATGAATACGGAAGGGCATAGTCTGCTACTAACATTGCCCCCTGTTTTAGATTAGCAAACTCATCCTCCTTGATCTATCTTGCGGCTGCCGAGAAATAACGATTCAAGAATCTAGTCATGAATAGTTCCCAGTCAATAGCATGTCCCTGAGCCTTCATCTCCATCATCGTTGATATCCACCACATGGACGCTTTCTTAGGTAACTGAAATTCTGCTAACCTCAACCATGCAGTCTGGGAACAAGGTGCTGTTATGAGAATCTGTTATGTTCTTTCTAGCCACTCTTCGGCTTGTTCTCCTGATTCGGTCCCCTCGAAACGAGGTGGGTGATAAATCAAAAATTGAGTCAAGCTCAATTCCCCTGGCAGTAGCGGTTGTACAACAGGCATCTGACCTCCGATTGATGGTGGTAAATGAGTTGTCTGTCTAATACTAGCACTAGCATTAATGCTCACCACATTCCCCATGTCCTCTTGATGATTCTCGTGTTCTATAGCTGCCACGCTGCAACTTAAGGGTTAACAATAACATCCAATAATAGATTCACATTAGATAACTCACGTTAGTCATTTGGATATGTACTAAAATCAAACCTAAATATTTAACCATGCTTAAGTGAGTATTCACGCGGTTCATTCACTACCCTTCACTCGAACCAGATAGTCAACATGTGCTCTGATACCACTAATGTAAGGCATCACTACTTTAATTATGATTAAGAGTAAAAAGGCTATTTATTTATTAGAGTAATAAAGTTTATGTTGAGGTAATGAGCACTGAGGGCTATCACATGTTCCATATAAAAAAAATTACATCCCAAGTAAAGTGAATGTAATCACTAATAGATTTACACTACTCATTCATAGAGGCTACACAAAATACATCTTGTCCTTCTAGGTTGATAGCTCTATTCCTCTTACAGCTCACAACGTCAACCCTTGCCTTAGCTCCCCTTGCGAAACGCTCCTATAGGAACAACCCCCAAGACATGAGTATAAACACATCATTCTCAAGTGTGCATGTATGTGTTTTTGCTAGCTACTACATTTATTTAAGTCTCAAACATTCACATGCCATTACTTCAACCTAGTTAGATTTTAAATTCTCAAAATCAAGTAATTCAATAAATCCATGTATTCAACCTCATCCGGTTCATCCAAAAACCGTGTCCACACAATACAGTAATTAATTTCTTAATTACTTAAGTTATACAATTGCATTTAATGACTTATTCACGAGCATCACAAAATTCACTTGATTTGTAGTTGTTATGCATTGGTTATGCCAATTTTTCCATAAGGTGTACAATCTGGAACATTCATGTATGCGGGTTGAAAATGCAGTGAGTTCGTCGACTTTTTGGTCTTTTTGGCTAAAAAGTTGGACTTAAGGTCTGAATGAAAGTTTTAGTGATATTAGTTTTCTTTAATTAGCTACCAAAATAACTCAATTTGGAATACATATGTAAAGGTTATGCAAATTTTGCAAAATGTGCTCAATCTGGAAAAACAGGGTGGAATCAATTATAGAATTTGAAAATGCATTAGCTACATATCTGTCTCAAGATGAATGAACTAGCTTAAACTCATAAAATATGAAATGTAGTATGTTAAATTATCTTAAATTCGTTACAAGAATCAGGTTTTTTTATATCATAGGAATTAATTATGAATTTTCTATTGAAATGGGTCAAGCTCATGGATTCTGTTTAGGATCGGTTTTACACATGGTTAATGAACAAATTTGGGGAAGTGCTAAACATATGAAATGTCATATTTGAGTTCTCTTTCAAACTATTTTGGGTCCATGTCATTTGGTTAAATTTTGGAGGAGTTATGGGTCGAGTATTGGGTGCATGTTAGCTGAAAATTTGAGTGACTATAGTTATGATCTATGGATAATTAAACTGATAGCTATGGATTATTTGAATGATTTTATGAGGTACGTAGAAACCGGTTCTATCATGATGTCTGACAAATACATTTATGATCCCGATGTATGATTTATTTCATTACTTCACTTGTATTTGATATTTGGTGACACTGAGATTCTTTTAGTAGTTGGGTATCGATGTGCAAAATAAAATAATGTGATATTTTGTTACACATAAAGATTTAGATAGTAACATCAATCCCACTGGACATATCATGTTGATACTAATGATTCTTTGATACATGTATGAGTTTTATTGATATCTATGGTATGTGGTTGTGGAAGATGGGAACATCGCTGACTCAGTTTAGGTAGTAACTGTAGCGCCGAGTGCTTCGACATCATCCAGACACAAGAGGAAGATGTGTGATATCCCCGAAATAATTATGAGCATTTGGGAATTAATTATTTTATGTGATGATTTAGGTGTTAATTAATTTAGTGTTGAATTAATTATTAGTGTGAAATGCTTAGTCATGCGGTGGGCGTGACCTGGTAATGCATTTCAAGGTGCATGTGATGCATGTTGGAAATTGAGTTATGGCATGGTTTATTTGGGGTGGGTGTTAATTATCTTGGTAAAGCATGTTTAATTGAGTTTTGGTGCATTTTTGGAAAATGCTTTTAAAATATCATATATGGATATTTTATACATCATACTAATTAATGGGGTGCCATTTTAATCTTTAAACCCACTATACCCCCTCACACTTTACTCTCTCACCACTCTTAATCAAAATCCCCCAACCCTTATTCCCCAAAAACCCAAAACGTTATACACAATAAGGAGGAAGAGAAAACTTTGGAAATCTTGTTATTGCTTGATTCTTAAAAGGAGTTGAAGCTTCAAGAGGTATAAACTCGTACTAGTATTGCTCTTATGTATTTTGAAAGGAAATGGGTTTGTGTTTTAGGATTAAAATGGTTTGTTTTGGGTATATGTTATTTTTTGTTGGGTGTTGGATTTTTGGTGTTATTAAGGTTTATATTGAAGGTTTATGGTGTTTTGATGTTGTTGGTTTGTTGGTATTTGAGTTGGTATGGATTGGGGAAAGTTTAAGGTGTAAAAATGGTGAATTTTTGGGTTACAGGTCGCGGCGATCGATCGCCCGTTTTTGGCGATTGATCGAGCGCAAGCAGTAGCGAATAACAACATTTGGCGATCGATCGCCGAAGATAGATTTTTTGGCATTTTGGCTGCTGGATCTCTCGATCGATCGGGCATTGTAGCGAATGATCGCGAGATGCCAAAATGACATATTTTGGTTATTTTGGTGGGATTTTTGGTATATGACTATTATTGACTTCTAAAATTGGTTTGTGTGATTGTGTAGAACCATCCCAGGTGGCAGCACAACAAAGGAAATAAAGTCCTCCCAAATTCTACATTTTGTAAAGGTACGTAGTGAGATGTACGAGCAATTGGTGATGCAATTACGCTATGGGGTTTATGCAATGTCATTGTTATGTGTTTGAGAATGGTTGAATGTTCCGGTGGTTGTTATATTCGAGCGAATAATATGGTACTTGCCGTTGTCATATAAAGCGATGGAATTATGATATTTGCCGCTGTCATGTCGAAGCGATGGGTATGCCGCTGTCATGTCGAAGCGAGGGGTATCATATGATGCCGCTATATGTCGAAGCGAGGGGTACTAAAATACAGTTGTTATAACAAGATCGGAATAGTTGCGTTACATAAGTGATTATCGATGGGTATCGTTACATATAAATGAAATACGGAGTTGATCACTTATATTATGTACATGAGTTATGAAACAGGAATAACCGACGAAAGTATGTTAATGCGGCAACTCAGGGAGTATACGTGATAAATGTTTCATGCAATTATTTATATTATTGTTCTTGAGTTTTGTTGATGAATGATGTATATGCTCATGGTGGGGTTGTTCCTGTAGGTGCATTTTGGCTTGGAGGGCTAAGGACTGGGTTGACGCGGTGAGCTTCGTGAGGAGTGCCTTTGGTATAGGATGGCCGGATTCTTTTGTATAGTCTCTACTCTAGGAGTAGTGCAAAACTATAGGATTAACATTCATTTAGCTAATAATGTAATTAATTCTTTTGGAAATTTTATTTTGGCACTGTAATCTAATAGCTCAAGGCATCAACACGAACTTTATACTCTGATTTATGCATGCTTAGTGATTACTACACTTAAATCCACACTCAAGGTATCCGGGTCCTTACATTATTGGTATCTGAGCAGTGGTTAGAGAACCCAGGAATGAGTGAAGGGTAGCCTTAGCAACAAGTTGGCTAGGTGTTTATTTATGAGCATGTCTATGCATGTGGCGCATATTGGTGTATATAATTGTTATACTAACATGCTTATCGATTATTCATGTTATCTAACGGTGTAACATATGGATTGTTTCTGGTAATACCAGGAGAACTGAGCTTGACCAATTCCTCGGATTCCGACCACCGATGTTTGAGGGGACTGAGACGGGGGGACATGCCGAAGAATGGTTGGAAAGATTGGAACAGATCTTTGTAGCAACCCCTTGTGCAAAGTCGGCTTGGATCAGATTGCGGAGTTCCAACTTGCCAAGAAGGCGTTGATGTGGTGGAAGACAACAGTGATGGAACAAGAGGCTCAAGGACATGAAATAAGTTGGGGATTATTTAGGACTCGGTTCCTAACCAGATACTTCTCAGCTGCTGCACGACAAATTAAAGAGGATGAATTCACCAATTTGAAACAGGGCAACATGGCAGTATCAGATTATGCTCTTCACTACTCTTCGTTACTGAGATATGTGCCTCACATCGCCACTAATACTCAAGCAAAGACGAGGCACTTCTTGAAAGGTTTGAGGCCCGAGCTATATGACAGGGTGATCACTAATGTCCCTACTTCCTTTGACGACGCTCTCACACGAGCTGAATTAGCAGAGTTGGGAGTGGGTGCATATGCAGACTCAATACCACCACCAGTGCCCCCACAGAAGTCAACCCCTGATAGTCTGAAACCCAGAGGCGACCAATTTAAGTCAAGAGGAGCTTCATCGTCTTCTAGATTCAGTGGTCGACGACCTGATTTTCATTGCATGGGGGACCGCAGGAGTAATACTCAATCAGATAGGGGACATATGCAAGTAAGTAGGTTTGGGGGAATCAAATGCTATCATTGTGGAGGGCCTCATCCAATAAGAGAATGCCCTGCTCGTCATGAGTGTGGCAAAAAGGGCCACTTTGCTCGGGAATGTCCTAACCGGGACAACAAGACACTATAGGGAGATTCTCAGACAGAGCAGTACAACAAAGATAGCAGTACATGCCGAGACAATTGGGAAGTCAGACGATGGGACCGCCTCAGGGGCAGGTGTATGCTTTGACGAGGGAGCAGGCTGCGGCGGCTCCAGAGGACGTGATAGCTGGTACGTGTCATTTATTTACGTACCTCGCTCTTATTTTGATAGATACAGGTGCCTCGCATTCCTTTGTGTCTGTGAATTTCGTGGAGAAACATCTTATGCGCTCGTCTCCGTTACCCACGCCTCTTATGGTCTCGACACCCACCGGAAGGAATGTGATTGCGGATCGGCTACCATCTGACTGCTTCATTTATTTTGAGGGCAATGAGTTGAAGACGGGTTTGATTGTTTTGGGTATGTCAGACTTCGATTGTATTGTGGTCATTGATGTACTGAACATATACCAGGCAGTGGTTGATTGCTGGCAGAGAACGATTCGTTTCCAATCTGATCAGGGGATTCAGTGGGCTTGCTATGGGAACGGTTCTCGTCCGAAGATCCCGTTGATATCGGCCGTTAAAATGTCACGGCTATTGGAACGTGGGCATTCGGGTTACCTCATTTATGCTATTGATATAAAGGAGAAGAAGAAAGAGCTGAGGGCTGAGGAAATACCGGTGGTTGAAGAATTTGCCGATGTGTTTCCGGTGGAAATTCCAGGGTTTTTGCCTAGTAGAGATGTCGAGTTTGGGATTGAATTGTTACCAAGAACGTCTGCTATTTCTCGTGCCCCTTATAGGATGGCACCGACGGAGTTGAGGGAACTAAAGGTGCAATTATAGGAACTCCTTGACAAGGGATACATACGTCCTAGTGTATCGCCTTGGGGTGCACCGGTCTTGTTTGTTAAGAAGAAGGATGGTTCGATGCGTTTGTGCATCGATTACCGGCAATTGAACAAAGCAACTGCAAAGAACAAGTACCCTCTTCCATGAATTGATGATCTGTTTGATCAGTTGCAGGGCACGAAACTCTATTCCAAGATTGGCTTGAGGTCAGGCTACCATCAGATACGGGTCGGAGAGGAGGATGTTCAGAAGACAGTGTTTTGGACTCGGTATGGGCATTATGAGTTCTTGGTTATGCCGTTCGGTGTGACGAACGCCCCGGCTGTCTTCATGGGTCTAATGAATCGGGTGTTCCAACCGTATCTTGACCACTTCGTCATAGTGGTTATTGAAGATATACTTATCTACTCTCGAAGTGAGGAGGAGCACGTGAAACACTTGCGGACAGTGCTCCAGATCCTCAGAGATAATCAGTTGTTTGCCAAGCTCAGCAAGTGTGAATTCTGGTTGAGCAGCGTGGTGTTTTTTGGGGCATGTCATCTCTAGCAGTGAGATATCAGTGGATCCCAGGAAAGTAGAGGCCCACTTCTGTGCCCGAGATGCGAAGCTTCCTTGGTTTAGCTTATTACCGACGTTTTGTCGAGGGATTCTCAAAAATTGCTAAGCCTTTGACACAGTTGACTCAAAAGGGAGTATCATTCTATTGGTCTGAGGCTTGTGAGCAGAGCTTCCAGGAACTGAAACACCGGTTGACAACAGCGCCTGTGTTAGTGATTCCTACGGAGAACAAGAGGTTTGTGCTATATACTGATGCATCACTTCAGGGCTTGGGATGTGTACTGATGCAAGATACGCATGTGGTAGCACTATGCATCGAGACAGTTGAAGTCGCATGAGACTAGATATCCAGTCCATGATTTAGAGTTGGCGGCTATCATTTTTGCCATGAAGATTTGGCGGCATTACTTGTATGGTACGTCGTTTACCATCTATAATGATCACAAGAGCCTGAAGTTTCAATTTACTCTGGCGGAGCTGAATATGAGACAGAGGAGATGGATGGACTTACTCAAGGACTATGATTGTGAAATAGAGTATCATCCTGGAAAGGCCAACTTGACAGCAGACGTCTTGAGTCGGAAGGTGAAGTGTATAGCTGAGGACGTCATGCATCTATCGACTATGATGACTTCCTACTGTCATCTGGGCTATGACTTTGATGTGGATACATCATCGGTACGTGTATCAACCTTATTGGCAGAGCTGGATATTTATGAGAATATTAGGAGAGCTCAGAGGACAGATGATGAGATTCAGAGATGCTTATCATTAGTACTTCGTCGACAACCATTGAAGTTCAGAGTGGCTGAGGACGGTTCCTTGAGATTGGGAAATCGTTGGGTAGTTTCGAGTACGCCGGAGTTGTGTAGAGGGATCTTACAACGAGTTCATAGCATCAGGCTTAGTTTCCACCCATGCGGGAGGAAGATGTACAAGGATCTATGTGATCAATTTTGGTGGAAACGGATGAAACGAGATGTGATAGCATTCGTTAAGAGATGCTTACCTGTCAACAGGTGAAGGCAGAAAGGCAGAGGCCTGGTGGCGAGCTGAGGAGCTTGGAGATACCGGAATGGAAGTTGGAACACATATCCATGGACTTTGTGACCCACTTGCCGAGGACTGCTTCGGGGTTTGATGCGATTTGGGTGATCATGGACAGGCTGACAAAGGTAGCTCATTTTATTCCGTACAATATGACATTCACATACTTGAGGATGTCTCAGTTGTATGTCCGGGATGTGGTGAGACTGCACGAGATTCCAGTTTCCATTGTATCTGACCGAGATCCGCTGTTTACATCTCACTTTCGGGGAGGCCTTCAATAAGGTTTGGGTACTGAGGTGAGATTGAGCACGTCATATCATCCCCAAACGGAAGGTCAGACCGAGCGTACTATACAAACGCTCGAAGACATGTTGCTGCATTTGTATTGGAGTTTGATACTTCGTGGCATTGTAGCGATCGATCGCGAGATGCCAGAATTGCATATTTTGGTTATTTTGGTGGGATTTTTGGTATCAGACTATTATTGGTTTCTAATATTGGTTTGTGTGATTGTGTAGAACCATCCCAGGTGGCAGCACAACAAAGGAAATAAAGTCCTACCAAATTCTACATTTTGGAAAGGTACGTAGTGAGACGTACGAGCAATTGGGGATGCAATTACACTATGGGGTTTATGCAATGTGCATTGTTATGTGTTTGAGAATGGTTGAATGTTCTGGTGGTTGTTATATTCGAGTGAGGAATATGGTACTTGCCGCTGTCATATGAAGTGATGGAATTATGAAATTTGCCACTGTCATGTCGAAGCGATGGTTATGCCGCTGTCATGTCGAAGCGAGGGGTATCATATGATGCCACTATATGTCCAAGCGAGGGGTACTAAAATACCGCTGTTATAACAAGACCGGAATAGTTGCGTTAGTTAAGTGATTATCGATGGGTATCGTTGCATATAAATGAAATACGGAGTTGATCACTTAATTATGAACTAATGATTATGTACATGAGTTATGGAACAGGAACGACCGACGAAAGTATGTTAATGCGGCAACTCAGAGAGTATACATGATAAATGTTTCATGCAATTATTTATATTCTTGTTCTTGAGTTTTGTTGATGAATGATGTATATGCTCATGGTGGGGTTGTTCCTGTAGGTGCATTTTGGCTTGGAGGGCTAAGGACCGGGTTGACGCGGTGAGCTTCGTGAGGAGTGCCTTTGGTACAGGATGGCCGGATTCTTCTGTATAGTCTCTACTCAGGGAGTAGTGTAAAACTATAGGATTAACATTCATTTAGTTGGGAATGTAATTAATCATTTTGGAAATTTTATTTTGGCACTGTAATCATGCTTAGCTCTTATTGCACTTAAATCCACACTTAAGGTATCAGGGTCCTTACATGATGGGCACATTGCTGGCTCGACGGAGGGGGTTGTCTTAGTATCGAGTGTGTCGCCATCCTAGCTCGAGCTTTATATTTGTTGATGATCATTCCTTAGACTCCTGAGATTTTGATATCTGAGATTATTGTACCTGTACACACATTTCATTAATGCGCGTCATGCATCTCATGGTATTTGTCTTACTATTGTGATTTATATTGGTTTTACGTACTGGGATTACTGACCCCCAAGTTGGGGGTTGTCAATCAGATGATCATGAGGAAGAATCTAGGACTACCAGAGATCAGTGAAAGCGAGCTCAGGTTTGGATATTGTCGATTTTGAGTCACAGTACTTTGTTAGAGAGTTTTTAAAACTATGCCTATTTCAACGGGGTATGCCCCGAGTAGATGTATTTTGAGTATTTAATATCTGTGAGATTTTATACTGATTACATATGTGATGAATTATGTGTTTACGTATGAAACTGAGATTGTATATTTTTAGTATTCCTGCTGGGTATATTAATATATGTATAACAAGATGTATGCTCCTTGTACGATGAGGTCATACCAAAATTTTTAGGGCAACGCGTTGGTTAATTTTAAACTAATCTTCCATTGTTTACATAAAAACTAATCATTGTGTGATAATTAAACACTTGATTAGGATCGGGCCCCCACAGCTTGGTATCGGATCGTAATCTGGGATACACTCAAACTAGAGTTAGGACACTTGTCTAGTCGCAAATAAAGTGTGTGTGCATGTAATTGACTATGTTATGTGCTCTTGCCTATTGTTGATTACATGTTAGATAATTAGAGTCTAGACATATAGTGAACAAGTAGGCATTGATAGCTTAGTGATTTACCTGTAAGCATTGTAAATTTTTTATTGGGTTATAACTTTTTGATAACATGACATCCATATTTGGGAATTATATTTATTGTTTGGGAATTAATCCTTATGTTTGGTCGAATGGCACCGGAAACTAGAGGCCAAAGAGGCGAGGTTGTTATGCTAAAATCTGCGTCGAGTCCTAGTACATGTCGAGATAACTTCGAACTAGTCTAACAACAAGATGAGGACTTGGACTTGGAGACCACCTTAGCTCGTTTCCAGAATATGTGTTCGTCCAAATTTTATGGTGCTAAGACCCGGGAAAGGGTCGAATCATGGAGTCGAGAAATAGATTATTTGTTTGAACTAGTCAGATATCCATCGGCGAGGAGTTTGAAGTTAATGGTGTTTCATTTGAAGGATAGAGTATAGCTATGGTGGGAAGCGGCTAGAACTAGTTTGAATGAAGCTGTAGTGACCTTAACTTGTGATGTTTTCAAGACCCTAGTAGTCACAAAAATGACAAAGGTTTACACCAGAGTGGGAAATCAATTTCATCATTGAATTGATGACAGGTACAACACCAATTTCTAAAACACTGTATAGAATGGTACCGGCAAAATTACAAAAAATTAAAAAAAAAATACATGATCTTCTCGATAAGGGTTATATATATCTGAGTATGTCACCATCGGGATCACCAGTACTGTTAATAACAATAAAGATGGTACGATAAGAATGTGTATCGATTATAGATAGTTTAATCGGGTTACTGTCAAGAATAACTACCCACTGCCTAGAACCGATGACTCATTTGATCAACTTCGAGGAACTTCAGTTTATTCGAAGATTGATCTTCACTCATGTTACCATCAGCTCCGAGTCAGAGATGGAGATATTCCTAAGACAGTTTAAACCAGGTATGGACACACTGATTTTTTGGTGATGCTGTTTAGTATGAAAAATGCACCAGCAATATTCATTAATTTGATGAAAAACGTGTTCAGAAATTTCTTGGACAGATATGTAATTATATTCATCGATGATATATTGGTGTATTCGATATCCAAAAAGGTCCACAAAAAATGTTTTTGATTGATTCTTCGGCTCTTCGAGAAGCTCGATTGTATGTCAAATTATCAAAATGTGATTTTTTGTTGGATCGAGTGATATTTTTGGGTCACATGATATCAGCTAAAGGAATATATGTTGATCCAAGTAAAGTAAAGGCGGTAATAAATTGGCCAGACCAACCAGTGTACTTGGGATACAAAGTTTCATGGGTTTGACCGACTATTACAGGCATTTCATTGAAGGATTCTTTCAAATATCCAGACCTATTACCCAGTTGACCAAGAAGAATCGGAGTTTCATTTGGTCAGATGAGTGTGAAGGCAATTTTCAGGAATTGAAGCAGAAGTTGACTACAACCCCAGTGTTGGCTTTACCATCTGGATCAGGGGGATTTGTAGTTTGTCCTGATGCATCAGCCAGAGGTTTGGAATGTGTTCTGCAAGATGGAAAAGGTAGTTGCTTATGCTTCAAGGCAATTGAAACGCCATAAGACTCCATATCTTGTTAGTGGAATTGAGAATACACTGCTATGGACTTCGTGACTCATTTACCCAGGTCGAACAGAGGTTTTGATACAATCTGGGCTGTGGTTGATAGATTGTCCAAGTTAGCACATTTTATTCCCTATGATCGTACTTATTCCTTCAAGAAGATGACACAATTTATGTGAATAACGTGGTTCATACACACAGAATTCTAGTTTCCATTGTTTCGGGCAGAGACTCTAGATTTGTATCAAAATTTTGGAGTAGCTTCTAGAGTGCCATGTGTACTAAGTTAGCAATGAGTACCGCCTACAATTCACAGACTGATGATCAGGCTGAGAGGACTATCCTGACCCTCGAGGATATGTTACGATCAGTGCTAATGGAATTTGGTGGGAATTGGCAAGAATCTCTATGCGTTTTGGACGTCGAGGCAAGTTGTCACCTCTATATATTGGTCCTTATCAGATCTTGGAGAAGATTGGTACAGTGGCATATCGATTGGCTTTGCCACATCAGTTGTTGCTGGTACATGATGTTTATCATGTATCTATTCTGAGAGAGTATGAACCGCATCCATCTCATGTGTTACAGCCTGATTAGATTGAAGTGGACGGTTCCTTATACTATGTAGAGAAGCCAATCAGAATTCTTGACAGAAAGGGAAGAGTATTGAGGAAGTTTGAAAATTGTACATTGTATCCTGTGAATGATAGTTTTGACTTCAAATGGAATAAAAGAAGATGACTTAAATTCATATATATTGTGATTTCAAGGGCGAAATCTTGTAGGGAGAGAAAGGTAAAGCCCTGTTACAAGTTAATAATATAAATACCTTGAAATTACTCAAAATCAGGATAACTAAGATATAGACATCGAATTAAGCTATTTTGGACCACAACACCTTGTATTTTATTGTGGTGAATTACACAATTATATATATATATATATATATATATATATATATATATATATATATATATATATATATATATATATATGGTACACACATATTGTGATGCATGAAACTTAATTACTCTAATTAAATAGAGTTTAATGCGATAATGAAGGGGGTAATTATGAACTAATACCATTTTGTACTTGGACTCGATTTTGAGGTGAATCTAGTGTAGTTGAGAATTATGATTGAATCATAATAATTGAATTAACAAATGGATGAGATAAGTCATGGGAATTATGGAAGTAATTATGAGTTTGTATTGGGAGGTTGTTTTTTTTTTTTTAAGTTGGACAATAAGTGGAATTGGAGGATAAATAATTTTTGGGTGAAATTTATAATGTGGATTAAAGTCCAGGGACTAACTTACCAAATTATATTATATTATCACTACCATTCATCACCCAACCTCATTAAACTTCCCTTCCTTCACGCCAAACCCTCCCCTTTCACCCAAGTTCTACGTCTTGCATTTTAATCTTGAAATTCGTTGAAGAAAACTTGGGGTAACTGTACTTCTATGCTTAAGAAGTGTTTTTAGTTGAATACGGGGAAGATTTGAGCTTGTTCTTGATATTACTTTAGTTTTAAAAGCATGAATTTTGATGGGTTTGTTGGTTGTGTGGATTATGGTGCAAAACATGTATTACTTTGTGTTTTACTACTTCTTGTTGTGATTTATTGCATGTTTTGGTGCCTTGATGAAAAGGTTGTTGTTGGTGTTGGTGTTTAGGAAGGTTTTGAAGTGTTTAAATATGGCAATTTTTGGGTCTGTGAAACGACCGATCGATCGGTAGCATAGTACCGATCGATCGGTAGCATAGTACCGATCGATCGGTGCAAGGCCGTAACTTTGGAAGAAATATCTGGCGATTACTGATTGATCGGGAGGACCGATCAATTGATCGGTGGAGGCGAGCAATCGATCGGTCGATCCAACCGATCGATCGGTCGAAGGCTATAGCCAAGCTAAAAAACTTGGACTTTTACCCGTCGATCGGTAGGGGATCGATCGGTAAGGTGGAATTTTGGAAAATGAAAATTTGATTTCTCCTTTGAAATAGGTCCTTTGATGATTAATTATTGGACATGAGATTTCTTTGTAAGCATAAGAATGTTATGCCAAGAATTGGGGTTCTATGAATTATCAGCTTTATTAATGAGTCATGTGGGATCGATAAATTCATGTAGAACCGTAGAAATGAATGTACTACTTGATAAAGTTAATTGATAACTAAATGATTAATGAATGGATGAGTTGGTTTGGGTAGTATATAGAGTGCGATAAATCTTGACTGATTATTGATAGGAGGTATGATAAATTTATGTGATATGATAAATGGTTGGGAGTTATTGCTAAGATATTAATATTGAATTGATATTCAATATAGATACAGTACGAGCCTCTGGATGTCGAGAACGATTAAATCATGTCGTCGACAATAAGGTACGTGTGACGTACGAGCATATGTAAATGTATTATTGTTACTTGCAATGAATGATATATTATTGATGTGTTTAAATTAATACTTGGAGACGTACAAGTATTGAAAGTTACATTAATTGACATAATTGTTGGATAATGTGTTGACAAATATTGAGAGCACTAATGAATGGTGCTATGAATTATTCTGACGCCGCCATTGAGCATGCGATGGATTGTGTCGCCTCTGTTGAGTTTGCGAGAGATTATAATGTCACCGCTATGGAGCGAACGATGTGATATGATGAGATCTAACAAAAGAACTGATGATCTAGATGTATCTGAATTTAGTAAATCATTATTGTAATGATTTAGTTATGATTGATTTTACAACTGATGATTAATGATATGAGTATAACCATTCCTTGTTGTGATTGTCTAATTGATTTTGGAGTTGATGAGCTTGATTGTTGTGAGAACAGGAACATCGTGAGAGATCCCATATGGTTTCAGTATATCCAGGGAGTATTATCTTAATTTGCAGCTTTATGTTCTGTAAATTGTTAATTGTGTATTTGATGATAATATGATTATATTGTTGGTGTGCTCACCGCGTGTGGAGGCTATTTATGTTAAAAAAAGGCAGGACAAGTACGACTTGGGTTCTGGAACTGAGTCCGAGACGTTGATCGAGGATGCTCCCAGGAGCGAGGTACCAGTGTTGGCATAAAGTAATGTCTTTTATACAATTATACACAATTATTTGTTCAATGCTCGTCTATGAGCATTTTGATATGCATATATGGTTTGTATAAATGTCTTGAGATTTCTCTTTTCATTAATGTGTTATATGCAATTTAATTGAGAGTAAATTGCATAACGAATTGAGAATATATTAGTGCATTTGGGGGTGTGTACACCTGTGGATTATAATCGTATCTGGAATTGGGTTTATGGGAAGATTCAGTTGAACTTTTATGGAGGTTATGCCAAAAACATGAAACATATATTGACAATTCCATGTATGATATACATGTGTACACTAATGACAATGATAAATGCACTAATAACGGGTTTAGGACCTGGGGTCTTACATTAGTGGTATCAGAGCATGGCTAGCTCTTTGGGATGTTTAAGGGCCTAAGTTGTATTGAGAGAATTGGTTATCACATGATTTACATATGATTGTGATTAGATTTATATGGTATGAAATTTATACACTTACGTGCATGGTATGATGAGGTGATGGAAATTGGTGTTATTGCTAGTCGACGTGATTGCAGGATCGTATATTGAATATAAGATATATGATAGTACGGAAAGTTTGTGGATACCAATGATTATATTACTGGTGATGGTGTTATCAAAGAACACGCGAGTCTAGTAACGCGTTATATGATATATCATTGAATTGATTTTGTGAAAGTAATAATGAATTGATAGATGAGCAACAGATGATATGTCATGCTAACAATAATCAGTGTTGATGATTATTTGATGTTGTTGCTAATAAGAGGTACATGAATTTTTATTGAAATTGCACACCTATCTTATATTTATATTCGATGCTGAGAAGTCTGATATTGTAGGAAAAAAATTCAGAAAATGAGAAACGAGAAATGGTATCTGATAACATGAAATGGTGGACAGTACTGTACTGTTGATATGAGACGATGGACGATATGATGATCAAGTATGTTGCGAATATGAGAATGTAGGTATATATTGATTTATTCACATACATTGATATTCGTATTGTTATTATGATATTTGAGATTATAATACTTGCCGCTGTCATATAGAAGCGATGGAAATAATATGAATGCCGATGATATGTCGAAGCGAGTGGTATTATTATTGGACCATCATGTTATTGACGACGAGTATTATTGGACCGTCATGTTATTGACTATAAGTATTATTGTACCGTAATGTTATTGACGAATTGGACCGTCATGTATTGATGATGAGTATTATTGGACCGTCATGTTATTGACGATGAGTATATTGGACCGTCATGTTATTGACGATGAGTATATTGGACCGTCATGTTATTGATGATGAGTATTATTGGACCGTTATGTTATTGACATTGAGGGGTATTATTATTGGACTGTCATGTTATTTACGATGAGTATTATTGGACCGTCGTGTATTGACGATGAGTGTTGTTGGACCGTCATGTTATTGACGGTAAGTATTCTTGGACCGTCATGTATTGACGATGGGTATTATTGGACCGTCATGTTATTGACGATGAGTATTATTGAACCGTCATGTATTGACGATGTGTATTATTGGACCACCATGTTATTGACGATGAGTATTACTGGACCATCCTGTTATTGACGATGAGTATTATTGACTATGTGTATTATTGGATCGTCAGAAGATGAGTAGTTTTGGACCATCATGTATTGACGATGAGTAGTATTTGACCGCCATGTTATTGACGATGAGTATTACTGGACCACTATTATACTAGCGATGAGTATATCAATATTGTATTGATATGAAATTATATTCTGTGAAATATTTATGTTGAGAACATGGACAATTTAAAGGATCCAGTGTGGATCCATTGTGTACTATAAGTATTATTACATCTTATTGTTTTAAGAATGCAAATCTTTTTCATTGTGATTATGGATATTATATGTATGCCCGTTATGGTGTTGAGATTATGCATGCCAGTGTTGGCGATGAGTATTATGTACCGTCGTATGGTGATGTACTGTTATCGTGTTAGCAATGAATATTGTTGTACAACTATTGCGATTAGCGATGGATATTATTGTATCTGATAAGTGCATATTTGCACTTATATTTTATTCTCTTTTCTTATACTTTTATTTTGGTATTCGTGCATAATTACGTCTTTTGTTGTCGTTTTTGATATTTTGTAGGAATCTAAGGAATTAAACATTTTATTACTAAAAGATGATGAGAAATGCATAAATGTGACAAGAATTCAAATTGAGACTCAACGGTGAAATAATCATGCACCGGGACATGTCAATTGGCAAGGAAGTATTATATTATGTTATAATATAATATAATATATATGGGTTTATAAAAGAAATCTTTTAATGGAAAAATATTTTAATAAAATAGGGAATAAAAGATTGAGAAGAGATTGAGATTTATGGGACACAAAGGAGAGCCGAAAAATCAGGACATTGACCAACATAGGAGGATTTTCATTGGCTAAAGAGGGAAAGGAGTTCACGTATGAGGGGCTGAAGATATTTACGTAAAAAAAGGCACGGACGTGAGAGATGGGAGAAAGGAAAAAAGGATTGACGTGAAAATAATTCACGTACATTTGAAAGAGCGGCGCGACATAAAAGGAAAGAAGGGGGAAGAGATTCAGTACACATACAAAAAGGAAATACACGGACGAAGGAAAGGAGTAGACGTGAAAAAAAGAGAGGCAGTACACGTAACAAAAGAAAGACGAGCAACATTCACGTAGAACCAAAGCAGTAGCCGAGTGCGAAACCAGTGAAGAGGAGGAGATAGATTGAGACGGTGCGTTTACACCGAAGGGCATAGATTTTGACGACGGAGAAGAAGATGACGACTATCGGAGACGGAGGGCCATCTTCATATTCGTTTGATTATCTCTTCCTTTATGTTTATGATGATTAAAGACATGTCTATGTGTTTATTTAATATATTCATGAACTAATTTATTATTCTAGAGTTAGACGGATATTGACTTGAACCTGTATCTTTGATTATTGATTAAATATATTTGGTTTTTCGTTTGGTTTATTTGTGATTCCTGATTTGAATGTGTTTCAATTAATTGGTCACTAGTTGATTCGTTATATTTATTTAGAATCTATCACTCGAGAGATTGGGTTTTGAATAGGACCGTAGGAATTTACATCGTTGGAAGTTTATATAGTCGAGAGACATATAACTCCAACGAAGCCATAGAACGAATATTGCGCTATTGAAATTGTTTAATAATTTATCTTAGGTGGACACATCAAGATGATTGTTGAATGATTATTTCTATTTAACACTCGAGAGAGGTAATAGAATAACATATGATTCATGATTAATAAATTAGAAGAACACGACATAGTAGATAGTTAAGTGAAGTCGAACACCTAGAATCCGTTCTTGATAGGGTTGAATATTACGCGTTTTTATGCTATGATATGTATATGTTTTCGTGTTGATTCTTGGATTATTTTACGGTTTATGGTATATATTTCTATATTTCAGGAATCAATTTTGAAATGCATAAAAGTAGAGGAAATGAGCCAAAAATGATGAAAAAGGACCAAATCGAGCGAACGCGTCAAAATCCGGGAAAGGAAGAAAAATTCAAAAGAAAATAATAAAAAAATAAAAAGCGTCTCGATCGATCGAGACTCAAATCTCGATCGATCGGGGCTGGCAGAACATTGGCGATCGATCGAGCAGTCAGTCTCGATCGATCGGCCGAAGGAATTTTCTGAAAAATAAATTCCTTGTAGAATTTGTGTGCAAAAGGGAAGTCCATAATTCTTATCCCTCTATATATTGACACGAAAATAACAACCAAAATCAGACTTTTTACCCTAGGAATAGCCTCTACACCTCCATACTCCATATCACCTTCATCCATCATTACCACTTCATCCTAGGAATTGGAACAAGCCAACAAGAGAATCGAGGAGCACGATCGAGAAAGAAGCGAGGAAGGATCGAGAATCAACAAAGGAGTCGACTTGGGAGTTTTCTTTTACTCTTCTATTATTGTTTTGAATTATAATTGGATTTGTTGTGTTTTTGATGATTAAGAAATATCAATAACATAGTTTTTCCTATTGATTTTAAGATTGAATTCATATATCCTCTATGTGCATATGTTATTGTTCTTAATGCTTTTGAAGGATTGATCACCTTTGAATGATATTTTATTATAATTGAGATCGAGAGATGAAATTATAATACAATATAATAATTCATGCCGTGTTAAAGATTGAGATCGAGAGATAAAATCACATACGAGTGATAACTTTGGGTTGTTTAATCTAAAGTTAGTGGTTTTCATAAAGCACATTCAACATTAAATTGTTAATTACGTGAACGAGAGTTACAAGTTGCAATTTGATGTTAGACTTAATATAGCTCGAGAGAGTATATTGAATAAATTCGGAAAACCCGTCACCTTAGAGATGTATGAAGAAAAGAATTGTAAGAGTTGGGTTAGGTGAATAATTGTCTTGATAATTCTTTCTTGTGGATTTTTCTCGTGATCGTCGATTGTTTTGGTTGGATTAGATTAGTTTAATTATTGATTAATTATCGTAGGTTAAATATAGTTAAAAAAAATCTTATTTGGTAATTGCTTGTTAGTCCCTGTGGGTTCGACAATCCGTATTCTTCCTATCTATACTAAAACTTGACACCGTGCACTTGCCGTCTAAAATCACTAGATTGGAATTAATTGTTTAAAATAAAAAGCGATCAGTTCTCATTGATTTTCTCCACTTAAATTCTTCATATTATTATTATTTTATTTTAGTCTTTTAATTATTTAATTAATTCATTATCTCGATTGTCTAAATAAAGTTGAGACTATTCTAATTACAGTACTTGGTATATCTTAATTTCAATCACTGTGGGTTCGACATCCGTACTTTAAAATTCTATACTAAAACTTGACACCGTACACTTGCGGTATGTTTTACACGCATCAAATTTTTGGCGTCGTTGCCGGGGATTGATATAATTTTGTTTACTGATACTGTTACCAAGTAGTCTTGATTTTAATTTAGAATTTTAATTTTTGTTTTAATTTTATTTTTATGATGTTTTTTTCTTGTGAGGTACTTGAAGATGTTTCATCAGCAAGTTTCCACAAGTTTTGCCCAACAACCGTATTAACCGTTCTATGCAGCTTGGGAGAGATTCAACCACGACTTTTCAAACTACGCCCCTCTTCAATCTTTCTACAGTGGATTGGATGCAGACACACAAGAATGGGTATTTAATGGAGCTTTGGCAATTGGTAGTCCCATATATTGTAGAGATGATGACAGGGTGCACATGTTTAACGATATGGTGAATTTCAACTATCAGTGGCATTATGATCCTTCATTGCAGGGTTGGAGTCACCAATATCCACCAGAGCATCATTATCCTCATTTTACACACCAACCATTCGATCATCAAGCAGAGGATGAGTATAGTTCTGATAAAGTCTCTCAATTGGAGGATATTTTGCGCAAATTCGGGGCATCATCTGACCAAAGATTGAAAATCACACCAACTCCAGAAGTAGCATTGAACAGCAGATAGAGACATTTTTAGCGAGATGCAAAGAGGTTGAGATGAGATATACTAATCAAGGGGTGACAAATCAGGTGTGGTCACATGATGATGATCACTCAACCAACCAAGATTGGGAGAGTGATCATACACATGCGGAAGATTCAAGGGAATATGAGCCTATTCAAGTGGTTGAGCCTACTGTAGAAAAGTTATCAGAGGAATTCCCGTGTCAAGATGACCCGAGCGTGACGTTGGAGATTGAGGAAATTCTCGAGGAAATTGATGAGCATCCATCGATGGTGTCCTATATGCCATATGTTGATCCATTCTTCTCATCGATGCCAACTTCACCATATTATGATCTCCACGAGATGAAGCCAAGTTTAGAATCTTTCTCCCATGCTTATAAATTTTTGAGGGACGTTGTTGGAGCGACGAACGTTAATTGTCAGTATCTTGTCAAGCTTGACCCATATGTAGTGTCATATGATACTTACTATGGGCGGAAGCCGCTATTTGATGGTTGCTTCGCATGGTCTGGCTGAAGACTTGAAACAAAGCGCTTCTTGGGAGGCAACCCAAGCCTTATATCCTTTTTAGTTTACTTCAGTTTTTTTTATTTCAGTATTTTAATTTTTATTAGCATGTCTTAGTCAGAGCTGCTGATCATTATTTTTCCCATTGCAGGTCTATACTGATGCGGAGGTCCTATCATCATCTTCTCACCATACCCATGAGCACGAGATGGACGAAGATTACTGACGATCGTCGTCGCAGGTAGGTGTGTTGTTCCTTTTATACATTGTATGGTACATTGAGGACAATGCACGATTTTAAGTTTGGGGGGGGGGGGGGGGGGGGGGGGGGGGTTTAAACATTGAAGATGTTTTGTTTCCTGGATTCCTATGTGTGTTGTGTGTTTTTTTTTTTTTTAGTCGTTGATTTTTTTTTCTTTTTGTGTCATAAGTCGTGATTTGAAGTAATTGTGAAGGATGATGATGAAGAATTGAGCTTATATGTGAAAATATAAAATTTTCTTTCACTTTGCTCTTGAGTTTCTCACATTCATGCACTAGAGACCATGACCATTTGACTAAATTAAGTTGATTTGAACGAACACAAGTATGATATAGGCGATTCTTGATAATATTTTGGGCATTTATTCATTGATATAAATTTGCCATAGTAGCCTCTTTGAGCTTAAATGTAAAAGAATGAGGATTGAAATGTTGCAATATATTTTATAATCTCATTCAAATTTGTTTCTTATATCACCTTGGTTTTGAGATACCATTTGAGCACATTGGTCTAATCATATAAGTTATTTGTGAATTGAGAGTAGTCTAGAACTTGCTTTAGTACCCTTTGAGGCGAAATACGGATGTCATGTGGCTTAGGAATGATTTAGGCAATTTTTGATTCGTTTGAGTCTTTGAAGCCACCGAAATACATCATTTTATCCCTAGCAACCCTTTTATTGAAAATCGAATGGCATGTGCTTAGGCACATCATAACCTCCATTCGGCATCATTTCAAAATCCCACATCGACCACCTTGTTGAAAGCTTATACACTATTTCCTACCCTCAAGTGAGTAAGACCCACATGCACTTTAAAATTTCAAATATCCTCCATGTTCCTAAATGAAAAATAGAAGGGGGATAACAATGAAAAAGGGGCATTGATGCATAGAAAAAAGTTGAAGAGGTGAAGAAAATAAGTTATTGAATAATGAGAAAAATATTGAGGTGAATGGTGAGGCGGATGAGAAAGGAGGGTGAATCCAAAATGTGAAAAAAAAATGATGAATCGTCAATAAGAGAAGTTGAAAATTGAGATGAGAGTGCGCAACATGGTTAATATGACTTACTCTCTTGTTTTGAAATTCCTATCTTTTTATTGTAGCCATGAGCCAAGGCCTTACATTACAAGCCTATTAAGACATATTGACCGAGCCACATTCGTCTAATATACTAGTGGAGAAGGATGCAAATGGTAAGCCTATGGACGCTCGAGAAACACTTGTAATGCATATGATTCTGAGATTCACACACACACATCTCATTACTTTGATTTTATGCATTGTTCATTGTTTGTCAAGGTCATACTCCTTTTTATGAACAATGCAATTGAACACATCCTTGCAAAGTCCTATTGATTTGTCTGAGTAAAGATTGCTTTAATGGTTAAATGGAAGTGGTACACAACACTTGAGAATTCTTGAGTAGAGTGATATGCATACTTGACTTAAAATTTTTAAACAATTGATCTTCGAGGCCAATTTGCAATTATAACATTTCATGACTTGCGTTAGTAGTGTGTTTTCTTTATTTTGTTATTTCTTAGTCTTTTTCTATTCCTATTTTGCTCTGGACTAGCAAAGTTTAAGTTTGGGGGGATTTGATAAGTGCATATTTGCACTTATATTTGATTATCTTTTCTTATACTTTTATTTTGGTATTTGTTAGAATTACGTCTTTTGTTGTCGTTTTTGATATTTTGTAGGAATCCAAGGAATTAAACATTTTATTACTAAAAGATGATGAGAAATGCATAAATGTGACAAGAATTCAAATTGGGACTCAACGGTGAAATAATCATGCATCGGGACATGTCAATTGGCAAGGAAGTATTATATTATGTTATAATATAATATAATATATATGGGTTTATAAAAGAAATCTTTTAATGGAAAAATATTTTAATAAAATAGGGAATAAAAGATTGAGAAGAGATTGAGATTTATGGGACACAAATGAGAGCCGAAAAATCAGGACATTGACCAACATAGGAGGATTTTCATTGGCTAAAGAGGGAAAGGAGTTCACGTATGAGGAGCTGAAGATATTTACGTAAAAAAAGGCACGGACGTGAGAGATGGGAGAAAGGAAAGAATAACAATTCACGTACAGAATTAATTGACGAAGAAACATATTGACAAAAAAAAAAAAGGATTGACGTGAAAATAATTCACGTACATTTGAAAGAGAGGCGCGACATAAAAGGAAAGAAGGGGGAAGAGATTCAGTACACATACAAAAAGGAAATACACGGACGAAGGAAAGGAGTAGAAGTGAAAAAAGAGAGGCAGTACACGTAACAAAAGAAAGACGAGCAACATTCACGTAGAACCAAAGCAGTAGCCGAGTGCGAAACCAGTGAAGAGGTGGAGATCGATTGAGACGGTGCGCTTACACCGAAGGGCATAGATTTTGACGACGGGGAAGACGATGGCGACTACCGGAGAAGGAGGGCCATCTTCATATTCGTTTGATTATCTCTTCCTTTATGTTTATGATGATTAAAGACATGTCTATGTGTTTATTTAATGTATTCATGAACTAATTTATTATTCTAGAGTTAGACGGATATTGACTTGAACCTGTATCGTTGATTATTGATTAAATATATTTGGTTTTTCGTTTGGTTTATTTGTGATTCCTGATTTGAATGTGTTTCAATTAATTGATCACTAGTTGATTCGTTATATTTATTTAGAATCTATCACTCGAGAGATTGGATTTTGAATAGGACCGTAGGAATTTACATCGTTGGAAGTTTATATAGTCGAGAGACATATAACTCCAACGAAACCATAGAATGAATCTTGCGCTATTGAAATTGTTTAATAATTTATCTTAGGTGGACACATCAAGATGATTGTTGAATGATTATTTCTATTTAACACTCGAGAGAGGTAATAGAATAACATAGGATTCGTGATTAATAAATTAGAAGAACACGACATAGTAGATAGTTAAGTGAAGTCGAACATCTAGAATCCGTTCTCCTTGATTTTCTCCACTTAAATTCTTCATATTATTATTATTTTATTTTAGTCTTGTAATTATTTAATTAATTCATTATCTCGATTGTCTAAATAAAGTCTAAACTATTCTAATTACAGTACTTGGTATATCTTAATTTTCAATCCCTGTGGGTTCTACATCCGTACTTTAAAATTCTATACTATAACTTGACACCGTACACTTGCGGTACGTTTTACACGCATCAGTATCGCTATTGTGTTAGGGATGAGTATTGATGATATATTGACTGCAGATGGAAGTGAACGTCGTGTTATGAAATATATGTTGTTGTTCCTTGGGTATATGAGATTAGGCCCAAGAGGATATTGGAAGGTTGCAAGAGAACGAGTATTTGAGGTAAACTATTTTATTTGGTTTAACATGTTGGTACATGTAATTGAAATTGCCTCTGTTGATTTATATTGATTTGTGCTAACCAAATTATACCGGTGGAATAGTTGTGAATGAAATTAAAAATGAAACATATTGTTGTTATATTTGTCATATGATATATTGACTTCCTCGGGTAAAATCCCCTCAAAAGCCAAACAGTCGTATACCGAACAGAAGAACGCCGAACAGGTAACACCGAGCAGGGTTTTACCGAACAACTGCTAAACCCTCCTCGGTTTTCTGATCAAAGACTAGCGGAAGACCCGGAGATAACTAACAAGTCAATCGGCGTAATTAAATGTGCAGTAATGGGGCACGGATTTCCCGGACACCTTTGGCCCCAATTAAGCCACGATAGAGGATATCGTGTTTCGGATCTCCCGCGAATTAATCACTTGAAAGCCCTATAAATGCCCACGGATGGTCTCATTGAAAGGGGTTTGATTTTTCTACGCAAAAAAGACTCCGATGAGAGCATATACTTCTCTTCGTCATTTTCGTCATTTTCTGTAATATTTTTATAGAGTCATTTTGCAATTATAAGTTGTGTCCCAAGAGTCCTGTAATCAATCAAAAGTGTGATAGTGAAAATTAAACTGGACTAGGTCCCGTGGTTTTTCTCTCAATTTGAGGGCTTTCCACGTAAAAATTTTGGTGTCTTTCCTTTACTTTTCATAAACACTAAATTCTACCATAAATTGAAAAATAATGGATCACATCATTGGCGCCGTCTGTGGGAAATCAGAGTAAAGACGTTGAAGTAAGAAGATTTTATCAAGAATCCAAGGCGAGATGGTTAGAAGAGAAGGTCAAGGGCCAACTTTGGGAAGGGATAAACCAAGTCCCCCCACCCCCCCCCCCCCCCACCCCCCCCCCCCCCGCGCTCATGCCCAGAACCAGAAGGAGTAGGATATGCAGGGTCATCTCAGAATGTTTCACGGGCAATTTTCTACCGAAGAAATACCCATGGAGCATTTAACGGAGGTAATTGCTAAAACTGTAGGGGAAGTCATTAGGCAGTTTATGATTCCCCCCATCGAGAAGAGACCATGGAAGAAGAAGAAGACTCAGCCTCTATAAAGAAGTCAGAGGAGGAGATTAAAGAGTCAAAGGATCTTCCCAATCATTTGGATGTTGAAATGGACAAAACTTTGCATCACCAGATGGAGGAATTAAAGGATGAGTTGCACAAAATGCGCAACAAAATGGAAGGTCGTATTTACTCAGCAAGGAGGAGCACCCCATTTGCTCTTCAAGTTATTGACGATCCCTTGCCCCCCAATTTCAGAACTTTAAACGTGGGAAATTATGATGGCAACACGGATCCAGAGAAATATTTGTCTCGATTTGAAAATGCTTCACTCCTTCACCAACTGACGGATGGAGTGAAATGTAGAGTTTTCTTGACTACACTTTCTGGCGCTGCTCAATCCTGGTTCAATCAATTACCATCAGGGATTATAGATTCCTTTCCTAAATTCAGCTCGCTGTTCCTTCACCAATTTGCGAGCAGTAGGAATTGTAAAAGAACAGCACTGAGTCTGTTCGGGCTCAGGCAGATGGAGAAAGAATCCCTTCGGGATTTTTTGAAAAGATTCAATCAAGCATGCATTGATGTTCCGCATGTCACTTCTGAAATACTAGACAGCGCCTTCACTCAAGGGCTAAGAGAAGGGGACATGTTCAGATCATTGGCAAAGAAGCCACCTTCAGATTATGACGAGTTGCTGGGACGAGCCTCTAAATACGTTAATTTAGAAGAGGCTCAGAGGATGAAGCAGAAGAAAGAAGCAAAAAATGGTGGTGAAATCAACAGGAAGTATAGGCCAATGGAACAGCCTAAAAGGAATTTTGATCAATACCTTCCAATGAGATCTCATCGGGAGGTAGCCATGAATCAAATTATGCCGAAGAGGGGTCGGGGAGGACCTTACAGAAGAGGGTTGTTCCAAGGAGGAAACATCCGAGGAGGTAACATCCGAGGAAGAAGAATGGAGATAGGGCAAGGAAACAGCGATGGTTTGAGGAACAATATCCCTTTTCCTCAGAATAACGCTAATCCTGGAAGAGGGACACCTCAGCCAGTTCCGTGGGCAGTTCGGGGAGAAAAATCAGAAGAAGGAAATCAGGCCCTCGGAGAAAGGACCTTAAATAATGTTCCTAACCGATGAACTAAATATGATTTCTGGAGGAATATCATGTGGGGATTCAAACCGAGCAAGGAAAAGTTATGCTCGAAAGCTCGAAGTATTATCCATCGACCCAAATCGGGCACCCGAAGGTCCTTCTATTGCTTTATGGCCTGCAGATTTATAGGGGATTTATCTTCCCCATGAGGATGCACTGGTTATCTCTGCCATAGTAGCCAATTATAATGTACAAAGAATCTTCGTGGATACAGGCAGCTCGACAGATGTACTCTTCCTTAATACTTAAAAACAGATGGAATTGGGAAGCATAGCCATGCAGAAAGTGAATACCTCTTTACATGGGTTTACTGGGGAGGTCATAAGCCCAGTAGGATAGGTGTCTTTATCAGTTACTCTGGGTGAAGAATCAAAGATAAAAACGAAGATGATCACTTTCCTCATAGTGGATGCACCTTCCTCTTACAATATAATATTGGGTCGTCCGGCGTTAGATGCTTTTGAAGAAGTTGCCTCTACTTACCACTTGAAGATAAAATTTCCAGTAGGAGAGAAGGTTGGACAAGTAAGGGGAGTCAAAGCTCCTCAAGAAAATGTTATGTACAAGAGTTAAAGCAAGAGAAAGAGAAGAAAAGAGAAGGAGGTGAACGAGGAGACAGTAGTAAGAGGAAACGCGAGCAGCTGAAGGCTGAGGAGTGGATAGTTCACGAAGAAGAATTTCTTAGCATCGAGCTAGGCCATCCTACTAAAACTACCCAAGTAGGATCCCAAGTGGATCCAGAATTACGGAGAAGGGTGATTGATTGTTTGACTCATAATGTGGATGTATTTTCTTGGAGTACCTCTTATTTAATCGGAGTAAAGCCCGAGATTGTTGAACATCATCTCAATGTTGACCCTAGTGTTCGGGCAATTAAGCAGAAGAGAAGGCATTTCGGACCCGAGAAGGATGCCATCATCGCTAAACAAATAGAGGAATTACTGAAAGCGGGCCACATACGGGAGATCAGTTTCCCTACATGGCTCTCGAATGTGGTTTTAGTGCCTAAGGTAGGAGACAAATGGAGGATGTGTGTAGATTTCCGGGACGTAATAAAGCATGTCCCAAAGATTGTTATCAATTGCCGAGGATAGATCAATTAGTGGATTCTACTACTGGACACGAGCTGATGTGTCTTATGGATGCTTACCAGGGATATCATCAAAACCCTTTAGCGAGAGAAGATCAATCAAAGGTTAGCTTTGTCACAGCAGGAGGAACTTTCTGTTATGTGGTAATGCCCTTCGGATTAAAAAATGCTGGGGCCACTTATCAAAGGTTGATGGATAGAATGTTCAAAGATCAGATAGGCGGAATGTGGAAGTATATGTGGATGATGTCTTAATTAAAAGCTAGTAGGCACAAGATCTGATCGGAGATATGGAGGAAGTCTTCGCCACTTTGAGAAGGTTTGGCATGAAATTAAATCCTGCAAAATGCACCTTCGAAATTCATAGTGGGAAATTTTTGGGGTACATGGTAACGGAGAGAGGCGTGGAAACAACCCCAAGAAAATCCGACAATCCAAGAGATGAATCCTCCTAGAACATTGAACAAGGTACAAAGGTTAGCAGGGAGAATAGCGACGCTTAGTCGATTCATATATGGACTTCCTCAGATAAAATCCCATCAAGAGCAGAACAGTCGTATACCGAACAGAAGAACGCCGAACAGGTAGCACCGAGCAGGGTTTTACCAAACAGCTGCTAAACACTCCTCAGTTTTCTGATCAAAGACTAGCGGAAGACCCGGAGATAACTAGCAAGTCAACCGGCGTAATTAAATGTGCAGTAATAGGGCACGGATTTGTCGGACACGTTTGGCCCCAATTAAGCCACGATCAGAGGACATCGTGTTTCGGATCTCCCGCATATTAATCACTGGAAACAACCCTATAAATACCCACGGATGGTCTCATTGAAAGGGGTTGGATTTTTCTATGCAAAAAAGACTCCGAGGATAGCATATTTACTTTTGTTCTGTCATTTTTCGTCATTTTCTGTAATATTTTTATAGAGTCATTTTGCAATTATAAGTTGTGTCCCAAGAGTCCTATAATCAATCAAAAGTGTGATAGTGAAAATTATACTGGACTAGGTCCCGTGATTTTTCTCTCAATTTAAGGGCTTTCCACGTAAAAATTTTGGTGTCTTTCCTTGCTGTTCATAAACACTAAATTCTACCATAAATTGAAAAATAACGGATCACATCATTATTCATTTGTAATTGTTTCAGTGATGAGTCAAGGCTGGGAGTAACCGCTGAGGTAACACCACTAAATCTACGTTATATATTAATGAGTTAATGATGCAATAAGAATAATCATTTTGATATGATTTATTAATCACATATTATAATGAGTTGAATGTAATCATGTAGACATGATATTAATAAGTATGTCATGAGGTGAAATGGGACGTCACGGGTTGACGTAGGATCATTGTGAATGTCATGAGTGGACATGTGATCAGTGTGAACATCAAGAGTTAACGTGGAATTATCGTGAATGTCACGGCTAAGTGTGAAATTATGATATTATTAATAATGCATAATAACAATGATGAGAAATAATCATGTGATGATTAATGATGAGTTATGCATAACAATAGAATAATGTTATGATGTGAAAAGTGCGAGATAAGAATTAATGTTCACGATTAGGCTATTATTATGTTCTGGTGCTGAGATAGTGATTGAGATGCATATAAATGATAATATATGCACGTGATAATTACTAATGAATATTTTTGTAATGACTTGACACCAGATAGTAGTCAAATGATAATATGTGATGAGAATGATGTCTAATAACTCATTGGATACTCGTGAGTTAATGACTAAAATGAGTTACGTTGTTGACTCTTGTATTAAATGTAATCACACCAATCCATGTAGTATGTTGTAACACGTTGTATACAAAAATGTGTAACTTATAAGTTGTGTGATTATGATATGCGTATGTGAGAAGCACTAATGAGGTTATTTCTAGTACTTGTCTACAACAGATGATAGATGGATGATGAGATATGGAAAGATTGATGCCTTAGAGCATATGATACTGTGATCTTTGATGCTGATATACTTTGTTGATGATTGCATCTATACAGGTATGAGATTTTGTATATGATGATTAATATTGTTGCAGTTTCATAAAGTTTATTCGGGAAACGAATAATATAAGAGTTAAGTGAAAATGTTACTCAGGATTATGATTATTAATTAATTTGCATGAGCCAGATATAACGTGTAATGATGTTGATTCCTATATGATTGAAGCAGCATTAGGAGGTACCATCATGAGAAGAACACTTGAAACAACCTACGAACTTCTTGAGGAGATGGCTTCCAACAGCTATCAATGGCAGTACGAGAGGAACTTGCCAAAGAGACCAATTGGGGTACATCAAGTTGATGAGGTAACAACAATATCGGCTCAGTTGGAGGCTTTGAGGAAGAAGTTGGATAGCATGAGTATGACAGCGATGCAATCTCAAGTGATCATCTATGATTTATGTGGAGGCAATGAGCACTGAATGCCATGCAGGTAACCCCTTCATTCAAACTAATGAGAGTGCTAATATTGTAGAAATTCGACCCCCGCAAAATAACCCCTACTCGAACAACAACAACAATCAACCGCGGAGGAATCAAACTTCTCTTGGTCTAACCAAAAGAATGTGTTGAATCCACAACCATCACCGGACTATCCACGAAAGCCGAGTATGGAAGAGTTGTTGACCAAGTTCATTACATCGGCGGAGAATAGAATGTAAAATCAAGATGCTTCGATAAAGAACTTGGAAACTCAAGTGGGACAATTGGCGAATATTTTAGCTGGACGAACACAATGGATATTGCCTAGCGATACCGAAAAGAATCCGAAGGAGCAAGTAAAGGCAATATCATTGAGAAGTGGTAAGCAAGTCGGGCCACATATTGAGGAGAAAGGTGAAGCTGAGAACATGCAAGAAGAGGAAAGTGAACAGACTGAAGCAAGAGTTGAAGAGAAAGGTAAGTCCTCTACCACCACACCCATCACACCACCCACACAGGTACAAATCCTATCTTTTTTCCTGCTGCATTAAAAAGAGCTAAGGTAGATGCAAGCTTTGCAAAATTTCTTGAAATTTTTAAGAAATTGCACATTAATATACCATTTGCTGATGATTTACTTAAAATGCCTAGTTATACTATGTTTCTAAAGGAAATCTTATCGAATAAGTGGAGATTAGGAGAGCATGAGACAGTAAGTTTAACCGAGGAGTGCTCAGCATTTGTACAAAACAAATTGCCTCCTAAATTAAAAGATTGAGTTTGTCTATACCCTGCACTATTGGTTCCATTTCATTCACTAAATCTTTGTGTGATTTGGGTGTGAGTATTAATCTTATGACATTGTCAATTTTCAGGAAGTTGATTAGGTGAGCCGAAACCTACTACGGTTTCACTACAGCTGGCAGATAGGTCTATCACCTACCCTCGAGGACTCATTGAGGATGTGCTTCTGAAAGTTGATAGATTCATTTTCGCGGTGGATTTCCTCGTGTTAGACATGGAAGAAGATGTTGAAATTCCATTGATATTGGGAAGACCATTCTTAGCCACTGGCAAAGCACTCATAGATGTTCATCAAGGAAGTTGATCCTCCGTGTAGGGGAGGATCAAGTCATTTTTAATGTTTTTAAAGTTATGAAACATCCACACGATGAACATATGTGTTTTAGTATTGACATTGTTGATGTGTTATCTGAAAAGGTATTTTGACGACAATGCAAGAATGAATTGGCAGCCTACCTAACTAATGATGGAGACATGCTTGAGGAGAAAGAAGAACATGAGATTGTTGTTCAAATGCGAGCAAATCCTCCTTACATAAAACGCCAAAGCAATGATTTAGGAGAGTTGGGGGCAAAGGGGCATAAAGCCGCAAAAGCCATCAATCGAAGAGCCACCAACTCTTGAGCTCAAACCACTACCTCCTCACCTAAAGTATGCATACTTAAACTCTAATAATTCATTACCTGTTATTGTTTATGCATCGTTGACAGGTATAGATGAGAATAAGCTATTGAGGATACTAAGGGAGCACAAACATCATTTGGGTGGAAGATAATGGACATCAAGGGTATTAGTCTATCAGTTTCCATGCATAAGATTTTGATGGAGGACACATATAAACCCTTGGGGCAACCGCAGTGACGTCTAAATCCAAAGATTTAAGAGGTAGTAAAGGCTGAAGTAATAAAGCTACTGGACGCATGTATTATATATCCTATTTTTGACAGTGTATGGGTAAGTCCAGTGCAATGTGTGCCTAAGAAAGGGAAAATGATTGTTATCACTAATGAGAAAAAGAATTGATCCCCACTAGAACAGTCACCGGGTGGAGAGTGTGCATAGACTATAGAAAATTGAATGAAGTTATGCGTAAGGACCACTTTCCCCTCCCTTTTATTGATCAAATAGAAAGGCTTGCAGGATATTATATTTATTTCTTTCTAGATGGATACTCTGGGTATAATCAGATAGTCATAGCACCTGAGGATCATGAGAAGACTACATTCACTTGTCCTTATCTTTGTTTATGTAATGCACCTGCAACTTTTCAACGATGCATGATGTCCATTTTTCATGATATGGTTGAAAAAGTTCTTGAGATGTTAATGGATGATTTCTCTGTATTTGGACATTCATTTGATTCATGTCTGCATAACCATGATTTAGTTTTGACGAGGTGTGAGGAAACAAATTTGGTGTTGAATTGGGAGAAGTGACACTTCATGGTACAAGAAGGCATTGTCTTGGGTCACAAAATATCCCGCAAGGGTATTGAACCGAGCCAAGATTCAAGTGATACAAGAACTACCTCCTTCTGTATCAGACATGGGAATTCGAAGCTATCTTATGTGACACTACTTGTGGGAGGAACCCTTTTCGTTCAAGGTTTGTACAGATAATATGATAAGGAGATGCATTCCACAGGAGGAGATGAAGTCCATTCCCAGCCATTGCCATGATCGAGAGGTAGGCAGGCATATGGGCCCCACGAAAACAACTGCAAAGGTACTTGAGTCTGGGTTCTATTGTCCTACATTATTTAAGGATGCTTCAGGTATGTCTCTTCTTGTGAACGATGTCAAAGAATCGGTAATATCTCGAGGAAATTAGAAATGCCCTTGAACATTATTCTTGAGTGTGAAATTTTTTATGCGTGGGGCATAGATTTTATGGGTCCCTTTCCTTGTTCATGTTCAAATTACTATATACTTGTCGTAGTGGATTATGTATCAAAGTGGGTTGAGGCTGAAGCGACATGCACTAATGATGCCCGAGTAGTTGTGCAATTTTTTAAAAAAAGAACATTTTACTCAATTTGGCACCCCTCGAGCAATCATCGGTGATGGTAAAGCTCACTTTTGCAATAAACTTTTTAACAAACTTTTAGGAAAACATGGTGTTACTCACAAAGTTGCAACATCCTACCACCCACAAACTTGTGGACAAGTGGAAGCAAAGTCTTGAAAAAACTGTGAATGTGAGTAGAAAGATTGGTCCCTAAGGATAGATGACGCTTTGTGGGCGTATAGAACCGCATTCAAAACACCTAATGGCACATCACCTTTTAAGTTGGTTTTTGGTAAGGCATGTCATCTACCTGTTGAGCTTAAACATAGATCATACTGGGCTATAAAAAGACTAAATTTTTATTTGAATGTTGCAGGTGAAATATGTCTTCTTCAACTAAACGAGATGGAAGAATTTAGGAACCAAGCCTACAAAAATGCAAAAATCTATCAGGAGAAGATGAAACAATGGCATGATGCTCTCCTTCAACATCGAAATTCTAAAGAATAAGATATGGTGTTATTGTATAACTCCAGACTACGGTTGTTTCCAGGCAAGCTGAAATCTCTTTGGTCTAGACTTAGAATTTCCAAGGTGTTTCCCTCTGGTGCAATCGAGCTATATGATCCAAATAAAGGAACCTTCACGGTGAATGCTCAGTGATTGAAGCACTACCATGGGCATGATTTCAGTGAACTGCTTTGCACCACCGTCCATTTTGTTGAATGAAGCGACTGTAGTAGAAAGTCCAGCTTGGGATATAAATCAAGAACTATTTTTTTTCCTTTTTTTTTTTTTGAATTTAGTAGGTAGTTTAATAATTATAGCTTGGTTGTTGACTCCTTGATTTTTTATTTGCAGGAAATTTGTTTGCCAAGGGAAGATGAAACTCTCAATTGATTCAAAATTTCACTGAGCCTACTGTCCAGAGGAGATCGATCTCATATCACTAGGCAATCAATCGCTTCTAACGTTGGAAAAATTTTGGAGTCTAATGTCCCTAAGAGATCGATCTCATGTCTGTAGGCAATCGATCGCTAGTCGAGTTGGAAAAGTCGTTGAGCCTACTGTCCATAGGCGATCGATCTCTACACAATAGGCGATCGATTGCCTGTTAAGAATTTCAGTTTTTAAAAACTCGATTCTTCATACACAAACACACACAACCAGAAAATTCTCCCACACTTGCTTCTCAAAAAAAAATCGATCCCTTGCCAAATTCACTCAATCTCTCCACCAACCTTTGAATGTGAGATCTCATATCATATATAGTGTCCTCAATTCAATTTTGTCTCATATCTAAAGATTCAAGGCTAGGTATGGGCACCCCAATTGCAAGGTGAAGATTTCTCCAAGCCAAGGGCTACACACCATCCAAATTTCGAAATTTTTGAGGTAATTTGGCTTGCATCTTCATGGGTTTTCATGCTTAATATCTAAATTGCTTGGATAGTTGGAAGGATTGGATTTTTATGATTTGTGGTGAATAAGGAAGGATAAATTGCTAAGTTCGGGGGAGTTTGAGCTAGCTTTGTATTATTAACTCATTTGTGTGGGATTTGCTGGAAATATCTTTGGTTTTCATGGTGATTGGTTTGTGATATAGTAATAATTCTCATGGCACCTAAAAAAAGCAAAGATCAGGAGCTGCCTCTTCATCCTTCTCCCCAACATTTGACATCAATCGATTTGCTAACCAAGAGGCCACAGATTACTTCGAAAAATTGTGTGATACCAATTGTCAAAGAATTCTATGCCAACTACAGGGTATCCGTGGACTTACCTCATATCACCATTCGTAGGAAGCACTTCCAGTTAGACAGTGCACGAATTAATCACATCTATGGGATGCCGCATATCGAGGAGGATGATTACTCAGACTACGTGTAACACCATATAGATTAAAATGAAGTCATCTCAACCCTGTGTGTGGAGGGTACTGAATGGGCATGAAATTACGATTGTCAGATAAAAAACTTCAAGAAGACTCAGTTGAAAGCGGAAGCTGACATTTGGTTCACATTCATATCTCATCGAGTCTTGCCATCCTCACACACCAATGTCGTTACAAAGGCTTTAGTAATGTTAGTGTTTACCATCATTACTGGCCGGTCGGTGAATCTCGGGAGTATCATCACATCTTCTATGAGATTACCTGTTGAAGGTTCCACCACGATTGTCTACTATTCCCATCACTAATCACTGAATTGTGTAGGAAGGAGGGTATGCACTAGGATAATCATGAAGAGACATTGAAGACGTTCTTACCTCTTCAAATTGCGATATAACCTTCGGAGAAAGAGCAAGAACAGGAGCCGGAATAGCCACAGAGATAAGTCCAACGAGCTCATCATCGCTGTTAGGATCGGTCCGGAGTGTTTAGAGGGGGGTGTGAATGAACACTCCTTGTAAAAATTAATCCCTTGTGATTTCTTTTGGATTAGTGAAAGAAATCTGTTTCTTAATCAACTCTTGTACAGAACAGACCACTGAAAGTATAAGTGCGGAACGGTCTGTTCTTGTATATGTAAGAACGGCTCGATGGCTAGTATGAAAGAATAAGTGCAGAAAGATATTACACAGGATATGTTTCTGGAAGTTCGAAGGTGGTGTAATCCTTCTACGTCTCCCCTTCTTCCAATTAAGGAAGGTTTATACTAGAAGACTTTGATTTATACAATCCTGTTGTACAAACCCGATTCAGGCTGGATTTACCTCACTACCAGTTTGAAACTCCTAGTCACTCGATCTTCTCAGACACACTTTGTCTGACAGTTACAATATGTTTCTCACTTCTATTTTTCAACACAGAAAACACAAGATGCGCACAGTGTTACAAAGTAAACGTGCTTAAGAATAATTTCAGCTCGAGAGCTTCTGAGCTTGTAAGCTTGTGCTGTTATGCTTTCTTGTGCGTTTTTCAATTGATCAGCGAGAGTCACCATATTCCTTTTGTTGCATCCTTTTATAGTTGTAAGTACAAACGGCATTATTTCCCTTAATGTGCAACTTTGACTCTGCTTAGACTCTGAGTAGGCTACAGTCTTCTTCTTCAGGACACTTGCCGTTCTGGTTCATACTTTCGGCGACTGTCAGGTAAGCTCTTCTTTGTCTTCTTACCTCTTATGGCAATCTTCAGTCTTTGGTCCTTTGTAGCATTAATTACGACATTAAATGCTACAATAAATAGCCGTTAATGATTCGGACTGAGGAGCCATTCTTTATGTATCCTTGACTGCTCTGATCTGATAGAGATTGAGATCGATCTGAAGCATCGATTTAGTCAGTCTGAAATCCATCGATCCGGTCTGATATGCTTTGTTATCTTATCAGCTTGATCTGTTTTGGACGATCGATCTGGTCAGTCTGATTTCACTCGATCCGGTCTGAAATGTTTTGTCATCTTTAAAATCTCATCGATAAGGTCTGGAACTAACAAATTCCCCTTTTTATGATGACAAAACCTAGCTTCTAAGTCTGTTTAACTAGTCTGATAAGAACTCTGAAGCGAAAACTTTCGGATCGATTACTTCCTCTTTGTTCAAAATAAATGAACATTATTAAGTTGGATCGATTAAGCCTTTATTAAAGTTCAAAATAAATGAACAAGGACTTAATAGAGAAAGATTTTTATTGATAAAAAAATCTTGCATACAGTCAGTCTAAAAATTTAATCAACGAGACTGATATCTTCTTGAAGTTTGAGGCGGCTTGAAGTCTTTCTTCTTTTCCCCCTTTTTGTCAGCAGCAATCTCTTGAAGAAAATCAACAACTTGTGCGAGTTGTGCGCTGATAGCGTCAAGACGAACGTCTTGAGCGCGGAGGGAATTGGCAACAGATGCTCGGACTTCAGTGGCCAGCTCGATCTGCTCTTTTCTCAGGCTGTTCTTATAAGTGGCTTGCTGAGAAAACAGATCATTCTGTCCTCGCTGAAGGCTGCTTATACTGGCTGTCATATTCTCTTTGAATGAATCAAAGTCCAAAGTGGTAAGCCTCTGACCTTGATGAACTTCTAGAACACGTTGAGAGAGTGACATGCAGTTGTCAGAGAAATGCTGGAGAGTCCGTGCCAGTGATGGAGGTGCATCAGATAGTTTGCTGGGAGAGTGATCTGATGATAACAGTGCAGGATCATCTTCTTCAGCAATCGGCATAATGGAAGATATGGCAGCCTGATGACTTTCGGATCGGATCAGGGTGACCAAATCCGAAGAAAATTCTTGAATGAAGGCCAGATCTTCATCTGATTGTCCCGGAGGAGTGCTGGGACTGAGAGGCTCCTCAATCTGTAAAGCTGCAACAACTGTAGACACCACTAAATCCGGATCGACGAAGTCTGGTGCGTCAATTGTTGCAAGAGCTGCGGTTGGACTGATTTGTGCACGGGAGGCTGATGACGCCAAAGGAATAGATATTGTTGGAGAGTCCAACAACACATTCAATGGTTCATCATCTGTAGCAGACGGAGCATTAGGCAATGGCTGCTCCGCTGTCTGATCTGCTGGCTGATCTGGTACTAGCTCTGCAGTCTGAGCTGCTGCTTGATCTGCAGGCTGATCTGCGGCTGGTTCTGCAGGTTGCGCTGCTGGCTGATCTTCAGTCTGGTCTGCTGCCCCAGAGGGAATAACTTCAACAAAAGGTTATGCCAGAGATTTGCTTGCAGAAGGATGATCCGGGCTGGTTGCTGGAGTGGTTATACTGATCTTCTGTCGTTGAAAACGGACAGCTAAGTGAAGAGCATGAACATCCATCTCTAATTGAGCAATAACTGCCCCATCATCTCTGGCAGTTGGAGCATTTGGATCGAAGTTCTCTTTCTTAGCAGTTAGGAGCAGAGTGGCCAGTCTGAATCTTTGAATTGCCGTAAATAGCTCTTTGCGCTGCACAGCAAGCCGAACATCATCGGTCTATGTTCCTTTCAGAATTTCCTCTTCCATCTTCTTCAGTCTGCTCAACTTTCCGAAGAACATCTCAATGTGGTTGATACTGGACGTATTCATCAAAGACCACAATGAGTCCCTTCACCTTCTCATCAACATCCTCCATAGCAATGTCGATGGCTGTCTGCGCTGCAGATTTGGGTTTAGAGGAGAGGGGTTCGGAGAGAATGGCTTTTCCCTTGCCGGTGGAGGAAGGGGACTTGATTCCTGATTGGGTATAATCTCCCAACTCAGTGATAACTATCCCTTTGACCACGGGAATGGCAGAGGGAAGTCTAACGGTGGCTTTGGATGCAGGGGTTGAAGTGGTTGAAATTTGTTTTGAAGATTGGGGTGCAGGGGTGGCTTTAGTTGGTGGCAAAATGGGTAGGGGTAGAGTTTTGATTGGTTTGGTAATCTGGGTTCTGGGCTTCTTGGAAAGTGTCTTGGTTGGTGGCGAGGGAGCAGACTGAGTTTCTTCAGAATCAGTCTGGATGGTCAGCTTTCGCTTGACCCGAGGTTTGCGCGCAACAGCTTGTTCTTCGCCCTTCTCAATCTTGACTGCAGCCAGAGTAGCAGGAGTAGGCGGAGCACTCTTGGACTTCAGCAGTGCGAGCCCTTTGGAGTTTAGAATCTTGAAGGGACTGAGAGCGGACTGCTTTCCCAGCTTGTTGTCTAAGGACTCCAGTAGCTTGCTGAGAGGAACAGCAAAGCATACGGCCTGTTTGGATGCAATCACCGTTTCCATCAGAACTCCAAAAAGAATCACGGACCAGTTCATCCTGTACGGATACAATAGCCGCCATAGCCCTGAACTTCTCTGCGGTTACAGCGTCAAAACTTCCTGCTTTGCCCAACAGAGGCTTGCCAACGATATCGCACAGCACCTGGAAATGAAAGAGCATTTCCTTCTTCTTAAACGAGGGTTGCAGGAGGAGGCCAAAAATAGAGATCTTTCCTTGAAGATCTGAGAGTGACGCTTGAGGAATCTGTCCAAATTCTGTCAATCCGGAATTGGGGAGGCCAAAGGTTTTGGCCAGCGTCATCGGCGAGATCTCAAATGATTTGCCCTTGACAGTAGTGGATATTGATGTCTTCTGGGAGACGGCATTGGCAAATAGTTCACGGATTTCTGATTCATAAACAACTGTGCCGCACTCCAGAAAGTTTCTCAGACCAGATGATTCCAAAGCTCGGAAGATGGACACCATCTCTGCATCTTCTGCCCTGTAAATATCATTAAACTCAACGGAGAGAGAGTTGTGAGTAATGGTAGCCATTGGAGTGAAGGTAAACGAATGCGAAGATTTAGGAGAGTGAGAGAATAAGAAAACAGATAGCGGTAAATTGTAAAAAGTGAAAGAAGATGAAATGTTCAGCCCGCTAAATAGGAGAGAGAAGACACGTGTCTTTATCTCAATGACTGATAAAAAGAAATTCAAAATAAACGGTCAGGATGACAGATAGATAAGGCGGTTAAAATGCGATCAGTCCGGGCTGTTTTTGTACAAAAGATGTATTGACCAGACAGATCATGGGATAACATCAGATTGACATTGATCGGTCTGAAAGTTCGGACCGGTCTGTGTCTTTCTGAACATTGTATTATCGATCTGTGGCAACAAAAATCTTTAAGTGCGAAAGTAAGAGAACATCTAAACTATTAAGATAAGTCAATTAAACCAAGAATTTGACGGAAATAATTAAACTTAGCCTCTGGGAGCGGTTTGGTGAAGATGTCTGCTGCTTGCTGCTCTGTTGAGATGTGCTCGATCCGAATTTCCTTTTTGCCAACATGATCTCGAATAAAATGATGTCGAATATCAATGTGCTTTGTTCGAGAGTGCAGAACTGGATTGTACGTTATAGCGATTGCACTTGTGTTGTCGCAAAATATCGGAGAGTCAACAGCTTGGATGCCATAGTCTTTGAGCTGGTGTTGAATCCAGAGCATTTGAGCGCAACAGCTTCCAGCGGCTAGATACTCTGCTTCAGCTGTAGATGTGGCAATCGATGTCTGCTTTTTACTGAACCAAGAGATCAATCTTTCACCTAGAAATTGACATGTTCCACTGGTGCTTTTACGATCAATCTTACACCCAGCGTAGTCTGCGTCTGAATATCCGATCAAGCTGAAGTTTGAATCTTTGGAGTACCGAAGACCAACGTTCTGAGATCCTTTTAAGTATTTCAGAATACGCTTGGCAGCAATAAAATGTGATTGCTTTGGTTCTGACTGAAATCTGGCGCACATACAGACTGAGAACATAATATCAGGCCAGCTCGTTGTAAGATACAATAGCGATCCGATTAGTCCTCTATACATGGTTACTTCAACTGCCGTTCCCCCTTCATCTTTGTCTAACTTGATTGTTGGACTCATTGGAGTTGATGCAGTTGAGCATGTTTCCATTCCAAATCTCCTGAGGAGCTCTTTGGTATACTTGGTCTGGTTGATGAAAATACCATTGTTGAGCTGTTTTACTTGGAGACCCAAAAAGAATGAAAGTTCTCCCATCATGCTCATCTCAAACTGTCCCTGCATTAACTTAGAAAATTTCTCGCACAATTTGGGGTTAGTTGACCCAAAGATTATGTCATCAACGTAAATCTGAACTAATAGGGTATGCTCCCCCTTAATAAATTTAAAGAGAGTTTTATCTACTGAGCCGATCTAAAAATCATGGTTCAGCAGAAATTGAGATAGAGTGTCATACCAGGCTCTTGGAGCTTGTTTCAGACCATACACTGCTTTATTCAGTAGGTATACATGATTGGGATACAAATGGTTCTGAAATCCAGGTGGTTGCTCAATATAGACTTCTTCCTGAAGCTTTCCATTAAGAAAGGCGCTCTTGACATCCATCTGATATACTTTGAAGTCTTTAAAGGCAGCATATGCAAGAAAGATTCGGATGGCTTCAAGTCTGGCGACTGGTGCAAATGATTCATCGAAGTCGATTCCTTCTTCTTGTATGAATCCTTGTGCCACCAGTCTGGCTTTGTTTCTAACCACAGTTCCATCTGCGTCCAGCTTATTTCTGAAAACCCATCTGGTTCCAATAACAGGCAGATCGCTTGGTCTGGGGGTTAGACTCCAAACTTGATTTTGTTCGAATTGATTTAGCTCTTCTTGCATGGCCTTAATCCAGTTGAAATCAGTTAGAGCTTCATCGATCTTCTAGGTTCCAGAGTTGAGATGAAAGCAGCATGTGTGAATTCATCCATCATCTGTCCTCTGGTTCTGATCGGTGCAGAGGGACTACCAATCACTAGATTAGGTGGATGCTTCTTAGTCCATCGATAGCTTGACTCTGGATTGTCTGGTCCGGTCGGATG
The DNA here is from genome assembly GCA_907163345.1 of Haberlea rhodopensis. Taxonomy (NCBI): domain Eukaryota; kingdom Viridiplantae; phylum Streptophyta; class Magnoliopsida; order Lamiales; family Gesneriaceae; genus Haberlea; species Haberlea rhodopensis. Next base: position 65,293 of record CAJQUN010000328.1, read on the forward strand.
GGTAGTAGCAGCATGATCAGCATCTGCTTTGATATTTGAGTGAAGAACATCCGGATCAGCTCGATCTGAAGAAGCTTCAATGCCTTGATCCGGTCTGTCTGGTACTTCTGGTTCTGGTGGATTGTCTCTTGACCTGTTAGCTACAATCTCATCATCACTGTTAGCTTCGAGATGGATATTTTCCATCTGATTTTGAATTGATTCTTTGTTGCCCTCAACACATAAAGATTCATCAAAAACTACATGAACAGATTCTTCTACAGTTAAGGTACGATTATTGAAAATTCTATAAGCTTTACTAGTTGATGAATATCCCAAGACTATTCCATTATCTGACTTAGCTTCAAATGTTGTAAGATGATTCTTACCATTGTTATGAACGAAGCATTTGCAGCCAAAAACATGAAAGTGAGAAATAGATGGTTTGTTACCAGTCCATATTTCATATGGGGTGAGGTTCAGCTTCTTGTTGATCATAGACCGATTTTGAGTGTAGCAAGCAGTGTTTACAGCTTCTGCCCAGAACTTTTGCGAAATACCAGAATCAGCAAGCATTGTTCTTGCTGCTTCCTTAAGCGTTATGTTTCTTCGTTCTGCAACTCCATTCTGTTGAGGAGTTCGAGCGGCTGAAAACTCATGCTTGATTCCATGATCTTCTAGAAAGGATTCAAGATTCTGATTTGAAAATTCAGTGCCTTTGTCACTGCGAATCCTGTCTATGCTGGATGATCTCATTCTGAGTGCGTTTCAGCAGCTTGATCAACTTCGGACCGGTCTGATCTTTACTGCTCAAAAATATAGTCCATGTAAAGCGTGAGTAATCATCAATAACAACAAGAGTATACCGCATTCCCCCTAAACTTGTTATTGGTATAGGACCAAACAAGTCCATATGCAATAATTCTAAACAGCGGGAGGAGGATTTGGCATTCTTGTTTTTGAAGGATGATCTGATCTGTTTGCCCATTTGGCAAGCTTCGCAGATCTTATCCTTAGCAAAATCGATCTTGGGCAGACCGATAACTAAATCATGTTTACACAGGCTGGAAATAGTCTTAAAGTTTATATGATTCAAGCGCTTATGCCACAGCCAATGTTTATTATCATTGTTAGCGATGAAGCAAGTAGGATTATCAGGTTGAGCATGATTCCAGTTAATCTTATATGTATTTCCATTCCTGATTCCTACAAGCATGGTTATACCGTCTGATGATTTAACAGTGCAAGTGTGTTTGTGAAATTCTACAGCATAACCATTATCACAGAGTTGACTTATACTAATCAGATTATAGCACAGATTTTCAACTAACAGCACATCATTGATAATAATGTTACCATGGACAATCTTACCCTTGCCCACGGTCTTACCCTTTGAGTTATCTCCGAAGATGATCTTGGGTCCAGTACAATCTGTAACTTCAGACAGCAGCTCGATGTTTCCAGTCATGTGACGGGAACACCCACTGTCCAAATACCAGTCTGATGCGAGCTTCTTCGGTACCTGTCATCAAATATAATTATTGTTGGTACCCAATCCTATTTAGGTCCAGAACGAATTAGCCCTTTGGGAACCCACACCTGTATCAGCTTCAATGGCTTCTGTGTGTAAGGTGTGCTGTGTGCTGGTCTGTTTCGATGTTGTGTGTGATAATGTGTGCGCTGTGGAAGCCTTTGATTTTCATAAGGTAGTCTATATCTTCGTTGAATCGGTTTTGAATTATAGTAATTGTATTGTCTTCCTTGCTTTCGATCTTGCACCTTTGGATTTGGTCTGATAGACGCAAATCTTGCTGGTGCCTTTTCTTTGGCTTGGTCAACGTAACCAATCCCTTTTCTCAGATTTTGATTCACGTAAGAGACTCCCGTCTGAATTTTAGGTGCTTCAGTCTCATATACTGTGCTGGATTTAACAAATGTCATTTGTTTGACTTGGTTCTTTACCAGCAGCAGCTCAGATTAATCTTTGGTGCATTCTTTGGTGTCAAAGCCTATGCCGGTGAAATCACCGACGTTTCTTTGAACCACTTGTAATTTTTCCAAAGATGTTCTGGATTTTGTCCATGTTTTGAATATATGAGAAAGCTTAGCATTTTGTGTGCTAATTCTCTTATTTTCTTCATGGAGCTGATCATAGGAGATTTTCAGCTTATTCAGCTCGATCTTTAGATTATTGCACTCACCCTGCTCAGAGCAGCTTGGTTTATTGTGCTCATCTATTTGACTACTGGCTTTAGCTTTATTTTTCTCAAATGATTCAGCTAAGATCCTATAATCATTAGCCATGTCTTGCAGTGCGGACATGAGCTCTTCTCGTGTAAATTCATTTGAGTCAAGTTCATATACCTCGTCTGTCTGACTCATCTCCTCGTCTTCCATAAGACATTGAATATCTTCTTCGCTTTCGCTGGAAGAATATTCAGAGCTTTCCGAGTCTGAGTCTGTCTGAGCCCATTTGCTATTTCCCTCTTCAGCTACTAGGACTTTTTGGGATTTTCCATGATTCTTGCGGTCTTTGTAGTGCTTCTTCTTCTTATCATCACGATGCTTCTCTTTTCGTTCTTCTTTCTTCGGTCTGGTGCAATCTGCAATAAAATGTCCGGTCTTACCACAATTGTAGCAAGCCTGATCGTTAACAGCATTATCTTTTCTTGATTTATAATGATGAGAGGGTTTGAAGTTCCTCTTATTCTTAGACATGAATTTACCGAATTTCTTGATAAACAATGACATAGCATCATTACTTATCTGTTCAGCGGATCGGTCTGATGTTGAGGCGATCTGGTCTGGAATCGCTGCCAGGGCCTTGTTTGGTTGAGAGATGAATGGCTCTGCTTCACCTCTGCTTATCAGTTCAAACTCATAGACCTTAAGATCTGCAAACAGATCATGAAGTTCAACCTTATTAAGATCTTTTGATTCCCTCATGGCAATGGTCTTAACATCCCATTCCTTTGGCAGAGCTCTCATAACTTTCAGAGCGATCTCTCTGTTAGAATATTACTTCCCCAGACCATTCAGTTCATTTATGATGCCAGTGACTCTTTCATCAAACTCATTTAGAGTTTCTCCACTCTTCATCTTTATGCCCTCAAATCTTTGAAGAGCAACAGTCAGCTTGTTTACTTTGGTCTGGTCGTTGCCTTCGCATAGCTGTGCTATCTTCTCCCAAATTTCTTTGGCAGTAGAGCACATTTTGATTTTGCTGAACATGTTCTTGTCCAATGTCTTGAACAAGATGTCTTTGGCAACGTTGTCGAGATTTGCCTTCTTTCTTTCCTCATTCGTCCAGAGGGATCTGTCTTTCTCTACCATTTGTGGTTCACCACCAGTAATGGCGACTGCTGTATTTATTTTTAGAATCTTCATTGGTCCATCAGTGATGACGAACCACATATCGTCATCCTGAGCTGCCAGATGAGCTTGCATTCTGATTCTCCAGTCATCATAGTCTTCTTTTGAGAACATAGGAATTTTGTTGAAAGATGCCATCAGCTCAAGTGTCTTTGTGCTGATTAAGATGACATGCTCTGATACCACTTGTTAGGATCGGTCTGGAGTGTTTAGAGGGGGGGGGTGAATGAACACTCCTTGTAAAAATTAATCCCTTGTGATTTCTTTCGGATTAGTGAAAGAAATCTGTTTCTTAATCAACTCTTGTACAGAACAGACCACTGAAAGTATAAGTGCGGAACGGTCTGTTCTTGTATATGTAAGAACGGCTCGATGGCTAGTATGAAAGAATAAGTGCAGAAAGATAATACATAGGATATGTTTCTGGAAGTTCGAAGGTGGTGTAATCCTTCTACGTCTCCCCTTCTTCCAATTAAGGAAGGTTTATACTAGAAGACTTTGATTTATACAATCCTGTTGTACAAACCCGATTCAGGCTGGATTTACCTCACTACCAGTCTGAAACTCCTAGTCACTCGATCTGCTCAGACACACTTTGTCTGACAGTTACAATATGTTTCTCACTTCTATTTTTCAACACAGAAAACACAAGATGCGCACAGTGATCCTAAATGATCAAATGTTACAAAGTAAACGTGCTTAAGAATAATTTCAGCTCGAGAGCTTCTGAGCTTGTAAGCTTGTGCTGTTATACTTTCTTGTGCGTTTTTCAATTGATCAGCGAGAGTCACTATATTCCTTTTGTTGCATCCTTTTATAGTTGTAAGTACCAACGACATTATTTCCCTTAATGTGCAACTTTGACTCTGCTTAAACTCTGAGTAGGCTACAGTCTTCTTCTTCAGGACACTTGCCGTTCTGGTTCATACTTTCGGCGACTGTCAGGTAAGCTCTTCTTTGTCTTCTTACCTCTTATGGCAATCTTCAGTCTTCGGTCCTTTATAGAATTAATTACGACATTAAATGCTACAATAAATAGCCGTTAATGATTCGGACTGAGGAGCCATTCTTTATGTATCATTGACTGCTCTGATCTGATAGAGATTGAGATCGATCTGAAGCATCGATTTAGTCAGTCTGAAATCCATCGATCCGGTCTGATATGCTTTGTTATCTTATCAGCTTGATCTGTTTTGGGCGATCGATCTGGTCAGTCTGATTTCACTCGATCCGGTCTGAAATGTTTTGTCATCTTTAAAATCTCATCGATAAGGTCTGGAACTAACAATCGCTATTCTACATTATCTTCTGCTCCTACGACCATACTTCAAAGACTCCAATCACTAGAGGATGAGATTATGTCGCTTAACTTTCGGTATTGACTAATGTGCGACTGGAAATGAGAGCTCTAGAGAAATCAAGAGGATATATTGCGCAACAAGGATGACATGCGCCTAGAGCTTAGAGAGCACATGTGTTTCTCCTATGGCCTACGAGTGGCATACTATTGCGGCGCAGGCTCATCCACACTTGGCATTCCCACAGACACCCACTCTCCAGCCATACCCACCTCACACCAATGATGAAGACGAGGAAGAAGCTGCTGCGGATGAGAGTGACGACCACTGGCGGTCGTCACCCCAGGTATTACTTTGTCCCTCCTTTTTCACTTTCACTACATTGAGGACAATGTATTACTCAAGTTTGAGGGAGTTGGTTTTTGACTCATATTTTCTGATTCTGTGAGTTGTATTTGTGTTAATTTCTGTTTTTTTTTTTTGGAGTCTATCTGTTGGTCTGATATTTTATCTTCTGCTGGGGAAATTGTGTTAAAGTTTCCTTTTGATGAGTCCAATGAAGAGCATGAAAAAAAAAAGATCTTTGGTATAATTGGATTAAAGTAGTGACTATATGCCATGATGATATTTGTTTTACTATACTTATGGCTTGAGTCTTGATGATTGTAGACGTGTTGTGAATATCTTGAGTTGGTTGACATGTTGCAAATGAGGAATATTTTGAGCACATTGAGTCATGAGCTTGTTGATTGCATTTACAGTATATGTGTGAACTTGATGACATGTCTTGAGCATATTAGAGTTATCCTAGAACATATTTGATGATTGGTCTACCATTCCCATCACTAATCACTGAATTGTGTAGGCATGAGGGTATGCACTGGATAATTATGAAGATACACTGAAGCAGTTCTTACCTCTTCGAGTTAGGATACAACCTCCGGAGCAAGAGCAAGAACATGAGCCGGAACAGCCACAGACATCACATCGACGAGCTCTTCATTGCTATTCTACATTATCTTATGATCCTACGATCATACCTCAAAGACTCAAAGTTCTACAACATTTCTGGCGTAGCTACACCTGCAGAGTTTTGGAAAGTGTAAAGACTTGATTTCTTTCCTTCCTACATATAATTTAACCTACCCATCAGCCACCATACCTCTTGATACTCGAAAATTAGCCTCTTTAGGAGATAATTGAGATCTTAGAATAGATTTTTCAATTTTAGAATAATTTTTCTTTCAAGTTTTGTCAAGAACAACGCAAAGAACAAAGCCGGAATCGACAAGCCGGAATCGTGATTCGTCTTAGTAATTTCTTTTCCTTTGTTTATTTAATGTTTTCGAATCAGTTTTTGTTATTTTTAGATTCAATTATGCTAGGCTAAACTCTTAGATTCTTGGTTTTAGGGATACTTGCTTTTGGATTTGAATCTCTTGTGAGAATCTTGGTTTGTCTATTGAATTTAATTTCGATTTCAATTGTGTTTCTTGGTATCGATTTCAATGATTATTGTGTTTGTTTATTAGATTGATCAAGTATTCACATGCATAATCGATAGCTAATTAAGAAGCAACTAAGATTAATAATTACCGGCTGTAGGTGTTATTGAATTCTTAGGAGAAACGAATGGGTAATCAATTATTAACGGCTATAGTTTCTATTGATTAGATTTATCGAACTCACTAGTTTTTAAATCTATCATTGATTTAATCATTAACGACTGTAGTTTTGATTAGAGATTTGATAAGGGTCGGATTGAATGTTGTTTTCTCTTTGACTACGATTAAGGTGGGTAGGAATTCAATTTCCAATCGATGAATAATTGAAAGAATTCGAATGTTAGTGATTTGATGATCAAGAGAGAATTTTCCAAAAGTAAAGTTGACCAGAAACCAAGAATCGCTTCACTCTAATAAGTTTTAACTGTTTTAGTTAATCTCGTTAATTAGTTTAATTCTTAAAATTTGCTTAGTAGTAATCACTCAACTCAAAACCCCCCTTTTTACTATTCGTTTTTAAATTGGCACGAAAAAAATACTACCTTCCCTGTGGGATCGATCCCTACTCTCGCTACTACATACTTTTGCTATTAACTTGAGAAGTGTTAATTTGGGCGTACGCGATAAATGCTACCAAATTTTGGCGCCGTTCCCGGGGAAGGCATTGGTATTATTTTGTGTCGATTTTTTTTATTATTTGTTATCCCGCATTACTACTTTGGTTTGTTGATGTGTACAGGTGGATCGTTTAATCACGAAGATAACATTCACTACGATCCTGAGATCGAGAGGACACTACATCAGAGAAGAAGAGAAGCAAGGCTACTTGAGGAAGAAGAGAGGAACATGATGGCTGCGAATCAAAGCTTGAGGCAGTTGGCGAATCCTAACTTGGATCAACAACCTCTCTGCATCACTTTCCCTGCCCTGACTAATAACGTAAATTTCAAACTCAAGTCTGGTTTAATTCACTTATTGCCAGCTTTTCATGGTCTTGCAGGAGAAAACCCGCACAAGCATTTAATGGAAATCCACGTGGTGTGCACTACTATGAAGCCGACCAAAATCACTGAGGATCAAATAAAGTTAAGAGCCTTTCCATTTTCTCTAAAGGACGCTGCAAAGTACTGGCTATTCTACTTACCATCCGGATCGATCACCACGTGGACGGACTTACAAAGAGTATTCCTGGAGAAGTATTTTCCTGCTTCAAGGGGTGACTAACATAAGGAAGGAGATCTACGGCGTGAAGCAGTTCCACGAGGAGTCACTGCATGAGTACTGGGAACGATTCAAGAAGTTGTGTGCAAGTTGTCCACAACATCAGATAAGTGAACATCTGCTGTCAATATTTCTATGAAGGTTTGCTTTCTGGTGACAGGAACTTGGTGGATGCGGCAAGCGGAGGAGCATTTATCGACAAGACAGCGGAGGAGGCGAGGAGCTTGATAGCTAACATGGTGGCCAACTCCCAACAGTTTGGACATGTTCGCCATGGACAACCGCAAAGAAAAGAGGTAAATGTATCAAACATGGAAGAACAACTGATAGACCTAACTTTTCTTGTGCGTGGTCTTGCTGGTGGAAATGTAGGGAATATAAAGCCGTGTGGAATCTGTCTGGCTGCGAACCATCCCATGGACGCATGCCCCTCACTACAAGAGACAGCCCTGAGAACGTGAATGCCGCGAGAGGATTCCCAGGTCCCCCACAAAGGAGCTTTGGTAATCCATCGAGCAATTACAATCAAGGTTGGCAGGATTATCCGAACCAAGGTTATGGAAACCCACAGATGAACCAACCCCTACCTTATAGACAGCAATACCAGAGACCTCCACCACTTCCAGCGCACCCTCCTTCTGACAGGTTAGAACATAGCATCAAAGTTATTGCTGAAAATAGCTACAATTTCAACAGGAGACGAGGGCGAGCATCCAGAGCCTGACTACGCAGATAGGACAATTGGCAACTTCGCTCAGCAAGATCGAAGCAAGAATCTCCAATGGATTGCCTTCACAACCCGAGGTGAACCCCAGGGAGAATGTGAGCGCTATCACTGTGAATGTGAGTGGAGATACAGCTGAAGAAGAGGTGGTACTGACGCCACCCAATAACGAAGAGAAGACGGAGAAGGAGAAAGAAGTTGAAGAACCCATGCAAGAGGAGGAACCACGAGGTAAGTTCCCCAACTTTTCGGAATATAAAAGTGAACCCCCATTCCCCCTTGCATTGAAGATGAATTTGAAGGACAATGGTCTCAAGAGGCTCTACGAGATGTCCCCACGCTGTAATGAAAAAGATCCACTCAAGGAAGCCAAGAAAGATGATAAGTGCAAGGAACGCGAAGGGAAGCCCAAGGTCGAGCTAGTGAGAATGTTTCGGCGGACATCCAAAGAAGCATCCCCACTAAATGCAAGGACCCTGGTATGTTTTCCATCACATGTATGATTAATGCTAATAGGATTGAGAAGGCTATGCTTGATTTAGGATCTTCTATAAATGTCATGCCTTACTCAATCTATTCTCAACTAAACCGGGACTTTTAAAAAGAAATGACACTGTGATTCATTTAGCTGATAAGCCCACGGTCATACCTAGGGGGATAATAGAGGACGTAATCGTGCATGTAGAGAACTTGGTTTTCCCAGCCGATTTCTATGTCTTAGACATGGAAATGGTGATCCATCTAGTCTAATCCTTTTAGGGAGGCCATTCTTGAAAACACCAAAATTAGTAATCGATATGAATAGCGGTATGATAACATTGGAGTCTAATGGTAAAGTTGCAAAATTCAACATCTATGAACCCATTAAGACTCTTGAGCATTCGAGTTACGCTATTGGCATACATGATGATTATGATTCGGATTTTTATAATGATGAGTTGTGGGAAATGCGAAAGGCTACTGATGGCCTTGACGACAATAGAGGTATGGATTCTAACTTAGTGCATACTGTTCATACTATTGCTGCGTTATCTACTCACGATACTGTTGACCCTCTTATTTCTCACTTGCAGGATCGTACCGTTGGAAAGAAGCACCCTCCGGATCGACCATGTCAATCAAGTGACGAAGGAGCAAAGACTGGGGACGACCATTCAAAGAGCAACAAGCCGAAATACCGAGGAGTGAAGAAGATATTGAGGTGGTAAAGGAAGGATAGAGCAACACTGCATCAACCACCTGGATAGAGGACTGGCGTCGGGCCACCGACGTTAAACAGAGGCGCTGCTTGGGAGGCAACCCAAGGGGAGTTAGTTTCCCTTTTACCTTTTTAGTTTTATTGCTTTTTAGTTTAAACTTTTCTCTTTTCTTGTGTTTTTACCTTACATTGGGGACAATGTAAGATTTAAGTATGGAGGAGGGATTAGTGGTGTGTTATTGCTTTTCTATTACAAAAATACAAAAAAATCGAAAATTTTGAAAATTTTGAGCTCATAGTTAGTAATGAACACATGCTTAGAGTCACTAGCCCATGATGAAACATAATTGATATCATGCATGCTTTTGAACATAGGTGAATTGTTAACCTTGGAACACTTTGAACTCTAATGCAAATTTTGCTTTGACATAGTAGTTGAATATTTTGAGCACATTATTGTCATGACTTGTGAAGTGTGCATAGCTTCGTGAAGATTGTGTGAACTTTGTGATAGTCTTAAGAAGTCTCTAATACATGCTAGAACTTAACTACATGCTCTTTGAGGCGTATGTCTAGACTGCTTGCAAACATGAAAGTGATATAGGCAATCTTTGAAACTTTGAGCCTTTCAAGCCTACCATGTAAAGAAAATCAATCACTAGTACCCTGTTTGAGCTTTAATGCAAAAGAATGGTTGTATGCTAAGCATACAAACAACCACCATTCGACATTCTTTGACTAGCTTATCATCCTTCCCTAATGAGCCTAAATATGAGTTCTATCCATACCTTTGAAGGGAGTATGATGTGTTTCATTCACATGCACTTAAGTATTCAATGATTAAAATGTTTGTGAGCTTCATAAGGAAAAGAATGAAATGCATGAAAGAAAAGGGATGCCTTGAGAAAATAGATAAAAATATGACTCCAAGGGGAGCCAAGGCACAAAAGAAGAAAAATGTTGAAACAAAAATTCAAGCAAGAAGAGAAGCTTTTAGTGTGCATATCATCATACTCTCTTACTTGATATATCCTTACCTTTCTTTCATAAGCCAATACCTAGGCCACACTACAAGCTAATAAAGACCTACTTGATTTATGTTTGCAAAGTGGCTAAGATAGTGGAGAAGAATGTGCAAGTGAGCTTATACTTGTGTTAGTGTATGACTTGAACTATTGTGGATTTGCTTCTATTGGATCTATAATTTGTACATGACACTTGTTTATGACCACACACACATGTTCACTACTTTGTTGGGTACGAATTGTTTAGGGATTGAACTTGTTCCATTATTAACTTTTCACCGCCTTTCACTACTATGCATGTTTAAAATTGTTGAGGCATAAAAGTGAGAACAAGTTAGTTTGTTATGAACCTATGAGCCAAAGTAAAAAGATTATAGTTTTGTCTGATTTACTCGAGGTCGAGTAAAGATTAAGTATGGGGGTGTTTGATGTGACTAAAAATAGACACATCTATTGCGCTTAATTGTCTACGATTTGGTATATTTTGATGGATAAATTGATACATATGCTACCTAATCCTATATTTGTGTAAATGTAGGGAAAGGTGAAGAAATCAAACTAAAATGATGAAAGAAGCAATAAAGTTGAAGAAAAGAGGAAAAAACCAGAATCCAAGACACATATTGCTCCTTTATCCTCAAATTTCTATATGTTCGAGCCATGTTTTGGAAATGTAGTCCATAGAAAGGTTGTAGAACTTTGAGCTATCTTGGCGTGGACAGTTGATTCATTGAATTCGGAGCTTGGACAAGAAAGTTACGATCAAAATACGAAACTCGCCAGAAAAATGGAAGACAGCCGTAATTACGCCATTATCAGGAGTAATTACGCCAATGCTACGGCATGGACAAGCGTAATTACGCCATTCGGAGGCGTAAATATGCCAGAAACGCGGGAAGCCATATTTTTGACACGTCATCAGGCGTCTTTACGCCATTTTCTGGCGTAGCTACGCCTGCAGAGTTTTGGAAAGTGTAAAGACTTGATTTCTTTCCTTCCTACATATAATTTAACCTACCCATCAGCCACCATACCTCTTGATACTCGAAAATTAGCCTCTTTAGGAGATAATTGAGAGCTTAGAATAGATTTTTCAATTTTAGAATAATTTTTCTTTCAAGTTTTGTCAAGAACAACGCGAAGAACGGAGCAGAATCGACATGCCGGAATCGTGATTCGTCTTAGTAATTTCTTTTCCTTTGTTTATTTAATATTTTCGAATCAGTTTTTGTTATTTTTAGATTCAATTATGCTAGGCTAAACTCTTAGATTCTTGGTTTTAGGGATACTTGCTTTTGGATTTGAATCTCTTGTGAGAATCTTGGTTTGTCTATTGAATTTAATTTCGATTTCAATTGTGTTTCTTGGTATCGATTTCAATGATTATTGTGTTTGTTTATTAGATTGATCAAGTATTCACATGCATAATCGATAGCTAATTAAGAAGCAACTAAGATTAATAATTACCGGCTGTAGGTGTTATTGAATTCTTAGGAGAAACGAATGGGTAATCAATTATTAACGGCTATAGTTTCTATTGATTAGATTTATCGAACTCACTAGTTTTGAAATCTATCATTGATTTAATCATTAAGCTGTAGTTTTGATTAGAGATTTGATAAGGGTCGGATTGAATGATGTTTTCTCTTTGACTACGATTAAGGTGGGTAGGAATTCAATTTCCAATCGATGAATAATTGAAAGAATTCGAATGTTAGTGATTTGATGATCAAGAGAGAATTTTCCAAAAGAAAAGTTGACCGAAAACCAAGAATCGCTTCACTCTCATAAGTTTTAACCGTTTTAGTTAATCTCGTTAATTAGTTTAATTCGTAAAATTTGCTTAGTAGTAATCACTCAACTCAAAAAACCCCTTTTTACTATTCGTTTTTAAATTGACACGAAAAAAATACTACCTTCCCTGTGGGATCGATCCCTACTCTCGCTACTACATACTTTTACTATTAACTTGAGAATGGTTAATTTGGGCGTACGCGATAAACGCTACCAATGGCACTTTGAGGCGAAATTTTACAATTATGAACTTGACTTGGATATGATTTAAGTGATCTTTGGAACGTTTGAGCCTTTCAAGCTTACCTAGTTCACATCATTTCTAGTGTCCCCGTTGAGCCTTATTGAAAAAGAATTGTGTATGCTATGCATATGATTAGACCAACATTCGACATTCATTCATAAGCACATTATACATATTCGTTATGAGTCTGATTTGATTTTCTTTTCCTTCACCCTAAGCGAGTATAATGAATATAATTCTTTGTGCTTGATTTGTCGATATCTTGAGGAGCTTATGAGATATGTGCTACAAGAATACAAAAGAATGCCCAAAAATAAAAAAAAATAATAATAAGACAGAGAATAACAAGAAGGCATTAAGTGGATTTTGTCAAGTATGGAAGGATGGACATTTTGAGGGCTTATATCATGAAGTTTAATAGATCTCAACGCTTAATCGAGTTCCATCCCATGTTTGTCAAAAAGAACAAAAACCACCACATTTCTCGCCGATCAATCGTGGAAACCTGTTCATACGAAAATTCACCATTTTCAAGCACAAATCGAACCCAACACCTACAACACCTCATTTTCCTTCAACAATTCGAAAATATACCCATTAAACACCATAAATCTCCATCTTGTTAACATATAACAAACCCCAAACCAAACCACCCAAATATCCACCAAAATCAACAATTCAGTAATCATCATTCCAACTTTAAAACACAAATAAAACCAAGTTTAAGGTAGGATCTAGCTTACCCAAGTTTACTCAATCATCATATCAAGAATTTCTCCACCAAAAGGAAGAAGAAATCCAAAGGGGAAAGAAGAGGGTTTTAGAGAAAATGTAGGGATTTAGTGTCTGTTTTAGGTGTATTGTGTGAAATTGTTTGGTAGATGCCTTATTCACTTTCAACACCTCATTTAACCCATTCATCAACATTATAACATATTAACATTTGTATTTTACCTCTTACACCATAACACATCAACATGTATATTTACTTATAATTCATGCCATCCTAACTCATTTTGTTAATCCATGATCAAACTACTCAATTTCAAATAATAATTTCGTTAAAAATCCAATTATACTCCGTTTATCCCCAAAATTGAGTCAAATCATATAATTCATCTCAACCATTTATCACTTCAATATTATGACTCAATAATAATATTCCACCACACCCGATTTATTTCAAAATTGAGTCCACATACAAAATGCACTCATTTATAATTACCCACTATTTATTACAATAAAGTCAATTAATTAAGGTAATTAAGTTATATGATACTTGTGATTGGCAATAGCACACACACACGTTGCGAAGTTTGAGACATGTTGCTTGATTTAAAGAGAAATCAATCCTTGTCTAACTATTGGATGGACTCTTGCTGTTGTAAATTCCTGAGATAAACATTTGAGCACAAAATAATCCATGTCACCTATCATTTGTGAGCTTCACTGTTTTTAATTCTATTCTTACTCGAGGACGGTCAAGGGCTAAGTTTGGGGAAGTGTGCCATATTTGCACTTATATTTGTATATGTTTCTTGATATTTTTATAGTGATTCTTGGACGATTTTATGTTTTTGCCATATTTGCACTTATATTTGTATATGTTTCTTGATATTTTTATAGTGATTCTTGGTCGATTTTATGTTTTTGGTTGTATTTTTGTATAATTCCAGGAATCCAGTGAAAGTGCAAGAATTGCTCGAAAAACCCCATATATCGACTGAAAGGTGGAAATGAAAAGAAACTAGCCAAGTCGTTGGAAAGAGGGTGAGAATTCTTGGGTTTAGATGAAAATGAAGCAGGCAATCGACCGCAACAAAGAGGCAATCGATCTCAACAAGGGCAGAAAGTTGGTGAAAATTTTGAAGAAGAGGCAATCGACCTCAGCAAAGAGCAGATAGATCGCCTCAAGGGCAGAATATGGAGAAGCATTTCTGGACAGCAAGTGATCGATTGCCAATCAGCAAGAGATCGATCGCCATAGAGAAAAATGAAGTGGCAATCGATTGCCATTTAGGAAGAGATTGATCGCCACGGAGTCCTGCGTGAAAAAAAGTTTCCTTTTTAAAAGTTGGGCTATTTTTGTTTCCTAGATTTTCATGGGCTCGGTTTTCCCAGTATAAAATGGAGGTTTTCCAGCATATTGAGGACTTTTAAACAGATTTTACCATAGAGAGTGGGAGGAGCCGCCATATACAATATTGGAGATTCAAAGCAACGCAGCTAGAGACGAAATATCGGATCAACGCAAGAGTCAATGCCTAGCAATTTTCTGTATTTCTGAACTTTGTTTTGGTTTATTATTCAAGTTTCAATGTTTATTATGTTGTTTAATATGATAAAACATTGTTCTTGCTTTATTATACTAGGCTGTTAGTTTATCGAGACAAGTGAATCTTTTGTATGAACCCACGATTTTAATTCTAGTTTTTGGTTGAGTTTTTGTTATCCTTGAGTTTTTGTTATGATTTTATTGCTTTTAAGAGATTTGCTACCCTTTGAATGATATTAGTATTGCAATTGAGATCGAGAGATAATATTGTAATACATAACAAATAACTCATACTGTGGATTTCAGACCGAGATCGAGAGATGATGTTAAATACATGTGTGATAGCTATATATATCTAGTAATCGAAGGCTAGAGTTTTCACAAAGCTTTTACAATATTAATTTGTTAAATAAATGAACGATTGTTACTTACTGCAAATTGGTATTAGGTTTAATATAGCTCGAGACAGTACAGTCATCTTAGATGCATTAATCTTGATTAGAACTTGTAGATGAATTGTGGAGGATTACTTAAATGAACCAAAGTCTCGGTACTTTTATCTACTGTTTACTCTATTATTTAGTTATTAATTGGTCTTCATAACAAATTCGTAGGTTAAATATAGTTAAGCTAATTAAATCTGGTAATTACTTGACATCGTACATTTGTGATCTAATCGCATATTGAATTAAATTAGTAATTATTTTGTGTTAAAGAAAAATGCGATCAGCAATACCGATGATCAAACCTCCACTAGTACGCGATATCATGGAGCTCCAACAAGCAAAGATATGTTGCTCGCTCCGCTCACTCAAAATATCAAAACTGAACGTCATAAATAGGCATTCTTCTCCCATTTTATTCCTCACTCACGTGCAAGATCATCTCTCTCCCTTAGCTTCTAGATTCACCTATTATTTTTTGTAATTACTCGGCCTATTAAATCCATTAAGCCTCAGGCCCATAACAATACCACCGTATTGGAATTAGTCTTGTCCTCAAGGTTAAGAATTGGAGGTGGCGCGTGAACTGCTCCCTATCAATGCTTCATGTTCTTCCTCAATTGGTAGGACCATCAACAAAGTACCTTATAAACTTCCAACACATCAGTCATTTTTCCTTGATATATAAGTGTCTGGTATACCAAATTGTTTCCTATTTTTGGGACATTTTTTCCGGATTGCAAGATCTCATTAATATAAAAGTTCCAAGGGAGAAAATCGAGGATGCATGACCATCGTCGTTTCTATTCGAATAGTTAGCCACCATCACCGTCTTTGTGCTACATCTTAGGCAATACATCACTATTAATTTCATCAACAACTTTTTTTCCCTTTGAAAAGTCAATATCAAGATCAACAAAATCATCGAATAGCTTAGTTTCGTCGTTGTTTCCAAAAGCAGCTCCTCCACAAAACCCCATAACTGAGCCATGTTTTTTAATGCTATCAACAATCAGAATACTCAATATCTCCACCAGTATATCTTTACCCTTACGCGTAGTTTTCATTGTTCCATTGTAATGTACTTTAAGGGTGCGCTTGGTAGGTATGATAGGATAAGTGATGGATAGATAATCTGGTGGATAATTTAGGTGTTTATTAAACTAAGGATAAATAATCTTGTGTTTGGTGTCTATGATTAGTAATACAATGAAAAATAATAATGTGTTTGGTATAGTTGATTAAATATTGTATAGATATAAAGTAAGTACTAAAATGACTGAAATATCCTTGAATGAGTTTGAGTTTGAGATTATTAGATTATTGGTTAGAATATTCCATATTATGTTATTTAGAATAATTCTTTTATTTAATAAAAATATTTATTTATACGTATCAATAAAATATTTCAATTTAATTAAACAAATTACATTTATATAATTTATAAATAATTATTCATTATAAGCTTTTATGAGCTAATTTTAATTGATATAAAAAATTATTAATAAAATTACTATTTTGGAAAGTTACTGTGATTGAAAAGACTCAATTCCAGGTTGGGTGCTTTGTAAATACTTCATAATTGAATAACCGTTATTAATTTAATAACAATAAAATTATATAAATAATTATATTTTTTCAAACCAAAACATAATAATATCTTCGTAATTATACAAATAAAGCATGACCATAGATTTATATTATATCAAACTCCTCGGCCAAACAAACAAACCAAAACATAAAAATAAATAAATAAAAATAATTATTATAACTATTTCACTTTATTTAATTAATAAAAAGATTAAATTTATGTAATTATTAATAAAATATTACAAATGAATGTACACGTATAAAAATTATAATATTTATTACAAAACTATTTAAAATATAAAATAAAAATAATATAAAATGAAGTAAAGGGTATTATTGATATTTTTACACATTATCATACCTAAGGATTGCTAAACCCATGTGAGTTGGTAGGTTTATTTATCAAACCTTAATATCACATTATCATGTGTTTACATGATTATAATGGTTTATTAAAAAACCAACCAAACAATGGATAAAGTAGTTTAACATTCAACAATCCCACTCAATCACCCCTACCAAACACACCCTAAGGGTAAAGCAATTAGGTTCTCCAATATATCCTACAAAGACAAAAACTAACAAAAAAACCATGCTAAAATATTTATACAAAAAAATAGGCACCGTTTGGAGTTCGGGATAGGATTAGTAATCTTCGGATTACTAATCTTATCCCATGTTTGTTTCATTTTTTTAAAAAAATTATCCTACTATATTTATCTTATTCTAATCCCAATTTACAACAAAATGACATAAATACCCTTCCCGTCTTTTTTTACTATCTCAAAATTTGAAATTCCCGCCAAAAATTAAAACTTATTTCCTACAACTTTATTATTATATTGTATTATTTGATTTATTTCATTCTTATTATTATTATTTTATTATGATTATATAATGATTATTATAATATATTATATTATTATTATTATTAAAAAATAATATTTAATATTATTCATATATATATGTGTGCATATATATATATTATGATTATTATATATATTATTATGTAATAATAAGAATTATTATTATATAATTATTATAATATGTTATTAATATAATAATTTTTATATATTATATATATTATTATTACTATTATATATATATATATACACACATGTATATATATATATTATGTTTATTATTATATATGATGATTATATATATATATATTATTATGTAATAATATAATTATTATTATTATATGTTATTAATATAATAATTTTTATATATTATTATTATTATTATTACTATTATATATATATATACACATGCACGCACATATATATATATATATATATATTCAAATATATATATTTTTATTATTATTTATATTAGTATTATTATTTATTTTATTTTATTAATATTATAATAATATATATTATTATATTATACATACACACAATTATGATTATTATTATTCTATATTAATATTATATTATATATACTATTATGATTATTATATATATATATATATATATTATATTATGATTCTTACATATATACTATTATTTTTATTATATTTTATTATTATAATGATAAGGGTATATTAGTCATTATACCATATAATAATCATTATCAACCATCTTATTCTCCAATCAAACATCATATAATTTATCACATACTATTTTTACAATCATTTTACAACTTTTTAATCTTTACATTACTTATCATATCCATCACTTCAAACGGTACCTAATCACCGTACACGTTACCATAGATGGGGTAAAATCTAAGGAGAATTTACTTCGTTGGGCCATCTGGCCCTCGACTGAAAATGGAATAAAACAATGTGATCATTAAAGACATCCAAGAACAGGATCATCGCTCGAACATACAGAACAAAGACTGATTATTAAAGACATCCAAGAATAAAAAATGTAGGAACTAAAATGATCGTAAGAGAAACTTATTATTAAAGACATCCAAGAACAGGAAAATCGAAAATGGGTAAAAGGCTATCGAAATACAAATTCTCAAACCCATGCAGTCATTATAGAAAAAAAATGACAATAATCATAAAATTCGTGCTTGTGGAATGATTATGCTCAATTTTCTGTTTGAATTTATGGCTTTTGGAATTTGGGGAAAAATTAGGGATTTTCGAAATTAGGGGAAAAACCTAAAAATGAATAGAGACAAGCATTTAAATAAAAGGACCATAGTTCAGACAGAAAGAACAGAGACGGTCGATAGAAGGAAACATTTATGGATATTGTTCGAATGGAAATTGATATTGTAAGGCCTCGCTACCTTAAGTGTGGATTTAAGTGCATTACGAGAGCTAAACATGCAATCATCAGAGTATAAGGGGTCCATGGTGATGCATCGAGTTTAAGGATTACAGTGTCAAAATATAACTTCCAAAAGGAATTAGTTACATTCCCACAAAATGAATATAAAGGCTATATATTTACTCTACCCTATGTATAAACTATACAAAAGAATTCATGTCCTGCTATACCAGTAGCACTCCTCACACAGCTCACTGCATAACAATATCCTTAGCCCTCCATGCCAAAAACTCCTACAGGAACAACCCCAAACCATGAGCATATATAATAAACCATATTCACAACAATATGATTATAGTGTATACATGCATAAACCGTAATACAAAGCACTTCATGTATCCAATGCATTTAAACGTTCCCTTTTGGTTGTCCCTGTACCACAACTTATATTCATAATCATCAGATGATAATACAGTTCGATAAATGTCATGACATATATCCGTTCCATCAATACTAATAACCAATCATAGTCTTGTTATAACAGTGTATTTTAGTGCACCTCGCTTTGTCATGACCGCGGCACTAATACCCCTCTCTTTGACATATCAGCGGCATTAAATAACCTCGCTTTAATATGACAGCGGCATTTACCATCACTTCGACATATTAGGGGCAAATATTTTATCCTTGCTACGATATGACAGCGGCAAATATTCTATCATCGCTTCAAATGACAGCGGCAAAGCATTAAAATCATCACTCGAATATAACGACTATCCATGATATGCACCAAGCATCCAATATATATATATATATATATATATATATATATATATATATATATATATATATATATATATATATATATATGCAACCACAATGCATAATCCAAATGTACAAATACATTTTACCGTTTGGTGCCCGTACGTCTCTCTACGTACCTTTCCAAAATATGGGATGTTGCAGGACTTTATCCCCTACATTGTGTTGCCACCTGGGAAGGCTCTACACAATTGCACAACTCAATTTTAGAATCCATATAATATACCATCCCAAAATCCCAACCAATTAATCACAACGGACCGATAAAAGTTCCTCGAAACTCAAAGAAGAACCCAAAATATATTGTTCAGCAATTCGCTTTACCGATCAATCGGTCACCATTATCGATCGATCGGTAAAAACCCATCTACGACATTCCGCCAATCGATCGATCGGAGCTACCGATCGATCGCTAGCCACCACCGATCGATCGATAAATACCCAAAAAATTACCCATCGCTACGCACTTGCACCGGTCGCTGCACATTTTCGGAAAAACACCATTTTTGCGCATAAAATCCAGGCCATAAACATATACACCACAACCCAACAATATTCCTCAACCAACACATTTAAAACTCCATAAACCACCATTAAGGACACAAAACTCAATACCCACAAAACCAACAACATAAATCGTTTTCCCCCAAATCCATAAACCCAAAATCAACAATACATGCTCAAGCATAAACAAAGGGGTTCCTTACCACTTTAAATCTCAAATCTAAGCAAGAAATCAAGGATTAAAAGCTCCCAAGTCTCTTCCTTCTCCCCCTTGCTTGAGGCGATAAAGACCGATTAAGAGGGAGGTTTGAGTGATGGAGTATGAATGATGGGGAGAATGGGGTAAGGAGTGAGGTAATAGTAGTGTGGGGATTAAAATTAAAATGATGTCCATCTAATTAGCATGATGTAGTAAGATATATGTTAGTTCTGGATCTTATCGATGAGATTTTAAAGATGACAAAACATATCAGACCGGATCGAGTGAAATCAGACTGACCAGAACGATCGCCCAAAACAGATCAAGCTGATAAGATGACAAAGCATATCAGACCGGATCGAGGGTAATCAGACTGACCAGATCAATAGCTCAAAACAAAACAAGCTGATAAGGCATATTATATATCAGACCGGATCGATGGATTTCAGACTGACTAGATCGATGCTTCAGATCGATCTCAATCTTTATCAGATCAGAGCAGTCAAGGATACATAAAGAATGGCTCCTCAGTCCGAATCATTAACGGCTATTTATTGTAGCATTTAATGTTGTAATTAATGCTACAAAGGACCAAAGACTGAAGATTGCCATAAAAGGTAAGAAGACAAAGAGTAGCTTACCTGACAGTCGCCGAAAGTATGAACCAGAACGGCAAGTATCCTGAAGAAGAAGACTGAAGCCTACTCAGAGTTTAAGCAGAGTCAAAGTTGCACTTTAAGGGAAATAATGTCGTTGGTACATACAACTATAAAAGGATGCTACAAAGGGAATATAATAACTCTTGCTGATCAATTGAAAAACACACAAGAAAGCAAAAACAGCCCAAGCTTACAAGCTCAGAAGCTCTCGAGCTGAAATCATTCTTAAGCACGTTTACTTTGTAACATTTGATCATTTAGGATCACTGTGCGCATCTTGTGTTTTCTGTGTTGAAAAATAGAAGTGAGAAACTTATTGTAACTATCATACAAAGTGTGTCTGAGCAGATCGAGTGACTAGGAGTTTCAGATTGGTAGTGAGGTAAATCCAGTCTGAATCGGGTTTGTACAATAGGATTGTATAAATCAAAGTCTTCTAGTATAAACCTTCCTTAATTGGAAGAAGGGGAGACGTAGAAGGATTACATCACCTTCGAACTTCCAGAAACATATCCTGTGTATCTTATTTCTGCACTTGTTCTTTCATACTAGCCATCGAGCCGTTCTTACATATTCAAGAACAGACCGTTCCGCACTTATACTTTCAGTGGTCTGTTCTGTACAAGAATTGATTAAGAAACAGATTTCTTTCACTAATCCGAAAGAAATCACAAAGGATTAATTTTTAGAAGGAGTGTTCATTCACCCCCCCCCCCCCCCCCTCTAAACACTCCGGACCGATCCTAACAAGTGGTATCAGAGCAGGTCATCTTAATCAGCAAAATCACTCGAGCTGATGGCATCATTTAACAAAATTCCTATGTTCTCAAAAGAAGACTATGATGACTGGAGAATCAGAATGCAAGCTCATCTGGCAGCTCAGGATGACGATATGTGGTTCGTCATCACTGATGGACCAATGAAGATTCTAAAAATAAATACAGTAGTCGCCATTACTGGTGGTGAACCACAAATGGTAGAAAAGGACAGATCCCTCTGGACGAATGAGGAAAGAAAGAAAGCAAATCTCGATAATGTGGCCAAAGACATCTTGTTCAAGACATTGGACAAGAACATGTTCAGCAAAATCAAAATGTGCTCTACTGCCAAAGAAATTTGGGAGAAGATAGCACAGCTATGTGAAGGCAACGACCAGACCAAAGAAAACAAGCTGACTGTTGCTCTTCAAAGATTTGAGGGCATAAAAATGAAGAGTGGAGAAACTCTAAATGAGTTTGATGAAAGAGTCATTGGCATCATAAATGAACTGAATGGTCTGGGGAAGGAATATTCTAACAGAGAGATCGCTCTGAAAGTTATTGGAGCTCTGCCAAAGGAATGGGATGTTAAGACCATTGCCATGAGGGAATCAAAAGATCTTAACAAGGTTGAACTTCATGATCTGTTTGCAGATCTTAAGGCTATCAGTTTGAACTGATAAGTAGAGGTGAAGCAGAGCCATTCATCTCTCAACCAAACAAGGCCCTGGCAGCCATTCCAGACCAGATCGCTTCAACATCAGACCGATCCGCTGAACAGATAAGTAATGATGCTATGTCATTATTTATTAAGAAATTCGGTAAATTTATGTCTAAGAATAAGAGGAACTTCAAACCCTCTCATCATTGTAAATCAAGAAAAGATGATGCTGTTAACGATCAGGCTTGCTACAATTGTGGTAAGACCGGACATTTTATTGCAGATTGCACCAGACCGAAGAAAGAAGAACGGAAAGACAAGCATCGTGATGATAGGAAGAAGAAGCACTACAAAGACCGCAAGAATCATGGAAAATCCCAAAAAGTCTTAGTAGCTGAAGAAGGAAACAACAAATGGGCTCAGACAGACTCAGACTCGGAAAGCTCTGAATATTCTTCCAGCGAAAGCGAAGAAGATATTCAATGTCTCATGGCAGACGAAGAGATGAGTCAGACAGACGAGGTATATGATCTTGACTCAAATGAATTTACACGAGAAGAGCTCATGTCCGCACTACAAGACATGGCTAATGATTATAGGATCTTAGCTGAATCATTTGAGAAAATAAAGCTAAAGCCAGTAACCAAATAGATGAGCACAATAAACCAAGCTGCTCTGAGCAGGGTGAGTGCAATAGTCTAAAGATCGAGCTGAATAAGCTGAAAATCTCCTATGATCAGCTCCATGAAGAAAACAAGAGAATTAGCACACAAAATGCTAAGCTTTCTCATATATTCAAAACATGGACAAAATCCAGAACATCTTTGGAAGAATTACAAGAGGTTCAAAGAAACGTCGGTGACTTCACCGGCATAGGCTTTGACACCAAAGATGAGTCTGAGTTGTTGCTGGTAAAGAACCAAGTCAAACAAATGACATTTGTTAAATCCAGCACAGTATATGAGACTGAAGCACCTAAGATTCAAACAGGAGTCTCTTACGTGAATCAAAATCTGAGAAAAGGAATTGGTTATGTTGACCAAGCCAAAGAAAAGGCACCAGCAAGATTTGCGTCTATCAGACCAAATCCAAAGGTGCAAGATCGAAGGCAAGGAAGACAATACAATTACTATAATTCAAAACCGATTCAACGAAGATATAGACTACCTAATGAGAATCAAAGGTTTTCACAGCGCACACATTATCACACACAACATCAAAACAGACCAGCACACAGCACACCTTACACACACAAGCCATTGAAGCTGATACAGGTGTGGGTTCCCAAAGGGCTAATCCGTTCTGGACCCAAATAGGATTGGGTACCAACAATAATTATATTTGATGACAAGTACCGAAGAAGCTCGCATCAGACTGGTATTTGGACAGTGGGTGTTCCCGTCACATGACTGGAAACATCGAGCTGCTGTCTGAAGTCACAGAATGTACTGGACCCAAGATCATCTTCGGAGATAACTCAAAGGTAAGACCGTGGGCAAGGGTAAGATTGTCCATGGTAACATTATTATCAATGATGTGCTGTTAATCTGTGCTATAATCTGATCAGTATAAGTCAACTCTGTGATAATGGTTATGCTGTAGAATTTCACAAACACACTTGCACTGTTAAATCATCAGACAGTATAACCGTGCTCGTAGGAATCAGGAATGGAAATACATATAAAATTAACTGGAATCATGCTCAACCTGATAATCCTACTTGCTTCATCACAAACAATGATAATAAACATTGGCTGTGGCATAAGCGTTTGAATCATATAAACTTTAAGACCATTTCCAGCCTGTTGTAAACATGATTTAGTTATCGGTCTGCCCAAGATCGATTTTGCTAAGGATAAGATCTGCGAAGCTTGCCAAATGGGCAAACAGATCAGATCATCCTTCAAAAACAAGAATGCAATATCCTCCTCCCGCTGTTTAGAATTATTGCATATGGACTTGTTTGGTCCTATACCAATAACAAGTTTAGGGGGAATGCGGTATACTCTTGTTGTTATTGATGATTACTCACGCTTTACATGGACTATATTTTTGAGCAGTAAAGATCAGACCGGTCCGAAGTTGATCAAGCTGCTGAAACGCACTCAGAACGAAAAATCATCTAGCATAGACAGGATTCGTAGTGACAAAGGCACTGAGTTTTCAAATCAGAATCTTGAATCCTTTCTAGAAGATCATGGAATCAAGCATGAGTTTTCAGCCGCTCGAACTCCTCAACAGAATGGAGTTGCAGAACGAAGAAACAGAACGCTCAAGGAAGCAGCAAGAACAATGCTTGCTGATTCTGGAATTTCGCAAAAGTTCTGGGCAGAAGCTGTAAACACTGCTTGCTACACTCAAAATCGGTCCATGATCAACAAGAAGCTGAACCTTACCCCATATGAAATATGGACTGGTAACAGACCATCTATTTCTCACTTTCATATTTTTGGCTGCAAATGCCTCGTTCATAACAATGGTAAGAATCATCTTACAGCATTTTAAGCTAAGTCAGATAATGGAATATTTTTAGGATATTCATCAACTAGCAAAGCCTAGAATTTTTAATAATCGAACCTTAACTGTAGAAGAATCTGTTCATGTAGTTTTTGATGAATCTTTATGTGTTGAGGGCAACAAAGAATCAATTCAAAATCAGATGGAAAATATCCATCTCGAAGCTAACAGTGATGATGAGATTGTAGCTAACAGGTCAAGAGACAATCCACCAGAACCAGAAGTACCAGACAGACCGGATCTAGGCATTGAAACTTCTTCAGATCGAGCTGATCCGGATGTTCTTCACTCAAATGTTAAAGCAGATGCTGATCATGCTGCTACTACTCATCCGACCGGACCAGACAATCCAGAGTCAAGCTATCGATGGACTAAGAAGCATCCACCCAATCTAGTGATTGGTAGTCCCTCTGCACCGATCAGAACCAGAGGACAGATGATGGATGAATTCACACATGCTGCTTTCATCTCTACTCTGGAACCTAAGAAGATCGATGAAGCTTTAACTGATTTCAACTGGATTAAGGCCATGCAAGAAGAGCTAAATCAATTCGAACAAAATCAAGTTTGGAGTCTAACCCCCAGACCAAGCGATCTGCCTGTCATTGGAACCAGATGGGTTTTCAGAAATAAGCTGGACGCAGATGGAACTGTGGTTAGAAACAAAGCCAGACTGGTGGCACAAGGATTCAGACAAGAAGAAGGAATCGACTTCGATGAATCATTTGCACCAGTCGCCAGACTTGAAGCCATCCGAATCTTTCTTGCATATGCTGCCTTTAAAGACTTCAAAGTATATCAGATGGACGTTAAGAGCGCTTTTCTTAATGGAAAGCTTCAGGAAGAAGTCTACATTGAGCAACCACCTGGATTTCAGGACCATTTGCATCCCAATCATGTGTATCTACTGAATAAAGCAGTGTATGGTCTGAAACAAGCTCCAAGAGCCTGGTATGACACTCTATCTCAATTTCTGCTGAACCATGATTTCAGATCGGCTCAGTAGATAAAACTCTCTTTAAATTTATTAAGGGGGAACATACCCTATTAGTTCAGATTTACGTTGATGACATAATCTTTGGGTCAACTAACCCCAAATTGTGCGAGAAATTTTCTAAGTTAATGCAGGGACAGTTTGAGATGAGCATGATGGGAGAACTTTCATTCCTTTTGGGTCTCCAAGTAAAACAACTCAACGATGGTATTTTCATCAATCAGACCAGTATACCAAAGAGCTCCTCAAGAGATTTGGAATGGAAACATGCTCAACTGCATCAACTCCTACGAGTCCAACAATCAAGTTAGATGTGATGCCCCGAAATTAATTGATGGCAATCTGAATATTAATTATGCTTATATGATGATTTATTACGATGATTAAGATATGTGTGGGAAATGAAGAAGTAACATGATTTAAGGATGTTGATTTTAATTACGAGGATGTTGATTTTATGATGTGTGTTGAAGGTTTTGAGTGTTTTAATGTTTATGAGTTGTTGGTATAAATGAGGGTTGAGGTTGGTGAGGTTTAAATGTGCAAAAATGGAGTTTTTCGTGGTACAGAGGCTGGCGATCGATCGCCCGTTTTTGGCGATCGATCGCGAGCATGCATTAGGCTCCAGAAGCCTTTGGCGATCGATCGCCACTCTTGGGCGATCGATCGGTGACGATGGCGATCGATCGCGCCAAGTATGGCGATCGATCGCCGAAGAAGGAAAAATTTCACCCCCGTCCAGTGTGATCTCGCGATCGATCGCCCCTGGGCGGCGATCGATCGCGAGATATAAAAAATGGGTATTTCGATTTTTTATGGGATTTTTGAATATTGGACTATGATTAGCTTCTAATATTGAATTGTATGGTTGTGTAGAACCATCCCAAGGACCCACAACTTCAAGAAGATAAAGTACTACGATCACCACATTTTGAAAAGGTACGTAAGAAACGTACGGGCATCAAACGGTAACATATTCCTAAACTATGACTTTGCATTAATTGCATAAATATTTATGATGATGATTATGATGATTATGATGAATAAGTTTAAGATGATGATGTTAATGATGATGCTTATAAGATGACGACGCATGTTTAACTATGCTACTTAGAATGGTTGAATGTTCGGTGACTATTATGGGCAAGCGAGGAAGGTCTTGCCGCTCACATAACTGAGCGATGGGGTACATCCGCTATCAAGGTGTAGCGATGGGTATCATCCGCTGAGCGATGGGGTACATCC
This sequence comes from Haberlea rhodopensis, assembly GCA_907163345.1. Lineage (NCBI taxonomy): Eukaryota > Viridiplantae > Streptophyta > Magnoliopsida > Lamiales > Gesneriaceae > Haberlea > Haberlea rhodopensis. The sequence goes on from CAJQUN010000328.1 coordinate 92,554, forward strand.
GCTATGAAGGTGTAGCGATGGGTATAATCCGCTGAATAAGAGATACATCCGCTATCAAGGCGTAGCGATGGGTATCATACGATGAGTTATGTCGAGCGAGGGGGCCAATTGTGCCGCTGTCATAATAGAACCCGGATAGTCCCATTTCGAATTAACATGGATTGTTGTGAGCTTATATACGAAATATGATGTTAATCATTCATGTCTTGAACTAATGATGATATGCGTAATTATGACACAGGGACAACCAAGGAAGGATAGTACTATTAAACAGGAAGTATATGTTATCAATTATGCCCATGCATTATTTCTATGCCAGTAACTCATGATGTTAAATAACGATGTACATGCTCACGATGGGTTGTTCCTGTAGGTGCGCTTTTGGATCGAGACTAAGAGTCGGGTTGAGATGGTGAGCTAAAGGAGCATAAGAAGATAGATACAGGATTCTTGTTAGACTTAACATTCATTTTCGGAAATGTAATTAACTAACTATTGAAGTTTCATTTTGGCATGTAATTACATTGAGCTCACATAACAACCAGAACTCTAAGATGTCTCTAATACATGTTTAGTTCATAATACGCTATTAATATGATGTTAAGTAGGAAGACCCTACATTAGTGGTATCAGAGCAGTGGTTAGATAACCCGGGGATGAGTGAAGGGTAGCCTTAGCAGTAGGTTGGCTAGGCGCTTACTTTTGACATATTATGTTGCACATGAAGTATATGGGTGTTATGATAATATGTTATGGCTTTCTAACGATGTTTATATGAACTGCTTTTGGATCTTGTTGTTAACCCTTGTGTTGCAGTATGGCAGCAAATATCGACATTGGTGATGCGGTAAGTGTGAACGCTAGTGCGGGGCGCACGAATCCCCTACCCCCCGCCATCCTTAGGCGAAGAGCCGTCCGAGCAACAGTTATTGCCGGGAGAGTTGAGTTTGACTCAGTTTCTAGCGTATCGGCCCCCGACTTTTGAAGGGACTGAAACAGGGGAGCGAGCCGAGGAATGGCTAGAAAGGATAGAACAAATATTTGTGGCAGCCCCGTGTGCAAAGACGGCATGGATAAGGCTAGCAGAGTTCCAATTAGCCAAGAAAGCACTGATGTGGTGGAGGACCACCGTGATTGAACAGGAGGCACAGGGTCAAGAGGTAAACTGGAAGCTGTTTAGAACTAGATTCCTGGCCCGATACTTTTCAGCGGCTGCACGTCAAGCTAAAGAGGATGAGTTTAATAAGTTGAAGCAAGGTACCATGCCGGTGTCAGATTATGCCCTCCACTACTGTTCTCTACTCAGATATGTACCTCATATCGCCGCCGACACTCAAGCAAAAATGAGGAAGTTTATGAAGGGCTTGAGGCCAGAACTCTATGATAGGGTGATTACATATGGCCCTACCTGCTTTGACGATGCACTTACACGGGCTGAGTTAGCCGAACTGGGGGTAGGTGCATACCCTGATGCTGTACCACCTCCAGCACCCCCTCAGAGATCTACTCCCGACAATTTAAGGCCAAGGGGTGATCGGTTCAAGTCTGGGGGGAACACTTCTGCGTCAAGATTCAGTGGTAGGAGGCCCGATAACCGATGGAGGGGAAACCGCAGGAATGACGCCCCACCAAGAGGAGGACAGTCTCGAGGAGGTAGTGTTGGGGAGGTTCAATGCTCTCTTTGTGGGCAACCACATCTGACGAAGAATTGCGTGGGATGTTATGTTTGTGGCGAGAGAGGCCACTTTGCTCGACAGTGTCCCAACAGGGGAAGGCATCAGAACTCTACTGAGAGGTCTACGGTCAGGACAGCACAGAACAGACCCCCATATGTACCGAGGCAGTTTGAAAGTCAGCCTACGGGGCCACCTCAAGGGCAGGTGTATGCATTGACAAGGGAGCAGGCTACAGCGGCTCCGGAGGAGGTTATAGCGGGTACGTGTCTTTTACTTACGCACCCTGCTTTTATATTGATCGACACAGGTGCGTCACACTCTTTTGTGTCGACAAGTTTTGTGGAAAGGCACCACATATGCACTTCTCCGTCGCCCACGCCTCTTATAGTCTCGACCCCCACTGGAAGAAGTATGATTACTGATCGGATCGTCTACGATGGCCTCATTTATTTTGAGGATAAAGAACTAAGGTCAGATTTGATTGTTCTGGGAATGTCAGACTTTGACTGCATTCTGGGCATTGATGTTCTGAACAGGTATCAGGCAGTTGTGAACTGCAGGCAGAGGACAGTGCGGTTCAAATCTGATATGGGAGTTCCATGGACGTTCTATGGGGATGGTTCTCGTTCAAGGATTCCGTTGATATCCGCGGTCAAGATGACACAATTATTGGAACAAGGCCATACAGGATATCTTATTTATGCCGTTGATATTTCTGGAAAGAAGGAAGAGCTAAAGGTTGAAGATGTGCCCGTAGTGGCGGAATTTCCTGATGTATTTCCTGAAGAGATTCCTGGATTCCCACCGGCGAGAGAGGTCGAGTTTGGAATCGAATTGCTACCGGGGCAGTCAGCCATTTCTCGTGCCCCGTACAGGATGGCACCAACAGAGCTAAAGGAGTTAAAGGTTCAGTTGCAAGAACTCCTTGACAAGGGCTATATACGACCTAGCGTATCACCCTGGGGTGCACCAGTTTTGTTTGTCAAGAAGAAAGATGGCTCGATGCGTTTGTGCATCGATTACAGACAACTGAACAAAGCCACAGTAAAGAACAAGTATCCACTTCCGAGGATCGATGATTTATTTGATCAGTTGCAGGGTACGAGACTCTACAGTAAGATCGATCTGAGGTCGGGGTACCATCAGATTCGGGTAAGGGAGGATGATGTGCAGAAGACAGCCTTCAGGACCAGATATGGGCACTATGAATTCTTAATTATGCCCTTTGGGGTGACGAATGCCCCAGCTGTTTTCATGAGTTTAATGAACAGGGTATTCCAGCCATATTTGGACCAGTTCGTCATAGTCTTCATTGATGATATACTATTTACTCCCGGACTGAAGAAGAACATGTTGAGCACTTGAGGACAGTACTTCAGATCCTTAGAAATCATCAATTATATGCAAAGCTTAGCAAGTGCGAGTTTTGGTTGGACAGTGTGGTATTCTTGGGCCACGTTATATCTAGCAGTGGGATATCTGTGGATCCCAGAAAGATTGAAGCTGTTATGGAGTGGGCTGCACCCACTTCTGTGCCCGAGATACGGAGCTTCCTTGGTTTAGCAGGTTATTACCGACGTTTCGTCGAAGGATTCTCTAAGATTGCTAAGCCATTGACACAGCTAACTCAGAAAGGAGTACCGTTCTTTTGGTCCGAAGCTTGTGAGGAAAGCTTCCAAGAATTGAAGCGTCGTTTGACGACAGCACCAGTATTGGTGATCCCTTCTGAGAATGAGAAGTTTGCCTTGTACACGGATGCATTATTGCAAGGTTTGGGTTGTGTGTTGATGCAAGATAAGCACGTGGTAGCTTATGCTTCGAGGCAGTTGAAGCCCCATGAGACCAGATACCCAGTCCATGACCTGGAACTGGCGGCCATCATTTTCGCCTTGAAGATTTGGCGTCATTATCTCTATGGTACGACGTTTACCATCTTTACAGACCACAAGAGCTTAAATTCTTATTCACCCAAGCAGAACTGAATATGGGGCAAAGAAGATGGATGGACTTACTCAAGGATTATGATTGTGAAATAGAGTACCATCCGGGTAAAGCAAATATGATAGCAGATGCCTTAAGTCGAAAAGTGAAGAGCACCGCTGAGGATACTATGAGCTTATCAGCTATGATGATTTCTTATTGCCATTTAAGCTATGATTATGATGTAGACACGTCGCCAGTGCGAGTGTCGACCTTATTGGCTGAGCCAGACGTATTTGAGGCTATTAGGAAAGCTCAGAAGTCGGACGATGAAATTCAGAGATGGTCGTCGATAATACTACAAGGGCAACCATCAAAGTTCCGAGTGGCTGAGGATGGTTCATTGAGACTAGGCAACCGTTGGGTGGTACCAAAGACACCAGAATTACGCCAAGGAATCTTGCACCGTGCCCACAGTAACCGGTTCAGTATCCACCCAGGAGGAAGAAAGATGTACAAGGACCTATGTAGTCAATTTTGGTGGAGACGCATGAAGCGTGAAGTAATTGCTTTTGTTAAGAGGTGTCTAATCTGCCAGCAGGTAAAGGCAGAAAGACAGAGGCCTGGGGGTGAGTTGAAGAGCTTAGAGGTACCTAAATGGAAGTGGGAGCATATATCTATGGACTTCGTGACCCACTTGCCAAGGTCGGCCTCTGGATTCGATGCGATCTGGGTAATCGTAGATAGGCTGACGAAGGTAGCCCATTTCATCCCTTACAATATGACTTTCACATATTTGAAGATGGCCCAACTATATGTGCGGGATGTAGTGAGATTGCATGGCATTCCAGTCTCGATAGTGTCTGACAGGGACCCGAGGTTCACTTCACATTTCTGGGAGGGTCTCCAGACAGCTTTGGGCACGGAGGTAAGACTGAGTACAGCCTATCACCCTCAGACAGACGGTCAGACAGAGCGTACCATACAGACGCTCGAGGATATGTTAAGGGCATGCGTTTTAGAGTTTGATACTCCGTGGCAGGATTCAGTACCACTGGTGGAGTTCTCCTATAACAACATCTATCAGGCGAGCATTCAAATGGCTCCTTTTGAAGCTCTTTATGGACGACGATGTAGATCGCCGCTGTATTGGGAGGACTTGACTAGTAAAGCGGTCGGAGGACCGGATATGATTAAAGATATGGAAGAAAAGATCAAGACGATACGCTTAAAGATGAAAGCGGCCCAAGATAGACAAGCGACCTATGCCAATAAGCGGCGACGACCGCTAGAATTCCAAGTAGGAGATAAGGTTTTCTTGAAAATCTCACCCTTCAGGGGTGTGGTCCGTTTTGGTATGCGGGAAAGTTATCTCCGAGGTATGTGGGGCCGTATGAAATATTGCAGCGCATCGGTACTTTGGCCTACCCTTTTGGCGCTACCACCGTCCTTATCCGGTATTCATGATGTCTTTCATGTTTCCATGTTGAGAAAGTATGAACCCGATCCGTCTCATGTAGTGCAACCTTCAGAGGTTCAGTTGAGTTCAGATGTATCCTATGTTGAACGACCGGTTAGAATTCTGGATCGTGAAGATCGCAGGCTACGAAGTAAGATTATACCGATGGTCAAAGTTCAGTGGGATCGCCGGGGTGTCGAAGAGGCTACGTGGGAGACGGAACGGCATATGGTGCAGCACTACCCGGAACTATTTTCTGGTATGATTTATGTTTAGTTTCTTTTTGGGTAAGTGCATGTGATTTCGAGGACGAAATCTTATAAGTAGGGGAGTAATGTGATGCCCCGAAATTAATTGATGGCAATCTGAATATTAATTATGCTTATATGATGATTTATTACGATGATTAAGATATGTGTGGGAAATGAAGAAGTAACATGATTTAAGGATGTTGATTTTAATTACGAGGATGATATGGGTTTAATGAAGTTGGTTGCATTTTGTAAATGCTTATCATGTTAATGTATTTTATATACATCATGTTAGTTATTGGGGTACAAGTTAAATGTAAGAATTTAATACTTAACCCACCACTTTTACCTCACCTCACCTTTACACTCAAATCCCCAAAATCACTTTCCCAAAACCCTCTTCCCCTCATTTTTGATTTTTGACCTAAAGGTGGGAAGAAATCCTTGTAAAAGCTTTGTTCTTGCACTTCTTGGTAAGATTTAGTGCCTATGATGTTTATATACCACTTATTGATGTTCTTGAAGTGTTGATTGAGTTTTGGAAGGGTTTTAAAAAGGGTTTTAAAATGGGTTTGTTTGGGTTAGTGTGATTCTTGGTGGGATGTTGGATTTTTAGTGGTTTTATGATGTGTGTTGAAGGTTTTGAGTGTTTTAATGTTTATGAGTTGTTGGTATAAATGAGGGTTGAGGTTGGTGAGGTTTAAATGTGCAAAAATGGAGTTTTTCGTGGTACAGAGGCTGGCGATCGATCGCCCGTTTTTGGCGATCGATCGCGAGCATGCATTAGGCTCCAGAAGCCTTTGGCGATCGATCGCCACTCTTGGGCGATCGATCGGTGACGATGGCGATCGATCGCGCCAAGTATGGCGATCGATCGCCGAAGAAGGAAAAATTTCACCCCCGTCCAGTGTGATCTCGCGATCGATCGCGCCTGGGCGGCGATCGATCGCGAGATATAAAAAAATGGGTATTTCGATTTTTTGTGGGATTTTTGAATATTGGACTATGATTAGCTTCTAATATTGAATTGTATGGTTGTGTAGAACCATCCCAAGGACCCACAACTTCAAGAAGATAAAATACTACGATTTCACCACATTTTGAAAAGGTACGTAAGAAACGTACGGGCATCAAACGGTAACATATTCCTAAACTATGACTTTGCATTAATTGCATAAATATTTATGATGATGATTATGATGAATAAGTTTAAGATGATGATGTTAATGATGATGCTTATAAGATGACGACGCATGTTTAACTATGCTACTTAGAATGGTTGAATGTTCGGTGACTATTATGGGCAAGCGAGGAAGGTCTTGCCGCTCACATAACTGAGCGATGGGGTACATCCGCTATCAAGGTGTAGCGATGGGTATCATCCGCTGAGCGATGGGGTACATCCGCTATCAAGGTGTAGCGATGGGTATCATCCGCTGAATAAGAGATACATCCGCTATCAAGGCGTAGCGATGGGTATCATACGATGAGTTATGTCGAGCGAGGGGGCCAATTGTGCCGCTGTCATAATAGAACCCGGATAGTCCCATTTCTAATTAACATGGATTGTTGTGAGCTTATATACGAAATATGATGTTAATCATTCATGTCTTGAACTAATGATGATATGCGTAATTATGACACAGGGACAACCAAGGAAGGATAGTACTATTAAACAGGAAGTATATGTTATCAATTATGCCCATGCATTATTTCTATGCCAGTAACTCATGATGTTAAATAACGATGTACATGCTCACGATGGGTTGTTCCTGTAGGTGCGCTTTTGGATCGAGACTAAGGGTCGGGTTGAGATGGTGAGCTAAAGGAGCATAAGAAGATAGATACATGATTCTTGTTAGACTTAACATTCATTTTGGAAATGTAATTAACTAACTATTGAAGTTTCATTTTGGCATGTAATTACATTGAGCTCACATAACAACCAGAACTCTAAGATGTCTCTAATACATGTTTAGTTCATAATACGCTATTAATATGATGTTAAGGTAGGAAGACCCTACATTAGACAAAGATGAAGGGGGAACAGCAGTTGAAGTAACCATGTATAGAGGACTAATCGGATCGCTATTGTATCTTACAGCAAGCCGGCCTGATATTATGTTCTCAGTATGTATGTGCGCCAGATTTCAGTCAGAACCAAAGCAATCACATTTTATTGCTGCCAAGCGTATTCTGAAATACTTAAAAGGATCTCAGAACGTTGGTCTTTGGTACTCCAAAGATTCAAACTTCAGCTTGATCGGATATTCCGACGCAGATTACGCTGGGTGTAAGATTGATCGTAAAAGCACCAGTGGAACATGTCAATTTCTAGGTGAAAGATTGATCTCTTGGTTTAGTAAAAAGCAGACATCGATTGCCACATCTACAGCTGAAGCAGAGTATCTCGCCGCTGGAAGCTGTTGCGCTCAAATGCTCTGGATTCAACACCAGCTCAAAGACTATGGCATCCAAGCTGTTGACTCTCCGATATTTTGCGACAACACAAGTACAATCGCTATAACGTATAATCCAGTTTTGCACTCTCGAACAAAGCACATTGATATACGCCATCATTTTATTCGAGATCATGTTGGCAAAAAGGAAATTCGGATCGAGCACATCTCAACAGAGCAGCAAGCAGCAGACATCTTCACCAAACCGCTCCCAGAGGCTAAGTTTAATTATTTTCGTCAAATTCTTGGTTTAATTGACTTATCTTAATAGTTTAGATGTTCTCTTACTTTCGCACTTAAAGATTTCTGTTGCCACAGATTGATAATACAATGTTCAGAAAAACACAGACCGGTCCGAACGTTCAGACCGATCTATGTCAATCTGATGTTATCCCATGATCTGTTTGGTCAATACATCTTTTGTACAAAAAAACAGCCCGGACTGATCGCATTTTAACCGCCTTAACTATCTGTTATCCTGACCGTTTATTTTTGAATTTCTTTTCATCAGTCATCGAGATAAAGACACGTGTCTTCTCCCTCCTATTTAGCGGGCTGAACATTTCATTTTATTTCACTTTTTACAAATTACCGCTATCTGTTTTCTTATTCTCTCAATCTCCTAAATCTTCGCACTCGTTTATCTTCACTCCAATGGCTACCATTACTCACAACTCTCTCTCCATTGAGTTCAATGATATTTACAGGGCAGAAGATGCAGAGATGGTGTCTATCTTCCAAGCTTTGGAATCTTCTGGTCTGAGAACCTTTCTGGAGTGCGGCACAGTTGTTTATGAATCAGAAATCCGCGAACTATTCGCCAATGCCATCTCCAAGAAGACATCCATATCTACTACTGTCAAGGGCAAGTCATTTGAGATCTCGCCGATGACGCTGGCCAAAACCTTTGGCCTCCCCAATTCCGGACTGACGAAATTTGGACAGATTCCTCAAGCGTCACTCTCAGATCTTCAAGGGAAGATATCTATTCTTGGCCACCGCCTGCAACCATCGTTTAAGAAGAAGGAAATGCTCTTTCATTTCAAGGTGCTGTGCGAAATCGTTGGCAAACCTTGGGCAAAGCAGGAAGTTTTGACGCTGTAACCGCAGAGAAGTTCAGGGCTATGGCGGCTATAATATCCGGACAGAAGATGAACTTGTCCGTGATTCTGTTTGGAGTTCTGATGGAAACGGTGATTGCATCCAAGCAGGCCGTATGCTTTGCTGTTCCTCTCAGCAAACTACTGGAGTCCTTAGACATCGAGCTGGGAAAGCAGTCCACTCTCAGTCCCTTCAAGATTCTAAACTCCAAAGGACTCGCACTGCTGAAGTCCAAGAGTGCTCCGCCTACTCCTGCCACTCTGGCTGCAGTCAAGATTGAGAAGGGTGAAGAACAAGCTGTTGCGCGCAAACCTCGCGTCAAGCGCAAACTGACCATCCAGACTGATTCGGAAGAAACTCAGTCTGCTCCATCGCCACCAACCAAACCACTTCCAAAGAAGCTCAGAACCCAGATTACCAAACCAATCAAAACTCTACCCCTACCCATTTTGCCACCAACTAAAGTCACCCCTGCCCCCCAATCTTCAAAACAAATTTCAACCACTTCAACCCCTGCACCTCAACCTTCAACCCAAACTTCAACCCCTGTACCCCAAGTCACTATCCGAGTCCCTTCTACCATTCCCGTGGTGAAAGGGATTGTTATCACTGAGTTGAGCGACTATACCCAATCAGGGATCAAGTCCCCTTCCTCCACCGACAAGGGAAAAGCCATTCTCTCCGAACCAATCTCCTCTAAACCCAAATCGGCAGCGCAGACAGCCATCGACTTTGCTATGGAGGATGTTGATGAGAAGGTGAAGGCACTCATTGTGGTTTTTGATGAGTACGTCGAGTACCGGACTGTCAACCACATAGAGATGTTCTTTGGAAAGCTGAACAGACTGAAGAAGATGGAAGAGGAAGTTCTCAAAGGAACAGAGACCAATGATGTTCGGATTGCCGTGCAGCGCAAAGACCTATTTACAGCAAATCAAAGATTCAGTATGGCCACTCTGCTCCTAGCTGCTAAGAAAGAGAACTTTGATCCGATTGCTCCAACTGCCAGAGATGATGGGGCCGTTATTGCTCAGTTAGAGATGGATGTTCATGCTCTTCACTTAGCTGTCCGTTTTCAACGACAGAAGCTCAGTGTATCCACTCCCACAACCAGCCCGGATCATCCCTCTGCAAGCAAGACTCTGGCAGAACCTTTCGTTGAGGTTATTCATTCTGATACAGCAGAACAGACAGCCGACCCAGCCAGCAGATCAGACTGCAGAGCAAATACCAGACCAGACAGCGGAGCAGCCTTTGCCTAATGCTCCGTCTGCGACAGATGATGAACCCTTGAATGTCTGTTGGACTCTCCAACAACATCTATTCCTTTGGGGTCATCAGTCTCCCTCGTTCAAATCAGTCCAACAGCAGAACTGGCAACAGTTGGCGCTCCAGAATTCGTCGATCCGGATCTGGTGGTGTCCACCGTTGTTGCAGCTCTCCAGATTGAGGAGCCCTCCAGACCAAGCACTCCTCCAATCCACTTAGATGAAGATATGGCTTTCATTCAAACATTTTCTTCGGATCTGGTTACCTTGATCACGTCCGAAAGTCACCAAGTTGCTGTATCTTCACTTGTCCCGTTTGCTGAAGACGATGAACAGGCCTTGTCCTCATCAGATCGCTCTCCCAGCCGATTATCTGATGCACCTCCATCTCTGGCACGGACCCTTCAGCACTTATCTGACAACTGCCTGTCTCTCTCTCTCAGTGTGTTCTAGAGGTTCATCAAGGCCAGCGGGTTACATCTCTGGACTTTGATTCATTTAAAGAGAAGATGACAGCCAGTATCGGCAGCCTTCAGCGAGGCTTAAATGATCTGTTTTCTCAGCAAGCCACTTATAAGAACAGCCTGAGAAAAGAGCAGATCGAGCTGGCCACTGAAGTCAGAGCATCTGTTGCCAATTCCCTCCGCGCTCAAGACGTTCGTCTTGACGCTATCAGCGCGCAGCTCGCACAAGTTGTTGATTTTCTTTAAGAGATTGCTGCTGACAAAAAGGGGGAAAAGAAGAAAGACTTCAAGCCGCCTCCAACTTCAAGAAGATAGCAGTCTCGTTGATTAAATTTTTAGACTGACTGTATGCAAGATTTTTTATCAATAAAAATCCTTCTTTATTAAGTCCTTGTTCATTTATTTTGAACTTTAATAAAGGCTTAATCGATCCAACTTAATAATGTTCATTTATTTTGAACAAAGAGAAAGTAATCGATCCGAAAGTTTTCGCTTCAGAGTTCTTATCAGACTGGTTAAAAAGACTTAGAAGCTAGGTTTTGTCATCATAAAAAAGGGGGAATTTGTTAGTTCCGGATCTTATCGATGAGATTTTAAAGATGACGAAACATATCAGACCGGATCGAGTGAAATCGGACTGACCAGAACGATCGCCCAAAACAGATCAAGCTGATAAGATGACAAAGCATATCAGACTGGATCGAGGGTAATCAGACTGACCAGATCAATAGCTCAAAACAAAACAAACTGATAAGGCATATTATATATCAGACCGGATCGATGGATTTCAGACTGACTAGATCGATGCTTCAGATCGATCTCAATCTTTATCAGATCAGAGCAGTCAAGGATACATAAAGAATGGCTCCTCAGTCCGAATCATTAACGGCTATTTATTGTAGCATTTAATGTTGTAATTAATGCTACAAAGGACCAAAGACTGAAGATTGCCATAAAAGGTAAGAAGACAAAGAGTAGCTTACCTGACAGTCGCCGAAAGTATGAACCAGAACGGCAAGTATCCTGAAGAAGAAGACTGAAGCCTACTCAGAGTTTAAGCAGAGTCAAAGTTGCACTTTAAGGGAAATAATGTCGTTGGTACATACAACTATAAAAGGATGCAAAAAAGGGAATATAATAACTCTTGCTGATCAATTGAAAAACACACAAGAAAGCAAAAACAGCCCAAGCTTACAAGCTCAGAAGCTCTCGAGCTGAAATCATTCTTAAGCACGTTTACTTTGTAACATTTGATCATTTAGGATCACTGTGCGCATCTTGTGTTTTCTGTGTTGAAAAATAGAAGTGAGAAACTTATTGTAACTGTCAGACAAAGTGTGTCTGAGCAGATCGAGTGACTAGGAGTTTCAGATTGGTAGTGAGGTAAATCCAGTCTGAATCGGGTTTGTACAACAGGATTGTATAAATCAAAGTCTTCTAGTATAAACCTTCCTTAATTGGAAGAAGGGGAGACGTAGAAGGATTACACCACCTTCGAACTTCCAGAACATATCATGTGTATCTTATTTCTGCACTTGTTCTTTCATACTAGCCATCGAGCCGTTCTTACATATACAAGAACAGACCGTTCCGCACTTATACTTTCAGTGGTCTGTTCTGTACAAGAATTGATTAAGAAACAGATTTCTTTTACTAATCCGAAAGAAATCACAAAGGATTAAATTTTAGAAGGAGTGTTCATTCACCCCCCCTCTAAACACTCCGGACCGATCCTAACAATATACCAAAATGATATGTTAAAAGCATTTACCGAAAATGCACCATAATAATAATGTACATGTTTTTTCTATAACACTAGAACAAAGCCCAATATACCATGCTAAATTTACACCATTCCCCACAATGCACCACATGTACCCTGAAATGTATAACAAGCTCATACTCACCGCATAACTATACATTTCCCAACCATAATAATAATCACACCATAATTATTATTAAAGCCATAAACACATGCTTGCTTTCAGGGATATCACAGCCATGGTCCTGCGTCCTCAATTTTCTCCCTCATGCATCGTTGATGATCTCGCGTCCTAGATTTTGCGGTTTCTCGCCGATTAACCTGAAGTGGTTCAATTTTGGTTGGTGGAATTAGGGAATCGTGGTATTTGGGTGATTTTGGGGTTGAAAAATGAAATGGGTAAAAGGTATGAGATAGTTGATTTTAATTGGTCTGAGTTGAAAATTGTTCAACTCACATCATTTCCGTTTGATTTTAACATGTGATTTAACGTTAGTCTTGAAGCAGGAAAAGTTAAAAACAAAGATTAGGGACTAAATCAGGAAATTGGAGATTGAATTGGGAATTGACGCAAACTTCAGGACCATTGAATGTATTATCCCGATTTTAATTGGTTTGAGTTGAAAACGTGTGCAATTCACGTGTTATTTCCGTTTGATTTTAACTCGTGATTTAACATTGGGCCTCAAGCGGAAAAATTAAGAAAAATATTAAGGATTAACTTGGGTTATTAAAAATATTAGGGACTACAAGATTGTCTTTGTTTTTTATTTTTTTGGTTGGAGTTCTGAATTCGATGATTATAATCTTCATTCAAGATTTGATCGAAAAGAAAACCGAAACAAAAAGGGGAAAAAACGAAAGTGTGAGATGCCCTTTCCAATCTTCAGTCGACATCAAGAGATAATCGGAATCGAGAAAATTCAGCTTCACGTTAGGTTATCGGGTAAAAGTTTACGCAATTTATACCTTGGAAGAAAAAAATCTAATCTGAAACTAAACGCATTTGGCAAATTGCTTTTTCAGAGCATAGTACAAATAATGGTGGCGACGGTGAAGGAAAGTGATCCAGGAAAAGACAAGAACGGTTTGGGCGGCGATATTGGAGTAATTTCAAGAAATCAAACTGAGCCGTCAAATTGGCTGAGTAGCTTCCACAGGGATCTGACGGCGGGGGCGATGATGGGAGGTGTGGTGCACACAATTGTGGCTCCCATTGAGAGAGCAAAGTTACTGCTGCAGACACAGGAGAGCAATATGGCAATCTTGGCAGGTGGGCCCCATCGGAGGTTTAAGGGGATGCTAGACTGTTTTGTCCGTACGGTTAAGGAGGAAGGTGTTCTGTCTTTGTGGAGAGGCAATGGCAGCAGTGTTTTAAGATATTACCCCTCTGTCGCCCTCAATTTCTCACTGAAGGTAATACAGCAAATATTTTATCTGTTTCCTGTGATTTTGTATGTTTTTTTCTCTCTGCATGATTGGACTTTCATGAATGATCAATTGTGAGGAAAAAGTGGGATATGTTCGTGCTGCGTCTTGTTACTTTTTGTATTTCTTTGCTCTTTTTTTTTCCTCACGTGAGGTCGTAGGTCTTTGTTTATCTTAGAAACTGTATTTGGCTGATATGGCACTTCATTTTTTTATTGGATTTACGAATAATTTAATTTGGAAATTGAATTTACATTTTTTTTTGCTTCTCCTGTTGTTTCCAAGGCCTGAGCTCGTGACTACAAATGCTATATTGTCCTTTTTTACTATGCGTAAAATTGATATGATGCTTGGTGGTTAATTTTAGTTTGATATGAATTGTGAAGGTGAATATAAAAAGGAATTTTCTTAAATCATATAGTCACTAGAGGTACTGCAAGTCCTGCTATATTCAATTTCAAGAATGTTCAAGGGTATATTTTCATGGGTAGAGATGCATGGTAACTAATGTACTTTTGTCCGTACCAAGTTCTGGTTTGACTACCCTGTCAGTTTATATTATGATTTTACCAAAATTTTCATCACTTAACCGAATTTTCCTGTTTCTCACACCTCAATATTTTAATGCCAACTTATCTCTAGATGGCTTTAACAGATGTTATTGGTTCGATTGTGCTGAGAGAATCACTGCAATCAATTTGTTATCAACAATTGAAGGGGTGTAATCAGACACTCACATACATTGTCATGCATATGATCTGGTCTTATATTTGACAAGGGACTGATAACATACTCCAGTGAATCACACAGATGGTACCTTGTTCTTACTTTAATGTAGGGGTGCTTAATGGATCGAACCGATCCGGTCCGGTCCGGAACCGGTCGGTCCCGGTATCGGCTGAAGGATAAGACACCGATGAGCTAGAACTGGAATAAATGTTAATGAAGTGACTATCATTGGAGTAATCCAAGTAGTCGGTCCCGGATCCGGTAATCCCGAAACCGGTCCGAGAGAATCACTGCATCAAAAAGAAGATGCTGCAAACCATTAGATACACATAATTGTTTCCAATCACGCTTAACACGGCTTGTCCGTAATCATTTAGAGCAATATTTCATTTTATCAATGCATGCTGAGTGATTGTCTTCATAACCAACTTTCACAGCCAAATTAATAACATGACATGCACATCTAATATGAAAGAAAACACAATCAAGCATTGGTTTCAGATAGGTCTTTAAACCACGCATCACAATGTTATTCGCAGCGTTGTCTAATGTGATTGAAAATATCTTATCCTGAATTCCATAATGTCTACATGTATTGAATATATATTTAAAAATTATATAACCAGTATGTGCACAATTTAACTCATCTAAAGACAAAATCCTTTTTTGCATACACCAAATATCATCAATACAATGACAAGTGACAACAAGATATGAATCCGATTTTAAATTTGTCCAAATATCCGTTGTTAAGCTAACCTTACAAGTCAAACTAGAAAGATGTTCAATCAATGTATTTCTATATTCAACAACTACGTCCATACAATTTCTTTTTAGTGTGTACCTAGAAATATGTTTAAACATGGGTTGTATAGACGAAGAAAATTCAATAAAACCAGCATGTTCTGCTTCTATAAAAGGTAGTTCACATCTAATAACATATCTCACAAGTGACCTACGGTTAATTTCAGCAGTTAAAATAAAATTCGTGCCAGTGAGAACATTAGTTTGTACTTGTGTTGCTTCTCTACCTAATGTTGTAATGTTGTCTCATCAAAATTATGTTTTTTCACGTAGTGTTTTTTATATGTTCCGGTGCCTCCACTGGAACCACCAACTTTATATGAATATTGTATCTTACATAATTTACAAATTGCAACATATTCATTGGTACCTTCTTTTTGAGCGAGTTAAAAATGATCGCATATGTTACTTCTTTTGGCACGAGTCGGTTGTCTACACGCTGCTGTAGTGGCTCCGGATGACTCCACTTGTTGCCTCTCTTGGGAGCCAGGAGGTTCGACAGGTTGTTCGAGTTTTTGCGTTTCGACGTTCATAGATGAACCTCCAACATTAAGGTCAGCAAAATAATCATAACTTTCATATAACTCGGGAATTGGCACAGGCAAATTCATTGCCGACGATGAACTAAGTGATAGGCGACCCGTGACGAGACCCCGGCTACGACCCCGGCTCTGACCAGCACTGCTAAATGAAGATACCATTATTATACAAGTAATACACAATGTAGAGAAATATATTAGATAATAGAAGTATAGAACTTTGAAAGATAGAATTGTGTGGATTTACAAATCACAACACACCTATTATAGATTTTAAAAAATAAATAAATAAATAAAATAAACTTAACATTGGCAACGGCTGAAATAGCCGTTGCCAATGTTAACAATGCAACGGCTATTTCAGCCGTTGCATTGTTAATGTGGAGTCATAAACATTGTTTAGTGGACTATTTCAAAGGTCCTGTTTTTCTGATGTTGATCATTTTCTTTGTTAATCATGTTTGTGATCATGGCGCAGTGATTGGGCCATGATTTTAGTGGGTTTCCGTTGATCAAGCTTTAGTGGTGGTCATGCTTTAAATTGCAATGTTTCTGATGTTAAGAAAAGTATTCAGTTTTTGCTTCAAATACGTTGCTCTCAAATTTCCATTTTCCTTTCATTGCAGTGATACTTTGTTTTTCTTTTCTCATTCAAATATAAGTACAATAACAGTTGTTAACTATAAAGGATGTGGCTTGGGTTAGCACTCTTAAGGGTTTTCTCTTAGAACTCTGGGGAAGCTAGATGATTAAAAAGTTGTGAGGGTAACATGATACTCTTTAAAACACAGAAAGACCTTGACATTTAACCTGTTGAATATATTTTGAGCAAGTTCTCAATGGCTTTATAAGTGGACACTGAGATTAACACCTGAAGCTTTTTCTAAATAGATAAATTGTAGGTTAGGTCTCTTGTGTCAACTTACTTCCAAAGTAGTTCTCTCCCTTGGTCTGACATGTGGTGTAAAGGCGCTTGGCATTTAAGTTGGTGTGACTTAATCGTGGTTGATTACTTGCATACTCAATTCGATTCAACTCAACTACATTCGCCTAAACTTTATCACTTATATATTGGTTTTCTTTCTTTTTTGGCTGATCTATTCACACCCTCTCTATTGTCTTGTCTCCTCGTTAGTTCCCTTGAAAGTTTATCTGAAGCAATTGCTGGAACACAAGCTATCATCACTGAAATGCTCATCATGAGGATGCTATCATATCCACATTAATTTGTTTAAGAAAATTTTGCAATATCTTTGTAAAGAAGCAGGGTAGTCCTGGTTACTCAAGAACTGGCCAATTCGTAGATAGTTAATTGGTATAGTTGCATTATGGTTTTTATCTCCAAGCCATTGAATATCTAGTACTTCCAGAAGAATATGCCCACTGTTTGAAGAGAAATATAAGCACTATAAAATATTAGAGTGACTGAAGCAGAAGTAGCAAAATGAGCCCACTATTGAAGATGGTGACTATCTGCCTGTTATTGTTGACTTTACTGACCAGATAAGTGTAGATATGAAATTGGGGACACTCGATAGAAAGTGAACTTCCTGGATGGATAATTTCATTGACAGGATGCATGATATTTTTAAGACCTTCACTATATGTAGCTTGGAGTCCCGATGAGAAACTCTATGAGCTTTAAACACCGGACCAGGTTGAAACTTGGTTTACTTTGTTTAATTCCTCAGTAAGATTGTAAGACAGTCTTTGATTCAGTTTTTCAAAATTATGAGAGTTGGGTAAGCCTGGATGTAGAAGTGGAACATGCTGAAGAAGTTGAGACAAATTGACCCGTATATGCAATGTGTCTAGCGCTTAACAAGATTTTTTTATGTATGTTGCATCACAACCCCGAAGCCGACCCTATCAAGCTATCTATGACTTGGATTATGATACTCTTCACTCTATGATTGAGCTAATGGTTTGCTTTGACCACTAAGGTACCTAAAAATTCTCGTGGATTTCTTTGTTGCTTAAAGTTCACCATATCTGAGTGAAATTGTGAGATGATAAATAAAGTGATTTTGATGGCAAGTTCTATCCTAAGTACAAAGTATTGAGCCCACATTTATAATTTGACAGGATCTGTACAAGAACATATTACGCAACAACTCACAACAAGGTGATTTACTATCTGGCCCGTCTGCCAATTTCATCGCTGGCTCTGCAGCTGGTTGCACAACTTTGATCATTATATATCCACTCGATATTGCTCACACACGCCTAGCTGCCGATCTTGGACGAACTGAAACTCGCCAATTTAGAGGCATTTGTCACTTCCTCAGGACCATACACGAGACAGATGGAATTCCTGGAATTTACAGGGGACTTTCCGCCTCTTTGCAAGGAATGGTTGTTCACCGGGGCCTTTACTTTGGTGGTTTTGATACTATTAAAGATATCATGTCAAGAGATTCTAAGTCAGATATAGCATTATGGAAAAGATGGGTTGCTGCTCAAGCTGTGACGACGTCAGCTGGGCTGTTGTCATATCCACTCGACACAGTTAGGAGACGAATGATGATGCAATCTGGTGTAGGACAACCAATGTACAGGAGTACGTTGGATTGCTGGAGGAAGATTTACCAGCTGGAGGGTTTCGCCTCTTTTTATCGTGGGGCTCTGTCAAATATATTTAGGAGTACTGGTGCTGCTGCTGTTCTAGTTTTGTACGACGAGATCAAAAAGTTCATGAACTGGACAGGGTTATAGAGGATTTTTTTTTGTATGTGGTTTATTTTTTCTGTTCATATAGACAGTTAGGACACGAAGTTTACGACATAACGGGCCAAAATAGATATCGGATGCCAACTTGGAATGGATACGCTGGAGGTGAGCTAAACAGGCAAAAAGGTATTCTTGAGCTATATGCATTTCTTGATTGAAAACATGCATTATTCTGGATAACATTGCTGACATTATACTAATTTATTGGGAAACATAGAAATTGACATTGCTAAGAACTGTGATAATGAATGGGGTGATTTAACGAACTCTTAAGACCTTTGGTTATGTTTGAAATTTGGTAGCGGAGTAATTCTTTATTTCAGTGCACTAATTAAAATTGAAACACGAAAAAGTAGATGCTAAACCTTTTGTTAATTAAAGATGTCCTATAAGGTGAGGTGATTACTGGAGGAACGGAAGCGACGAAACACATCTCAAGGGTGACAAAACATCACCACAACCATTAACAAAAACTTTAAGAGAGGGGGATTTGCTACAAGAAGCAGATTACGAAACGTCGCCACGTGTACGCGCACAGGACCCATGCCCATTGTCATTTTGACGTAAGGCAGTCGTTACTCCAACACATTTTTGGATGAATTACTGAGAAACGGTGTATTGACAGCTCCAATTACACTTTTTTTTTACATCCCCATTTCCAATTTGAAGTGCCTTTTCCATATATAAACCCATAATACGAACAGTAATCATTTTGTATAAACATGTACCTTCCTGAACTAACCAGCACTGCTGGTGGAGAGAGTTAGGTGCATGTTATCCTTTTCTAGACTACTAACACCATCTTGGCAGAAGCAGCAGTCACAGCTTGTTATCTAATAAATCGCTGACCACCCTTGGTACCTTTAAACTTTCACACTCCCCTAGACAAATGGCATGGAAGACCATTAGTACTCAAGGACCTCAAAGTGTGTGATTGTGTAGCTTATGCATATATCAAACAAGGAAAACTAGATGCAAGAGCTCTCAAATGTGTGATCCTTGGATATCCCTGATCGTCACTTTTTTAAACAATAAAATACTAGTAATGATCAATTAATACGTAAGTGCACGGTTGTTAAGTTTTAATATAATATTTTGAATAACAGTTGTCGAACCCACATGTACTAACTGTAAGTACCAAGTAAGATGTTTTAACTATATTTAACCTACGAATTAATATTTAAACTAATTAACACTAATAATAATCCAACCAAGCAAACACAAGATGACGAGAAAAATCAACTTGAGAGATTATCAAGGCGTTGGTTCAAGAGGCGTAGCTAGGAATTTTCCATAGGATGGGCTGAAGGCGAAGAGGTTGCGGGGTTTGGGGGCCAAGCCCCCGAAAGGAATTTTTGGAGATCTACTGCCTTTAG
Source organism: Haberlea rhodopensis (assembly GCA_907163345.1). Taxonomy (NCBI): domain Eukaryota; kingdom Viridiplantae; phylum Streptophyta; class Magnoliopsida; order Lamiales; family Gesneriaceae; genus Haberlea; species Haberlea rhodopensis. Next base: position 112,520 of record CAJQUN010000328.1, read on the forward strand.
CCCATTTGGTCAATTCATTTCCTACTGGGGGTGAAAATAAAAAAAAATGGTTTCATCAAATGTGAAATATGTCCATTTATGTACCATCTTGAAAGCAAATGTATCTATTTTAACCAATCATAATCTTCTTGATGACCATTAACAATACATTGAAAGTTATTACAGAATAGAGATTGTCGTATAAGCTTCAAGAAAGCTATTAGACTTCACTTACTTGAGGAAGATGAGCGAAGCAGAGCCGTAGAGAAGATATGACGATATATATATATACACACACACACACATTAACTCTCGGCTGGGTTGAGCCCACCCTAGCCCCTACTATACATCCGCCTCTAGTTGATTCACCAATGTAATCCCTATGACCCTCGATTGAATATCCAGATATCTCTAAGGTGATGAATTTTTCAAAATTATCTAATATATTCTCTCGAGCTATATTAAACATAATATAAAATTGATGTAAATCGCTCTCGTGTACTACACCTTCAATATTGCATATGGCGCGATGAAAACTACTAACTTTCGATTACTAGATATATATGGCTATCACACGTGTATTTGATCTCATCTCTCGATCTCAATCTAAATTCCACGCCATAATTTACTAGTTCGTATCACAATATTATCTACCGATCTCAATATGATAGCTAATTGATTGCTATTATTTTCAACAGTATTTTTCAGTATAGCGATTGTGTACCGCAAGTGCACGGTGTCAAGTTTTAGTATAATGATTATGTGTGTCGAACCCACGAGGACTAGGAAATAAGTACCAAACTCAATTAAATTAACTATATTAGTCAACGAAACCGGTTGTGATTAATAAACTAACGTGACAAATTAACTCAATAAGTAACCCAAACAAACAGTAGTGAATGAGATTAATAATCAAAAGAAACAATTATCAAGACTTATGTTCATCTATGTAATCCCCAATAATTCGCTTATTAGTTAATAATTGAATTCAAACATTATAAGTTGACAAGTTTTCCTAATGCACTTGTTATACCTTGGTCCGGCTATAACAAATCTATACTAACGTTACAATAAGCCACTCTCGTATCCTTATTGATCAATTAATATTGTATGTCGATCTATGAAAACTTCTAGCCTTCGATTACTAGATATCTATAGCTATCACACGTGTATTTGACTTCATCTCTCGATCTCAGTTTGAAATCCACGGCATAAATTACTATAACGTATTGTAATTTTATGTCTCGATCTCAATTACAATTAATTATCATTCAAGGATGGTCAAACCCTCAAAAGCATGAAGAACAACAATCTATGCACTTAGAAATATAAGAATCAATCAAAAACATTAAAATTGAAGTATGGGTTCATACAAAGGATCCCCTTAGTCTTGACAACAAATCTAGCCAACAATCTCCATCAAATAATAATGCAGAAACTTATTTTGCAACATTCTAAACATCAAAATCTAACGAAAATATAGAACTAGAGTTAGAAATACGGAAATAACGAGAGGCGTTGACTCCTTGCGTTGCTCCGTCGTCCCGTCTCTTCCGATACGTCTCTTCTTCAATGGATTTATGGAGTATGGATGGTTGGAGTTGAATGGGAGTGATGGTGGCTGAGTGTTGTAGGTTTGTTTTTTAGCCAAGAGTCCCAAAAACGTCTAAGGCAATCCATATTTATAGTAGGAGGAGTTCACCAAGTTAGGACACAAAATTACCAATTTGGAAATAAAATCCCGAATTTTTTGAGTACTGGCGATCGATCGCTTCGTGAGTGGCTGTCGATCGCTTCACTATTCTGGACAAAGGTGATCGATTCCTAAATAATGTGATCAATCTCAAAAAGCTAATGGTCCGAGGCGATCGATCGCGTGAATGAGAAATTCAACAATTTGCAATTTCGTCCCTTCTTTTCCGTGTTTGCTCGGTTTAGTCCTTTTTCATCAATTATAACTTATTTTCTCCACTTTTATGCATTTGGACCTATATTCCTGAAATATAAACGCGTAATATTTTCCAAGAATCACTACAAAAATGCCCCTAATCTTATATCAAATTAAGTTTAAAAATCACACTTATCAACTCCCCCAAACTTAAACTTGATCATCTCGAGCAAGAAATAAATCAAAAAGTAGAGTACAATATTTGAAGAGTCAAATAAACCAATTCGTAGTCAATCATGTAACTCATACATCTCACTTGCAGACAAACAACAGTCAATCAGAACGTTCAACATGTTGTGTTTTCTCCTAGATCAAGCAACATGTCTCCAAATCAGAACGCGCGTGTATGCTATTGTCACTTTCAAGTTTCATGCAATTTTCATAGATCAAATCATGCTAGGCAATGAAAGTTAAGATTATCCTTGAGCACCACATAGTCCTATTTGCAAATACTTCTCCACTAATGTAGTCACTCCCTAGACTTTGATCAATATGTCTTTTAAAGCTTATAATGTTAGGCCTAGATGTTGGCTTCAAAGAAAGGATATGATAGCACAAATAAGAGAGTATAAGCATGTAATGTTCATATTTTTAGCACAAAATGAGCTTCTCTTCTTTTTCTTCTAGCCTTGGCCACTTGAAGTCTTATTTAGTCACTTTTTTTCTCAAGGCTTTATTTATTTTTTTCTTTTCTCATTCATCAAATTTTCAATAATGAGCTCATCAAAATATAGCAATTCACGTGCATCTATTGAGAATCATTATATTCCCTTAGGTTAAGGATAATTTTTTTCAATTTAAGCTCAATTAGGTAGGTATATTGAGTTTGCCAAAATAATGTTGAATGTGGGCTAGTAGTATGTTAAACATACTCCATTCTTTTTTAGTTAGGCTCAAAAGTGGATACTAAGGATTGATGTATACATGGTAAGCTTGAAAGGCTCAAACGGTCCAAAGATTGCCTAGATCATATCATAATCGAGTTCATGACTATAAAATTTTTCCTTGAAGTGTCATCATCAAATAAGTTCTAAGGTACTCTAAGATGCTCAAAAACAATTCATCAAGTTCACAAAGATTTTCATTACTACAAATGCAATTTACAAGATTATGACTCAAATGTGCTCAATATATTCCTCGTCTTTGACATGCTACTCAAAACAAGATATTCACAACAAGTTTTACTATCATCAAAACTCAAGTTGACATGCATAGTGATATTAATATCATCATGAAATAGAGACCACTATTGTGATTCATTCTTTCTTACGAATTGAACTTATTTTCAAGGAAATTTTTTTTTGTTGTGCTCAAGAAACGATACAATTCCAATGAAAAAGTATGACACAGTAATGCACTCCCCCAAACTTAATTCATGCATTGTCCTCAATGTAATAGGCATGGAAAATAAGACAAAGCATTTACTTTCTACAACGATCGTCAGTGATCGTTGTCCAATTCCTCACAGCTCATGGGGTATAGTGTTGGACAGATCACATCACGCAATGGAGTCTCGCCAAAATAAAAAGTAAAAGCAAAAACAAACAAAAACAAACCAAAACAAAGCTAAGGGATAGGAAAGAGTTCTTGATTTATAGTGTCAAGCTGGACTTTTTACCATGTAAGCTCAAGTGCCGCCAGGGGCAGTGGGGGACGATTTTTCATCCTCCATGTGGTAACGTCGTAACCACTTCTCTTTCACAGTGAACAGTTCCCCATGATCATCTCTCAGATTTATGGTGTCGAATGGTAGAACATCGACAATTTTGAACGGTCCAGCAGCGAGTTCGCCTTCCATAGGAAAAGTCTCATTTTTTTCCTATTCATTTGCACCAAATAACCCACACGGAATTTGCCTCCTTTTGATGGTATTCGATGTGACCTCCACCTTCTTCTCGCTCTTTACCTTCATCACATCAACAGACAGTGTATCAATTATATTGACATTAAAACATCGGTACTCAGTGCGTGTAGTGTTCAAAGCTTTGAACATATCAAAAACAACTTGATCCCCCCTACTCGAAGGATCAACGTCCCTTCTTGGACATCGATTAATGCCCTTCATTGCTAAGAACGGTCTTCCTAGAATCAAAGGCATGTCTGCATCCTCCTTTATGTCCAACACGATAAAATCCACCGGAATGGTGAATTTATCAACTTTGACTGGGACATCCTCAACTATCCCATGAGGGTTCTTGATGGACTTGTCCGCCATCTGCAGTGACACATTTATCGGTTTTAGCTCTCCTAGGCCCAACTTCTTGTACACAGACAAAGACATTAAATTAACACTTGACCCCAAATCACATAAAGATTTCTTAAAAAAAGTAGAGTTGATCTTGCAACGTATAGTGAAACTCCCTAGATCCTTTAACTTTGGAGGTGAATCATTTTGAATGACAGCAGAACACTCCTCAGTTAAGTTTATCATCTCATGCTCTCCCAGTTTCCGCTTTTTTGACAGAATCTCCTTTAAAAACTTAGCATAATTCGGCATATGTCGTATAGCATCAATGAAAGACATCTCAATATGGAGATTCTTTATCAAATCTAAAATTAGCAAATTTAGCATCTAACTTTGCTCTCTTATATGCAGCGGGGAATGGGGGTGGGATATCTACCTTAGCAGGTGTGATGGGTGTAGGGGTCTTAGTAGACTTACCTTTGTCGTGTGTTTGTTCCTCTTCTTGCTTGATGTTCGCCTTGCCTTTTAACTCAACGTGTGCATCCTTCTTCTCAGTGACATCTTTTTCGCTCCTCAACGTGATTGCATGGACTTGCTCCCTAGGGTTCGTCTAAGTGTCACTAGATAGTGCTTCTTGTGCTCGTCCGTCTAGGATTTTCGCTAACTGTCCCACTTGGACTTCCAAGTTCTTTATCGACGCCTCATGAATGTTCATCCTCGTTTCAGCCGATGATATGAACTTGGTTAGCAGCTCCTCCATGCTTGCCTTTGGTGCATACCCCGGGGGTGGTTGGGGATAGTTCATTGGCCCCGTATTGTACGTATTTTGGTAAGGGTAGGTCTTTGGTGGTTGGTTCCCGACAAAGTTAACAACTCCATTAGTTGTAACGAAAGGGTTACCTACTTCGCATTCCGTGCTCGGATGTCCTCCTTGGCAAAGCTCACATGTAACAGTTTGAACTTCCATTGCATCCATGCTCAAACTATTGATATTCTTATTCAGCGCTTCCAACTGAGCAGCTAGGGCAATTACTTCACTCACTTGATGCAATCCGGCTTGCTTCTTTGGCACGTTCCTTTCGGACTGCCATTGACAGCTATTAGCAGCCATCTCATCCAACAGCGTATAAGCCTCATCGGGCGTCTTCCTCATCACAGTTCCTCCCGATGCTGCATCAATCATAGAACGGTTATCAAAAAATAAACCGTTATAAAACGTTTGTACCTGCAGCCAGATAGGGAGGCCATGATGTTGGCATCTCCACAGTAGATCTTTGAAGCGATCCCATGCTTCATACAGTGTCTCGGGATCGTATTGAGCAAAAGTTGTGATGTCATTGTGCATCTTGGTCATCTTGGATGGTTGAAATAACTTTGACAAGAAAATCCCATCCCATCCCACGTAGTAATAGAACCTGCAGGCAATGATTGTAACCAAGATTTAGCTTTATCACGTAAAGAGAAAGTAAACAAACGTAACCTGATGGCGTCATCAGTAACGCCATTATGCTTGAATGCATCACAAATCTCCAAGAAGTTGGAGATGTGGGAGTTGGGATCATCAGTAGCTGCTCCCCCAAACTGGACCGAATGTTGGATCATCTCTATAATAGCAGGCTTGATCTCGAAATTGTTAGCCTGGATAGTCGGTCTCGTGATACTAGACAGTGATCCATGGAATGAAGGGTGGGCGTAGTCCATGAGCGATCTTGCAATTTGTGGTACTGGAACCTTCTAGTTATTTGCCATTCGTGTTCTTGCTTGCTTTAGCCTCCTTTGACAGGTGCGCTCGATCTCGGGATCAAAAGGCTCAAGTGTAGGTTTGCTACTCCTTAGCATGCACTAGAAGATAACAATCTGCAAAGATCCACATAAGAAACAAACAGTAGAAAAGTAGAGAAAAGGGAAAAAAATCAAAAATAAAAACAAATAAATGACTAAACTACAGTCAACTAATCTCGTTTGATATTATTAAAACTAGTCCCCGCCAATGGCGCCAAAAACTTGATCGCTAGTATTTAAACAGTATTTTCCAGTGTTGTGTACCGTAAGTGCACGGTGTCAAGTTTTAATATAATGATTTTAAAAGTATGAGTGCGAACCCACGTGGACTAGGAAATAAGTACCAAAGTCAATTAATTTAACTATATTTAGTCTACGATAACCGGTTGTGATTATTAAACTAACTTGACAAATTAACTCAATAATTAACCCAAACCAACCGTAGTGAATAAGATAATAATCAAAAGAAACAATTATCAAGACTTTCGGTTCACCTATGTAATCCCCAATAATTCGCCTATTAGTTAATATTTGAATTCAAACATTCTAAGGTGACGAGTTTTCCTAATGCACTTGTTATACCTTGGTCTGGCTATTACAAATCTAATACTAACGTTACAATAAGCCACTCTCGTATCCTTATTGATCAATTAATATTGTATGTCGATCTATGAAAACTTATAGCCTTCGATTACTAGATATCTATAGCTATCACACATGTATTTGACTTCATATCTCGATCTCAATCTGAAATCCACGGCATAATTACTATATCGTATTGCAATTTTGTTTCTCGATCTCAATTACAATTAATTATAATTCAAGGATGGCCAACTCTCAAAAGCATGAAGAACAACAATATATGCAATTAGAAATATAAGAATCAATCTGTTAGGATCGGGCTGGAGTGTTTATAGGGGGGAGGGGGGGGTGAATGAACACTCCTTTAAAATTAATCCTTATTGATTTCTCTCGGGTAGTGAGTGAAATCTATTTCTTAATCAATTTCTGAGCAGAACAAACCACTGAATGTAAAAGTGCGGAACGGTCTGTTCTTGACTAGTAAGAACGGGTTGATGGCTTAGTAAGTGTAACTTAATACGGAGTGAGAGTAGACATGATATGTTTCTGGAAGTTCGAAGAAAAATCCTTCTACGGCTCCCCTTCTTCCAATCAAGGAAGGATTCACTAGAAGACTTTGAGTAATACTGTAAGGACCTCCGTGCCCTTAACCCGTTATTAGTGTATTAATCCATACCATTAGTGCATATAATCATACTATCATGGGGAAAAAGCCATATGCAAGGGTAACACCATATACTATCCAGAAAATTCATGCATTTGATCCTCATAATATTCAAATTCCCCAACTAAGATCACTTACATAGCATGCACCCTTATAATACACTAACATGCTCTCAGTTCATTTAGAAATTCCATATTTAATTGCATGCAAACTATAAATGAGAGAGAAAAGCCATAGCCCATTTATACATTCCATATACACGTAAAAACGTACTCACATGAGAGTACCCAATGAATAAACGTGTATCTATTGTATAAGATACTCTACCGAATGCGGTTATTGGTACTTCGATCCTGGAAGCACCTCCCATGCACCGCTCAATCTCAACTCTGGAGCTACGTACTCAATCAACCAGCTCTGGTACTTCAATCCTGGAAGTACCTCAAATCAACAGCCCGAGCTCAACTTCAAAGCTACTGCTACACATGTATCACCTGTCCCAACGGAGACAGCCCCCACACGGGGTGAGCATACCAATGCCACCAATCCAATAATAATAATATTGCAGTTCATAATTTACAAAATGTAAGTGCCATGAATTTAAATGATACTCCCTGGATGGTATCATCCTCATCCGGGATCCCCTGTATTGTCCCTGTTCTCAAAATAACCAAACCATTAAATTCCCCAAAAGCCAGTTGATCATCTCATTGATCAACTAAAACCATTCCTGCTATACCAGTTTCATAATCAAGTATGATTAAATCATCAAATAGAGTACCACAGATATCACATATATCTAGCCAATGATTTCATAATTCTATTTCATAGCTCGCTCCACAATAGCGGCATTTTAAGCCCACCCACGCTCAACAATAGCGGCGGCATAACCAATGGTCGCTCAACGGCGACGACATCTCAATCATTGCCTGCTCAAGGCGGCACCATATAATTCCCAACTTATTTCCATTTATCGCAATTACCATATAGTATACATCCCACAATCCATTTATCACAAGTACCATATATCATGCATTTCAACATCCATTTATTGCAATTACCACATACCATGCATTTCACAGTTGCAATAATATAACAGGCTATGCTCGTACCTCATAATTTCGTAGTTCAAGTCCAACCTTGCTTGAGTCCCACGACCCGGTGAGTTATGTGCTAACACATAAATAGCTCACAATTAAACATCAGCATGCAACCACGTGCCCAAGCACGTTCATAACCCCCAAACATATCGTCAATCCATGACGATTACCAAAATAAAAGCCCCCCCGGCTAAGCATGCATAATACCCAAAATATATTATTTAATAAGTTTAATAGATAGCCAAAGACTCAACAGAGAATCCCATTTTATTAAACTTTAGCTCCAACCAGTCCATTTTAAAAGTATGGCATTCCCATTGGAATGTAGACATTGCCCCGGAAATGGGCTAATTAAACCTCGATTCCAAAATCCCGACATTTTCCAAAATTTTGAAAAAACAAAGGGAACAGGGCCGCGATCGATCGGCGCCATGCCGCGATCGATCGGCGTCAGGCTGCGATCGATCGCCATACCCTACTGCCCGAAAATAATCACACCGCGATCGATCGCCCGAATTCGCGATCGATCGCCCGAATTCGCGATCGATCGCCAAGGACCTCGCGATCGATCGCCAAGGACCTCGCGATCGATCGCCCTCTTTTCACGATCGATCGCAGCTACTATTCATCACCCTCTCAAATCAGCAACATGTCGCGATCGATCTGCGCCAAGCCGCGATCGATCGCAACCGCGGGTTTCCGAAAAATTCGAGCTTCCATGGTGTTTTTCACACCCAAACTCAAAACCAACACCCCATACACCTTCAACACCTCAAATACACCATTTCAAACCTATCAAAACTCCAAAAAACTTTGGATTTTTATCAAAAAACCCCAATTTCCATAACCAAATCAAAACCCAACCAAACCAAACAATACCACTACCAAATCGAAGATAAAGGTGAGGGGAAGATTAATACCTGATTATCTTCGAGAAAACACGCTCCCGAGCCAAGCTACCAACAATTTCTTCCAAGGGAAGAAGAGGGGGAGGGTTTGGCGTTGAGGAGGGGAGAGATGGAGGGGAATGATTTGTGTTATCCCGCAACACCGAGTCCACTTGGTATATAGCTCCAAAGCTCCAAAATACCAACTCCTCCACAAATACATCATGGCTCATTAAAAATCATTTGTTTTCGATAATTACCTCCCAAACTCTATTTCCATTACCAGCCCCAGTATAAAGTACTCCGGACCCCAAATCCCACCAAAGACCAAATTCCAAGGTCATCACCACGACGAGAACACAATCTCATCCCTTGGATCCAATGACTCCAAATACCGGATATAAAATCCCCGGGAGTCCCAAAACCGCAATTAACTCATAATTGCCACAATTAAAATCCATAAAGGATCATTACCACACCGGGATTAACACTATTAATCCCCGGGCATCACAAATACAACCACTTGTACAACCCCAATTCAGCTAGATTTATCCCACTACCAGACAGAAACTCCTAGTCTCTCGATCTGTTCAGACACACACTGTCTGACAGTTACAATTGAATCTCACTCTTCTATCTTAGTATAAATACAAAAGACAGAATGATTTTGTCTATGCACACAATGATCCTATGAAGATCAAATATTACAATATGTTGTGCTTATGAAAACTTTGAGCAGACTGATAAGATGAATATCTTTTAATAACTGTTCTGCTCAAGAATGTCTAGAACTGTAAGCTTGTGCTGTTTTGTTTTCTTTCCGTTTCTTGATTGATCAGTCGTCTCTTTGAGCATTCTAGTTGCATCCTTATATAATCGTTTATACCAACGACATTATTTCTTTTTCTGTGCAACTCTTGACTCTGTTCATTCTCTGAACAAGCTTCAGTCTCATTCTTTTAGGCACTTTCCCTTCTGGTCTGTGCTTTCGGCGTCTGTCAGGTAGACTCTCCTATTATACTTACCTTTTAAGGTAATCTTCAGTCTTTGGTCTTTTTCAGCATTAATTGCATCATTAAATGCTTCAATAAATAGCCGTTAATGATTCAGACTGAAGAACGAAGCTTATCCAACTTTGTCTGCTCTGATCTGATCTTCATTGAGCCGATCTCGTGCTTCGATCTGGTCAGACTAGTTTGCATCGATCTGTTCTGATTTTGCGATAGATCGGTGTGATCTGCTTTGTCATGGTTTTACGGCTTGATCGATCTGATCTGTTTTGTCCATTTTTGAAATCCGGAACTAACAAATTCCCCCTTTTTGATGATGACAAAACCTAGCTTCTATATCCTCTTATTCAGCCTTTTAAAATCTTTGAAGAGTATTCTTGCAGATCAATTAAGTCTTCTCGTTCAAAATAAGTGAACACTGTAAGTTGTAGTTCGGACCGATTAAGTCATTTGTTCAAAATAAATGAACTATTCAAAATAAATGAATAATACTTAGATAAGTGACTGGTGTGCGCTTATCGTGTACGCCCAAATTAACCCCACTCAATCCTCAATATTGATAACAATAATGTAGTAGCGTGAGTAGGGATCGATCCCACGAGGAGGTATGAATTCTTGTGTTAATGAAAATCAAAACAAAAGAATAATAAAGGATAGGGTTGTGAGGTTGAATTATACTAATTAAAATTAAAACTAAAGATTAAACCAATGAAAGCGATTCTTGGTATCGGTCGACTCTTCCTTGGAATTATCATCTATTTCATCGATTCACAAAAAAAACTAAATTTTACTTGAATATTCATCAATTGGAAATCTAATTCCCCCCTTACCTTAATTGTAGTCAAATAGAAAACAGCATTCAATTCAACTCTTATCAAATCTTTAACCAAAACTACAGCCGTTAAGATTAAATCAATGATAGTTTCAAAACTAGTAAGTTTGATGAATCTAATCAATAAAAACTACAACCGTTAGAATTAATCATCCAATCGTTTTTCCTAAGAATTTAATAACACCAACAGCAGGCAATTATCAATCTTAGTTGCTTCGTAAATTAGAGGGATCAAACGATTCCGTATTTGTTATCTAATTTAGCGTTAGATTTCATGAAAGTTACTAGGTTGTCAATCCAATAAACAAACACAACAATCATATCAATAAAATCAGAAAAACTCTTGATACTCAATAAAATTGATAATTAAAACGTAAGAATCTCCCCAAGATAAATAAAATCCAAGGATTTGTCTTCCTCAACCAAGAATTAAACTAGCTAGACATAATCTAAGATAAAGCAATAAATAAAAACAAAGGAAAGAAAACTAATCCAATCTCCGCTCGTCGAGGTGTCAATCCCGCCTTCGCTTCGATCTTCGTAGCCGTCTTCAACAAAATTGAAAAGAAAAATATAAAACTAGTCTAAAACTATTCTACCCTAACTATCTAGATGTTCTTTAGTCTGATTTTCGTCCATATATGTATAGGGGGGCTGATGGAGTAGGTTAGAATCCATGTGGGAAGGAAAGAAATCAAGTTTTTACACTTTCCAAAACTCTTCTGACATAAATACGCGTAGAATGGCGTAGCTACGCCTACACATGCAGTAGCATTGCGTAATTACGCATAATAATGGCGTAATTACGCCTGTCATCAATTTTTCTGGCGGCCGTAACTTTCTCGTACAAACTCCGAATTCGATGAATCAGCTGTCCACGCGAAGAAAACTCAAAGTTCTACAACTTTTCTATGGACCACATTCCAAAACATGGCTTCAACATATAGAAATTTGAGGAGAAATGAGCAACATGTGTCTTGGATTCTGGTTTTTTCCTCTTTTCTTCAACTTTATTGCTTCTTCATCATTTTAGCTTGATTTCTTCACCTTTCCCTACATTTACACAAATATACAATTAGGTAGCATATATATCAATTTATCCATCAAAATATACCAAATCGTAGACAATTAAGCGCAATAGATGTGTCTATTTCTAGTCACATCAAATACCCACATACTTAAACTTTACTCGACCTCGAGTAAATCAGACAAAACTACAATCTTTTTTACTTTGGCTCGTAGGTTCATAACAAAATAACTTGTTCCACTTTAATGCCTCAATAATTTTAAACATGCATAGTATTGAAAGCCGGTGAAGAGTTAACAGTGAAACAATTTCAATCCCTAGACATCTCATACTTAACAAAGTAGTGAACGTGCGTGTGTGGTCATAAACAAGTGTCATATGCAAATTATAGATCCAACAAATGTAAACCCACAATAGTTCAAGTTGTACACCAACACAAGTATAAGCTCACTTGCACACTCTTCTCCACTATCTTAGCCACTTGCAAACACAAATCAAGTAGGTCTTTATTAGCTTGTAGCTTGGCCTATGTATTGGCTTATGAAAGAAAGGGAAAAGATGCATCAAACAAGAGAGTATGGTGATATGCACAATAATTAGCTCCTCTTCTTGCATGATTTTTGCAATGTAAACTTTAATCTTTTTTTTTTCTTTTGTCTTGGCTCCCCTTGGAGTCATATTTGTATTAATTCTTTTCAAGGCATCCATTTTCTTTCATGCATTTCATTCTTTTGATAATGAAGCTCGCAAACATTTGAATCATTGAATACATAAGTGCATGTGAATGAAACATATCATACTCCCTTCAAAGGTATTGATAGAATTCATATTTAGGCTTATTAGGGAAGGATGATAAGCTAATCAAAGAATGTCGAATGGGGGTTGTTTGTATGCTTAGAATACAACCATTCTTTTGCTTTAAAGCTGAAAAAGGGTACTAGTGATTGATTTTCTTTACATGGTAGGCTTGAAAGGCTCAAACGCATCAAAGATTGCCTATATCACTTTCATGTTTGCAAGCAGTCTAGACATATACCTCAAAGAGCATGTAGTTAAGTTCTATCATGTATTAGAGACTTCTTAAGACTATCACAAAGTTCACACAATCTTCACTAAGCTATGCAAACTTCGCAAGTCATGACAATAATGTGCTCAAAATATTCAACTACTATGTCAAAGCACACTTTGCATTAGAGTTCAAAGTGTTCCAAGGTTAACAATTCACCTATGTTCAAAAGCATGCATGCCATCAATTAGGTTTCATCATGGGCTAGTGACTAAGCATGCATTCAGTATTGACTATGAGCTCAAAATTTTCAAATTTTTCGATTTTTTTGTATTTTTGAAATAAGAAAAAAAATAACACACCACTAATCCCTCCCCCATACTTAAATCTTACATTGTCCCCAATGTAAGGCAAAAATACAAGAAAAGAGAAAAGTCTAACTACTAAAGCAATAAAAATGAAAATAAAAGGGAGAAAGGAAACTAACTCCCCTTGGGTTGCCTCCCAAGCAGCGCCTCTGTTTAACGTCGGTGGCCCGACGCCAGTTCTCTCGCTTAAGGCGATGCTTATTCGCCTTGCACCTCTTGGAGGATTTTTGTCTTTGCGCTATGTTGCCTTCCTCCAAAGAAGTCAGTTGAGGTCGATCACCTACCTCATGGCATCCTTTAACTTGTTGTCCCCTATGCTCGCCTTTGGGAATCTCATTCTGGTGAGATTCCTTGTTATCCACCTCGATCTCTGTTTGTTGTTCAAGTATTGATGGTCTCAGTACCATCGTTGCTGGAGTTTCTACCTCTTCGCCATTGTCCAAGGTGATGTTGTCTTCGAAAAAATAGTCCCAAGGATCCATTTCATAACAGTATTCTTTCGCCGACTCCTCTTCCACAGCACATGATTCATCTAAGTAATCAACATAGCTCTCAGTTGGAAACATACCATTCGGAGTTGTAGGATGTACACGATCATTTTCTTCTATTGGCACATGTGTCTCCTCTTCTAGCTCGGTGGCATCAGTACCACCTTCTCCATAGTCTCCTCTTCTTCATCACTCCATGATTCGAATGCAATCATGGTCTCCTTTTGTGCTGCTATCCGATTGATCGATCTTATTAGTTGCTCCATTTGGTTACCCAAATTCTGAGTGCTAGCCCTTAATTCCTGTTGAAATTGCAAAGTACTATCATTAAGTGTTGAAACAAGATCCTCTAAAGACTCACCAGGGGTATGGTATTGAGGTTGTTGCCGCCATGGCGGATATTGCGGTATGTATGGCGGTAGAGTGCTTTGCATGTAGGGTGGAGGTGGGCTCATCCATTGATTGTCATAGTTGAGATTGGGATGATCACTCCAACTTGAGTTTTATGCACCTTGTCCAATCCCTACGCCAAGTTGTTGCACAAGATTCTCCAATTCATCTAGTCGCTGATAAGTGTGATTTTTACACTTAATTTGATATATAATTAAGGGCGTTTTTATAGTGATTCCTGGAAAATATTACGCTTTCTGGTATATATTTGTATATTTCAGGAATCCAGGTCCAAATGCATAAAAGTGGAGAAAATGAGCTTTAATTAATGAAAAATGACAAAACCGAGCATAACCGGATATTAACAAACATGGATGCAATATTATATTATAATATGTGATATTATAATATATATTTATAAAGGAAGAAAGAGACGTGAGAACACAGATTGAAGGAGGAGACGTACGGGATTGGAGTATAAAAGAGAAAGTTACATCAGATTTGAAAGGGAGCAACGTACGTGAAACAAAAGCTCCAGGAAAGACAGGAGACGTATTAAAAGCAAACGATATCAGGGAAGAAGCGGAGGAAGCGGAAGAGAAGTTACGTGAACAAGACAGATACAAGAGACGTGAACAGAAAGAGAAGAAAAAAAGAACAGATTGGTGACGAGTTAGGAGACGTGAGGAGAGTGGAGAAGAAGTAGGAACATAAGAGACGTAAACAGCAGGAGGAGAGGAGAGTATCTGATATCGGCACTTCAGAGAAGGAGAAAGGGTGAGGAATAAACAGCAAGAGACGTGAGTTCAGAGTGAGAGGAGGAGACGGAGATATCAGGGACGAACGAACAGATAAAAAGAGCAGCAAGTTACTGGAGAGGGAACTTACGTACAGAAAGGTGAAGGAGAGAGTGAGCAAGGAACGAGAGAAGAGGAGACGTGAGGCAGCAAGGAGGTGAAGAACGTACAGTGATACAAAGCGAGAGACGGATACGGAGTCGACGACGCGATTGACATCGCTAGTTTATACGTATTTCTAAACTTTGTTTGTTCCTATTTAATTTCTTTATGCTTTTGATGTTGAAAAACATGCTTTTGCATTTGATTTTGAATATGTTACTAGGCTAAGTTTGTTGTCAAGACTTAGGGGATCCTATGTTATGAACCCATGATTTAATTTTAATGTTTTGATTGATTCTTATTTATCTATGTGTTTAGATCATTGTTCTTCATGCTTTTAAGGGTTTGGCCATCCTTGAATGATATTAAATTGCAATTGAATTGACCATAGGATATTGTGATTCGATAAAGTGATCTTTGCCGTGGATTTCAGACTGAGATCGAGAGATGAAGTCAAATACACGTGTGATAGCTATAGATATCTAGTAATCGAAGGCTAGTAGTTTTCATAGATCGATTTACAATATTAATTGTTCAATAAGGGTACGAGAGTGGCTTATTGTTACGTTAGTATTAGATTTGTTATAGCCGGACCAAGGTATAGCAAGTGAATTAGGAAAACTCGTCACCTTAGATTGTTTGAATTAATTCTTAACTAATAGGCGAATTGTGGGGGATTACATAGGTGAACCGAAAGTCTTGATAATTGTCTCTCTTGATTTTATTCTCATTCTCTATCGTTTATTTGGATTTATTATTGAGTTAATTAGTTAAATTAGTTAATTAGTTATAACCAATTTTCGTAGGCTAATATAGTTAAATTAATTGAGTTTGGTACTTATTTCCTAGTCCTTGTGGGTTCGACACTCGTACTTTTTATATCATTATACTAAAACTTGACACCGTGCACTTGCGGTATAGAATCGCTACACTCAAAAATACTGTTTAAAATAAAAGCGATCAAGTTTTTGGCGCCGTTGCCGGGGACTAGTGTTAATAATATCAAACGAGATTAGTTGACTGTAGTTTAGTCATTTTTTTTTTGTTTTGTTTGTCTTGTGAGGTACTTGGAGATGCTACATCAACAAGCATTCACAAGATTTGGCCAACAACCATTCGAGCCGTTCTATGCAGCGTGGGGGAGATTCAACGATTTGGCAAGCACGTACCGGTATAATGACTTTCCAAACTACACTCGTCTGCAATATTTTTTCAGTGGTTTGGATGCGGACACACAAGGATGGATATTCAACGGAGCTTTGGCAACTGGTAGTCCTTTGGTTGATAGAGATGAAGACAATGTATTGCACTTGTTTAATGACATGGCGAACTTCGACTACCGGTGGCATTGGAATCCTTCACTGCAGGGTTGGAGCCACCAATACCCACCAAAGCCTCACGACCCTCATTTTACAGACCCACCACTTGAACATCAGGGAGAGACGAGTGACAGTTCTGCGGAAGTCAGTGCTCATTTAGAGGATACGTTACTCAGGTTTATGGCATCATGTGAGACAAAGATTGAAAGTCAGACCAACTCAATGAGTCATCTGGAGCAACAAATGGTGAGCCTCATGGAAACCTTATCAGCAAGCTGCCAAGAAATTAAACGATACCTACTAGGGAAGAGGAGACGAATCAAGTTGGGTTTCATGACGATGATCACTCAAACAACCAAGTTTGGGGGAGTGATCCTACTACTGTGGAATATTTAAGGGAACTTGAGCCTCTTCAAGAGATTGAGCCTACTTTAGAGACATTATCTGAGGAGTTCCCATGTGAAGATGAGTCGAGAGTGATGTTGGAAAAGGAAGAGACCTTCGAAGATTCTGACTTAAGCCCATCGATGGAGACATGTTCTATACCATATGTGGATCCGTATTTCCCATGGATGCCAACATCACCACAATATATCCTCCAAGATATGAAGCCAAGTGAAGAATCATTCTCCCATGCCGACCACTTCAAGACCAATGTTGTTGGAGCGACGAGCCTACACTGTTATATTCATGCCAATCTTGAGGGCATACTGAGTGAAGACCCATTCGTGGTATCATACGATACTTACTATGGGCGGCAGCCGCTCTTTGATGGTTGCTTCTGATGGTCAAGCCGACGACTAGAAATCAGCGCTCTTGGGAGGCAACCCAAGAGTATCCTTTTGCTATTTAGTTTTGTTTATTTTTAGTTTTTGCATTTAGTTTGTTTATCTCTCGTGTCGACTATTTTATTTGCATTCTTCTCTTGCTAGGTACTCAGTTGGAGCGATGAACCCTACAACAGTGGAGCTTTCAAAGGCCGATCTTCCTCAACCCTCATGCAAGCGTCTTGATCAGGGAGTTTACTTTTTCCCTTGTGATTCTTTTAAACATTGAGGACAATATTTGATTTAAGTTTGGGGGAGTGGCTTGCATGTTTACTTGTTTATCCACATGTTGTGTGCTTAGTTGACACTTGAATCGTCCGATTATTATGACCTAATTGTTTTTTTATTTTATGAGTTCAATTAGTAAGGTAAGAATAAATCATAGTAGTGGTCTCTATTCCATGATGATACTAGTCTCACTTTGCATGTCAACTTGAGTTTTGATGATTGTAAAACTTGTTTGTGAATATCTTGTTTTAAGTAGTATGTCAAAGATGAGGAATATTTTGAGCACATTTATCCACATGTTGTGTGCTTAGTTGACACTTGAATCGTCCGATTATTATGACCTAATTGTTTTTTTATTTTATGAGTTCAATTAGTAAGATAAGAATAAATCATAGTAGTGGTCTCTATTCCATGATGATACTAGTCTCACTTTGCATGTCAACTTGAGTTTTGATGATTGTAAAACTTGTTTGTGAATATCTTGTTTTAAGTAGTATGTCAAAGATGAGGAATATTTTGAGCACATTTGAGTCATAATCTTGTGAATTGCACTTGTAGTAGTGAAATTTTTTGTGAACTTGATGAATTGTTTTTGAGCATCTTAGAGCACCTTAGAAACTATTTGATGATGACACTTTGAGGCGAAATTTTATAGTTATGAACTTGACTTGGAAATGATTTAGGCGATCTTTGGACCGTTTGTGCCTTTTAAGCTTACCATGTTTACATCAATCTATAGTATCCCAATTTGAGCCTAATTGAAAATGAATGGAGTATGTTTAACATACTATTAGCCCCCATTCAACATTTTTTTTGGCAACTCATTATACCCACCTTTATGAGCTTAAATTGAAAAGAATTATCCTTACCTAAAGGGAGTATAATGATTCTCATTAGATGCACTTGAATTGCTACATTTGGATGAGCTCATTGTTGAAAAAATTGATGAATGAGAAAAGAAAAAGATAGATAAAGCCTTGAGAAAAAGTGAATACATAAGACCCAAAGTGGCCAAGGCTATAAAAGAAAAAAGAAGAGAAGCTCAAAGTTGTGCTTAAAATTTGAATATTACATGATTATACTCTCTTCTTTGTGTTACCCTATCTTTTCTTTGAAGCCAAACACCTAGGCCTAACGTTACAAGCTTAAAAAGACCTATTGATCCAAGTTGAGGGAGTGACTACATTAGTGGAGAAGTGTTTGAAAATAGGACTATGGGGTGCTCAATGATAATCTTAACTTTCATTACCTAGCATGATTTGATCTATGAAAATTGCATGAAACTTGAAAGTGGCAATAGCACACACGCACATTCTAATTTGGCGACATGTTGCTTTATCTAGGAGAAAACACAACTTGTTAAACTTTCTGATTTATTTTTTTTTCGTCTGTAAGTGAGATGCCTGAGATAGATGATTGACTGCGAATTGGTTTATTTGAGTCTTCAATATTGAACTCTACTTTGTGATTTTATTTCTTGCTCGAGACGATCAAGTTTAAGTTTGGGGGAGTTGATAAGTGTGATTTTTACACTTAATTTGATATATAATTAAGGGCGTTTTTATAGTGATTCCTGGAAAATATTACGCTTTCTGGTATATATTTGTATATTTTAGGAATCCAGGTCCAAATGCATAAAAGTGGAGAAAATGAGCTTTAATTAATGAAAAATGACAAAACCGAGCATAACCGGATATTAACAAACATGGATGCAATATTATATTATAATATGTGATATTATAATATATAATTATAAAGGAAGAAAGAGACGTGAGAACACAGATTGAAGGAGGAGACGTACGGGATTGGAGTATAAAAGAGAAAGTTACATCAGATTTGAAAGGGAGCAACGTACGTGAAACAAAAGCTCCAGGAAATACAGGAGACGTATTAAAAGCAAACGATATCAGGGAAGAAGCGGAGGAAGCGGAAGAGAAGTTACGTGAACAAGACAGATACAAGAGACGTGAACAGAAAGAGAAGAAAATAGAACAGATTGGTGACGAGTTAGGAGACGTGAGGAGAGTGGAGAAGAAGTAGGAACATAAGAGACGTAAACAGCAGGAGGAGAGGAGAGTATCTGATATCGGCACTTCAGAGAAGGAGAAAGGGTGAGGAATAAACAGCAAGAGACGTGAGTTCAGAGTGAGAGGAGGAGACGGAGATATCAGGGACGAACGAACAGATAAAAAGAGCAGCAAGTTACTGGAGAGGGAACTTACGTACAGAAAGGTGAAGGAGAGAGTGAGCAAGGAACGAGAGAAGAGGAGACGTGAGGCAGCAAGGAGGTGAAGAACGTACAGTGATACAAAGCGAGAGACGGATACGGAGTCGACGACGCGATTGACATCGCTAGTTTATACGTATTTCTAAACTTTGTTTGTTCCTATTTAATTCTTTATGCTTTTGATGTTGAAAAACATGCTTTTGCATTTGATTTTGAATATGTTGCTAGGCTAAGTTTGTTGTCAAGACTTAGGGGATCCTATGTTATGAACCCATGATTTAATTTTAATGTTTTGATTGATTCTTATTTATCTATGTGTTTAGATCATTGTTCTTCATGCTTTTAAGGGTTTGGCCATCCTTGAATGATATTAAATTGCAATTGAATTGACCATAGGATATTGTGATTCGATAAAGTGATCTTTGCCGTGGATTTCAGACTGAGATCGAGAGATGAAGTCAAATACACGTGTGATAGCTATAGATATCTAGTAATCGAAGGCTAGTAGTTTTCATAGATCGATTTACAATATTAATTGTTCAATAAGGGTACGAGAGTGGCTTATTGTTACGTTAGTATTAGATTTGTTATAGCCGGACCAAGGTATAGCAAGTGAATTAGGAAAACTCGTCACCTTAGATTGTTTGAATTAATTCTTAACTAATAGGCGAATTGTGGGGGATTACATAGGTGAACCGAAAGTCTTGATAATTGTCTCTCTTGATTTTATTCTCATTCTCTATCGTTTATTTGGATTTATTATTGAGTTAATTAGTTAAATTAGTTAATTAGTTATAACCAATTTTCGTAGGCTAATATAGTTAAATTAATTGAGTTTGGTACTTATTTCCTAGTCCTTGTGGGTTCGACACTCGTACTTTTTATATCATTATACTAAAACTTGACACCGTGCACTTGCGGTATAGAATCGCTACACTCAAAAATACTGTTTAAAATAAAAGCGATCAGTCGCCTATAGTCCTCCATGAAAAGATCCAATTTTTCAGAACTCAACCAGTAAGCACGAACAAATAAGAGTAGCGGTGGGGGAAAAAGAAAGAGAAAGAAACCAAAACAGAAAATATTAACACAAAAATATACAACGCCTCCCGGCAACGGCGCCAAAATTTGGTGTGCGCTTATCGTGTACGCCCAAATTAACCTCACTCAATCCTCAAGATTGATAACAATAATGTAGTAGCGTGAGTAGGGATCGATCCCACGAGGAGGTGTGAATTCTTGTGTTAATGAAAATCAAAACAAAAGAATAATAAAGGATAGGGTTGTGAGGTTGAATTATACTAATTAAAATTAAAACTAAAGATTAAACCAATGAAAGCGATTCTTGGTATCGGTCGACTCTTCCTTGGAATTATCATCTATTTCATCGATTAAAAAAAAAACTCAATTTTACTTGAATATTCATCAATTGGAAATCTAATTCCCCCCTTACCTTAATTGTAGTCAAATAGAAAACAGCATTCAATTCAACTCTTATCAAATCTTTAACCAAAACTACAGCCGTTAAGATTAAATCAATGATAGTTTCAAAACTAGTAAGTTTGATGAATCTAATCAATAAAAACTACAACCGTTAGAATTAATCATCCAATCGTTTTTCCTAAGAATTTAATAACACCAACAGCAGGCAATTATCAATCTTAGTTGCTTCGTAAATTAGAGGGATCAAACGATTCCGTATTTGATATCTAATTTAGCGTTAGATTTCATGCAAGTTACTAGGTTGTCAATCCAATAAACAAACACAACAATCATATCAATAAAATCAGAAAAACTCTTGATACTCAATAAAATTGATAATTAAAGCGTAAGAATCTCCCCAAGATAAATAAAATCCAAAGATTTGTCTTCTTCAACCAAGAATTAAACTAGCTAGACATAATCTAAGATAAAGCAATAAATAAAAACAAAGGAAAGAAAACTAATCCAATCTCCGCTCGTCGAGGTGTCAATCCCGCCTTCGCTTCGATCTTCGTAGCCGTCTTCAACAAAATTGAAAAGAAAAAAAATAAAACTAGTCTAAAACTATTCTACCCTAACTATCTAGATGTTCTTTAGTCTGATTTTCGTCCATATATGTATAGGGAGGCTGATGGAGTAGGTTAGAATCCATGTGGGAAGGAAAGAAATCAAGTTTTTTACACTTTCCAAAACTATTCTGGCATAAATACACGTAGAATGGCGTAGCTACGCCTACACATGCCGTAGCATTGACGTAATTACGCCTAATAATGGCGTAATTACGTCTGTCATCAATTTTTCTGGCGGCCGTAACTTTGTCGTACAAACTCCGAATTTGATGAATCAGCTGTCCACGCGAAGAAAACTCAAAGTTCTACAACTTTTCTGTGGACCACATTCCAAAACATGGCTTCAACATATAGAAATTTGAGGATAAAGCAGCAACATGTGTCTTGGATTCTGATTTTTTCCTCTTTTCTTCAACTTTATTGCTTCTTTCATCATTTTAGCTTGATTTCTTCACCTTTCCCTACATTTTCACAAATATACGATTAGGTAGCATATATATCAATTTATCCATCAAAATATACCAAATCGTAGACAATTAAGCGAAATAGATGTGTCTATTTCTAGTCACATTAGTGACTGAAAGACTCTGATTTTATTGAAAAAGTCTGATAGATACATTTACATGTCAGACTCATATAGACATCTACTTCTTCGCTGAGGACTGCTGAGCTGGTTTGAAATCCTTTTTCTTTTCCCCCTTTTTGTCAGCAGCAATCTCCTAAAGGAAATCTACGATCTGCGTGAGCTGAGTGCAAATAGCATCCAGACGAGTGTCTTGAACAAGGAGGGATTTAGCAATGGAAGTCCGAACTTCCGTAGCCAGCTCGATCTGTTCTTTTTTTAGGCTGTTTTTATATGAAGCTTGTTGAGAGAACAGGTCATTCAGTCCACGCTGAATACCGCTTATGCTAGCCGTCATCTTGTCTCTGAAGGATTCAAAGTCCAAATGTGTAGACCTTTGACTTTGATGAACTTCTCTTACTCGTTGAGAGAGAAAGAGACAGTTGTCAGAGAGATGTTGAAGAGACTTGGCGATAGATGAGGCTTCAGTAGTCAAATGGGTCGGAGAATGATCAGAAGGTTACACTGTCATATCAACTTCTGCCTCAACCGGTACGAGTGTAGAAACAGCAGTTTGGCGTATATCGGGTTGGATCAATGTAACTAAGTCCGTAGAAAATTCTTGCAGAAACGCCAAATCTGCATCAGACTGATCTGGAGGAGTGATAGGTCTAGTAGGCTCCTCATCATGTATAGCTGCAACAATTGTTGACACCACGAGATCCGGATCGACGGATTCTGGTGAGACAACTTTTGGAGGTGCGTCTTTTGGACTGTTCTGAATATGGAAGACTGAGGACGCCAGAGGAATGGAAGTCGTTGGAGAATCCAGCAAGACATCCATTGCTTCAGTCTCTGCGGCAGACGGAGCATTGGTCAGTGGTTGCTCCGATGTTTCAGAAATAAGTGGCTCAAAGAATGGTTCTGCCACACTCTTGCTTGCAGTGGGGTGATCTGGGCTGGGAATGGGAGTGAATATGTTGAGCTTCTGTCGTTGAAAGCGAACATCCAAGTTGAGAGTATGAATGTCCATCTCCAGCTGAGCAATGACAGCACCATCATCTTTGGCAGTCGGATTGTTGGCATCAAAGTTCGCCTTTTTGGCTGTAATAAGCAAATTTTCCAGCCTTAGCCGGTGATTAGCCTGGAATAACTCCATGCGATGCACAGCAATCCGCACGTCATCGAATTCTGTCCCTTTTAGGACTTCTTGTTCCATTTTGTGGAGCCGCTTGAGTTTGCCGAAGAACAGAGACTGTTCTGTATTCGACTCATTCATCGAATACTACAGTAAGCGCCTTAACTTTGTCTTCAACATCTTCCATGACAATGTCAATTGCAGTTTGAGCGGCTGACTTTCGTTTGGAAGAGACGGGCTCAGCTAGGATTGCTTTCCCTTTTCCAAAGTAGACGATGGCTTAAGCCCTGATTGGGTGTGGTCCCCTAATTCTTTTATAACAATTCCCTTGACCACAGGGGTAGTGTAGGGGACGCGGATGGTGACCCTGGGTACAGTGGTTGGAGCTTTGGAAGGTTGAGTTTTAGAAGGTTGCAGTGGAGCTTGGGTTGCAGGGGTGGCTTTTGTTGAGGGTAAGATGGATATGGTTTGGGATTTAAAGTTGACAGTGGCTTGGTGATCTGGGTTCTTGGCTTCTTTGGAAGAGGTTTGGCTGGGGATGAAGGAGCAGAAGCAGACTGAGTTTCGTCTGAATCAGTCTGGACTGTCAGTTTGCGCTTGACTCTGGTCTTTCTTTCAACAGCCTGTTCCTGTTCCAGTTCGATCTTCACAGCCACCAGATCAGAAGGAGTGGGTGGAGCACCTTTGGATTTGAGTAAGACCAGACCCTTGGGGTTGAGAATCTTGAAAGGGTTAAGTGCTGAAGGCTTCCCCAGCTTGATGTCCATTGTCTCCAAGAGCTTGCTGAGAGGAACAGCAAAGCAGACAGCCTGTTTTGATGCAATGACTGTTTCAAGTAGGACTCCAAACAAGATAGCAGACTAGATCATCTTCTGTCCGGAATGGATAGCAGCCATGGCCAGGAATTTTTCTGAGGTTACTGCGTCATAGCTTCCGGCTTTGCCCAGCAGTGGCTTGCCAACAATATCGCATAAGACTTGAAAATGGAACAACATTTCTTTCTTCTTTAAAGATGGCTGCAGATTCTGGCCAAAGATGGATACTTTTCCCTGAAAACTTGCAAGGGTGGCCTGAGGGATGTGGCCAAAATCAGTCAGTCCGGTGGTAGGAAGGCCAAAGGTCTTTGACAGCGTTGCCTGAGAAATGTCGAGAGTTTTGCCCTTGACGGAGGTGGAAATGAGTGTCTTGTGAGAAACAGCATTGGCGAACAGCTCTCTAATCTCCGAATTGTAAACCACCGTCCCACATTCCAGAAAATTCCTTAACCCTGAGGATTCCAAGGATTTGAACATAGATACCATTTCTGGATCTTCAGCCCTGTAAATCGCATCAAACTCAACAGATAGAGAGTTGTGAGTGATAGTTGCCATTTGAGTAAGTATTGAGAATGTAGAGAAGATCGAAGGATTTGGAAGATATAAACAGACGGCAGAAATTTGTAAAAAGTGAAATGTAAGTGAGATGTACAGCCTGCTAAATAGGAGATATAGGACACGTGTCTGTATCTCGATGACTGATTTTTAAAATAATTCAAATTTAACGGACAAGATGAGAGAGAAGTAAGGTGGTTAAATTTTGATCAGTCCGGGCTGTTAAAAAGTATTACTATGTTAAAGACTGGTCGTATGATTGAACAAACAGATCATAGGATAATATCACATTTGACAGAGATCGGTCTGAAAGTCCGGACCGGTCTGTGTCTTTCTGACTATTGTATTATCGATCTGTGCTAATACGAAGTCTTTAAAACATAATTAATGAGGCACTTAATATATTAAGATAAGTCTATTAAGCCAATAATTTGACGAAAATAATTAAACTTAGCCTCAGGGAGTGGTTTAGTGAAGATGTCTACTGCTTGCTGGTCTGTTGAAATATGCTCAATTCGAATCTCCTTTTTGCCAACATGTTCTCGAATAAAGTGATGTCTGATATCAATATGCTTTGTTAGAGAGTGCAAAACTGGATTATATGTTATAGCAATTGCACTTGTGTTGTCACAAAAGATCGGAGACTCAGCAGCTTGAATTCCATAGTCTCTGAGCTGATGTTGAACCAAGAGCATTTGAGCGCAACAGCTTCCAGCGGCAAGATATTCTGCCTCAGCTGTAGATGTGGCAATGGATGTTTGATTCTTGCTAAACCACGAGATCAATCTTTCACCTAGAAATTGACATGTTCCACTGGTGCTCTTGCGATCGATCTTACATCCTGCATAGTCAGCCTCTGAATATCCAATTAAACTAAAATTTGAATCTTTGGGATACCAGATACCAACGTTCTGAGATCTTTTTAGGTATTTAAGAATGCGTTTAGCGGCAATAAAATGGGATTGCATGGGATCAGACTGAAATCTAGCGCACATGCAAACTGAAAACATAATATCAGCCCGGCTCGCTGTAAGATATAATAGCGATCCGATCAGACATCGATACATGGTTACCTCAACTGTCGTTCCCCCTTCGTCTCTATCTAGCTTAATTGAAGGACTCATTGGAGTTGATGCAGTTGAACAAGTCTCCATTCCGAATCTTTTGAGTAGCTCTTTGGTATACTTGGTATGATTGATAAAAATACCATTGCTTAGCTGCTTGACTTGGAGACCCAGGAAGAATGACAGTTCTCCCATCATACTCATCTCAAACTGTCCCATGCTCTTGGGGCTTGTTTCAGTCCATATACTGCTTTATTCAGTAGGTATACATGATCTGGAAATGAGTGGTTTTGAAATCCAGGAGGTTGCTCAATGTAGACTTCCTCCTGAAGTTTACCATTTAGAAATGCACTCTTTACGTCCATTTGATACACTTTGAAGTCTTTAAAGCAGCGAATGCAAGAAATATTCGGATGGCTTCAAGTCTGGCGACTGGTGCAAAAGATTCATCGAAGTCGATTCCTTCTTCTTGTCTAAAACCTTGTGCCACTAGTCTGGCCTTGTTTCTAACCACCACACCATCTGCGTCTAGCTTGTTTCTGAAGACCCATCTGGTTCCAATAACAGGCAGACCACTTGGCTTGGGGGTTAATGTCCAGACTGATTTTGTTCAAATTGGTTAAGCTCTTCTTGCATGACCTCTATCCAGTTATAATCAGTCAAAGCTTCATTTATCTGTTTGGGTTCCAGATTAGATATAAAAGTGGCGTGAGTGAACTCATCCATCATCTGTCCTCTGGTTCTTATGGGTGCATAAGGACTTCCAATCACTAGATCAGGTGGATGCCTTTTTGTCCAACGATAGCTTGATTCTGGAATATCTGGTCCTGATGGATTAGCAGTTGTGACATTGTCAGAATCTGCCTTAACATTAGAGTTCAAAACCTCCGGATCGGCTCGATCTGGAAAAACTTCAGTGCCTTGATCCGGTCTATCTGGTACTTCAGGTTCCGGTGGATTGTCTCTTAATCTGTTAGCTACAATCTAATCATCACTGTTAGCTTCGAGATGGATATTCTCCATCTGATTTTGAATTAATTCCTTGTTGCCCTTAATACACAAGGATTCATCAAACACTACATGAACTGATTCTTCTACAGTCAGGTTCGATTATTGAAGATACGAAAAGCTTTACTAATAGATGAATATCCTAGGAATATTCCATTATCTGACTTAGCTTCGAAAGCTGTAAGATGATTCTTACCATTATTGTGAACGAAACATTTGCAGCCAAATACATGAAAGTGAGAGATAGACGGTCTGTTACCTGTCCATACTTCATATGGTGTTAGATTTAACTTCTTGTTAATCATGGATCGGTTTTGAGTATAGCATGCAGTATTTACAGCCTCTGCCCAGAACTTTTGGGAAATTCCAGAATCTGCAAGCATTGTCCTTGCTGTCTCCTTAAGCGTTCTGTTCCTTCGTTCTGCAACTCCATTTTGTTGAGGAGTTCGAGCGGCTGAGAATTCATGCTTAATTCCTTGGTCTTCTAGAAAGGATTCAAGATTCTGATTTGAGAATTCAGTGTCTTTGTCATTTCGAATTCTATCTATACTTGATGATCTCTCATTCTGAGCGCGTTTCAGCAGCTTGATCAACTTCGGACCGGTCTGATCTTTACTGCTCAAAAATATAGTCCATGTAAAACGTGAGTAATCATCAATAACAACAAGAGTATACCGCATTCCCCCTAAACTTGTTATTGGTATAGGACCAAACAAGTCCATATGTAATAGTTCTAAGCAACGTGAGGAGAACAGACCACTGAATGTAAAAGTGCGGAACGGTCTGTTCTTGACTAGTAAGAACGGCTTGATGGCTTAGTAAGTGTAACTTAATACGGAGTGAGAGTAGACAGGATATGTTTCTGGAAGTTTGAAGGAAAATCCTTCTACGTCTCCCCTTCTTCCAATCAATGAAGGATTCACTAGAAGACTTTGAGTAATACAACCACTTGTACAACCTCGATTCAGCTGGATTTATCACACTACCAGACTGAAACTCCTAGTCTCTCGATCTGTTCAGACACACACTGTCTGACAGTTACAATTGAATCTCACTCTTCTATCTTAGTATAAATACAAAAGACAGAATGATTTTGTCTATGCACACAATGATCCTATGAAGATCAAATATTACAATATGTTGTGCTTATGAAAACTTTGAGCAGACTGATAAGATGAATATCTTTTAATAACTGTTCTGCTCAAGAATGTCTAGAACTGTAAGCTTGTGCTGTTTTGTTTTCTTTCCGTTTCTTGATTGATCAGTCGTCTCTTTGAGCATTCTAGTTGCATCCTTATATAATCGTTTATACCAACGACACTATTTCTTTTTCTGTGCAACTCTTGACTCTGTTCATTCTCTGAACAAGCTTCAGTCTCATTCTTTTAGGCACTTTCCCTTCTGGTCTGTGCTTTCGGCGTCTGTCAGGTAGACTCTCCTATTATACTTACATTTTAAGGTAATCTTCAGTCTTTGGTCTTTTTCAGCATTAATTGCATCATTAAATGCTTCAATAAATAGCCGTTAATGATTCGGACTGCAGAACAAAGCTTATCCAACTTTGTCTGCTCTGATCTGATCTTCATTGAGCTAATCTCGTGCTTTGATCTGGTCAGACTGGTTTGCGTCGATCCTTCTGATTTTGCGATAGACCATATCGGTGTGATCTGCTTTGTCATGGTTTTACGGCTTGATCGGTCTGATCTGTTTTGTTCATCTTTAAAATTCGGAACTAACACAATCAAAAACAATAAAATTGAATTATGGGTTCATGCAAATGATCCCCTTAGTCTTGACAACAAACCTAGCCAACAATCTCCATCAAATAATAATGCATAAACTTATTTTGCAACATTCTAAACATCAAAATCTAATGAAAATATAGAACTAGAGTTAGAAATACGGAAATAACGAGAGGCGTTGACTCCTTGCGTTGCTCTGTCATCCCGTCTCTTCCGATGCATCTCTTCTTCAATGGATTTATGGAGTATGGATGGTTGGAGTTGAATGGGGGTGATGGTGGCTCAGTGTTGTAGGGTTTTTTATGAACCAAGAGTCCCAAAAATGTCCAAGGCAATCCGTATTTATAGTAAGAGGAGTTTCACCAAGTTAGGACACAAAAAAACCAATTTGGAAATAAATCCCAAATTTTTCGAGTACTGGCGTATCGCTTCGTGAGTGGCGATCGATTGCTTCACTATTCTGGACAAAGGCGATCGATCTCCTAAATAATGCGACCGATCTCAAAAAGCTACTGGTCCGAGGCGATCGATCGCTTGAATGAAATTCAACAATTTGCAATTTCGTCCCTTCTTTTCTGTGTTTGCTCGGTTTGGTCCTTTTTCAGCAATTATAACTTATTTCCTCGACTTTTATGCATCTGGCCCTAGATTCCAGAAATATACAAATATTTTCCAAAACGCGTAATATTTTCCAGGAACCACTACAAAACTCCCCTAATCTTTTATCAAATTAAGTGTAAAAATCACATTTATCACTAATATCAATTCAAAGATAGTTACTCCCTTGAAAGCAAAAAGAACATAAACTATGCACATAGGATAAAGGAATTCAATCAAAGTTTAATATAAAAGTCATAGGATCAAACGAATAGATCCCCTAGTCTTGATAAATAACTTTAGTTCAACATAATAAAGCAAAACAAATTAAACTAATAATTAAAGACAAAGAAAAACTCCCGATATCGACTTCGTTCGTAGAACATTGCTTTCTCTCTCGCTTCCTTCTTTATTTTCAATTCCCTTGTTGCAGCGTTCCAATTCCTAGGACGAGTGATGGATGATGGTGAATGTGGATGATGGATGATGGTTTATGGATGGAGGCTACTCCTAGGGTGAAAAAGATGTATTATGGTCTGATTTTCGTCCCATGTTTATAGAGGAACGGAAAATATGAAGCTTTCTTGTAGGACTCAAACTCTAAAAAGATTTTTTTTTTTCAGAATTTCTCGGCTACCGATCGATCGGTAAGAGCTACTGATCGATCCGTATTTATTTACCTTTTATGTTTCAACTTTCGTACTCTATCGATAGGTAGAAAGCTACAGATCGATCGGTAGCTCATAAATTTTGTTGCTTCAGCTACTGAAAGACGTCTGTTATTTTGGTCATAACTTTGTTGTTGACCACATTTCCGTAATATGCCTCGAACATGAAGAAATTTGAGGAGAAATAAGTGAAACTTTACTTGGATTCCGGTTTCTTATCTTTTCCTCAACTTTGTTTATCTTTTCATCGTTTTTAGCTCTGTTTCTTCATTTCCTTGAACTTTTACCTAAATCCCTAACACATGCAAATTAATACAAAAAGTGTAATATCGTTCAAGAATCATAGTAAAATAATACGAGAAAAAATATAAATATAAGTGCAAAAATGACACTTATCAACTCCCCCAAACTTATCACTTGATCGTCATCGATTAAGCATTAAAATCAAAAGGTAGAGTTCATTCTTGATACTTGAAACAAATTAGCTCATGCCTAACATTTTCCTCAGAAATCTCACTTACACACATTGAAATGTTGAACAAGACATGTTTTATCCTAAATCAAGCAACACATCTCAAAATCGAAACGTGTGTGTGTGCTACTATAAATCTCAAGTTTCATGCACATTTTCAAGATCAAATCATGATAATCAACTCAAAGTCAAGATTATCGTTGAGCACCCATAGGCATATTTTCAAGCAACTTCTCCATTAATATAGTCACTCCCTAGACTTGGATCAAAAGGTCTTTTTAAGCTTGTAATGTTAGGCCTAGATGTTGGTTTCAAAGAAAATGTAGGATAAGAATAAAGAAAAAGTATAATCATATAAAGTTTATGTGTTATCACAACTTGAGTTTCTCTTCTTTTTTTTAGTATTGGCCACTTTGAGTCTTATTCATTTATATAATTTTTTTTTTTCACAAGGCTCTTTCTTTTCTTCTTTTCTTCTTTTCTTCTTTCTCATTCATCAATAATTTTCAATAATACGCTCATCAAGATATAATAATTTACATGCATCGAATGAGATTCATTATACTCCCTTAGGGTAAGAATATTTTTTTTCATTTAGGCTCAACAAAGGTAGGTATAATGAGTTTAAACAAGAAGTCGAATGTGGTCTAATTATATGCAATGCATAAACCATTCTTTTTCAATAAAGCTCAAAGTGGGACACTAGAGTCTATAGTTCAATGTCCAATCTTCTAGGCTATCAAGCATCATATCACGAGACAAAAGCACACCTAATGGGTTGACCTGACCCTCTGAGTTTTTCTATCGTTCGATGGATATCGATGAGCATTCGGGGATCCACTAGCAATTGCCTTGTTCGCATTAATGATAGCCTTTTTTATCTGCTCAAGCGGATTTTGCTAAATAAAGGACTTGGTGATTAATGTAGACAAGGTAGGCTCGAAAGGCTCACACGTCCAAAAGATCGCCTAGATCATTTCCAAGTCAAGTTTGTACTATAAATTTTGGCCTCAAAGTGTCATCATCAAATAGGTTCTAGAATAACTCTAGAATGCTCAAGGCAAATCATCAAGTTCACGAAAATGGTCACTATTCAGCATGCAATCCAGAATTATCATGACTCAACGTGCTCAATGTATTCCTCATTCTTGACATGCTAACTCAACAAAGGATATTCATGTACAAGTTTAAAAATCATCAAAATTCAAGTCCATATGCATAGTGAGATAAAAATCATCATTGAATAGTCACTACTATCATTCATTCTTTTCTCAAGTTTGAACTCAGAAAAAAAAAATAGCTCATAATAAGTGATTTAGCATACAACATACAGATTAAACAAGTAAAAACATGCTAGCCACTCCCCCAAACTTAAATCAAACATTGTTCTCAATGTTTAAAAGAATCAAAAGGGAAGCAATAAACCCCCCTGATCAATACACTTGCATGAGGGTTTAGGAAGATTGTCTTTGAAAGCCCTGCTGCTGTAGGGACTTATCGATCCAACTGAGTACCTCGCAAGAGAATAATGCAAATAGTAAATAGTCGACTAGAGAGATAATAAAACTAAAAAAAAAACTAAAAATTAACATAAAATAAAGGATATGGCTTGGGTCGCCTCCCAAGAAGCATTGATTTCTAGTCGTCAGCTTGACCATCAGAAGCAACCATTAAAAAGTGGTTGTCGCCCATAGTAAGTATCATATGATACCACAAATTGGTCTTCATTCAGTATGCCCTCAAGATCGACAGGATTGTTACATTGTAAGTTCTTCGTCTCAACAACATTCTTGATTGGTAGGTATGGGAGAAGGATTCTTGGCATAGAATGGTGAAGTTGGCATCGATGGAAAGAAAGGATCCACATATGGCATAGAACATGTCTCCATTGATGGGCTCAAGTCAGAATCTTCGAAAATCTCCTCATTTTCCAACATCACACTCGACTCATCATCCCATGGGAACTCCTCGGATAATGTTTCTAAAATAGGCTCAATCACTTGAGGGCACTCACATTCCCTTGACTCCTCCTTATGAATCGGATCACTCCCCAAACTTTGTTGGTGGAGTATACATCATCGTGTAACCAAACCTAATTTGTAGATCATGTCTCCTCTTCTTGGCAGCTTGTTAAAAGTATCTTCGCAAGGTTCTCTACTTACTGCTCCAATGATGTATAGTCTTGGTTTGGTGTTCGAGAATTGTCTCAGATGACGCCATGAATCTTAGTGGTGTATCATCAAACTGAGTCATGTCTCCTTCAGAACTATCTCCCCTCTCTCCGTGATGTTCAAATGGTTAGTGTGTATCATGAAGGTAGTGAGGGTCTGGCGGGTAATGGTGGCTCCAACCCTGTAGTGAAGGATCTCAATGTCAATGGTAGTCGAAGTCCGCCATATCATTGAACAGGTACAACATATTGTCCTCATTTCATCAAACAGGTTACTACCAGTTGACAGTGCTCCATTCAAGACCCATCCTTGTGTTTCTGCATCCAAACCATTGTAGAAAAATTGCAGAAAAGAATAGTTCAAAAAATTATGATAACTGAATGTGTGTGCCAATTCATTGAGTCTCTCTCACGCTATATTGAACGGCTCTGAAAGTTGTTGGGCAAAGCTTGTGAGGACTTGTTGATGAAACATCACAAGTACCTTGCAAGAAAAACAAAATTAAAACAATCAAATAATTTTTTTTCAAAATTATATATAAAAAGAATTGGTTAAATTACAGTCAAAGAATCTCGTATGACATTACTAAATTAGTTCCAGGCAATGGCGCCAAAAACTTGATCGTCACTTTTTGAAACAATAAATATCAGTAGTGATCGCTTAATCCGCAAGTGCACGGTTGTCAAGCTTTAGTATAGTATTTTGAAGAACACGTTATCGCACCCACATGACTAACTGTAAGTACCAAATAATACGTTTTTAACTATATTTAACTTAGGATAGTAAATTACTATTTAAACTATAACATAAATAAAATAATAATAATAATCCAATCAAGCAAACCAAAGATTACGAGAAAAATCCACTTGAGAAAGATTATCAAGACGTCGGTTCACCAGTGTAATCCTCTATGACCCTCGTTTGAATATCCAAATATATCTAAGACAGCGAGTTTTCAGAAATTATCTAATATACTCTCTAGAGCTATGTAAAAACATAATATCAAATTATAGTAAATCACTCTCGTATACTACACCTTCAATATTGCATATGGCGCTATGAAAACTACTAGCTTTAGATTACTAAATATCTATAGCTATCACACGTGTATTTGATCTCAAATCTCGATCTCAATCTGAAATACATGGCATAATTTACTAGTCTGTATCACAATATCATCTCTCGATCACAATCACGATAACTAATCAATTCAAAGGTAGCTACTCCCTTGGAAGCAAAAAGAACATAAACTATGATCATAGTATAAAGGAAATTCAATCAAAGTTTTATAGAAAAGTCATAGGATCAATCCAATGGATCCCCTAGTCTTGATTAAATAACTTTAGTTCAACATAATAAAGCAAAACAAAACAAAACAAATAATTAAAGACAAAGAAAAACTCTCATCGTCGGCTTCGTTCGTAGATCCTTGCTTCCTCTCTCGCTTCCTTCTCGATCGTCGCTTCAATAAAAACAAGACATGTGAACTGGCCCAAAACCAAGTACTCAGAAATTGTTGGATGTAATGGATCTTGATCAGTGTGATTTTTACACTTATTATGCTATGAATTTATGTGCGATTTATCATGATTCTGGGATGATATTATGGGTTTTTGGTATATATTTATATGATTTCAGGAATCCAGGTTTCAATGCATAAAACTAAAGGATTTGCACTAATTAATGATGAAAAATACCATACGCCTCAGCCCTTTCCTTCACACCATATCATACAGCCACCTCCATTCAGATTTTGACTCGACCCACCAATCACAAAACTCCTCCCTCAACAAATCACCTCACACTCTTCCACATATCATCCAATCTCACGCCTCCTACACGTACCCTACACAAACCACACACCAAATCACATGCCCCCATTATTCAACATCAACACACGCCCAACTTATCTATCCCTCACATCTTCTACGCCTCCATCTCACGTCACCTTCAATCATCCACCATCTATCACCCTCACATCTTCTACCATTCAACCTTCATCAACCCTTTCACCCTATGATTTGGAACAAACCAACAAGATAATCGGGGAGCACGATCGAGAAAAAAGCGAAGGAAGGTCAAGAATCAACAAACGAAGTCGACTTGGGGGTGCTTTTTTACTTTTCTATTTTAGTTTGAATGAATATTGGATTTATTGTGTTTTTTATGATTGAGAGATATCCTAAACATAGTTTTGCCTATTGATATTGTGATTGAATTCCTACATCTTCTAAGCATGTTTTATTGTTCTTAATACTTTTGAAGGTTTGGCCATCTTTGAATGATTCTAGTTATTATAATTGAGATCAAATATAAAATTATAATATGACATAGTAATTCATGCCGTGTGTTTAAGATTAGATCGAAAGATAAAATAACATACGAGTGATAGCTTTAGGCTATTTAATCTAAAGTTAGTGGTTTTCATAAAGTTTCAGTCACTATCGAATTGTTAATTAAGTGAACGAGAGTTATTGCAATTTGATGTTAGGTTTAATATAGCTCGAAATAGTATATTGAATAAATTCAGAAAACCCGTCACCGTAGAGATGTATGGAGAAAAGAAACGTAAGGGCTGGTTAGGTGAATCATTGTTTGATAATTCTTTCTTGTGGATTTTTCCCGTGATCATCGATGGTTTTGGTTGGATTAGAGTAGTTTAATTTAGTTATTAAATAACTTTTTAATTAATTAAAGTAGGTTAAATATAGTTTAAAGAAGTCTTATTTGGTACTTGCTTGTTAGTCCAAGGTTCGACACTCGTACTTACAAATCACTATATTAAAACTTGACACCGTACGGTTGCGGTCGATTTGTGTTCTTGATTTATATCATGCACCGCTTAATATTTATTTTCTAAAGAAAAGAGCGATCAAGTTTTTGGCGCTGTTGCCGGGGAGTAACTTTAGTAATATCATAGGAGGTTCTTTGACTGTAATTTAACCATTTTTTTTTCTTTTTATATATGTCATTCGAAAAAAATATTTAATTGATTTATTTCTTTCTTGTGAGGTACTTGGAGATGCTACATCAACAAGCCTTCACAAGATTGCCCAACAACCTTCCGAGCCGTTCTATGCAGCGTGGTAGAGATTCAACTATTTGGCAAATACGTACCGGTATCATGAATTCCAAACTACACTCGTCTGCAATATTTCTTCAGTGGTTTGGATGCGGACACACAAGGATGGGCATTCAGCAGAGCTTTGGCAACTGGTAGTCCTTTGGTTGATAGAGATGAAGACAACGTATTGTTTAATAGTATGGCGAACTTCGACTACCAGTGGCATTGGGATCCTTTACTACAAGGCTGGAACCACCAATACCCACCAGAGTCTCATGACCCTCATTTTACAGACCCACCACTTAACATCACGGAGAGATGAGTGACAGTTCTGCAAAAGTCAGTGCTCATTTAGATGATACATTATTTAGATTTATAGCATCATGTGAGACAAGGATTGAAAGTCAGACCAACTCAATGAATCGTTTGGAGAAGCAAATGGCGATCCTCATGGAAACATTATCTGCGAGCTGCCAAGAGAATGAGATGACTAAAAAAGATGGGACGAATCGAGTTGGGTTTCATGACAATGATCACTCAACCAACCAAGGGAAGTGATCCTACTAGTGTGGAAGATTCAAGGGAAAGCGAGCCTCATACAGTAATTGAGTCTACATTGGAGGAAGTATCCGAGGAGTTCCTATGTGAAGATGAGTCGAGTGTAATGTTGGAAAAGGAAGAGACTTTCAAAGATTCTGATCTGGTTCGTTTACCGTACCCCAGAATCTATTTTGACTTTTTGTTAAAAAGGACCGATCTTGAGCCCATCGATGGAGACATGTTCTATGCCATATGTGGATCCGTATTTCCCATCGATGCCAACTTCACCGCACTACACCTTACACAAGATGAAGCCAAGCCAAGAATCCTTCTCCCATGCCTATCATTTCATGAAGAAAGTTGTTGGAGCAACGAGCTTACATTGTTCACATCTTGCCGAGCTTGAGGGCATACTGAATCAAGACCCCATTAGTGGTATCATACGATGCTTACTATGGACGGCAGCCACTCTTTGATGGTTGCTTCTGATGGTCAAGCTGAAGACTAGAAATCAGCGCTCTTGGGAGGCAACACAAGAATATCCATTTGCTATTAGTTTTGTTTTATTTTTAGTTTGCGTTTTTAGTTTGCTTCTCTAGAGTCGACTATTTTACCATTTGCATTCTTCTCTTGCTAAGTACTCAGTTGGAGCAATGAACCCCTATAGCAGTGGAGCTTTCAAAAGCCAATCTTCCTCAACCCTCATGCAAGCGTCTTGATCATGGGAGTTTACTATTTCCCTTTGATTCTTTTAAACATTGAGAACAATGTTTGATTTAAGTTTGGGGGAATGGCTTGCATGTTTTACTTGTTTAATCTACATGATGTGTGCTTAATTGACACTTGAATCGTCCGATTATTATGAGCTAATAATAATAATAATAATTATGAGTTCAAACTTTAGAAAAGAATGAATCATAGTAGTGGTTATTGTTCCATGATGATATTGATCTCATATTGCATGTCGAGATGAATTCTGAAAACGATTGAACTTGTATGTGAATACCCTGTTTGAGTTAATATGTTAAAAATGAGGAATATATTGAGCACATTGAGACATGATCTTGTGGATTGCATGTTGAATATTGATAATTATTGTGAACTCAATGATTTGTCTTGAGCATCTTAGAGTTATCCTAGAACCTATTTGATGGTGACACTTTGAGGCGAAATTTTATAGTTGCAAACTTAACTTGAAAATGATCTAGGCGATCTTCGACACGTTTGAGCCTTTCAAGCTTACCATGATATATATTAATCCTTAGTGGACCATTTTGAGCTTTAATAAAAAAGAATGGGTGATGCATTGCATATACTTAGGGCCTCATTCGACATTTTTGTTTAAACTCATTATTCATACCCTTACGAGCCTAAACGAAAAAAGTATTCTTACCCTAAGAGAGTATAATGAATCTCATTCAATGTTTTATATCTTGATGAGCATAGTGAAAAAGTTTGATGAACGAGAAAATGAGAAAAAAGAAAATATGTAAAGAAAGAGCCTTGAGAAAAAGTATATAAATAAAACTCAAAGTGGCCAATGCTAGAAAAATTTGAAGAGAAGTTCAATATATGTTGAAATATGAACGTTACAAGAATATACTATCTTCTTTGTGTTATCCTATCTTTTTTTGTAACCGACACCATAGGCCTAGCATTACAAGCTTATAAAAACCTTTTGATCCAAGTCTAGGGAGTGACTACATTAGCGGAGAAGTGTTTGAAAATAGGCTTATGAGGTGCTCAACGATAATCTTGATTTTGGGTTGTTAGCATATTTGATCTTGAAAATGTGTATGAAACTTGAGATTGACAATAGCACACACCCACGTTCCGAGTTTGAAATATGTTGCTTGATGTAGGGGAAAACACGTCTTGTTCAATTTGTTGATTGATTCTTGTATGTATGTGAGTGAGATGTCTAAGCTATTTCGTAATCATGAATTGATCCATTTGAATTATCAAAGTTGAAGTCTACATTTTGATCTTATTGCTTGCTCCAGGGCGATCAAATCTAAGTTTGGGGGAGTTGATAAGTATGATTTTAACACTTATGTTACTATGAATTTATGTGCGATTTATTATGATTATGGGATGATATTATACATTTTTTGTATATATTTATATGATTTCAGGAATCCAGATTTCAATGCATAAAATTAAAGGATTTGCACTAACGATGAAAAAAACCACACGCCTCAGCCCTTTCCTTCACACCATATCATACACGCCACCTCCATTCAGATTTTGACTCGAACCAATCACAAAACTCCTCCCTCAACCAATCACCTCACACTCTTCCACATATCATCCAATCTCACGCCTCGTACACGTACCCTACACAAACCACACACAAAATCCCCATTATTCAACATCAACACACGCCCCACTTATCTATCCCTCACATCTTCTACGCCTCCATCTCACGTCACCTTCAATCATCCACCATCTATCACCCTCACATCTTCTATCATTCAACCTTCATCAACCCTTTCACCCTATGATTTGGAACAAGCCAACAAGATAATCTAGGAGCACAATCGAGAAAGACGCGAATGAAGGATCGTTTTCTTTTACTTTTATATTTTAGTTTTGAATGAATATTGGATTTATTTGTGTTTTTTAGATATCCTAAACATAGTTTTTCCTATTGATATTGTGATTGGATTCCTACATCTTCTAAGCATGTTTTATTGTGCTTAATACTTTTGAAGGTTTGGCCATCTTTGAATGATTCTAGTTATTATAATTGAGATCGAAAGATAAAATATAATATGACATAGTAATTCATGTCATGTGTTTAAGATTAGATCGAAAGATAAAATCACATACGAGTGATAGCTTTAGGTTATTTAATCTAAAGTTAGTGGTTTTCATAAAGTTTCAGTCAATATTCAATTGTTAATTAAATGAATGAGAGTTACTTGTTGCAATTTGATGTTAGGTTTAATATAGCTCGAGAGAGTATATTGAATAAATTCGAAAAACCCGTTACCGTAGAGATTTATGTAGAAAAGAATTGTAAGGACTGGTTAGGTGAATCATTGTCTTGATAATTCTTTCTTGTGGATTTTTCTCGTGATCATCGATGGTTTTGGTTGGATTAGAGTAGTTTAATTTAGTTATTAGTTAACTTTTTAATTAATTATTGTATGTTAAATATAGTTTAAAGAAGTCTTACTTGGTACTTGCTTGTTAGTCCAATGTTCGACACTCGTACGAATCACTATATTAAAACTTGACACCGTATGCTTGCGGTCGATTTGTGTTGTTGATTTATATCATGCACCGCTTACTATTTATGCAGCGCGATTGGATCTTCAAATGTAAAGAAGGAATTCTAGGAGTCGAGAAGCCAATATACAAAGCTAGATTAGTAGCTAAGGGTTCCTGACAATTAGAAGGGGTTCTTTCGTGAAATATTTTCACCTGTTGTGAAATACAGATCAATAAGGATAGTGTTATCTATAGTACGCAAGGAAGACATAGAATTAGAA
Source organism: Haberlea rhodopensis (assembly GCA_907163345.1). Lineage (NCBI taxonomy): Eukaryota > Viridiplantae > Streptophyta > Magnoliopsida > Lamiales > Gesneriaceae > Haberlea > Haberlea rhodopensis. Next base: position 152,212 of record CAJQUN010000328.1, read on the forward strand.
CAACCTGATGTAAAGACTACCTTCTTACGAGGAGAGTTGGATGAAGTCATTTACATGGCTCAACCTGAGGAGTTTGAAATAGAATCAGACATACCACTTGTCTGTTTATTAAAGAAATCTTTAGATGGCTTGAACAAGTCCCTAGACAGTGGTATAGGAAGTTTGATGACTTCATGACAAGCCACAATTTTAAACGATCTGAGTTTGATTGGTGTGTTTACATTACCTGGTGATAAAAGTCTTTACCTTCTACTATATGTTGATGCCATGCATCTAACATGTCAAGATATGACAGAAATAAATAAACTCAAAACATATCTCAACAGGGAGTTTGAGATGAAGGATCTAGGAACTGTTAGGAGAATGCTACGTATGGAGATAGTGAGACATAAAAACAAAAGAGAGTTTGTTTCTAACAAAATCTGGATATTTGCAAAAGGTTTTGGAAGATTTTGTATGGACAAGTGTAAACCAGTACAAGGACCTCTAGCACAACACTTTAGGCTATCCCCTACACAAGCACCAGAATTAGACCAAGAAAGAGAGCGAATGCATAACATACCATATGTTAGTGATGTTGGAAGCTTAATGTATGCTATGACATGTTCAAGACCTGATCTAGCCTGCAGAGTGAGCCTAGTTAGTAGATTTTTGGCCAATCTAGGTAAGAACACTGGATGCATGGGCGAATCTTGAACTTCGGGTTATGGGGCAAAATATAATAACATAAAAGGGTAAAAAATTTAAGGGTCGAAATATAATTTTAGGGAGGGCAAAATGCAATTTTTAAAATTAGTTTTTAAAGCTAATAAAAAAAATATCAGGGGGTAGCCCTTGGTGGCCACATAGATTCGCCCCTGACTGGATGGTTGTAAATGGATACTGATTTACATCAAAAGGCACAATAAATGTTGACTTGAAGTTCAGTGCTGCATAAGACAATAGAGAAGTTGTTACAGGGTACGTGGACTCAGATTATGCTGCTAGCATAGGCATAAGGAAGTCTCTAATAGGGTACATATTCACTGTGTATGGCACTGCTGTTAGTTGGAAAGAAATGCTACAACCTGTTGTAGCATTATCCACAAGTGGATGAGTGGTTTCATGGAATAACTAGGATTCAACCAATAGACCATTGTGGTTATGTGACATCAAATTGCCAGTCACCTATCTAAGCACCAGGATTTCCATAAAGATCGAAGCATATAGATGTGAGGCTACATTTTGTTAGATAAGTAATAGAATCTGGGCAAGTACAGTTATGTAAGATATGTACACATGAGAACCCCGTTGACATGTGCACTGAGGTAATCCTAAGCAATAAGTTCAACTATTGCTTGGAGTTAGTGAAGGTATTCAGTGATGTGTAGCCCTTCAAGGGGTAGTGGAGATTCTACTATGGACTATGGAGCATTGGATTGATAATAATGTGGAGAATTGATAATCCACAAGTATTATCAATTCAATAATGAATGTCAATCAAATAAAGTTCAATTAGTGCAGTAGCATACACAATGGAAGCATAACCAAAAGCAATGCCAATTACAATGAGCAGATGGATCAAGCTCGGAACACGTCAATGTTTCTAGAAGATTGAAGGGTTGATAGTTATGAAGCAGTTACAGACCTTCAGTATAAAAGGCATGAAAGAGTGATGGGTCAGCTATACTTATCCACGAGAGTTGATCTGAAGCATTCAAGAGTGATAGAGAAAGACTGGGAGAACTCTTCTTCAAGACTTCAAGAGTGTTTTCTTGTGAGAAGAGAAAACAAGAATGAATGACTGAAATTCTTGGTGATCATTTACTGTTTTTATTCATTTTATTTGTTCAAATGTTCAAACCAGTCCTGTTCTGAGAATTGATCTTGAACAAGATACTGGTGGGCATTGATTCATGTTGGTCACGAAGTGGGTATTCAAGTTCGTATAAATTACAGAGAGTTAATTTCAACAGAGATGTTGGGAAATTAGGATTTCTAACCAACAGACTTTCACGTCCAGCCTTGACAGAACCATTGTACAAACACGGGTGGCTTAAAATTCAATCGTTAATGCATGGCTCATCAACTCCATGGAGCCTCACATCAACCATCACTACTTGTGGTTTAAAAAGATGAAAGAAGTCTGGGAAGATGCTCTGTTCATGTATTCCGACCTAGGGAATGTTAGGGAACAATGACAATTGCCATGTTCTTGCGGAAGTTGTAGGAGCTATAAGAGACAGAAAAACACACACAAAAATAGAGACACAAACATTTACGTTGTTCGGCAAAACTCTCCTACGTCCACGGAGCACACACACTTCACTATATCAAATATGAAGGATTACAAGAGGTGTACAAACTCACAACTCTCGGAGAAGGAGCAAACTTGCTCAACTCAACTCAAAATCTCTCAACCACACTTTGCTCTCTCTCAAAGTTTACTAAACTTTTGATTTGTGTTGTGATTACAAATGAGCAAATCTTGCCCTTTTTATAGGCAAAATATTTGGCGTGAAACCATAACCAAACCTTGTGTGAAACCAAGAATAAATCCAATGTGAAATGAAAATGTAGGCATGGTTGTTGGCCAAACTTTGTGGACTTCAAGCTTGTACAATTGTTGAATTCTTTGGCTCACATTATTTGAATACTAACAATCTCCCACTTGAAGACTGATTTCAATCCGTCTTCATACGTTGACCAATGGTGTGCTCGACCTTGTCTTCATCCTTGAAGACCGACTGAAGCCGTACATAGTTTCAGTTTGTCAATGGTGACAACATTTCTTAACATATCCGTTGGATTCTTACTGCCTTGGATTTTCTCGACTTTCAATACACCTTCCTCGATGAAGTGATAGTGTAATTCAATGTGTTTGGTTCTTGAATGGAATGCTGAATTTTTCGCTAGATGAATCGCACTCTGACTGTCACTGTATAGTACATTCTTTACTTGATTGAATCCCAATTCTGTTAACAATCCTTGTAACCACATCATTTCCTTGTTAGCCCAGTCACAGCTACATACTCAGCTTATGTAGTTGTGTTAGGAAAACATATCTAAGTTTTGGTGGTGACAAACATCAACTGGATGGACATCAACCGGGTAACAAACACCTACCGGGTGATGGACATCAACTGGACAAACACTTACCGGGTAACAAACACCTACCGGGTGATGGACATCAACTGGACAAATACTTACCGGGTAACAAAGACCTACCGGGTGATGGACATCAACTGGACAAACACTTACCGGGTAACAGACACCTATCGGGTGATGGACACCAATTGGACAGACACCAACCAGATGGACACCTACTGGATAGACATCAACCGGATGGACACCTACTAGATGGACACCAACCGGATGGACATCTACCGGACAAACACATACCTGATGGACACCTACTGGATGGACACCAACTGGACAAGCATCTACTGGATAGTCATATATTGAACAAAGACATCTACTGGTTACAGAAGAATGAACTACCATTTGAACGAAGAAAGCCAGCAGAAGTCTAACCATCCAGCAAGAGGACAAAGCAACAAGACAAAACAAGTACAACTTATTCTGACAAACGTACAACAGAGCGGCGCACCCTGCTATATCTCCGCCACCATTAGCGTCAGAATAAAAGAGCCGTTGCTAAACAAAATAGGAAAGAAGACAATCAGAATATGGAATGGTAACAGAAAGTCGGTCTCTTCCAAATATAGACAAGTTGTCGTTAAAGATCAAGGAGTTACGCCCAAGTGAAGAATGAAGACGTTAGCTGAACGATCTAATCAAACAAAGAGAAACACCTCAACACAAAAAGAAAATCATCTCACTGATATTCTCTAAAGGTTCAGCAAGAGCAGACAAGCAGTACTATTGTACTCGTGACAGATTATCCTCAACTGAAGTCTGCTGCTCAAGAACACTCGAAGCTAAACAATTTATTTTTGAGAGTGTCATAGAAATTATTGTAATCAAATTAGGAAGTTGTGATTGCTAGGAGTTTAGGCCAAGCTTTGTGAGTGCCTAAGAAGGTTGTATACTGTAAAGTGTAAACCAAGTCTTCTAGTGTAACCTTCCTGCAAAGGAAGAAGGGGAGATGTAGAAGCATTGTGCTTCGAACTTCCAGAAACAATACTTGTGTCATTTACTTACTGCTTATTTACCATTCAGTTTTTATTCCTCACAAGTCCAGCAGACGTCTTCCGCACTATAATCAATGTCTGCTGACTTGCTAAATATTGAGAAGCTACTGTAGTACTTAACAGTCTGCAGCTAACCCGAGCAAAATCGAAATTGAATCTAGTGTTTATTCAACCCCCCCTTCTAAACACTACCCCGACCCTAACAAGTGGTATCAGAGCTTAGGTCTTCTCAATCTTGAGAAACTATCAAACTGATGGCCTTATTCAGCAAGATTCCCATGTTCAAGAAGGATGAATACGATGACTGGAGAATTCGTATACAAGCACATCTAAGTGCCCAAGGTGATGACATGTGGTTCGTCATCACTGATGGACCAATGAAGATCTTGAAAGTCAATACAGCAGCTGTCATTACTGGTGGTGAACCTCAGATGGTCGAGAAGGACAGATCCTTCTGGACAAATGAAGAAAAGAAAAAGGCAAATCTGGACAATGTGGCGAAAGACATACTGTTCAAAACTCTGGACAAAAATATGTGCAACAAGATCAAAATGTGTCCCACTGCAAAGGACATTCGGGAAAAGATTGCTCAGCTATGCGAAGGAAATGATCAAACCAAGGAAAACAAGCTCACTGTTGCCCTACAGAAGTTTGAAAACATCAAAATGTTGTCCAGAGAAACACTCAGCGAATATGATGAGAGAGTAACTGGAATCATAAATGAACTCAATAGCCTTGGTAAAGATCTATCCAACAGGGAAATCACTCTAAAGGTCATGAGAGGTCTCCCAAGAGAATGGGATGTAAAAACGATTGCTATGAGAGAATCCAAAGATCTAAACAAGATAGACTTACATGACTTATTTGCTGACTTAAAAGCATATGAGTTTGAACTAGGGATTCGGACTGAAGATGAACCCATCACCAGTCAACCAACCAAAGCTCTTACTGCATCTGAAGCTCTACTTATCACAACAGAGATGACTCCTGAAAAAATATGCAACGATGCAATGGTGCTGTTTGTCAAAAAAATTGGAAAGTTTATGAAGAAGAGCCAAAAGACCTATCAATCTTACCCAAGAAAACAGAACTTCAAAAATAGATCAGATGAAGATGATCGTGTATGTTTCAACTGTCTTAAGCCAGGACATTTTATCGCCGACTGTCCTAAACCGAAGAAGGATGATCAAAAGAGAGGATCCAAGGATTATAGAAAGTCAAAGGAGAATAGAAGATCATCCAGAAGGGACAGAGAACAGAAAGTACTGGTGGCGGAAGAAAACAAGAACAAATGGGCTGACTCAGAGTCAGAATCAGAAAAGTCTTCTAGCTCATCCAGTGACAGTGAAGATGAAGAAGTTCATTGTCTAATGGCCAACGATGATTGTGAGGTAAATGATCCTAATCTTTCTGAATTTACACATAATGAACTCACAAATGCATTACAGGCCATGATTAATGAGTATCAGATGTTGTATGAATCCTTCGAGAATTACAAGACCGAACAATCAATCCCAACAGAACAGCAATACAACAAACTTGATTGTGAAAAATCAAGGGAGTTGAGAAACTTAAGGGAAATAAGTCAACTCGAGAAAGAAAGGGATGAAGCAACATGTGCACACCAGAAACTCAGCAAGCTGGTTCGCACATGGAATGCATCTACTGCCAGAAAAGATGAAATGCTTGAGTAAATAAGGCTTGCTAGTGATCTTACCAGCATAGGCTATTCTAACAATGATAGTAACTCATCAGGCATCAAATCTCAACTGTGTCTAGAAAAGAACAGGATTCAAACAATGAATTTTGTGAAATCAAGCACAGTATATGAACTGAGTGAGTTGGTTAACGAATCTGTTAAGCCAATACTCATCAATGAACGGGCATCACACAAAGGTATCGGTTATGTTGAGCCAAAATAGAAAGCCAGACCTGGGCAAAAGTTTAGAAATAAACATAAACCCACTGGTCAGGCCACTCGAGAGGTAAAACCCAACTGGTATTATAATTGTATGCCTGTCCAAAAGAGATATATGCTTCCAAACAAAAACCAGAAACTCAAACAACGCGCATACACTCAGTATCGCACATATCACCCAAGAACACCCTTATCATATAATGCACACACGTTTCAGGACACACACAGACCCAAACAATTCAGGGTTATACAAGTGTGGGTCCCGAAAGGACTAATCCTGTCTGGACCCAAGTAGGATTGGGTACCAATCATTTTATCGCTTAAATTGCAGAAAGCTAGAATTCATCAAGTTCAGAGCTCATAGTGGTTTCTGGACAGCGGATGTTCTAGGCATATGACAGGAAATGCGTGCTTATTGTCTGAATTGGTTGACACTACCGGACCGAGAATAACTTTTGGAGACAACGCGAAAGGTAGAACCGTGGGTAACGGTAAGATTATCTACAGTAACATTATTATTAAAGATATTCTGTTGGTTGAAAATTTATGTTATAACTTGATTAGCATCAGTCAACTCTATGACAATGGTCACTCTGTAGAATTCAACCAGCACTCATGCACAATCAAATCTACTGATAGCAGTGTATTACTTGTAGGAAGAAGGCATGATAACACTTATAAAATTGATTGGAATCTTAAGCAGCCTACCTCCTCTACTTGCTTTGCTGCCTTGAATACTTCCAAAAATTGGCTTTGGCACAAACGATTGAGTCACTTAAACTTTAAAACTATTGCCAGTCTGCGTAAACTTGATCTAGTCATTGGACTTCCTCAAATAGAGTTCTCAAAAGATAAGATCTGTGCAGCATGCCAACTTGGTAAGCAAATCAGATCCTCCTTTAAGAACAAAGGGAGTAAATCTTCTTCTCGGTGCCTAGAGTTGCTGCATATGGATCTATTTGGTCCTATACCAGTAACAAGTCAAGGGAAAATGAAGTATACCCTAGTGTTAATAGACTATTACACTCGTTTTACGTGGGTCTTGTTTCTAAGTGGCAAAGATCAGGCTACTCCAAAGCTGATCAAACTACTGAAAAGACTCCAAAATGAGAAATCGTATGGGATAGATAGAATTCGTAGTGATAAAGGTACCGAATTTACATATCAGTCACTCGAATCATATCTAGATGACCTTGGTATCAAACACGAATACTCTGCTGCAAGAACCCCTCAACAAAACGGAGTTGCTGAGCGTAGGAACCACACTTTGAAAGAAGCTGCGCGAACTATGCTAGCAGAATCAGATATTTCGCAGAGGTTTTGGGCAGAAGCCGTTAACACAGCATGTTATATGCAGAACAGATCAATGATCAATAAGCGAGCAAATAAAACCCCTTATGAGATCTGGAATGGCAGTAAGCCAAATATTTCTTATTTCCATGTGTTTGGTTGCAAATGTTTTATTCACAACAATGGAAACACTCATCTCACCGCTTTTGATGCCAAATCTGATGCTGGAATATTTCTTGGATATTCTACAATTAGTAAAGCCTTCAGAGTATTTAATAATAGAACTCTTACTGTAGAAGAATCTGTGCATGTAAAATTTGATGAACCTACTGACTGTACTGTATCTAATCTGCAAATCAACAATTTGAGCAATCGACTGGAAATCACTTATATTGATGAAAATGTTGATGATGAGATAAATTACAGAAGCAGGGCTGACTGCTCCTTAGAACCAGAAGTTCCTGAAGCTCAAGCAGAAGGGTCTGCTGGTCAACAAGCACTGCATCCAGCTGACAATGACATTGTTGTGCATACTCCTACTGCAGTAGAAGGAACTAACGAAAAAAATGCATCAATCAGATCTTCTGAGCTACCCACTCATATTCAGTCAAATGAAGAGCTCAACCCTCTTGGACCTCCGCTCCGGTGGATGAAGGATCATCCTACCGAGCAGGTCATAGGTAACCCTACAGCTCCTCTACGCACCAGAGGACAAATGATTAATGAATTTTTTCATGCTGCATTCATATCTCACATAGAACCTAAGAAGATTGATGATGCTATGTTAGACCCAAGCTGGGTAGAAGCAATGCAGGAAGAACTAAATCAGTTTGAGCGAAACAAAGTATGGTATTTAGTACCACGACCACAGCATCACACTATAATAGGTACCAAATGGGTATTTAGAAACAAATTAGATGAAAATGGTATAGTCATCAGAAATAAAGCAAGATTAGTCGCACGGGGCTACAGACAGGAAGAAGGCATTGATTTTGATGAAACATTTGCCCCTGTAGCTCGATTAAAAGCCATTCGTATATTTCTTGCATTTGCTGCTTTTAAAGACTTTAAAGTCTATCAGATGGATGTTAAGAGTGTGTTTCTTAACGGCAACCTCCACGAAGAAGTTTACATTGAACAACCTCCTGGATTTGAAAGCCATCAGCTGCCTTCTTATCTTTTTTGTCTCAACAAAGCTTTGTATGGTTTAAAGCAAGCTCCTCGTGCATGGTACGAAACGCTGTCAAAATATTTGACTAAGCATAACTTTACCATTGGCACGGTGGACAAGACCCTTTTCAAATTCACAAAGGGTGATCATACTCTGCGTGTTCAAATTTATGTCGATGCTATTATCTTCGGCAATACTAACTCAAAACTTTGCGAAAGATTTTCTAAAATTATGCAGGATCAATTTGAGATGAGCATGATGGGAGAATTATCATTTTTCTTAGGAGTGCAAGTCAAGCAATCCAGTGAAGGAATTCTGATAACTCAGTCTACATGTCACGCCCCGAGACCGGGGTCAATAACACCGGCATTGATTTCCATAAACAACTTGAAATCAATAAGCCTCATAATATCATAACAACTGAAAAGCCAGTCTTTTTCCATAAAAATAAAAACCATTGTCTTTACAATGAATAAAGATATGCGGAATTAAAAACTTAACAACTGAATAATAAAATTGTCTTAAAACTGGAAAACTTTAAAACATAAAAGGTCTTGATCTACGCAGCGGACTTGATTCACCAACCCCAAAATTGGTAATCTTCTTCGGCTTCAACTTCTTCCTCAGCTTTATCTGGGGATGTAGAGTAAGGGGTTGAGTGTTTTGGAAAACACTCAGCAAGTGGGGGACAATCGATATGATAATATAATACTTCATAATTTTCATAAACTTGGATCATAAAACTTGCATAAACCGATATGAATGTATCTTGACATAATTGATTTGCCCCTACGAGCCATGACATAACATATTGTTTCATAATTTTCATATACTTAAGCACAGTAAAGCATTCTACTCTCTTCTTGGAACTGATATCAGTCTCTAGACTTATCCCTCCTAGAGATGAGGTCATAACATCGGCTAACCCACGAATAAAGGGTCTGGATACTCCAGAAACAACGGATTACCACCGTATAAGGTTCCTTTAGCGGTTGCACCCCACCGCATCAGGGTCATGGGGATCGAAATCCAATTAGATTTCGAGTTTAACGTGCTTACAAAATATACATTATTAATTTCAACATAATGAATATCGATTGAGAATTTAAAAACATACATATTATTTTCGAAAACGAAACGAATACTTAACAAAACCCCACTTACCGTGCTTGGTACTTGCTTGCTTGATCAAGGGATTGAAACACACGTTTCAGAACTTCTTTGGCTTTCGAACAACACTCGAAACACCACGTTTTAATCCTTGAATCACTACTGGAATCACGATGGGCAACCGATTGCTGGAACACTTCGAATATGGAATAGAAACACACAACTTGGCAAATTTGGTTTCAGATTGGTATGCTGGTGATATGATGGTTAGAACTCGATGGTTCTTGCTTGAACTCTGCTCGAATTTCACACACTAACAAAGGATCTTATGGACAAGGTTTCTGGTAAACTCAAAGGTTCAAATTTGGAACTAACAACACTCAAACGTTGCTGTCAAAACCAACAGAAACAGAACACTCTTGCTGACAGAACAGAACTTGGAAACTCGATGGTTTTGGTTCGAAACTTGGCTTGGTTCGTGGTTAATCCTTCCTGGATTACTTGGACAGATTATGGAATCAACTCACGGTTTGGTTTGAAGACACAACACAATGAAACAGCTTCTGAAAGGGATGCGAAAATATTTCAGAATCAAAATCTGCTGCTGGTGCAGAATTTCGATGGTTTCTGCTTCTGGTTTGGTGGTCAGAAAGCTTCGGCTTTTGCTGCTGGTTTGAGAGTGAATTGGTGAATGAAATAGATGTTGGAACCTTGCTTATATAGAGGCAGAACTTGATACCCAAAGGTGAAAGGACTCTCAGTTGGATAAGAGCAAATCTGAGACTCCTACTCGAAGGAGGATACCTCGAGCTGCTGCCTCTCTTTTGGTTGGATCTTTCTCAGACTATGGTGAGTGTTTCTGTGGTTCTAGCTTGGTGAAGGTCTCTTGGTTGGTAGTGGCTTGGACCCTTGGTTAATGGGCTGCAATTAGATGTGACTTGGATCGAAGCCACGTGAGTTAAAAGCTGAGAAAACGGGATCATATTGGACAGATTCTGCTGCACTTAAGTTGGATACTTTCTCTCAACTGATATGCTGCTATCATGAAGGAGTTTTGGCTTGGTTAAGGAGTGTCCAAGTAGGTGTTTAACTTGGCTTGGAGTCTTCTAAATTGAGGGAACAAATCTTACCAAAATCGTGCCAAAATCGTGCCATGAACGAAGACAAAAATATGGCCAAAACACGAGTTGATGCACGCACTTCCCTTGCTGTTTTGGTTCGGTTTATTTGACATAAACCCGAGAGTGGTTTAATTAAATTGGACTCCTTGATGTTGTGCAACTCTTGACTAGAATTTAGAAATTTTCAAACTCTTCTTAGTCAAGTTTTAGTTACCCCTTAACTAAAATCCGGGTCTTTACACTACATACACTAAAGAACTGCTGAATAAGTATGGGATGAGTACAAGTTCAGCAGCCGCCACTCCAATGAGCTCATCTGCATAACTAGACTTGGATAACTCAGGAATACCAGTCGAAGTAACAATGTATCGAGGTATTATAGGATCATTACTTTATTTGACGGCCAGTCGACCAGACATCATGTTTGCAGTTTGTATGTGCGCTCGGTTTCAAACAAATCCCAAACAGTCACACTTCACAGATGTCAAAAGGATCCTCAAATATCTGAAAGGCACTGAGAATGTCGGTCTATGGTACCCAAGAGATTCAACGTTTGTTGGGTTTTGGAAACCCGAATAATCTTGGTTTTGATGTTAACAAAACTTGTTATTATGTTGCTAACATATTTCATCAAGTGTGCAGTTCATAGATCATAATTAGAAGCTTGATGAATTACAAAGAAGTAGCTTGAAAATATCAAGCTGGACCAAGTCTGAAATCCTGGCAAAGCTGATTGTTTTGATCATATCTCATAGCTCGGATATCGAAATGACGTGCTTCCAAAGATGTTGAACAGCCAACTCAAAATACTAAAACTCATATTTCAAAACAGATCGGCTAGTTTGAATGTTATCAAGGACAAAAGACGCCTAGAAGATCGAGCTGTACCGCGAAGAAACAGCAAGCTGTTTTGGCAAGTAACTGTCAGTCTGTTGGTCATAACTTTTAGCTCGCTTATCAGAACGGGACAACTCAGTATGGATTGGAAAGCTAAGACGAAGATCTACAAGTCATCTTTGGAACTCAAAGACTGAATCGGACGTTAAGATGCCCAAAAAGCTTCTTCAAGTCACGCCATGTGACGCCTGTAAGATCGAGCTGTTACAGCAAGCGACTGTCAGTCTGTTGGCCATAACTCTCAGCTCGCTTATCAAAACGAGATGATTCAGTATGGGTTGGAAAGCTAAGACAAAGATCTACAAGTCATCTTTGGAAGTCAAAGACTTAATCGGACGTAAAGATGGCCAAAAAGCTTCTGCAAGTCACGACATGTGTTGCTGCATCCAGCAAACAGACAGCAGGAGCATCGCCTTGTATTTCGAGCATAACTCTCTCATACAAACTCGAAATTGAGCGATTCTTGATTCCGTGGAAAGCTAAGAGAAAGGGCTACAACTTTCATGTAGATCACGTTGCCCAGAAATCAAAGAATCAAGAGCTACAAGCAACAGATCAGAAGAGCAAGTTTATCAATCTGTTTTGTATCAAGCTGATTGTCCAGACTGATCCGGACCAGACTGATTGTCCAGACTGATCCGGACCAGACTGATCTGCCCAGACTGATCAGGACTAGACTGATCTTCCCAAGCTGTTCTGGCCAGACTGAGCTGCCCAAGCTGATCCGGCCAGACTGATCTATGCAAGAATGATCCGGCCAATCCGGTCCGAAATACAAAGAGCCCAGAAACCAGAATATGATCGTTGCAAGCTCGGGAATGGTGCAGAACCTTCTCCAACGGGCATATTCTTGTGTCTAACGTATATATCATTAATTGGGGCTATATATACATGATTTGGAAGCTTAATAACAGCTGATTGAAGATCAATCCAACCCTTCCAAAGAAAACCCACTTGGGATTCAATTGGGGAACTTCAAAGACAAAAGTTGCTAAATGAAGAGCACTCCCCAAACCTTTGGCACCACTTACCTTGCTATATCAGATCTAGTTAGAGATCATTTGTGCCATATATATTCACTCTATTCATTGTATATGAGAGCTTAATAGATGAGTGAATATCATTGTAACGGTTGATGATTTATCACAACCGATGAGAGGTCTTTGTATGTGAGACATTAAAGAACATACATAGTTGAGTTGCTACGAGTTCTAGTTGGATGGGGCATTCCCAACTGGATCGGGTTTGTACAACGGGATTGTATAAATCAAAGTCTTCTAGTGGAATCCTTCCATGAGGTGGAAGAAGGGGAGTCGTAGAAGGATTACACCACCTTCGAACTTCCATAAACAAATGCTTGTTTATTTACTTTCTTGCATCTTTAAAATGCCTTTCAAATGTTTAATCGGTTTTAGAGCGGGTTATGTCGAGTGTCTTCCGCTCGATTTTGTAATTGAACTCGATATAATTTCTCGGTGCATTAATTCAAGAACACGAGCTATTGAAGCTCAAGTTGGTTGAACTCGGGTGTGGAATGGCAACCCACCCCCGGAATCGATCCTGACAACGTTTAACCTTATTGGATATTCAGATGCTGACTACGATGGATGCAAAATTGACAGAAAAAGCACCAGTGGATATTGTCAATTTCTTGGTGATCGATTAATCTCATGGGGTTGCAAGAAGCAGACATCCATAGCAACGTCCACTGCAGAGGCAGAATACCTTGCTGCTGGAAGCTGCTGTGCTCAACTGCTCTGGATTCAACAACAACTGCGAGACTATGGCATTGAATCCACTGAGGCACCCATATTCTGTGATAATACGTCTACCATCGCCATTACGTACAACCCGGTTCTTCATATGCGCACCAAGCATATTGACATTCGTCATCATTTCATCAGAGATCACGTAATGAAGAAAGAAATTCGGCTAGAATACATATCTACCGAACAACAAGCAGCTGACATCTTCACAAAACCTCTACCAGACGCTAAGTTTTCCTTCTTTCGAAATATTCTTGGTTTAATTGAAATCAATCCATGATTGTTATTATTTAAGGTTAATGAATTCAGGGGGAATTACTCAGTAGAAATCGCATGAATTTAGGGGGAATTTCTGTTAAAATTTTATCTTGGTTATTTAAGCTCAGCTGGTAAAACAACAGCCTGCTGCAGTAGGTGCTTCCGTACCAGTAGGACTCTACATACCAGTAGATGTTACCTTACCATTCGGACCCTACATACCAGCAGACTTTACCAAATACGCATTGACAAAAATAACCTTCTGTAACTATCAATCTCTTGGAACGTCTGAATTCAAATTAACTTTTACATGAAAATAAATTATTTCACTCCCGCCAAAATCCTGTCCTTTTATTTATTCTTTAAAATTTTTCGATCGTTAGATGATCGCCACGTACCCATGTGTCCGCTCATCTACAGTACGATGTTACATTTACTTTGTTCTTTAACCGCCATTACTTTTGTCTCTTAATCTAATCTTTTCAAAAAAAAAAAAATTTACTGCGCTAACTTCCTTCCCAGAAATCTTACTCTACAGAATTCTTGTTGCTTTTCTGCATCTTCACCAAAATGTCGAAGAATACACAGCCCAGTTTCATCACAAATGCTGTACATGTGGATTTTCATTCCATCTCCACAACCACTGATACAGAAACAAAGGAAGTATTTCACAAGTTGGATACATCGGGACTTCTAGTGATCCTCAGCCAGGCTCCAACATTTTACAAGGACGCTCTACACGAATTCTTCGCCACTGCTAAAGTTGTAAATGATTCGGTAGTGGCCTCCATCTCTGGACAACTGGTCACCATCACTCAACAGGAATTCGCCACTCACCTTTGTCTTCCCTCCACTGGACTTACAGATTTCTCCACCATTCCAGTGGATGTCAGGGAAGAGATGCGGATCATATTCTCCGATTCTAACGATCGTCTCCGACGTCCTCCATTCAAGAAGGTTTCAATGAAGAGCCATTTTCGTCAACTGGCTGATGTTATTTTCAAGGGGCTACTGTGCAAAGCTGGATCTTTTGATATCATCACCCCTGAGAAGTTTGACGTCATGGGCGCCATCTTCAAAGGACTAGAAGTCAACTGGTCAGTTGTACTGTTTCAGGTCCTCACCGGACTAATCACTTCAGGAAAGGGACAATGACAATCTGGTTTTGCCCTACCTCTCAGCAGTATTTTTGATAGCAAGAACATTCAGGCAGGGGCCTCCTTCAATCTTCATCCAAGCAGACTTATCACTGCCAAATATCTCCAGATTAACAAGCAACGGAGTGGTCGAAAGGTTGGTCTGACAAAGCGACGAACAACTCAAGTTGTCAGCGATTCTAAACAGATAATATCTGAATCTGCTGAGTCATCTCCTCCTCCTCCTCCTCCTAAGAAGCCTAGGACCAGAAAAGGGGCTCCTCCTGCTCTCAGAAAGACTGTCACTGCTGCCTCTGATACCATCTCCTCTGCAGTCTCAGCAGCAGTCATCCCTATAAGAGAGCCAAGTCCTGAAAATCCACCAGAGGAACCAACTACATCAGCTGCTTCATTGGCCATGATAAATGCTGCACCAGCGCCTCCACCTGAACAATCCTCTAAACTGATGAGCACTCAACAGGCACCTGGCTCAATCAGCTTCAGGCAACCAAAGTCCAATTGTCCTTACTGTCATCCCAAGGACACCACCACTGGAAAGGTAAAAGGACATATGGCACCGATGACCACCCCTGTATCCTTTGAGATACAAATGGTAATTGATGAAGTAGAAGCCAAGCTGAATCTGCAGCTTGAGATTTTTGATCGATGGGTGAAAGCGCGCCTCAATATTCGCTTCGATGACTTCACTCCGATTTTTTATCAAGCCCGGGAAGATGAAAACCTCATCTTGGCTTATCTTCAGGTTCAGGACACTGAAAAGAGTTTAAAGCTTAGAGATCTCTTCCGCATGATGAATTATGTGGGAGAACTTCAAGATCTTGTTCATTCCCGCCTTCAACAATTCAATATTGATTCTGGAACACTGAATCATGATCGAGCAGTTCTGAATGCTTTAGGACCAAAGCTGGATATGGCTGAGCATGCTCTTCATGATCTCCGCATATCAACTGATCTCCATTCCTGCTCTGCAGTTTCAAGAAATGCTAGTCCTGCTCCAACTAATTTGACAACTGCTTCAACTGTTTTGGAAACTGCTCCAACTGACTTATAGATTGCCCCACCTACTCTGGAGATAGTTCATACTGACATGGCGATCACCTCTACCGCTGACCCTCTTATCTTCTCCATTCCAAGCCCAGCAACAGATCAACCGCTCCAACTGATGGTTGTTGATCATGAGAATGTTGACACAGTGATTCAGACTGTGGTTCATCAAGTTACCATCTCTTCTGGTAATAATGAACCCAGCGAGTCCTCCTCACACTCTGCTGATCACACCCAGTTGTCTACAGCTGCGCGGGAACAAGCTGCTACTAGCATGGCTGTCATTGCTGCCGACGCACCTGCTGCACAAATTGTTGAAGCCACTGCCTTACTGACCACTAATGCAATTGAGGGTCCTCCCGGAGTTCTCACTACTAATGCAGAGACTCAAACAGATGATCTGGATCAATCTCTGGCCCAAGATCCTCCTGAAGATTTCTTTGACTTTTCAATGCATCTTCCTCTGGACGGGCCACCTAACATTGTTGATCAACTGGTGCATCTGTCCAACGCCATCTCTGCATTAGCCAGTGACGTCACCAAGCTCAAACAGGAAGAGCGCACTGTGACTCTTACTCTTGGGAGCCACCAGCAGCACACTGACTCTCAATTCCAGCACGTCTATCGGGACATCACTAGTCTAACGACTATTGTAACCAGGATTCAGACGTTTGTTGTGGATGCCTTTGTGGACTCACTCTCTCGTATAGGGCAGGCTTGTCTTCAGATCACTCAACATAATGAACCACTCCATACTGCCACCTCACTGGCCCTTGAAGATAAGATAGAAGACGCCAAGAAAGCCCTATCGGATCAGTTAGCAACTATGCAGGCGTCAATTGCTTCACAAATTCAAGACTTGAGCAACAGCCTGCCAGCTGCTCCTCAAACTGTTAGAAGATTGACCGAGTCCAGCAGACCTGCTTCTCTGACCCAACGAGACCAGCCTTCAGCTCATCGCTCATCTACTGCAGCTAGAGCATCAGCAAAGGTCCCATAGCTCCCGACAAACTCAGGCTGACACTCCACCCTCCACCCATGACTACTCCTCACATTGGCTTGGGGGCAAACAGTAACCTTTATTGTCTTTTTGTATTTATCATTATCTGTTTTTTTCTTAAATATTCAGTATTGTCAATTCGTCTTTATCTTTATCTATATTTTTTTGCATGATATGACACTTCACACTACAACTTGCTAGCTTTTCGCTATAAATAGCATGCTAGTCACTAACTCAACTCATCAATCATGCAACTTTTAACTAACATTCTTACTTGTCTTGCAACTGTTTCTACACACACATATTCATGGGTTTATTACTTATCTAAATCAACCCTACATGGATTGATTACTTATATAACCCACTTCTGCTAGCTTAAACCTTCTGGACCAGCCCTGGTGCGTCCCACCAGCCTGGAATTTGGAACAGCAGATGCTTGGGTGCTGATGACAAAAAGGGGGAAGACAGAGAATTTTCATTGAAGACAGAGATCTTGCCAAATGACAGAGGACTACTTTGAAGATAATGGACTCTTTCTAGGCCTTTCTCTGTTCTAAGCTTTTCTGTATGCACTTTCTCTCCCCCTCCCTTTGTCAATAACCCTGAAACTAGCTGGCTCGGATCATTCCATACTGGCTATGTTTCTCTTTTTGGATAGATTGTAGAAATAGGTATGTTGTATAACGTGTAAATTGTTTGTTAGGACTGTTGTATGACTTGTAAGATGTTTGTTGTAATTTGTAAATGTACCATGTAATCAGAATTCATTTTATATAAAATGATATTCATTCATTGGCTCAGTTTGATTCCTACTCGTAATCTGCTTATTTATTCTAACAAATTGCAAAAAACTTTGTTTGTCTCTACGTCTTAACAGGAGTTGCCGTTCATTATGATCAAGCAAGAATCCCAAGTACTAAGTTTTGTCACCACCATTGTAGGATCTAGCGCTTACCGCTTTACCAATAACTATAGTTAAGGGTAATGGCGCAACTTCAATCTTTTCAATCATACACTGACACAAGCGCCACGTGTTCGACCGATCACAAAGCAGAGGCAATTGTTGAACCCCAACAATCCCTCCCCCAATAATTGCACTATCTACAACTCATGGGAATCGAACACGCGACCTTGGCTCTCATACCAATTGTAGGATCTAGCACTTACCGCTTTACCAATAACTATAGTTAAGGATCTACTGTGAAACATAACCCGTAGTAATTCTCTACGATCAATTTCCCCAGCAAAATATGCATCTACATAGCCTTGGATTTCTGTTTCTCCTTTTCCAAAGACTAAACATTTATCTTTAGTACCTCGTAGATACCTCATGATCCATTTCACCACTTGCCAGTAGGTCTTTCCAGGATTTGACATAAATCTGCTAACAGCTCCCACTGAATGGCCAATATCTGGTCTTGTACAGACCATGTCATACATAATACTTCCAATGGCTGAAGCATAAGGGACCTGAGCCATGAAGTTTCTCTCATCATCTGTCTTTGGAAACTGATCCTTGGATATTGTAGTGACTGCCCAATGGCGTATTTACTTCCTTAGCATCAATCATGTCGAACCTATTCAATACACGGTTGATGTACTCTGCCTGAGATAACTGCAAAGTACCCTTTTGCTTATCTCTGGAAATCCGCATCCCAAGAATTTTTTTAGCTGGACCTAGATCTTTCATGTCAAACTCATTTGACAGTTGCATCATCAACTTCTTGATCTTGTCCATGTCTGGTCCTGCTACCAACATATCGTCGGCATAGAGTAGCAAGATGATATAACTGGACTCATACTTCTTGTAGTAGCAGCAATGGTCGTCGTTACACTTGTGGAATCCTTGACTCTGCATGAAACCATCAAATTTCTTATACCATTGCCGAGGGGCTTGTTTTAGGCCATAAAAGCTCCTCTGAAGCCTGCAGTCAAGATTTTCCCTTCCTATCTCTGAGAATCCTTCTGGTTGTTGCATGTAGATCTCTTCATCCACATCCCCGTGGAGAAAAGCAGTTTTCACATCCAATTGTTCCAGGTGTAGTCCTTGAGCAGCAACAATGCTCAACACTGACCGAATAGTGGTTAGATTCACTACTAGTGAAAAAATGTCGGTGTAATCAATTCCTTCTTTCTGTTGGAAACCTTTGACTACTAATCGGGCCTTGAATCTTATTGATCCATCACTTTCTTCCTTCGCATGATACACTCATTTGTTGTGAAAGGCTTTCTTTCATTTTGGTAGCTTCGTTAGCTCCCAAGTGTTGTTGGGGATAAGAGACTGCATTTCATATTTCATTGCAATCTCCCACTTGTCAGCATCCTCTGCCTGACATACTTCATTGTAGCATTCAGGCTCTCCTCCGTCTGTAAGTAATAGATAATTCATATACCTTCTGTTTGGCATATGAGGCCGAGATGATCTTCTCAATGCAGGAGAACTCTGAACCTAAGGTTCACCAGACTGCTCTCCACTGCTCTGCACTTCGAATTCCTCTCGATCTAAAATTGGATTTCATGATGTGACATGATGTTCTCTGGCACACCATCCTGCTCAACACAGACATGATCACTCATTGACTCACGAGTGCCCGTTGTGTGTATGTCTTTGTCATAAACTTTTCATTGAAGATAACATCCCTACTGCGGATTATCTTCTTGCTCTCATCATCCCATATGCGATAGACAAATTCATCCTCGCCATAACCGATGAATGTGCATTTCTTGGATTTGGGATCAAGCTTACTCCTGCTTTGATCACTGATATATACAAATGCAGCACAACCGAAGACTTTAAGATGTGAGAGTTTTTCTTCTTTTCCACTCCATACTTCTTCGGTTATCATGTGCTCTAGTGGAACCGATGGCCCTCGGTTGATCAAGTAAGCTGATTTGTTGATTGCTTCTGCCCAAAACTGCTTTGGTAGACCTGAATGTATACGCATACTTCGGGCTCTTTCAGTCAACGTTCGATTCATACGCTCAGCTACACCATTGTGTTGAGGCGTACTTGGCAAGGTTCTTTCCATTCGGATCCCATGTTCGAAGCAGAATTTCTTGAATCTGGTGTCTGTGTATTCACCACCATTGTCTGTTCTGAGACATTTGATCTTAATACTTGTCTCATTTTCAACCATAGCTTTCCATCTTTTGAAAGTATCAAATACTTCAGGCTTCTGCCTTAGAATGTAAACTCATACCTTCCGAGATTGATCATCGATAAATGCACGAAGTAATATTTTCCCCCAATGGATGAGATAGTAGCTGGTCCTCAAACATTAGAGTGAACAAGTTCCAGTTTTTCCTTCTTCGGTGTTCTGTCACTTGTCTGAAACTGACCCTCTTTTGTTTTGCCATATAAGCAATCTTCACACATGTCAATTTCT
This sequence comes from Haberlea rhodopensis, assembly GCA_907163345.1. Taxonomy (NCBI): domain Eukaryota; kingdom Viridiplantae; phylum Streptophyta; class Magnoliopsida; order Lamiales; family Gesneriaceae; genus Haberlea; species Haberlea rhodopensis. Next base: position 172,463 of record CAJQUN010000328.1, read on the forward strand.
ATTGACAGAAGGTGGTAGTTTTCCCTTGGAATGTATAATCTTCATTTCTTTCTCACTCATGTGGCCGAGTATCTGGTGCCACAGACTGGCAGTTGCTTTGCTAGCTGCAACTACTATTGAGTAACAACCGATTGGTGTCATGTAAAGAGTACCACTCTTTTTTCCTCGTGCAACCGTCATTGCACCTTTTGAAATCTTCCAATCATCAATATGTAAGGTCGTTGTGTAGCCTTCACTGGCCAACTGCCCTACTGAGATTAAGTTCTTTCTCGGGTCAGGAACATGTCTGACGTCCTTTAGCTCCCATGTAGACCCATTTAACTTAATCTTCACTACACCTTTACCAACAATGTCACAAGGTTGGTCATCACCAATATATACTTTGCCAAGATGTTTGGACACATATTTGTCCAAGAGCTCTTTATGTGAAGTCGCATGAAACGATGCTCTAGAATCTAACACCCAAGATTTTGTTTTTGCTCTCCAATGATTATATCAATGCATCATCTTGTCCTGAGGTTGTAGTAACATTTGCTTCTGCTTTCTCCTCTTTACATTGATTTTTATAGTGCCCAATTTTTCCACATTTCCAACACTCAATAGTCTTTGAGTTTTGGGAATTAGTAGGATTCCTGGATTTAGACCTCCTGTCCTTTGATCTTCCTCGGTTGTTTGATATGTCGCGTCCATTCCCTCTGGTTCTTCCTCTTGATTCTGTAGACAAAGCTGAAGGGGACGACGTCTCACTTGACGCTCTCCTTCGGATTTCTTCGCTAAGAACAAGATCACGAACATCGTCAAATTTTAATTTCGTGCTTCCAGACGAGCTACTCACTGCTGTGACTGTAGCATTCCAACTTCCTGGTAGAGAAGACAAAAGAATCAATGCACTTCATCATCAAATTCAATTTCAACTGAGCTCAGTTGAGTTGTCATTGTTTTAAGCTCATTGAGATGTTGAGCCACTGATCAGCTTCCGTCATCCGCAAGTTGAACAATCGTCTCATCAGTTGTACTTTATTTGAGGTTGACGGCTTTTCGTACATACTGGTGAGAGCCTTCATGAGACTTGTTGTGGTCTTTTCTTTTGCAATATTGAAAGCAACATTGCAGGACAATGTCAAACGGATAACTCCAAGAGCTTGTATGTCGAGGATTTTCCAATCTTCATCTGACATTGTTTCTGGCTTCTTTTCTTCGATAGGTTGATATAATTAATTCTGATACAAATAGTCCTCTATTTGCATTTTCCAGAATCCAAAATCTGCACCATCAAACTTTTCGAGTTTTAACTTCCCTTCTTCTGCGGACATTGCTCCTGATACTTTGAGGAAGTACTTGAATAGTACACGTTAAGTAAGCTCCCAGGAAAGAGAGAATCTTGATCTTTCCTAGACAGAACTTCCAGATTCCCAGGAAAATTGGTGGGGTCACACCGGTCCCACTTAAATACCGATTTTCCTAGACAGAACCTCCTTAGTCAATACGTATTCGCCTACCACACCAAAGCTCTCCCCCAACAAAATGATCATGGTTCTGATACCAGTTGTTAGGGAACAATGACAATTGTCATGTTCTTGCGGAAGTTGCAGGAGCTATAAGGGACAGAAAAATAACGCACACAAAAAAATAGAGACAAAGATTTACGTGGTTTGGCAAAACTCGCCTACGTCCACGGAGCACGCACACTTCACTATATCCAATACGGAGGATTACAAGAGGAGCACAAACCCACAACTCTCGGAGAAGGAGCAAACTTGCTCAACTCAACTCAAAATCTCTCAACCACACTTTGCTCTCTCTCAAAGTTTACTAAACTTTTGATTTGTGTTGTGATTACAAATGAGCAAATCTTGCCCTTTTTATAGCCAAAATATTTGGCGTGAACCATAACCAAACCTTGTGTGAAACTAAGAATAAATCCAATGTGAAATGAAAATGTAGGCATGATTGTTGGCCAAACTTTGCGGACTTCAACCTTGTACAATTGTTGAATTCTTTGGCTCAATTATTTGAATACTACCAGGGAATACTTCAAAAGTTCTTCGAGCTCCTATCCAAATTGAAGGAACAAAACAGTCTTCATGAAGGATATGTGAGAAGCATCCTACGTATTTAATACAGATTGATAGAGATAGATCGAGGTGACTATTTGGCTATTCTAATCCACGTACATGGAAATCATTATTAAATAGTTCAGCATGGAAGAATGTAAGGGTTGGATGTTGGTCCGGGTGGCAATTATCTAGCCTTGGCGTACTGCATTAATACTATAGCCATTATATAAACAAAGGAGTCAAGATCAAATCGACGATCAAACTATATACTGAGAAGATTCCATCTAATCAGAGACTGTTGGTAAAAAATGATGTAATGGCCGAGAAATCACCTTGTTGACAAAACCTTTGGTAGGACCAATTATGTAAACGCATTTTGAGATCGTAAGTTGAAGATACATGAGGAAGATGTTATTAGACAACCTAAATTCCAAAATTAGGATTGATAATACTAAAAGCATAAAATTAGAAATTTACATGAATACCATCTTATTATTTTCTAGGGCACTACAAGGTGACCGCTCAAGTGCAGCGCCACAAGACCCTCCGGCCAACCAACATGCTCGCCTCCGATGTATAGAACGGGTGATTTGGCGGCACGGATCTCGTCCTTTTCTAGTTCGATGACAGTTGGGTGGACGCCGATGGTGGAGAGGAGGCGTTTCATGACGTGGCACATGCAGCAAGTGGAGCTGGTGAAGATGATTACGGGGTTCTCGAAGATGAGGCGCTGGATGCGCATCTCCGGGGATACGAAGTCATCGATGGTGGTGGGGTTAGTTGTAGCTGAACTCTGCTGTCTTGCATCGCCTCAAGTATCGAAGGTGTTTAGTGGAATTTAGTGAGAGAGTCGTCACACTCATCTTTCGTTTACCATGGAATTTTGATTTTTAATAATTTACTTCTTTCCATTGCGAAAAATATGAATTAAATATATACAATATGCATAGTTTTACCACATTGTGTGGTTTGGAGTTCGATTTTAACAAATGTTCGAGGTTATCATGTCTCTTTAAATTTATGTTCTTCTTTTTTCTTTGCTTTTTTTTTTTTCATTTCTTTTTTTGACAGTTATTTTAGGTTTTTTTCAAAAATAATTCACAAAAAATTAAATTTTAAAAATACGTTGTTTCTAAAATGTTTGCTAAACTCCTATAAAACGCCAAACGAAGTAGCGGCTAAACCTTCACTCATAAATTGAGCGACCGTCTGCACTTTCGGCGGCCCCACTTTTTAAAAAAATTATTTTCTTAAACAACATGGTTTTGTGTAGAGCTGTCAAAACGGGCCAGCCCGACCCAAACGGGTTGGCCCGCCCAACCCGCGGGTTGCCTCCAGGCGGGTTGGGAAAACCCCAACCCAAGCCGACCCGAAGCGGGCCGCGGGTTGGGACGGGCTGGCCAGCCGAAATATTCTTTTTAAATTTTAATTATTTTTTGTTAAAAAAAAATAAATTTTTTTTTTTTAAAAGTAAATTCTAAAAAATATTTTCAACTAAACTTGCCGAACCTAAAACTGATGCTAGAAGAATACTGAAACTTGTTTCAGGTTTTATCTAGATATCAACACTGCTACTAAAGTATTTTTGAAAATGATATTTTTTTTTTTGAATTATTTTTTAAAAAAATGCAATAAAGGGTATTCGATGCAGAGGAGGGGTTATCAAGATTCAGACACATTTTAGAAATATCATATATTCCTATGCCACCCCTCAATTATTGCTCAACATTAATTTATTATTCCTCTACCAGTTAACAACCTATCTAGCTCAATTGATAACGAATTAAATATTTAATTCACGTTGTTCCTTGTCGCTTAACCTAGTGATTTATATAAATCCATAAATGGTTTCTCAAGAAGCCAAGAGATATTAAATATTGGAGTGAGGATATACCGTTTCGTTATCCTTGTATTTTTTATTTTTTATTTTTTGTAAAATTGTATACGTAAACATTAAATATATGAGAATTTTATGTCCTTAAATACTATCCTTGAACTAAATGAAATCATGTTTCAAAAATAAATAAATAAATAAATATAATATCATGGCTTGACCCCTTCATATAGATACATCATACATCCACATTCAAAAACTTAATAAATAACGACGACAATACCGTCGTATAGAAACTAGTTTCTTTGGTGCTATGTCATTGAACTTATTTTATGACTTAAAGGTGAACAAAAATCATATTCATATTGATTAAATACTTAAAAATGACTGAAACCCTCTGCATGGAAATCCACCCGAGCCTTTAATCATCACTTTTATTCCATTTAAATCATCCTGAACAAGATCTAGCAAAAACAAAAATAGAAAAATATTTCAAAAGGAACAAACACATAAACATATGAACACAGATTCCAACATTATGTACGTCTTACAATAAGTCACAAAAAACACATAACGGGAAAAAAAACCATAGTAGTTGTAGATTTTCTCCGCTGGGTATGTTGCTTCCGATTTAAATCTTAAAGGTATACAAAAAGTATGAAAGTGCAACGAAATTCGTCTCATCGATAATTGATGGACTTGTCAAAAGGAGGGGAAGATGCACACCATGAGATTTCGTTGGTATATATGTAAGAAGAACACGTAGGAAATTAAGACCGTTTTTTCTAAACCTAGTTGTGTTGGCCATGAGACATAAGGTTAGAAAGAAACGAAACTCACCAAATCGAGAAAAAGCATCCTCAGTCCAAATAGAGTGTTGGTTCCAGATTTTGAAAAGATCAAGACTGACTGATATCGGACCAGATAGACCCAGACAGACTTCTTGATTCGGGAGATCTTTGTACCTAAGCTGTCCAGACCGATATTAAAATTATATCCTGAAAGATCAACGACTATTTATTGAAGCATTAAATGCATTTAATGCTGAAAATAACTTAGTAGATCCGTTGACAAAAGTTGCCTTAAATGGTAACTAGACAGAAGAGACTTGTGAGACATATACTGAAAGAACAGACGAGAAAAGAAAGTCTTCACACAGTGATCAAGACATAAGACTGAATCTTAAAGCCGCATACTTTCAGAGGTTGAAGTTGACAATTGCACAAATAAGGATTTATTAATTTTGGCAAATATTCCTATATAGGATGCAATTTAAATGCTCAAACATATGTGAACAACAACATTTATTGAGCATTTACTGAAGCAGAACTCTCTTTCAACGAAAACTTATTTCGATCTGCTCAAAGTCTTTAGCACGTTTCATTGTTGTATCTGATCGTCTAAGGATCATTTGTGCTAAGTATTTTCAATCTATCATTTGTAATTGTACTAAGATAGAAGAGTGAACTAATTGTAATTGTCAAACAGATTGTGTCTGAACAGATTGAGTGCTAGGAGTTTTAGTCTGGTAGTGGATAAATCCAGCTGAATCGGTTTGTACATCTTCTTGTATTACTCAAAGTCTTCTAGTGGATCATTCCTTAAGTGGAAGAAGGGGAGACGCAGAATGATTTGCCTTCGAACTTCCAGAAACAAGTTTTGTCTATTTACTTTATGCACTTGTTTAAGCCTCGAGCCATCAGACCGGTCTTCCTAAGCTAAACTGACCGATTCCGCACTTACCTCAAAGTATTCTGTTGAACTTAGTCTGATTAAGAAACAAATCTCACCTGCTAACCCAGCTGAAATTAATCGGTTACCCGAAAAAGAACGAAATTAGTGAAGTGTTTATTCACCCCTTCTAAACACCTCCATCTGATCCTAACAAGTGGTATCAGAGCGGGTGTTCTTAATCTATAGAATACTCGAGCTGATGGCATCATCCAGTAAGGTTTTCATGTTCTCAAAAGAAGACTATGATGATTGGAGAATCCGTATGCAAGCTCATCTATCTGCACAAGATGAAGACATGTGGTACGTCATTACAAAATGGACCAATGAAAATCCTGAAAGTCAACACTTCCGCGGGAGCTTCAAGCGATGGACCTCAGATGGTTGAAAAACATAAAGCAACATGGACTAATGATGAAAAGAAAAAGGCCAAACTGGATAATGTGGCAAATGACATTCTATTCAAAACGTTGGACAAAAACATATTCAATGAAATCAAGATGTGTCCCACTGCTGATAATATCTAGGAAAAGCTTGCACAACTCTGTGAATAAAACGACCAGACGAAAGAAAACAAGTTAACGGTTGCTTGCAAAAGTTCAAAAATATGAAACTTGAGTCTGAAGATACTCTGAATGAGTTTGATGAAAGAGTAAAAAGTATTGTGAATGGACTGAATAGTCTTGGAAAGGAATATTCCAACAGAGAAATTGCTCTGAAGGTGTTGAGAGCTCTGCCTAAGGAATGGACATCAAGACCATTGCCATGAGAGAATCTAAAGACTTGAACCAGATCGAGCTGGATGATCTCTTCACTGACCTCAAAGCTTACGAGTTCGAGCTAGCCTAGTCCAGAGGAGAAGAAGAATCGTCTACTTCTCAGTCAATCAAAGCACTGACAGCTGTACCAAACTAGATGATATATCTTTATTTATTAATAAATTCATTAAATTTATATCTAAAAATAAAAAGAACTTCAAACCCTCTCAACAATACAAAAGTACAAAAAAAACTAAATTAAAAGCATATTTAGACATAATAAAAATAGAGTTATATCAGTAATTTGAAAGAAAATAAAATATATAATTAAAATCAACAAAAAATCATTAGTCAAAATACCTGGCCATGAGTTTGACCAATAATTCCACAACATGGGAAGCATACAAAAAATTTCACTCACAATTAATGTTATTTTTAATAAAATAATTTTTTACCATAATAAAGAAAGATAATTATTAGTAAATAAATATAATAAATAGGTAGCCCCCAACTTTTTTCTCTTGTTGCACAATTATAGCACTAATTTATGTTTTATTAGTTTTTGTTTCTTATTATTATTTATTTCTATCAATCAGGTAGATTAGTCCCTTTCATATTTTCTAATTCGTTTTGTACTCTTTTATCGTGTAAATTGACACACTCAGCTTCTCTCAGAATAAGAAAATCTATCCTTTTCTTATTCCCTCCATGAGCATATCCTGGATTTTTAATCAAGGTTATCTAAAATAACTATAGATCATAAAAAATTTTATGAAAAAATAATTGTTTAAAAAATAACGTATCAGAATACATAATAAAAAAAAAATTATATTGCACTTGTTTTACTATCATTTGTTTTGTCGTAGAAATGATTGAGAGTTAACTTTGACTTTTTATTCGATTTGGGATATTTTAGTCAATAACCTATAATAATTTCTATTAACAAACTTAATCAGTCACGTCCATCAATACTAAAGATGGTATAACAAAAATTTAAACACTAGTATATATTTCAACATAAAATATAGCAGAAAATGTCTTCATGAGCAATTAAATTTATGTAACAAAGTATATCTTTATATGCATGCATGAGATTTGAGTTTGATCTAATTTAAATTGTAGTGTACATAAAATTGCCAGTTAAAGCCAGTAATGAACGTGAAGGATATATGATACATCATCCAATTATTTATTTCCTGCCACATAGCTTATAAATTGATCCTAATTTGAAGCTTCATTATACTTTGTCGGGGAATTATATTTTTGGTCCTGTAACTTAATATTTTCAATTTTGATCCAGTTGTCGGTCAATTAATTAATTTAGTGCACTTTTTTTTCTTTCAATTTTAGTCCATTTTCAATGTAGTGTTGATGAGACATCGACCACATTGCCACGTCATCAATTTGCGATGGACATTATATTTATCAGTTATATCATCATTTTCGGCGTCATGTCAACACTCCAGTTAAAAGAGACTAAAATTGGAAAAAATTACAAATTAGTACACTAAGGGAGTGTTTGGTATGCATGATTGCATAGGATTAAGGAGGTTATAACATGGTAATCAGGTGTTTGGCTCATTTTTTAAGAAACCCGCCAAATCCTTCATTCAGTTGAAAACATGGGTTAAACCAAGGGTTAGTAATCCCATGTATTAGCAAACCCTCTTTGTACAATACACCTGACTAATATGAAATTTTACCCCTTTATCCTTTTCCCTAATAAAAGTTAGATGTCATTAGTTTCTTTCTTTCAGCAGCTATCGAGTGGAAGGCTTCGAATCTACAAGCAACGACGAGAACGTCGCTCAGAACGTATTTCTGCAAGATTCACACGGCTTCGTCTCCTGTTCAAGGTAAATTCCGCATTTGATATTCATTCGTCCCTGTTTTGATAATTGTATAAATGGCGTTTGTTTCCAAGTTGTAGGTGTTGGTTTGTACTGAAATTTATGAACACATGTTTCTTGTATTTTTGTTTTGTGTGGACTTCCACTGTTCAACGTCCGAAAAATGCTTTATGATTCAATTTTTTTTTATGTCTGTCCAGTACAATAAAATAAACATGAAAGTGAGGTTTTAAGAACCTTTTTTCTAGTTTCAATATATAGCTACAAGTGGTATTGGTTATGTTATTGTTTGGAAGAAATGTTGATTTTGAAAGATTCATCTACTTGTCTATATTTTTTGGCTCTTTTTTAATTGATCTATCCACCAATTTTTTTTTTTTGAATTTTGACTTTGGTTGGAAAAGTGAAGAGAGTTTCATACATTGTTATGTTATTATTCGTTCTGTTTAGAATGAGAATTTGGTTTCCCATCAATTCTCTTGAGCCATTTGAGTTTGGTCATTCGAATTCCTCTCTTCTTCAAAATTTAAAGTTGTGGCACTTAGATACTTGGATTGTTGTTGCGGTAATGGTGTAGACTTGTGATCCAGCATTAAGTTTTAATACCTTACTTACTAAATATTTATTATATTAAAAAATATATTATATAAAAATAAACGATTATATATGCACGCAATGCGTGCAGGTGTGACTAGTAGATATAATGCATGAGATTTTTGATCTCATTTAAATTGTAGTGTACATAAAATTGCCTGTTAAAGACAGTAATGAACGTGAAGGATATATGATGCATCATCCAATTATTTATTTCCTGCCACATAACTTATAAATTGATCCTAATTTGAAGCTTCATTATACTTTGTCGGGGAATTATATTTTTGATCCAGTAACTTGAACATTTTCAATTTTGATTCAGTTGTCGGTCAATTCATTAACTGAGTGCACTTTTTTTTTTTCAATTTTAGTCCATTTCAACGTAGTGTTGATGAGACATCGATCACATCAGCAATACCTATTGCCACATCATCAATTTTTGATGGGCATTATATTTATCAGTTATATCATCATTTTGGGCGTCATGTCAACACTCCAATTAAAAGAGACTAAAATTGGAAAAAATTACAAATTAGTACACTGAGATTACTAACACCGTGAATTAACCGATAATAGGACCAAAAATAGAAAACGCGCAACTTACATTACATGAAATGTAATTTTCCCAACTTTGTTGGACCCAATGGTAATGTCAAGTACATTAAACGCAATTCAAAATGGATTATTAAAATTGTAATCATGTCAGTAACATGTTGTCTAGAAAAGAAAAGATTGTTCTAAAAATGCAGAATTCACTACGTTCTCTTGTAGACTATCATACCCCCTTTGGTTTAGAGTACTAATAATTAATTCATCATCATCAACAAACGTAGAAGCCTACAATGAACATAAAAAAAATGAAACCCTGATGAGGAGGAAGAGACAAAGAAGCTTTGGACGCGTAGAAATAGTAGTAAGGATGTGAAAAATTCAGCTGCCCCATGCCCGGCGGCATCTGGCTGCCTGGATTGTAAACATAAACCGAAGGTGGAGGAATTGCACCGATCCACGAAATGTATGACGGTGGGGGAGGACTTTGAGGGGCTGGTGGCGGCGTCGGAGGAGGTAAATCGAAGTAGTAGGGTTGAGGCGGCGAGTGGTTATGGTGCACTGGTGGTGGTGGAGGAGGAGGATACGGTGGTTTTGGAGTCGATGGTGGCGTGGAGCATATGACAGGGCAGGTCTCGCAGTCGCTGATGCATAGCAAACTAGACGATGGGGTGCCTGCTGCTGTTGCTTGGCCGTTGGAACATGTTATGAAGAGAAAAACAAACCATTTTATTGTCAAGAATGCAGCAATATAATGGTTTTTCATTTGGAAGTTAAAGCAGTATTTTGTTTGGTGCGACTCATTACCTTGCACTATGAATTTATAGAAGCCAATGCGTAGATTATAATCTAAAAACATGGAATAAGCACTTTATCATATTCTTTCATCTTCTACTAAAGTATTGTTTGTGATGTCAAAAGTTTGGTTCCGCTATTAAAAAGATTATTATAATGGAGATAATATTTTAATTGAATCTATAATGTTGATTATAGATTCATATATCAAATTGGATTGTTGAAGTGATTGGTGATAGTATTTAATGAGCTCATAGTCATTTGAAAAAAGTGAGATTTGTGATTATTAAAATATATATATTTTTTCATATGTTCGTAATGGGAAAGCACCAACTTAATTTGTTCCACGGTCTGTCTATGCTTGTTGTGTTGGATATGCTTTTCTTGTGGGATGGATGACTTTTAATCCCAAGTAAAGAATTTTTGGTATTGCTTTGCAACCTTTGTTAGTAACCGATGGTTTCTTTCTAATGTTTATTTAGTGGTCCATTAAATCCCACATTCAATTTTTCACTTCATCTCTATGTCATAACAGATGGAAACTAGGCTTTTGATGGTATGAGTCTAGCCTATAAATACTTTATTTTTGGTCTCTAAACCTACAATCTCTTTCAGTAACAATACACCATCTAAAGTAGATTGTGAAGGTTTAGAAGAGCCCATAAACCATAAAAACGAAGTCTACATTTTATTTCGTATTTGATCTAATAAAACATTTTTAGATCATGAAGAAATACTTACAGTTGGTATCAAAACTTGATTTTGCCTCTGCCTTCATGTTCTTGCTCAATTCAGTGGCTTAATTAATTTTTTCTAAAATTTTAAAATTTTGGTTTTGATGAAAAATAATGTTAGGAATCATTATGAAATAGATATCTAACATTTTTGGAGTTTTTTTTAAAAAAATCGAAACTTTGGTGTCCAAAAAGCATGGAATCATCAGGTCCTCAGGTGGGTTAAAAATGGGTCGGCTAAAGGTTAGGGACGATGACTCTATATATTTTGTTTCAGAAACAAAACAATAGAGAAGAAAGTAAGTAATTGAAAGTAAGGAATCTAAGTATTTTTCCGTAAAAAGAAGGGACACATGAAGAAAGATTGCACCAAATTCAAGAAATGGCTTGAGACAAAGATAAAACAATCTCATTTGTATGTTATGAAGCTAATATGGTTGATGTTATTCATAACATATGGTGGATTGATTCTGGTTCTACAATCCATATTTCGAATACCTTGCAGGGTATACAAAACCTAAGGAAACTAGTGGAAAGTGAGCAATGCATTTATTCAGGAAACAAAATGCGCTCACATGTGGAAGCTGTTGGAACATGCAATCTAGTTTTAAACAGTGGTTTTGTTTCGAATTTAGAAAAGACATTTTATATTCATAGTTTTCTAGGAATTTAATTTCAGTTTCAAGACTCGTACCCTTTGGTTATTCCTTTAAGTTTTCAGAAACATCTTTCAGTCTATATTTATAAATCTGATCTTGTTGGGAATGGTACATTGTCTGATGGGCTTTTCTCTATTGATTTACAAAATAATGCCACGTATAATACTATGCATGTTTACATTGGTATGAAACGATGTGTTATGAATAAGGATTCCTCTATTTTGTGGCACTGGAGATTGGGACATATCTCCATAGATAGGATTAAGAGATTAGTAAATGATGGAGTACTTAGTGCTTTGGATTTTACTGATTTCAGTACTTGTGTGGACTGCATTAAAGGAAAGCAGACCAACAAGTTCAAGAAAGGTGCTAAGAGTAGTACAAACATATTAGATATTATACATTCAGATATTTGTAGTCCAGTAACGGACTCGCATGGTCCTAATACTTCATCTCTTTCATTGATGATTATTCGTGATATATGTATATCTACTTGCTTCATAATAAGAACGAAGTACTAGACACCTTTAAAGTTTTTAAGGCCGAAGTAGAGAAACAATGCGAAAAGAAAATTAAAATCGTAAGAACAGATAGAGGTGGAGGATATTATGGTTGATACCTTAGGATGGACAAGCACATGGTCTATTTGCGAAGTTTCTTCAAGAACATGGGATAATTGCCCAATACACCATGCCTGGTTCTCCGGATCAAAATGGTGTCGAAGAAAGAAGATACCGAACTTTAATGGACATGGTGAGGAGTATGCGAAGTAACTCCAAGATTCCTAAATCCTTGTGGATTGATGCTCTTAAAACGGCAGTGTATATATTAAACCGAGTTCCAACTAATGTTGTCAAAAGACACCATTTGAATTATTCAAATTTTGTAAACCGAGTTTACGCCCCTGTCTGAAGTAAGAGTTTATAACCCACAAGAAAAGAAACTAGACCCAAGGACCATTAGTGGGTATTTCATTGGATACGTCGAAAAGTCTAAATGTTATATATTATATTGTCCATCTCATAGAACTAAGATTTTGGAATCAAGAAATGCGAAGTTTCTTGAGAATGACTTGATTAGTGGGAGCTATCGATTCCAAGACTTTGTTTTTGAAATGAATCATATTGATGCTCAAACTTCAAATTCAAGTGATAGACTGATTCTCATTCGCAACACTCCTCAAGTTCAAACGGGTGTTGGACAACCAATCATTGAAGTTCCACAACTTGTTGATAATATTCCAATAGATCAAGATGTTCAAGAATTGCAAGAAATTACTGAACATCCTGTTGAACAACATGATTCTCAGGAAAATGTTGATACAACATTAAGAAGATCTACTAGAGTAAGGAAATCAGCAATACCTAGTGATTATGTTGTGTATTTGCAAGAAGCAAACTATAATATTGGAGTCGAAAATGATCATGAAACGTTTTCACAAGCCATGAGTTGTAAAGAATCAAGTTTATGGTACGATGCCATGAAAGATGAGTTGAATTCTATGGCATCTAATGGAGTATGGGATCTTGTTGAGTTGCTTGATGGTGTAAAAGCCATATGATATAAATGGGTATAAAACAAAGAAAGACTCATTGGGCAACATTGAAAGATATAAATCAAGACTCGTTGCTAGAGGATTTACTCAAAAGGAAGGAATCGACTACAATGAGACTTTCTCTCATGTATCAAAGAAAGATTCACTTCGTATTATCATGGCATTAGTTGCACAATTCGATTTGGAGTTGCAACAAATGGATGTGAAAACAGCCTTTCTAAATGGAGATCTAGAGGAAGATGTTTACATGAAACAACCAGAAGGATTTTCTTGTAGTGGTAGTGAGCAATTGGCGTTCAAGCTCAAGAAATCAATATATGGATTGACACAAGCTTCCCCTCAGTGGTATTTGAAGTTTCATGATGTTATCTCTTCATTTGGATTTGTAGTGAACATTATGGATCAATGTATATACCAAAAGTTCAGTGGGAGTAAGAGTTGTTTCCTTATTCTGTATGTGGATGACATTTTACTTACACCAAATGATAAGGGTTTGCTACATGAGGTGAACAATTTCTCTCTAACAACTTTGATATGAAAGATATGAGCAATGCTTATTATGTCATAGGCCTTAAGATACATAGAGACGGAATTCAAGGAATTCTGGGCCTCTCAAGAGACCTATATCAACAAAGTTTTAGAGAGATTTCGGATGAAAGATTGTTCACCAAGTATAGCTCACATTGTGAAGGGTGACAATTTCAGTTTGAACCAATGTCCGAAAAACGATTTTGAAAGGAAACAAATGAATAACATTCCTTATGCTTCTGCTGTTGGAAGCCTAATGTATGCTCATGTCTGCACAAGATCTGACATGCCATTTGTTGTTGGGATGTTAGGAAAATATCAGAGTAATCCAGGTATGGACCACTGGAGAGCTGCAAGAAAGTAATGAGGTACCTTAAGGGGACCAAAGATTACATGCTTATGTATAGACGGACGATAATATGGAAGTAATTGGCTACTCTAATTCAGACTTCGTTGGCTGTGTTGATTCACGAAAATCAACATCAGGATACATTTTTATGTTTGCTGGTGGAGCTGTATCTTGGAGAAGCACAAAGCGGACATTGATTGTTACTTCCACTATGGAAGCTGAGTTCATATCTTGTTATGAGGCTACATCGCATGTATATGGATGAAGACTTTCATTTCTGGACTTAGAGTCGTTGATTCCATGCCTTTGAAAATGTATTGTGATAATTCGGCTGCAGTTTTATGGCTAAGAATAATAAAAGTGGTAGTCGAAGCAAGCATATTGATATCAAGTATCTGGCCATAAAGGAACGTGTTAAAAAGAAAACATTGGTTATTGAACACGTTAGTACCGATTTAATGATTGTTGATCATTCGACAAAAGGCATGCCACCACTAAAATTTAAGGATCATGTAGAAAGAACGAGACTTGGTTCCTTTATGTAATTTTCGTTGTAAGAATAAATGTTTGTGAAACTCTGTTTGTGATATTTTCTCATATTTTGACTTGTGTACCATTTATTTTGAGAAATATCATTGATGTTTGGACCTTGAATAAAAATACGGTTTATTCATTGAGTAATATGGGCTAGTATATGAGAAACACGATGCATTGTGATACATGGAAGATAATACTCGTATTTTGAGAACCTATCACCATGAATATATGGACCAAGTCGGAGAATATTAGTAACCGATGGTTTCTAATGTTCATTTACTGGTCCATTAAATCCCACATTCAATTTTTCACTTCATCTCTTTGCCATAACCGATGGAAACTAGTCTTTTGATGGTATGAGCCTAGCCTATAAATATTTCATTTCTGGGTCCCTAAACCTACAATCTCTTTCAGTAACAATACACCACCTACGGTAGATTGAGAAGGTTTAGAAGAGTCCCTAAACCAGAAAAACGAAGTCTAACCGTGAGCATCAAAGCAACATTTTATTCCACATTTGATCTAATAAAACATGTTTAGATCATGAAGAAATACTTACAACCTTCACGAAATTGCTCCAACACATCTCAGCTTTTGCTTACTATTAACCTCTCTAAAATCCTTTACTTTCCTTGTCACTCTCTTGCAATCGAAGCTTTAACCATACCACAACTAATTTTGATTTTTTAGGACTTAATTATGTATTGCCAGGATAGTTCAACACCTTACATTATGTCTCCTGAAAATCTTGTTCCTTTGGCTATAACCAGTATTTAAGATCCTTGAATTGGAAGACTAAAGATTCAGTCTAACGTGGCAGATCAAGAAGCCCCTTCGAGCATTAGGCTCCACCTCCCTTAGAGCTCATCCGAGGCAACATTACCGAATTTGATCAGGCTTGCAGGATAGGGGTGTCTACGAGTTAGTCGATTCCATGTCATTGGAAAATAGAGATGGTTGAATTTTGAAGATCTTAATGTGGATGACGAGATCAGTGACAATGTTTAGAAACTTCTTGAAGGTCCATAGAACTCTGTATATGAAAGAATCAAATCGTTGGATGAAACTTGTGAAGCTTGGAATAAACAAATTTATTGGTGGGTCAGATCAGTTAATCCTTGCTAGATGATGAAAAAAGGTTGGTTCCTCCTCCGACTCACCAGAATTTTATGTAAATATCGTCAGGCTAAAAGTTTTGATGCAAGAAGGGATAGGAAGGAGGTCCATCTTGCTTGTAATAAAGAGTTTTGGGACACCAATACATAGCTGATTGTAAAGCTTGGTTTACAACTTGCATTTTGTATGATTATTTTTGTTTGAAAAAATCATCAATGATTAATCCTTCTCTTCGAAACATCTTGTTTATCATATTGTATTGTGATCATTCAACAATAAGCAAAGCACAACAGTTCATTCATGAAAATGCATCATCAAAAAAGGAACACAACCAAACCCAAAAACCACACCCCACAACGACACAACCCATCAAAATACAAAGACATTATTTATTCCTCTAACCCCAAAACCATAGCAGCAGTGATTACCCTCTGTTCAAGCAATTTTAACCTCAATAGTCTTGGGCTTCTTCGGCTCTGGCGGAGGCAATTTCTCCACAGTAACAGTCAGCACACCGTCATGGCACACAGCCTTAATCGCGTCGGTATTCGCATTCTCCGGTAACACAAATTTCCGCATGAATTTTCCGACCCTTCTTTCCATCCTCACGTACTTTCCTCCTCCATTCTCCTCCACTCTCTTCCTCTCGCCGCTGATTAGCAATACATTCCCATCCTCCACCTGCACCTTGATGTCGCCGGATTTCAGACCCGGCATATCGATCACAAAGGTGAAGGATTTGGGATCTTCCTTGATATCCGCCGGAGTGGCTGCCATAGCATTGGCGTCACGGTAGTAGGTCCTGGTGGGTGCGCTGATCGACTTGTTCATATCGGAATCCTCCACTTGGTCGAGCAAGTGGAAAAGTGGGGAGTCCAATCCAAGAAATCTTATATCCATTCAAGCTGAGTTGATGATTTTGAAATCTGCTGCTGAAAAGATAACTAAAAAACTCGCAATGTCGAATAGAGAACGATAGATCGTGCGTTTATATAATGCAAACGGTGTGGGGAAGAGAGGTGAAGCTTCGAGAACAAACTTGAAAGTTTCTAGCGAGTGGAGGCCGTTTCTAGAATTGTCAAGAAAAAGTTAAATGGGCTGGATACGGATCCTGATGCATGATGGACCTAAGTAGCGCCTATTATTTTACAGAGAACTTCGGATCAGCGTCAAGCGAAAAATATTTTTTGGGTTGGTCCAAAAAAACTTGCTTTTATATAAATATTTCACGTTGAAATAACAAAAATAATCCAATGTAACAGTTACGTGCAACTGTAGGTTTACGTGCACTCATTACATGCATAGCCATCACAATCACGTGCACCGCGAGCACAAATTACGTGTATCGCCATCACAATCATGTGCACCGCCATCATAAATCAGACAGTGATTTGAGGAACGCCCCTGGGTGCTGGTGGGATGTCGGAGAGCTCAAATTTCACAAGTAAGTTGTAATATTGTGTTCTTGTTCTTTCACCTTCGAAAATCTAAATCAGTACACCGGGTTGATTATCATAGTATATTGAAAAGATTTTCTCTTTCTTGGTGGAATGGTTGTGTTTCTTGAAATCAATACAGTCATAACTCCTCCAGCAGTCTCCAAACCAAGGGACAAAGGAGTAACATCCAAAAGAAGTAAATCTTGAACTTTTTCATTGCCTTCACCACTCAAAATCAATGCTTGAAGCGGCACCATATGCAACAACTTCGTCGGGATTAATGCTCTTGCAAAGCTCTTTTCAATTAAAGAAATCCTTCAACAACTACTGGACCTTCGAAATCCTAGCCGAGCCACCAACAAGCACAACATCATGAACACTGCTCTAATCCATATTCGCATCCATCTGACAATTCTCAACCGGTTCCATACACTTCCTGAATAAATTGTAAGGCACCAAGTAATATCACGATTACTCACTCGATCATGACGTGGAAAATTTGAAATTTTTGACAGGAAATCCAATAAATTTGTTTCTCCAATTTATACATGGTCACCACACCCTTATATTGAGATTCCTTCAACTAATATTTCATTAACTTGCACAAGTTTCCAAGTCATTACAAAATTAAATGAGTATTTCAAAAAAATAGTATTCGTGTCTCTAGTATCGACATCAGAATAATACATTAACAATTTTTATACCAAAAAAATTGGCCAACAAAAACATGACTATATAAGTTCTATGTTCCTAGTCATGACATCAATCCCAAAATGATCTTCTGATTCTCTTCTATGCATGACAATCATGTCACTCCCATGTCCTCCAAAAGTCTATCTCACCACCTATTCCTATAGGATAATTCCCACATAGGATGAGTACACCAACAATATCCATAATCACAATGAATAAAATTACAGATTTAAAACAATAAAATGTAATAACACTTTCTGTACACAGTGGATCCACACTTGATCTTGTAAATTGTCCATGTCCTCAACATAAATATTCCACAGAATATAATTCCATTTCAATACACATTTCGATATACTCATGGCTAATATAATTATGGTACCATAATACTCCCTGTCATTAACATAGTGGTCCAATAATATTCATCGCTAATACTATAGTGGTCCAATAATGCTAATCACTAATAACATAGCAATCCAATAATGCTCATCGCTAATAACATAACATTCCAATAATACTCATCACTAATATAATAGTGGTACCATAATACCCATCGCTAATAACATAGCGGTTCAATACTACTCATCGCTAATAATATAGCGGTACAGTAATACTTAGCGCTTATTCCATAAGCATTCCAATTTAGCTTAAACAATTAAGCATAACTCAATATAATCACATTGATCATACGTCACTACGTACCTTATGGTCCAATAATATTAAGCTATCCCCCTCTATGTCCAGATGTCTGAGCAGGCTCCACATGAATTCAACAACGCAATAGAAATTCATTATTAATGCCTTCAAATCATAAACTTCACTTCGTTAACATAACGCTTATACTCAATATCATAATCTCAAATCCAAACAATAATCATCTATGGACCAAAAGAATCGTCCCATAAAATTAATGAATATTTTTTTATATTTTTTAAAAGCTATCGATCGATCGGTAGATTGTGAAATTTTCATTTTGGCTACTATCGTGACCAATCGGTCGACGCTGAAACTCGAAACTCACCGTTTTTATCTCCTCAAAACTTCACCCAAACACAACACCAACATCAATATTCAATCAAACACCATAACATGTAATAAATCACATATCCGCACACTTTTAAACCAAAAATCCCCAATAACAACCAACCCAACAATTTTTATCCTTCTACACTTAAACACCAACAATAAACTAAAAAAATCAAGTTCAAACTTCCACAAAATACTTCTAAAGCATAAGAATACACTTACCCCAAGTTTCCTTAATAAAAATCCAAGTTGAATGGAAGTTGAGCACCAAGAAGAGAGGGAGGCCTAGCTTCGAACCAGGGTGGCTTGCTTACCGAACTTGGCACTACTTAAGAGAGCCACCCCTCGGGATAAAGAGAGAATATGCTACCACAAGCATAGAAAAAGAAAATGAGAAATAAATCCGAAGAAAGTAGGCTATTTTAGGGTGTGAAAAGGGGGAAAAGATAGTGATCGGGTGTGTGTGGTTTCTTGTACACCCTAGCACTAACAAGACAATACATATAAAAAATTGCACTTAATTCCCCTCACAAAGTTTTTAATTGCACAAAGATCCTCATACAGCATTTAAATGCAAAATCATCCTCAAACAATTACACTATGATTTTCAACCATACTTGATTTATTCCAATTCCAAGCCTCAAGTTCATTTTACCACAGTTAATTCAATTATTAACATAACATAAAAATTAAGCATCACATAAATCCACATTAAGCTCCTCAAATCTTGCTGATAACAAGTTGGTGCACGTAATTTCAACAAATATGTGATTTGAATATAGTGGTACACGTAATTTTAACAAGTTGATGCATGTAATTTTAACAAGTTGTTGCACGTAATTTTAACAAATTAGTGATTTTAACAATGTGGTGCACAGCTTTTAACAAATTAGTGATTTTAACAAGTTGATGCACGTATTACTAACAAGTTGGTTATTTTAACAAGGTGATGTACGTAATTTTAACAAGTTAGTGCACACAATTTTAACAACTTGGTGATTTTTACATGGTGGTCCACTTAATTTTAACAAGTTGGTGCACGTAATTTTAACAAATTGCTGATTTTAACAAGGTGATGCACGCAAGTTTAACAAATTGGTGATTTTAACAAGTTGATGCATATAATTTTAACAAGGTAGTGATTTTAACAAATTGGTGCACGTAATTTTAACTAATTGGTGAATTTTACAAGTCGGTGCACGTAATTTTAACAAAATGATGATTTCAACAAGTTGGTGCACGTAGTTTTAACATGTTTGTGATTTTTACAAGACGCTGCACGTAATTTAATAAGTTGATGTACGTAATTTTAATAAATTGATGATTTTAACAAGTTGGCGCACGTAATTTTATGAAATTGATGATTTTTCCAAGGTGGTGCATGTAATCTTAACAAGGTGATGCACGTAATTTTAACAAATTGGTGATACAACAAGTTGGCACGTAAGTTTAACAAGTTGGTGCATGTAGTTTTAGCAAATTTGTGATCTTAAAAAGATGATGCATATAATTTTAACAGATTGGTGATTTTAACAAGTTGATGCACACAATTGTAACAAGTTGGTGCACGGAATTTTTAACAAGTTGGTGATTTTTACAAGGTGGTGCACCAAATTTTAACAAGTTGGTGCACGTAAATTTAACAAATTGATGATTTTAACAAGTTTGTGCAGTAATTTAACAAATTTGTTATTTTTACAAGGTGTGCACGAAATTTTAAAAAGTTGCTGTACGTAATTTTAACAAATTGATGATTTTAACAAGTTGGTGCACGTAAATTTAACAAGTTAGTGCACATAATTTTAACCAATTTGTGATGTTAACAAGTTGATGCATGTGACTTTAAGAAATTGGTGATTTTAACTCGGTAGTGCACGTAATTTAACAAGTTGGTGCATGTAAGTTTAATAAATTCTCTTATCAACAACCCAGCAATCACAAACGATGACACCAACAATCCCACCAATACAAAATTCACAATCAAGTTTCTAGATTGCCCGATGTTCGATAAACCATTCATACACAGAAACAATGACTTCATTGTTTAAGGTGGGTTAAAAGCTCGTATAACATTAACTTTTTCCGAATTTGCTTCAAAAAGTTTTTTTTTTAACTAAAGAGATATTTTGACAAACACATAATGTGCAACAAATTTGAAATAACCATTCAATGATAATTGAAGCACAAATGTCCCATAAAAATTGCAAAAAACGCCGTTGAATGTAGCAGAAGGGAACAAACAAATCATGAATCTCAAATCAATCGCTCAATATCGATGAAAGCAATGCAGGAATACGAAAAATACAGAAAAGTTTTCCAAGAAACACCGTAACTAGTTTCTTCAAGTCGTTCCAGACGACTGCAACAACCATAGCTACGGTCGTTCAAGCTGTTTCAGGCGACAATTGCAACAACACATAATTTTTTTTAAAAAAAAAAACTTAGTTATGATGGTTCTTCCGTTCCAGACATGTGCAGGTTTCAAAGTTTTAGGAACAAAAATGTACTTGTTGGAATTATGATTTCTAAACTGGAGCTATTTAATAAAGTTTATGCAAAAGTTGATTTATATGGGAAGAAGATTATTGGTCAGATTTACGGTGGTACTTCACCTGTTTTAGGTATATTCTTTAAAAGGTAAACTAAAACATCAAAAACATAGTTGGAAAATGCACGAAAACAATAGAAATTTTGATAAAAGCACCATATTTTGGCACCCCATTTTTTAGTGATGTTATTTGCATGATCTAATATTGCAAACACTCTATTTTATGAGTAAATTTGGTACACGAAGTAGAATATATACATAAAATATAGTGTAAAATAATATTGGCCTTTTTTCCCCAGGAAGTATTTTTTTTTTTGCATAAATGTATATATCACGACTTTAAATGTGCTCCATTTTGTGTTTAAGCACTCGCCAAGATTCTTGATATCGTCTGGAACGTCAAATAAGTGGCACTACTGAAGTTTGTAGTCGAATAAAATAAGGAACCATGTGTCAAACATAATACAAATCAAGTTTATTTCCATGTTCGCTTCCAAGCTATATCGTTTAGTAAGTTTTTGGATTTTATGTTTTTTAAGTGTGAATTCTACACTCGTAGAAGGATATAAGAATAGAAATAGAGAGTTTTGTGGACTAAAATATTCTGCCCTTTTCTTCATGATAGTAGACGTTTAAATACAAAAAATCTTACCAAATAAAAATCCATTTGATTTCCATGTTCGCTTGCAAGCTATATCGATAATTAAGTTTTTGAATTTTATTTTTTAAGCGTGAATTCTACACTCCTAGAAGGATTTAAGAATAGAAATAGAGAGTTTTGTGGACTAAATTATTCTGTACTTTTCTTCATGATAGTAGACGTTTAAATACAAAAAATCTTACAACTAAGTCCATTACTAATTAATGGGCCATGACCTCCTATTACTATTCAAGGAAAATTTCAAGGCGATACCTTTTAGTGAACAATAATATATCCTAGTCCAGCAAGAAAATATTAGTTCATCTAGGTCCCTTCTTGGTTGAAATAACATCAATAACACCCTGTGCTCCATGTGGTTCAAATGATCCACGTGGTCCAACCAACTTTTAATTTAATTTCATTCTTACACTTTGAAACTTGTTTTTAAGATAAAAGATGCCCCTGTTTACTATTCATTATCTTCTTCATTATGTTATTTTTAAATAGTAGCATCTTATGAACATGTGATCCTTCGGTTTCTGTCATCTTGAGAAGAACTCAAGTGCATACTCTTGCAAAGGACTCACGGTTCATCTTTAAATCTTTCTAATCACAATTCAAAAACCCTTATTCGAAGAACATATTAAAAATAAATAACAGGCCCATCATGCTTCTATATTACAATAAAAATTTAACAAACTGATATATACCATTTTGACTATAACGGCACCGGGTGAGATGGGTTGCAAAGCCACCAGTCGGATAATGACTGCTCCTAGACTGTTTTACGAATGGCTCATCACCATCCAACTTCAAACCCCTCAGGTGAAATTAGTCTACAAGTTATCCAACTCCTTCAGAAATCGCACAACACAACCCTAGTTCATTTTCTACCTTAGGGCATAAGGTATAACCAGATATAAAAAAGATTTAAAGAAATCTTATAGATAGATGGGCAAAAGCCTTTGTTTTATTCTGAAAATACTTATAATATTTATTACATTAACAGATCTCCTCCTGGGAGGAGACTGACTTGTTAGCCTCTCATATGATGATGATGGACTCTAAACACACACTGAAATGAAAGACTGAAATACTACAAATAAAGAAAGAAATTATTACCAAACTATGAAAGTTGATTAGATTACAGCTTGGAGACTACAATATTTATTTGTGAGAAACTATGGAGAATTTCTGATGTCCTTAGCTTTCTCAGTGTCTGGCCTTATATAGGCATGAATCTGGACTTGAAATACGGATTCCAAACTCTTGTTCAAGGTTAAGTGTGCCCATGAGTCCACCTTTATCTCGTGGTCAAGCATCTTTGTATGAGTGCACTACACTATTCTTGTGAGTGGTCCTACCATTTTGGTTTATTTTGGTAATGATAGTGGTCCTCGTCAGAGTCACATGACTCCTGTCTCCCTGTATACCTTAGAAAATTGGCTTTTGCGGTCCGTGTGGGAATCTTCGACGTTTGTCTGTTCCTGCTCTGTCCTCTTTCTTCTGGTCCCTTTTGATAGGGAATCATTTTTTGAACAGTGGCTCCTTTTGCTCTGAGCAGCTTGGGTAGATGTGGTCCTGTCATCTTCCAAAGTGAGCCATGTTGCAGAACTTCCGGCATGTTTCTTTGGTTGTAAGAATCTTGTTATCCCACAATACCTGCCTTTTCTTTTCGAAGATTTCCTCGGCAAATTTCGTGGTATGACTAGTCATGGAGTTCACCTTGAAGGATTCATTTGTTGTTCTCTTGAATATTTTGAATGGATACTTGACTTTGTCAATCTCAATGAGACAGATCCATCCCCATGCTCAATATCGTCTTCTGTGAGTGGGGAAACTAGTATAGTTCCTTCAGGCGGTGGCTTAATCGGATCCACCGCCTTCCAGTTAGGCATCTGCAACTCTATGAAGTGGAAGCTGTGATGAAGGCCTTTTTCCTGTGATTTCTGGGACTGCAGTTAAGAATTTTAGCTCCAGAACAACTCATCTTCCTAGTGTATGGTTATTTTGCCATGAGTCATACACACCCTCGTAGATCCATTCCGTGAACTTTGCAATTTCTGGAAAACTTGGTGTTGTGGGGCTAGGCAGCCAAAGTCAAACCACTCGCATACACTTTCTGGTTTGACACCAGGATGTGTCCACATCCTTGGGTATTTTCCTGACCAATCAACTGTTATTTTCCAAGGAATTACACCCACTCTTATATAGAGTTTCTCCCATGTTTTCTGATATTCCTGCAAAAAGGGAACTGGGGAAACCTTAATCTCATTAGTATTAACCTTAGACTTGCCTGTCCATGGCCTGAGATTAATCTCTTCCTCATTAACCCATGAGGTGTTGGGTTGCCTTGATTCTTCAGATATCCTAGATACATGGGAATTAAATTTCCTTCCTTATCTTCCTCGAAGGGATCAATACTATGACTCGTATGGGTGGTATTTGAATCCCCACACCAGTTGATGAGTCTGGCTCTCGTAAACACGACTTTAGCTTCGTCGTCGAAGCATTCCGTCGGAGGGGAATATAAAAACTGTCCCATAAACATGTGTGAGCCTGCATAGTAGCCTTTATTGCATGTTGGACCTTCGCGAGATCAAGTTCCTGAACTTGACCCGCAACCTGAGCATTATCACAAGGTCGTTGATCTGCTTGTCTAGCTCCTCTAGACTTTCTCGAAGGTACTTTGATCTCGTTGGATTGGCTTCACACATCCATATCTTGTTAAGAAATCTGCAAGAATATTTTTATCAGATTTCACAATGACAATTCATAATCATATTGACATTCAGCTTGCCATCTTAAAAGTCTAGCCTGTTAGGATCGGGCTGGAGTGTTTAGAGGGGGGGGGGTGAATGAGCACTCCTTTAAAATTAATCCTTATTGATTTCTCTCGGGTTAGTGAGTGAAATCTATTTCTTAATCAACTTCTGAGTAGAACAGACCACTGAATATGAAAGTGCGGAACGGTCTGTTCTTGACTAATAAGAACGGCTTGATGGCTTAATAAGTGTAACTCAATACGGAATGAAAATAGACAAGATATGTTTCTGGAAGTTCGAAGGAAAATCCTTCTACGTCTCCCCTTCTTCCAATCAAGGAAGGATTCATTAGAAGACTTTGAGTAATACAACCACTTGTACAACCCCGATTCAGCTTGATTTATCCCACTACCAGACTGAAACTCCTACTCTCTCGATTTGTTCAGACACAAGCTGTCTGACAGTTACAGTTGAATCTCACTCTTCTATCTTAGTACAAATGATCGCTTCGTTTTTGTACAAAAGATATTTCAAAGAATGGTGTGAAGCGATTCTATCGCAAGTGCACGGTTGTCAAGTTTTAGTATAGTGAAAATTAAGTACGGGTTGTCGAATCCACAGGGACTAACGTATAAGTACCAAATAAGATTAATAAAATTTTATTTAGCCTACGATTTAAGAAGTTTGATTAACTAGACTAAAGAATAAAGATTTAAACTAGAAATACTGAATAGGATGGTTCCGGAAATGCAAAGGTAAGTTACTCGAGAAAATTACCGAGCTCGTCGTTCAATCATGTTATCTTTAATGATTCAATGGAATTCTCAAATTATCAACCAATTGATTTTAAAGGTGACCGGTTTTCGATATTATTCGATACACTCTCTCGAGCTGTAAAGAAACTAACGATAAATTAGAATAAGTCACTCTCGTGCACCTATTTACTAATTCAAAGTTGCATAGATTACCAAAACCTTATAACTCTAAATCTCTCGATTCCAAGTTCTCACGTATGCGATATCATCTCTCGATCTCAATCGTAACATACATCATAAATTAATGGAGCGTGTTACAACGTTATCTCTCGATCTCGGCTGTAACCCTCAAATTCAATCAAAGCTAGCTAGACTTTGATCTACACAAGCAATTAATTTATGAACAATAACAATCAATGCACTCAAATACCAATGAATCAATAATCAACCACAACGAAACTAAAACTCAATAATATAAACTAAATTTAATTCAAATCAAATACATAAGAGTTTTATTGTCTCTCGACCTCAAAAACATCAAATGGAATTGAAAATCAAATAAATTAAAGTTTAGAAATACGATAAACGGTGGATGAATCCGTGCGTTGCACCGTGATTTCTTCTCTTGTTCCTTCCTTGCACTCCGGAATTGATTGGCTTTGACTCGGACGAAGAACCGGAACAACGGATCTCCTTGGCGGCGGCTGGGCGGCGGCTAGGGTTAGAAATCTTGTCTGGTATCGTGCTCTCTTGGAATGAATCCAAATTCCCGCTTAAAACCCCCACAATCACGATAAAAAAGGAAAATAAAATCTTCAGGATTTTGCGTCTCGATCGATCGGAAGGTTTTCTCGATCGATCGGCGCATTGTTCATGCCAGCTTTTGAAACTCACTGTCTCGCTCGATCGATCGAGATTTTCCACCGATCGATCGAGACTTTAATAAAATTTGCTCTGGAGTCACTGCCTCGCTCGATCGATCGGAAATTTGTACCGATCGATCGAGACTTGAAATTCTTTGATGCTCAACTCTCTGCCCGGCTCGATCGATCGAGAGTAAATCTCGATCGATCGAGATTCCGAAAATCTCATTTCCTAAATTTCAGTTCTTTCTCGCCTCGATTTCGCCCGTTATCTTCATATTGGCTCATTTCTTCCACTTCCGATCTATTTTCCTGAAACAAACGAATAAACACCAAAAAGCATAATATCATCCAGGAAAAAGAACGGAAAGTAGGAATAATTTACAGTTAAAAACACTCAAAATCTAAGCCTATCAACAAATACAAAAGACAGAATGATTTTGTCTATGCACACAATGATCCTATGAAGATCAAATATTACAATATGCTGTGCTTATGAAAACTTTGATCAGACTGGTAAGATGAATATCTTTTAATAACTGTTCTGCTCAAGAATGTCTTGACTTGTAAGCTTGTGTTGTTTTTTGTTTCTTGATTGATCAGTAGTATCTCTTCGAGCACTCTAGTTGCATCCTTATATAGTTGTTTATAGCAACGACACTATTTCCTTTTCTGTGCAACTCTTGATTCTGTTCATTCTAAGCTTCAGTCTTCTTCTTTTAGGCACTTTCCCTTCTGGTCTGTGCTTTCGGCGTCTGTCAGGTAGACTCTTCTTTGTCTACTTGCCTTTTAAGGTAATCTTCAGTTTGTGGTCTTTTTCAGCATTAATTGCATCATTAAATGCTTCAATAAATAGCCATTAATGATTCGGACTGAAGAACAAAGCTTATCCAACTTTGTCTGCACTGATCTGATCTTCATTGAGCTGATCTCATGCTTCGATCTGGTTAGACTGGTTTGCATCGATCCGTTCTGATTTTGCGATAGACCATATCGGTCTGATCTGCTTTGACATGGTTTCATGGCTTGATCGGTCTGATCTGTTTTGTCATCTTTAAAATCCAGAACTACAAATTCCCCCTTTTTGATGATGACAAAACCTAGCTTCTATGTCCTCTTATACAGTCTTTTAAAAGCTTTGAAGAGTATTCTTGCAGATCAATTAAATCTTCTCGTTCAAAATAAATGAACACTGTAAGTTGTAGTTCAGATCGATTAAGTCATTTTGTTCAAAATAAATGAACTATTCAAAATAAATGAATAAGACTTAGATAAGTGATTGAAAGCTCTGATTTTATTGATAAGTCTGATGAATACATTTACATGTCAGACTCATACAAACATCTACTTCTTCGCTGAGGACTGCTGAGCTGGCTTGAAATCTTTTTTCTTTTCCCCCTTTTTGTCAGCAGCAATCTCCTGAAGGAAATCTACTATCTGCGTGAGCTGAGCGCAAATAGCATCCAGACGAGTGTCTTGAGCAAGGAAGGATTTAGCGACGGAAGTCCTAACTTCAGTAGCCATCTCGATCTGTTCTTTTCTCAAGCTGTTTTTGTATGAAGCTTGCTGAGAGAACAGGTGATTCAGTCCATGTTGAATACCGCTTATGCTAGCCACCATCTTGTCTCTGAAGGATTCAAAGTCCAAATGTGTGGACCTTTGACTTTGATGAACTTTTCTTACTTTTTGAGAGAGAAAGAGACAGTTGTCAGAGAGTTGTTGAAGAAACTTGGCTAGAGATGAGGCTTCATCAGTGAGATGGTCCGGAGAGTGATCAGAAGGTGACGCAGTCAGATCAACTTCTGCCTCAACTGGTACGAGTGTAGAAACAGCAGATTGGCATATATCGGATTGGATCATTTTAACTAAATCCGTAGAAAATTCTTGCATAAAAGCCAAATCTGAAGCATACTGATCTGGAGGAGTGATAGGTCGAGTAGGCTCCTCATCCTGTATAGCTGCAACAATTGTTGACACCACTAGATCCAGATCGACGGAATCTGGCGAGACAACTGTTGGAGGTGCGTCTTGTGGACCGGTCTGAATATGAGAGACTGAGGATGCCAGAGAAATGGAAGTCATTGGAGAATCCAGCAAGACATCCATTGCTTCAGTCTATGCGGCAGACGGAGCATTGGTCAGTGGCTGCTCCGCTGTTTCAGAAATAAGTGGCTCAGAGAGTGGATCTGCCACAGTCTTGCTTGCGGTGGGGTGATCTGGGCTGGGAACAGGAGTGGATATGTTGAGCTGCTGTCGTTGAAAGCAAACAGCCAGGTGGAGAGTATGAATGTCCATCTCCAGTTGAGTAATGACAGCACTGTCATCTTTGGCAGTCGGACTGGTGGCATCAAAATTCGCCTTTTTGGCTGTAATAAGCAAATTTGCCAGCCTTAGCCTGTGATTAGCCCGGAACAGCTCCTTGCGATGTATCGCAATCCACACGTCATCTATTTCTGTCCCTTGTAGGAGTTCGTGTTCCATTTTGTGGAGCCGCTTGAGCTTGCCGAAGAACAGACCAAAGTGGTTGACTGTTCTGTATTCGACCCATTCATCGAATACAACAATAAGCTCCTTCACTTTGTCTTCGACATCTTCCATGGCAATGTCAATTGCAGTTTGAGTGGCTGATTTTGGTTTGGAAGAGACGAGCTTAGCTAGGATCGCTTTCCCTTTTCCAACGGTAGCCGATGGCTTAATCCCTGATTGGGTGTGGTCCCCCAATCTTTTATAACAATTCCCTTGACCACAGGGGTAGTGGAGGGAACGCGGATGGTGACCCTAGGTACAGTGGTTGGAGCTTTGGAAGGTTGAGTTTTAGAAGGTTGCGGTGGAGCTTGGGTTGCAGGAGTGGCTTTTGTTGAGGGTAAGATGGATATGGGTTTGGGATTTAAGGTCGACAGTGGCTTGGTGATCTGGGTTCTTGGCTTCTTTGGAAGAGGTTTGGTTGGGGATGAAGTAGCAGAAGCAGACTGAGGTTTGTCTGAATCAGTCTGGACTGTTAGTTTGCGCTTGACTCTGGTCTTTCTTTCAGCAGCCTGTTCCTGTCCCATTTCGATCTTCACAGCCACCATATCAGAGGGAGTGGGTGGAGCACCTTTGGACTTGAACAAGGCCAGACCCTTGGGGTTAAGAATCTTGTAGGGATTGAGTGCTGAAGGCTTCCCCAGCTCGATGTCGATTGTCTCCAAGACCTTGCTGAGAGGAACAGCAAAGCAGACAACCTGTTTTGCTGCAATGACTGTTTCCAGCAAGACTCCAAACAAGATAGTGGATCAGTTCATCTTTTGTCCGGAATGAATAGCAGCCATGGCCCTGAATTTCTATGGGTTACTGCATCATAGCTTCCGGCTTTGCCCAGTAATGGCTTACTAACGATATCACATAAGACTTGAAAATGGAACAGCGTTTCTTTCTTCTTGAAAGATGGCTGCAGATTCTGGCCAAAGACGAATACTCTGCCCTGAAAACTTTCAAGGGTGGCCTGAGGGATGTGGCCAAAATCAGACAGTCCGGTGGTAGGAAGACCAAAGGTCTTTGACAGCGTTGTATGAGAAATGTCGATAGATTTGCCCTTGACGGAGGTGAAAATGAACGTTTTGTGAGAAACAACATTGGCGAACAGATAGAGAGTTGTGAGTGATAGTTGCCACATTCCAGAAAATTCCTTAGCCCTGGGGATTCTAAGGATTGAACATAGATACCATTTCTGGATCTTCAGCCCTGTAAATTGCATCAAACTCAACAGATAGAGAGTTGTGAGTGATAGTTGCCATTTGAGTAAGTTTTGAAACTGTAAAGAAGATCGAAGGATTTGGAAGATATAAACAGACAGCAGTAATTTGTAAAAAGTGAAATGTAAGTGAGATGTATAGCCTGCTAAATAGGAGATATACGTCACATGTTTGTATCTCGATGACTTATATTTAAATAGTTCAAATTTAACGGACAAGATGAGAGAATAGTAAGGCGGTTAAATTTCGATCAGTCCGGGCTGTTAAAAAGTATGACTATGTTAAAGACAGGTCGTTTTTTTTTTTTTTTGAACAAACAGATCATGGGATAATATCATATTAACAGAGATCGATCTAAAAGTCCGGACCGGTCTGTGTCTTTCAGACTATTGCATTATCGATCTGTGCTAACACTAAGTCTTTAAAACAAAATTAATAAAATGCCTAATATATTAAGATAAGTCTATTAGGCCAAGAATTTGACGGAAATAATTAAACTTAGCCTCAGGGAGTGGTTTAGTGAAGATGTCTGTTGCTTGCTGGTCTGTTGATACATGCTCAATCCGAATCTCCTTTTTGCCAACATGATCTCGAATAAAATGATGTCTGATATCAATATGCTTTGTTCGAGAGTGCAAAACTGGATTATACGTTATAGCAATTGTACTTGTGTTGTCACAAAAGATCGGAGACTCAGCAGCTTGAATGCCATAGTCTCTGAGCTGATGTTGAACCCAGAGCATTTGAGCGCAACAGCTTGCAGCGGCAAGATATTCTGCCTCAGCTGTAGATGTGGCAATTGATGTTTGCTTCTTGCTAAACCACGAGATCAATCTTTCACCTAGAAATTGACAAGTTCCACTGGTGCTCTTGCGATCGATCTTACACCCTGCATAGTCAGCGTCTGAATATCCAATTAAACTAAAATTTGAATCTTTGGGATACCAGAGACCAACGGTCTGAGATCCTTTTAGGTATTTAAGATTGCGCTTAGCGGCAATATAGTGGGCTTGCTTGGGATCAGACAGAAATCTAGCACACATGCAAACTGAAAACATAATATCAGGCCGGCTCGCTGTAAGAGATAATAGCGATCCGATCACTCCTCGATACATTGTTACCTCAACTGCCGTTTCCCCTTCGTCTTTATCTAGCTTGATTGAATGACTCATTGGAGTTAATGCAGTTGAACAAATCTCCATTCCGAATCTTTTGAGTAGCTCTTTGGTATACTTGGTTTGATTGATGAAACTACCATTGCTGAGCTGTTTGACTTGGAGACCCAGGAAGAATGACAGTTCTCCCATCATACTCATCTCAAACTGTCCCTGCATTAACTTAGAGAATTTCTCGCAGAGTTTGGGGTTAGTTGACCCAAAAATAATATCGTCAACATAGATTTGAACTAACAAAGTATGTTCCCCCTTAATAAATTTAAATAAAGTTTATCCACTGAACCGATCTGAAAGTCGTGGTCCAGAAGAAATTGAGACAGAGTATCATACCATGCATATACTGTTGTATTCAGTAGGTATACATGATCTGGAAACGAGTGGTTTTGAAATCCAGGAGGTTGCTCAATGTAGAATTCCTCCTGAAGTTTAGCATTTAGAAATGCACTTTTTACGTCTATTTGATATACTTTGAAGTCTTTAAAAGCAGCGAATGCGAGAAATATTCGGATGGCTTCAAGTCTGGCGACTGGTGCAAAAGATTCATCGAAGTCGATTCCTTCTTCTTGTCTAAAGCCTTGTGCCACCAGTCTGGCCTTGTTTCTAACCACCACACCATCTGCGTCTAGCTTGTTTCTGAAGACCCATCTGGTTCCAATAACAGGCAGACCACTCGGCTTGGGGGTTAATATCCAGACTTGATTTTGTTCAAATTGGTTAAGCTCTTCTTGCATGACCTCTATCCAGTTATAATCAGTCAAAGCTTCATTTATCTGTTTGGGTTCCAGATTAGATATAAAAGCGGCGTGAGTGAACTCATCCATCATCTGTCCTCTGGTTCTTATGGGTGCAGAAGGACTTCCAATCACTAGATCAGGTGGATGCCTTTTTGTCCAGCAATAGCTTGATTCGGGAATATCTGGTCCTGATGGATTAGCAGTTGTAACATTGTCAGCATCTGCCTTAACATTAGAGTTCAAAACCTCCGGATCAGCTCGATCTAGAAAAACTTCAGTGCCTTGATCCGATCTATCTGGTACTTTAGGTTCCGGTGGATTGTCTCTTGATCTATTAGCTACAATCTCATCATCACTATTAGCTTCGAGATGGATATTTTCCATCTGATTTTGAATTAATTCCTTGTTGTCCTTAATACACAAGGATTCATCAAACACTACATGAACTGATTCTTCTACAGTCAAGGTTCGATTATTGAAGACACAAAAAGCTTTACTAATAGATGAATATCCTAGGAATATTCCATTATCTGACTTAGCTTCGAAAGCTGTAAGATGATTCTTACCATTATTGTGAACGAAACATTTGCAGCCAAATACATGAAAGTGAGAGATAGACGGTCTGTTACCTGTTCATACTTCATATGATGTTAGATTTAACTTCTTGTTAATCATGGATCGGTTTTGAGTATAGCATGCAGTACTTACAGCCTCTACCCAGAACTTTTCGGAAATTTCAGAATCTGCAAGCCTTGTCCTTGCTGCCTCCTTAAGCGTTCTGTTCCTTCGTTCTGCAACTCCATTTTGTTGAGAAGTTCGAGCGGCTGAGAATTCATGCTTAATTCATTGGTCTTCTAGAAAGGAGATTCTGATTTGAGAATTCAGTGCCTTTGTCACTTCGAATTCTATCTATACCAGATGATCTCTCATTCTGAACGCGTTTCGGTAGCTTGATCAACTTCGTACCGATCTGATCTTTACTGCTAAAAAATATAGTCCATGTAAAGCGTGAGTAATCATCAATAACAACAAGAGTATACCGCATTCCCCCTAAACTTTTATTGGTATAGGACCAAACAAGTCCATATGTAATAGTTCTAAGCAACGTGAGGAGGATTTGGCATTCTTGTTCTTGAAGGATGATCTGATCTGTTTGCCCATTTGGCATGCTTCACAGATCTTACCCTTGGTAAAGTCGATCTTGGGCAGGCCGACAACTAAATAATGTTTACACAGGCTAGATGTAGTCTTAAAGTTGAGATGATTCAAGCGTTTATGCCATAGCCAGTGCTTATTATCATTATTCGCGATGAAGCAAGTATGATTATTAGGTTGGGCGAAATTCCAGTTAATCTTATAAGTATATCCATTTCTGATTCCTACAAGCATGGTCATACCGTCTGATGTTTTGACAGTGCAGGTGTGTTTGTGAAATTCTACAGCATAACCATTATCACATAATTGACTTATGCTAATTAGATTATAGCATAGATTTTCAACTAATAGCACATCATTGATAATGATATTACCATGGACAATCTTACCCTTGCCCACGGTCTTACCATTTGAGTTATCCCCGAAGGTAATCTTTGGACCAGCACATTCTGTGATTTCAGACAGCAGCTCGATGTTCCCGTCATGTGTCGAGAACACCCACTGTCTAAGTACCAGTCCGACACTTATTTCTTCAGTACCTGTTATTAAACACAATTACTATTGGTACCCAATCCTACTTGGGTCCAGAACGGATTAGCCCTTTGGGAACCCACACCTTAATCAGCTTTAATGGCTTGTGTGTGTCTGGTGTGATGTGTGCTGATCTGTTTCGATGTTGTGTGTGATGATGTGTGCGATATGGAAGCCTTTGATTCTTATAAGGTAACCTATATCTTCGTTGAACTGGTTGTGAGTTATCGTAGTTGGATGGTCTTCCTTGCCTTAGATCTTGCACCTTTGGGTTTTTTCTTATTGACACAAATCTTGCTGATGCCTTTTCCTTGGCTTGGTTAACGTACCCAATCCCTTTTCTCAAACCTTGATCCCTGAAGGAGACTCCCGTTTGAATTGTAGGCACTTCAGATTCATATATTGTGCTGGATCTAACAAATGTCATTTGTTTGATTTTGTTCTTTTCCAGCAACAACTCAGATTCATCTTTGGTGCATTCATTGGTGCCAAAGCCTATGCCAGTGATGTCACCGACACTTCTTTGTACCTCTTGCAATTCTTCCAATGATGCTCTTGATTTGTCCATGTTTTGAAAATGTGAGAAAGTTTAGCATTTTGTGTGCTAATTCTCTCATTTTCTTCATGGAGCTGTTCGTAAGAGATTTTCAGCTTATCCAGCTCGATCTTTAGATTATTGCATTCACCTAGCTCAGAACAACTTGGTTTGATATGCTCATCTGTTTGATCTTTGGCTTCAGCTTTAATTTTCTCAAGCGATTCTATAATCATTAGCCATGTCTTGCAGTGCAGACATGAGCTCTTCTCGTCTAATTTCATTTGAGTCAAGATCGAATACCTCGTCCATTTGACTCATTTCCTCGTCTGCCATTAAGCATTGGATTTCCTCCTCGCTTTCACTGGATGAACATTCTGAGCTCTCTGATTCTGAGTCAGTCTGAGCCCACTTGCTGTTACCTTCATCTGCTACCAGAACCTTTTGGGACTTCCCATGATGATTTTTATGATCTTTGTAATGCTTCTTTTTCTTGTCATCACGATGCCTTTCTTTTCTTTCATCTTTCTTCGGTCTGGTGCAGTCTGCAATAAAATGTCCGGTCTTACCACAATTGTAGCAAGCCTGATCGTTAACAACATCAGCTTTTCTCGATTTATAGTGATGAGAAGGTTTGAAATTCCGTTTGTTCTGAGACATGAATTTACAAAATTTCTTGATAAATAATGGCATAGCATCATTACTTATCTGTTCGATATATCGGTCTGTTGAAGGGGTGGTTTGGTATGGAATGGCTGCCAGTGCTTTGTTTGGTTGAGAGGTGAATGGCTCTGCTTCTCCTCTGGTGATCAGTTCAAACTCATACGCCTTAAGATCTGCGAACAGATCATGGAGTTCTACTTTGTTCAGGTCTTTAGACTCCCTCATTGCAATTGTCTTGACATCCCATTCCTTTGGCAATGCTCTCATTACCTTCAGAGCAATCACTCTGTTACAATAGTACTTGCCCAGACCATTCAGTTCATTGATAATGCCGGTGAATCTTTCATCAAACTCGTTTAGAGTTTTTCGAGGCTTATGCTCTCAAATATTTGTAGAGCTACAGACAGCTTGTTTTCCTTAGTCTGGTCGTTCTCTTCACATAACTGTGCTATCTTCTCCCAAATTTCTTTGGCAGTTGATAAAAGTGTGATTTTTACACTTATTTTGATATACGATTAGGGGTGTTTTTGTAGTGATTCCCGGGAAAATATACGCGTTTTGATATATATTTGTATATTTTAGGAATCCAGGTCCAAATGCATAAAAGTCGAGAAAATGAGCTTTAATTAATGAAAAAGAACAAAAATCGAGCACAACCGGATTATCGAACATGGATGAAATATTATAATATATGAAATTATAATATATGATATTAGAGGATTTAAAAGAGCATAAGAGGTTGAGAAAGGCAAGTCTAAGGTGAAGAAACGTAAGTGAGATAAGTGATGAGAAAATAGCATCAGATAAGAAGGAAGATACGTTAGCAAATCAGATAAGAGATTACGGAACATCCAGGGAGGTGAACAAAAAGACGTGGGGAGCCATATCAGATTTGAAGGGGATTAATCTTATCAGTAGCAGATTTACTTGAGATTGAGAACCAAGTGACGTGAAGAAGCTGATAACATAGACGTGAGGACTTCAGAGATTGAAAAAAAGAAAGATAAAAGAGATCTAATATTTACGAAACTTCGGAGACCAGGGAGTGATGTGAACAGATTGAGGAACGAGATCAGAAGATAAGAAGAGAGAGGAGAAGATAGTTACATGGGGAGGGGATTTACGTGAAGAAGATACAGAACATACAGATAGATCAGGAGGAAACGAGAGTTTAGGGGGGAACATTAAGTGAGCAATATCAGATTATAGTGAAGGAGTGTACGTGAGAACATTGAAACGAAGAGGAGAGAAAAGCGACGAGAGAACTGAGAAGAACTCACGTAATACAGAAGAGCAAAGAAGAGAGGGGAGAACAGATTGACGTAGAAGGAAAAAAAGGAAGAAGAGTAGAGAAGATAGGAGAGGATATCAGAAGAAGATAGGAGAGGAAGAACTCACGTGGAGAGGAAGAAGAAGCACGGCGGCATTCAAAGATCATACACGTACAGTACAGCAGACAGCAAAGTCTGAGACAAGAATTCACTCACGGCAGCAACGAGTTGACGAGATTCACATAAATTCTGGTGAAGAAGACTCACGTACAGCACTACAAAGGGAGAGACGGAGTTACGGATCGACAACGCGATTCAACATCGCTAGTTTATACGTATTTCTAAACTTTGTTTGATTCTATTTAATTTCCTTATGCTTTTGATGTTGAAAAACATGATTTTGCATTTGATTTTAAATATGTTGCTAGGCGAAGTTTATTGTCAAGACCTAGGGGATCCATGTTATGAACCCAAGATTTAAATTGAATGTTTTGATTGATTCTTATTTATCTAAGTGTTTAGATCACTCATGCTTTTAAGGGTTTGGCCATCCTTGAATGATA
Organism: Haberlea rhodopensis; assembly: GCA_907163345.1. Taxonomy (NCBI): domain Eukaryota; kingdom Viridiplantae; phylum Streptophyta; class Magnoliopsida; order Lamiales; family Gesneriaceae; genus Haberlea; species Haberlea rhodopensis. The sequence continues at coordinate 209,196 of CAJQUN010000328.1, forward strand.
TTAAATTGCAATTGAATTGACCATAGGATATTGTGATTCGATAAAGTGATCTTTGCCGTGGGTTTTAGGTTGAGACGGACCAAGTAAAATCTAGCACACGTGTGATATCAATAGATTTACCAAAATCGAAGGCTAGAAGTTTTCATAGATCGATTTACAGTATTAATTGTTCAATAAGGGTACGAGAGTGGCTTATTGTTACGTTAGTATTAGATTTGTTATAGCCGGACCAAGGTATAACAAGTGAATTAGGAAAACTCGTCACCTTAGATTGTTTGAATTAATTCTTAACTAATAGGCGAATTGTGGGGGATTACATAGTGAACCGAAAGTCTTGATAATTGTCTCTATTGATTTTATTCTCACTCTCTATTGTTGGTCTGGATTAATTATTGAGTTAGTTAGTTAAATTAGTTAATTAATTACACCCAATTTTTGTAGGCTAAATATAGTTAAACTAGTGGAGTTTGGTAATTATTTCCTAGTCCTCGTGGGTTCGACACTCATACTTCTAATTTCATTATACTAAAACTTGACACCGTGCACTTGCGGTATAGAATCGCTACACTGAAAAATATTGTTTAAAATAATAGCGATCATCAGTTGAGCACATTTTGATCTTACTGAACATGTTCTTGTCCAACGTCTTGAACATGATGTCTTTGGCTACGTTGTCTAGATTGACTTTCTTCCTTTCTTCATTTGTCCAGGTGGCCCTCTCTTTCTCGATCATCTGAGGTTCGCCACTTAATCCTCCTAGTGTAGGATTCACTTTTAATATTTTCATTGGTCCGTCTGTTATGACGTGCCACAATCGTCATCCTGTGCTGCCAGGTGAGCTTGCATTCTGATTCTCCAATCATCATAATCTTCTTTTGAGAACATGAGAATTTTGTTGAATGATGTCATCAGTCCAAGTATCTTTGATGATTAAGACGACCTGCTCTGATACTACTTGTTAGGATCGGGCTGGAGTGTTTAGAGGGTGGGGGGGGGGGGGGGGGTGAATGAACACTCCTTTAAAATTAATCCTTATTGATTTCTCTCGGGTTAGTGAGTGAAATCTATTTCTTAATCAACTTTTGAGCAGAACAGACCACTAAATATGAAAGTGTGGAACGGTCTGTTCTTGACTAGTAAGAATGGCTTGATGGCTTAATAAGTGTAACTCAATACGAAATGAAAATAGACAAGATATGTTTATGGAAGTTCGAAGGAAAATCCTTCTAAATCTCCCCTTCTTCCAATCAATGAAGGATTCACTAGAAGACTTTGAGTAATACAACCACTTGTACAACCCCGATTCAGCTGGATTTATCCCACTACCAGACTGAAACTCCTAGTCTCTCGATCTGTTTAGACACAAACTGTCTGACAGTTACAATTGAATCCCACTCTTCTATCTTAGCACAAATACAAAAGACAGAATGATTTTGTCTATGCACACAATGATCCTATGAAGATCAAATATTACAATATGCTGTGCTTAAGAAAACTTTGATCAGACTGGTAAGATGAATATCTTTTAATAACTGTTCTGCTCAAGAATGTCTTGACTTGTAAGCTTGTGCTGTTTTTTGTTTCTTGATTGATCAGTAGTATCTCTTCGAGCATTTGCCATTCCTATTGGCATGACATTCCAGATATAATGTCCTTGTGGCATGGAGAATGTTATAAACATTTTGCTAGCTTCCTCCATCTTGATCTGGTAGAATCCAGACTTGCAATAAAATTTAGAAAATACCTTGGCATTTTTGAAACAATTTACCAAATGTTCTCTACTCGGGATATAATATCCATTGAATTACATGATCTCGTTGATCCCTTTATAGTTGATCACCAATCTTGATTTTCCTCTTCTAATTTCTTTCCATGATTTTGAACAAGAAATCCCGGACTGCTGTAGGGAGAAATACCTGCTGAGATAATTTTAGGTCAATATGTTCCTTAAGTATCATCTCCGTATCCTTCAGATCTTCCTAGTTCATGGGGATCGGTTTATACCTTACGAACTCATATTCTTTTCCACCTTTCACCTTCAAAGATGCTTTAAGTTAGTTTCAGTCCCACCATGCCAAAGGATCCTCGTTGTAGTCCTCTGAATCTTCCTTTTCACTCCCTCTAGAATAATTTGCTCTTCGAGTGTAGCGTCAGGTTGTAGAACCTCGCCATGTAATGTCTTCTTCAGTAACGGTATGGTGTCTAGCTTAAATTCTTCTTCATCCTCATCCACCTCTTCATTCTGTTCACTGAATGACATTATATTCACTCCATCAAAAGTCATTTTTTGCTTTTGACAAGTTCCCTGTTGTCTAAGTTGAAGAACCGATTCGCCAAATTTCTGTTGATCCTTCATCTTTGGGTGACAAAGTTTTCCTTCATCACCACGCTTGCTGGGAAAACTAATGAGAAATTTCATGTGAAATGCTTTACTTAGTCTTTGGATATTGATCTTATGATCACAAAGGGTTGTGAAAATAAGCCGTTTTGTCTCATTCTCCTGTGTGAACTGCCTGAATGTCTGTAGGAAATTGTTTCCTAGCAGCATATCAGCTACTGTATCCTGGAAATAAATAGGTGGAGTCTTGACTATGTACCAAGAATAAGAATCCTCTTAGAAAAGTCTCTTCCGGTAATGGCTGGTATTTCTCACCAACTTCTTTAGGGAAGATGTCTCGTTTGGCAGTGCATATTCTAGCTCCTGAATCAATATAAGATGCAAAATATTATACTGGATATTTCTTGTATAACATTCCGAGATATATATTGAGAATGGACTGGTGGTAATCGGATTCTGTATCTTTTCCCGTCCACCGTGAATTCCATTCCATCTTATAACCTTTCCCAAGGTTTGTGTTCCTCGAGAAACTCAATCCCAAGACTAATATGTTTTGGGATTCTTCATGCTGACTTGACAATTGTTAGATCAATTTCACCAATTTTGAGGTTTCCTTGATATCAGCCAACTGTAGGTTGTTGTAAGTAATATAGGACATCACAAGGAAAAATGTTATCCTTTTCAGTAATGTCAAAGATTATTTCAACTTCTCGCCATCCTTCTGGACACTTCAGAAATGTCCCTTTGTTTGAAGATATATGGGAATTTTTGAATCCTGCTTGAGACTGCATTTTATTTTTCCTCGGGATAGTTGTTGTTTAACCTATCCTGTTGAAAAGACATTCTTCTTGGCTCGATCATAAGGCTTCTGCTCTGTTCAAAACAGGCTGGTCATATCGATCTCTCCAATTGTCAGAGTATTAATAATGTCCGGCAATACCATTTTTGGGAAATCTTCGAAGATTCTGATGACTTCGATGAATTCCTTTCTCAAGAATACTTCTGAATGATGTGTATTCGAGAGTGCATAAGACTCCTTGTAGGTGATCGGGTAAGGCATATTCCCTTCGTTCATTTTAAAGTCTTGATGAAGAGTAAGGACCTTGTTGAAGTCTCGACCTCCCAAATTGTATGCGATTATGGGATAGATTTTGAATTCCAACTTTCTGGTATACAAATTTCCTGGAACTGCTCCCAAACAAGAATCTTTGAGGTTTGTGATTCTCTTGTCAAAGATTGCCATGTTGACTGGCGAATTAAGTCCTTCTTTGAAAGTTGCTTTGATGATAACTCTAATGGCTCCAATATGAATCCATGAGAGTGTGCTAGCAACTTCTCTTTTCACTTTGTTTTTAATCCCCTGGATTTCTTTGTAGGGGATTAACTGCATCTCAATTTGGTTTCCCGTGAATTCCATCGGGATCGCAAATTCACTTGTTGTCACCTTATGGATAATCTGATGCTTCCTGCTTCGAAGATCAATCATATCAATTGCATTTTCCATTGCTCCAATTGTAAATCCATCATACATCTGAAGCATTGGCTCTTCTTTCATGATCCTCATAAGAGTTTTATTAGAAACAGTAGTATGAGAGAAAAATCATGACGGCTCTTCTCTGATAATGTGTTGAAGGAACTCTCATTCACTCTGATTCTGAACTGGATTCACTTCCATTATCATAATAAATATCTTCTTTAGATGCTTTCATCTGAGGGGATATCCTCAAATTGATACACCTACACTAAATCCTGGAAATAAACAACATTCTCAAACTCCTTGGTATGCTCGAACTATTTTACTCCTCGGTTTTGGTTCTCTGGACAATCTATAGAGATTTGTCATCTTGCTCTGCATGTCTAGCAGTTCTCGATATGACTCATACCTGTTGAATATGATTATGGCGTAATTAAGTGAGATTACGGTTGGATATGGATTCGAGGTCGGGTTGAATTGGGTATGATGAATACACACAAGTGTATGCTTAGATGTTGAGTAGAGACAAGTTAATACATTCATAAACTTATAGTGAGAATTGATGTATATAGTTGTTGAACATGTAGCAAGACAACTAGAGTTACATGTAGTTGAATACCAGATTGATATGCATTTGGCTTAACATTTGATGTGCATATAATAGTCATTTGGTTTGGCATTTGAGATGCATTTGAGTTGCATTTTCCATGGATATATATATATATGAGTCTATCTCAGATTTCCAACACATAATACACTACTTTTCACTCACAAATCTCTACCCAAGCTCCTCTCCAATTCTTGCTTGCTCTTACACTCTTGTCTTAGCATGAAGCTTGGAATCATAAAGCTTGTGACCTAGAAGTGAATTCTAGTGGGTAAGAGTTATGTGTATGAGCTTTATGTGCTTAGGAAGTATGGATTGGTAAATTGAATTGGACTATAAGCATATGAAGTGGAAATTCTTGAATTCGAATATGATTTCATGTAATAAATTGAGGTGTTTAGTTAAGGAACTTTACTCATATGATAATATTGTATGCTTGTATCATGTTTGAGTAGAAGTAATTGAGTTGGAAGGGTTGTACCATGAAAAGAGGCTCAAAATCGCCATGTTCTAAGAAAAACAGAGCATAGGGATTGACCGCTCCATAAGAGGCGATCGATCGCTTGAAGCTAAACACAAGAGAGGCGGTGTGTTTAGCGATCGATCACTTAGCTTGTACCGATCGATCGCTAGGTAGCGATCGATCGCGTGAAAATAGAGATCGATCGCATCAAGGCATAATATTTTATAATGGGTGAGATCGATCGCCTGAAATATAGCGACCGATTGCTACTGGTTAGAACGTTTAAGCGATCGATCGCATCAAAGTAGGGATCGATCGCTAGGGTTTATATATTGAAAAATGTGATATTTTTGTGGACTTGTATTTTGAAGCCTATTATAACATGATCCATTGTTGGTATTAATGTAGCATCATCACATGGGATGGGACAACGAGCTGGTTAAACATTGATGCCTGACTTATATAGTTTTAGTCGCACAACAAGTACGTGTTGACGTACGAGTATTGAGGTTATTGTGATGATGATATTGAGATTGGATTATATGATTGATGATATCATATGAGTATACATTCATGATGATATACATGCATGTTGTTGAGAGTGATGCCGCGATAGGTATGCTATTGTTGAGAATATGATTTGGCATGAGATGTATACTCCGATCGAGTATATGCTTGGACTGTTATAATGTGTGAGGACGGAAATATGGTTTGTGCTGATAATATGAAGATGTGAGGAGGTTCCACTGACATATTGAGCTGAGATAGGCAAATCATATTTGTCCCGTTATAACAGGATGATAGTTGAGACATGTCATGACATATTTGCATATTGTGATGCATAGTACAAAACAATCACAGTTGAGATTTTACGATGGTTATTTACCGTATGATGTTTTGCTTGTTATATAGAACTGAGATTGTGATTATCAATACTCATATTATGTGATTGTTTCTATAGGGACCCATAGACGTGGGTGGAGGGTTTGTGAGTTGATTCTGTTGCGAGCTGAACCACTGGTTAGGAGTTGAACTTCTTTAGGTTGTTAGTATGTACATGTGATGTATATTATGTCAGAGTTGTGTTTTGATAAATGTTGTAATAACTGACATAAACAAACTTTTAATCAGTGTATGATCTTACTTAATTCTTACTCGCATATGTATAAACAATGGTTACATAATGGATTAAGTAACGAGGACCCCACATTAGTGATCTTTGAAACTTTCATTCACTCTAGTATGAGTTCGTCTGAAAGTTCTCTTTATTGGCGCTCTGTTAGTACTTGCTTGATTAGAACCTGTTGACGTGGTTCTACTCATTGTTGGTCCTGATCTTTTCCCTGATCTGTAACTCTGAGCTTTCTGTTTTGACCAGAACTTTCTAGGTCTCCATGAAGACCTTCCTCTTCTCGAACTACTTCCTCGGGCATATGGATGATTTCCGTGCTTCTTCATCTTCCGCCTTTGGGGGTAGTTTCCAATGATTGTAGGGATATCATTCCACGTATAGCAAAGAGGAGCTCCTCTTAGCTTCTTGTAATTCTTTTGGAGTTTCGCTTGATAGCACTACTCCGCAAGCTTCACTTCAAGAAATGGCATTCTCCTGGCCACCGTTTCTGTTTCTTGCGATGTATATTCCTGAATAAGCATTTCTCTCAATGGACTCGGTATTTTGGCAAAGAACAACTCAACTGCATCATTTTCTGTCATCGTTGCCTTCCATCTATACTCTCTGAAGAGTTCGATGTACTCGTCTATAGAACATATATAATGTAGTTCCAGGCTATATAGAGCTTGTCTATATTTATTCGCCTTCTTTTCCTCCAATCCTTCGAAATAACCAACTCCGACGAAACATATTTTAAAAAGTTTGGCCATCTTGTCCGCAATTGCTTTTAGGGACTCTTCGGCTAGAACTTATTTCTTGGTTACATGGTCAGTGAGATCCCAGGCAATTTTGGCTGATCCTTCCGCCAACTTGATTTGTTTTAAAATCTACGAGATTCAATCCCGCAAAAGAATCAGCAAGATCACGTAGATCTTCCAAGTTGATTATTTCCATTACTTTGTGGAAGTTTGGATCTCCTCGGATGATAGCAATCATCTTTTCAGTCTCCATCAAAGGTCGTCAGGCCTCATCCGCTTTCCATTTTTGATGTAAAATGGGTTCTGTTCCATAGGACGATGTTAGCCACTCTCCTTTTCTTCTTCCATAAAACCTAGGCTCTGATACCATTTTGTGCCAAGGATCCAAGAAATTAGGGGACTCGTAAAAGAAGGGATAAAAATGCATCTTTTATAAATATAAGGATGTGATAGATAAAATAATTTACACAGGGGCCTATTTGTCCTCAAAATAAAATTCAAGGGAGTATAATGCAATTTACTAAACCATCGAGGGGTATAAGAGTCAAAACAAAACAACAAATTGATTTGAAACTTTGGAATTGGACCTATTTAAATAAAAGATTTTGAAAATTGGAATTTTCTGTAGTATTGTTTTTTCTCAAGACGTAAATGAATTATGTTTCCTCAAAGTATACATCCTTGCAATTCTCTCATTATTCAACTAACTATGTAATGAAAATAACAACTTAAGAATCATGCTTAAAACAGATTACAAAGACTCGTTTAAACATTAAATTAAACCTAAGATTAAGGACATGATTTTGGGCCATATTTTAAGCAATGTACGTTTGGGGAAGTGGTATCAATTAAGTTAGGGTGTTGTGCAATCAACGTTTGAAAGTCTTCCCAGGTTCGTATCTTGGGATTTGAGTCACTCCACTTAACAATGGCTTGAGTGATTTCTTCCCCATTTTTCCAGATGGTTCGTTTGTCAAGAATACACAATGGAAGAAATAGGGGTATGTCATCTGCGTCAAGAGGAGGGAGCTGAGTAATAGTCGTCATAGGTGGTCCGTTGAACTGCCTGAGAAGAGAGACATGGAAGACCGGGTGGCTCCGGGAAGATTCTGGGAGTTGGAGCTCACATACGACCATTCCGATGCGGCGCAAGACATTGAAGGGCCCATAGTATAGTCGGGAAAGCTTATGGGAGAGGTATTTCTGGACAGACATCTGATTAGTAAGCCTTTAACCATAGTAGAACTAAGTCCTCTAGAGAAAAATTCTTGTCATGTCTATGCTTATTTGCCTGATATGCCATTTTCTGTTGTGTTTGGTGAGGGTTTGTTTGAGTTGGTATAAGATGGAGTATCTGGAAACAAGTGTGGTGTTAATAGTTGAATCAGAGGAGGTTCCAGGTGTTTAGATAGGAATAGTGTGAGGTCTGCAGCAGAACAAGGCTTGGTGTACCAAAATTGAGTTAAGTGTAATTATCAGTGCCAATACTTATGTTCATCTGTAGCTAAACATCGCAAGTAACATTCGAGGCTATTGTTTAGAACTTCTGTTTGACCATCAGACTGTGGGTGGTAAGCTGAACTGTAGTGCAATGAAGTGTCGAGCTGCTTAATAATTCTTTCCAAAAGGTGCTGAGAATATAGGATCCCGATCTCAAACTATTGTTTTGGGTAGACCATGGACTTTGTAAATATCTGTAAGGAAAATAAAAGCTAGATATGAGGTTGAGTATTTGGGGGGAAGGGGCAAAAAATGGGCATACTTGGTCACTCGATCGACAATAATCCAAATACCAGTTTTGCCTTATGAGTTTGGGATATTACTAATGACATCCATACTAATATCCTCCCAAACTTGCTGAGGTATGGGTATTGATTGTAAAAGCCCTTAAGGTTTGTCAATAAGGTATTTGTGGTGTTGGCAGGTGGTGCACGTTGAAATAAATTCCTTCACGTCATGCCCCATGTAGTGCGAATAAAAGGAAGCAGCAATGCAGGCTAGAGTGGCTTTGATCCCTAAGTGTCCCCCAAGGGGAGAGCAATTGTGAGGGCCCGATCCTAATATGCTGTTTAATTATCACTTAATGATTAATTTACGTAAACAGTGGAAGATTTATTTCAAATGATCTGTCAAATGGCCCTAAATTTTTTTCGCTTTTAAGTGATACATATATAATGATACTGAAAACATGTAATTTCAGATTCCCAATTCAACATGTTACTCATCATATAAGCAAGTATATAACTAACCAGTAATAGAATACTTAAAATACAAATACTCGGGGTATACCCCGGTAATTTAAAATGTGATTAAAAAGTACTCTAACTGTAATGGCCCAAAACCAATTATAGAAGCCCACAATTAAAAAAATAAAAAAATTTTTTAACTTAAAAAGCCTAAAGCCGTGCCTATCTTCTCCTTCCCATTTACATTTTCAGAAACACTAAATTCCACCATCAGCTCACGTTCGTCTCTCTTCCACTCCCCCAACCTTCAGTTTCTAATCCCTTAAAATTCTCAGATCGGTAACGGTAAGTCAACCATCTTACAACCTCTCTTATTTAGACCCATGCAAAGGAAAACCGAAGAAAAGCTTGGAGGGGTCGAGATAGATCGAGGGTGAGGGACTACAGGGATTCTGAAAAATCAGGTATGAAACTTCACCGCTTCGATGCTATAAGTTTTGATATAGTTGTGTTAAATTGAAATCATATTATTCCTATAAAGCATTAGTGCGATTTTGTGAATTAGGAAATATTTCTGTGTTTTGATATATGGTCGAACAGTGTCTGTGAACACTGTTTCGGAAAAGGCCAATCTTAATTTGATTTTACCATTTGCAAATAACAGGCAAGGTGTTAAGCTATTTTGATCATGTTAAGCTGCTAATTACATGGAGCATGTTGCTTATTCAAAGTGTTGGTTTTTAAATTCTAAGCTACTGGAGTGTGTTAAATAAAACATGTTATACTTGCAAATCATTAGTTTTGTGTTGGGAAAGTATAATGTTTCTCTGTTTTTGAAAATATTCTGTAAAATTCTTCAATTTATAAAATAAGATTGTAGTTGGAGGTATAGAGGTGTGTTTTAAGATCATAATAGAGTGTGTATATGATTTGGAAAAGGGACTGGTTTATCTGATGTTGGGCGGTAATACCGCCGCATTTCAGGGGAACACCATGAAACAATCTTGCAGCAAATATGATGTTGTCAAGTAACATTTTTGGATTTTATTTAGAGTATAAAACATGTCTTTAGGTGTTAAAAATTCATTTTTCAAGTATTGTGAAAATACCCAAGGCACTAGTCAAAATTTGGGTGTAAAAATCCGAGGCCAAATGTAGATTTTTCTCATCTTCGGAAAAGCGTTTTCCATGCTCCCCGAGAATAAAATAAAATATTATTAAAAAAAAAAAGAATTTACTTTATTTAGCTTTTTGCAAAGCCATGGAATCTTAGACTAAAATATGGGTGTAAATATTTATTTAGGCGATTTTGTATATAAGTCTAAACAATTTTAGAAAAATAATGAAATCTAGTTGGGACTATTTGTTAAATTTTGATTGTTTGATTATTTTAACATATTGGATAGGAAATCCTTGATGCATTCGGAGATTTGTTGGGAAAGTTTATAGCTTGAATAACTTTAGGAAGGTTTGAGGTACCGTAAAGGGAGTTGCATTTTCCGCAAATTATTTTAAATATTTTATGTTAATTATTTTTGAAATGTTTTGGGATTGTAAGCACCAAGATTATTTTATAAAAGAAAAATGATTTTTGATAGAAATGTGATTTTGTTGAAAAAGGGAATTTTGAATAGCATTTTATTGTGTGTGAAAAACTATTTTTAAATGCCATGCTTGTCTTGATTCAGTGAATATGATTTGAGATTGTGAACTGATGATGTTCTTTGTTTCGCCTGTCTCGCTTGCGACGAGGGTAAAACACGCACACTTTCGGCTCGTTGACAACGAGAATAAAGAAATGTATTTTGTTTTGCCCGAAGGCGGAGGGGGTATAATATCTGTCGATACCCTCCAGCGGGTATAGTCTGGAATAATAGCATTGTGTCACCTCCTTATTTGAGTATGCAATTGTTTCATTACCGCATGGCTATCGTATGGTTATTATGTGATTGTTATATGATAATGTTTGTATTCGTTGGTTATCTGTGCAGTTTATTTATGTTAGGATTCTGTTTTGTGAAAGTTTGCTCTGTTAACTGCTCAGATTAACCCATATATGTGTGAAAGTTATTTTTGATATGAAATTGTATTATTTTTCGTCACATTATGAAAAATAATGTTTTTAATACTTTTGACAAATGTTTCTTATGGTTACTATAAAATACTGCAACTTACATTTACCTGTAATGTGACATATTACAGATGGAGTCGAAGACATAGATGATGCGGGTATAGAGAACATTTAGATATATAATGAAGTTTGATTATGTTGAGGATGTTATGTTATTTTGAGGACATGGATTTAGTTTTATTTTGTTTTTAGCTTGATTTTGATGTTGAGACTTATTTATAATATTATTGGTATATTGGTATTGTTGGATCGAGTGATCTGGATGATCACAGGGTACAAATTTTAAGAGGAGGGATTTAGTTTTATTTTGTTTTTAGCTTGATTTTGATGTTGAGACTTATTTATAATATTATTGGGATATTTGTATTGTTGGATCGAGTGATCTGGATGATCACAGGGTACAAATTTTAAGAGGAGACTCTGTCCAATTTTTTTTAGAAGTCAAAGTCAATTTTATTAAGTCAACACAATTAGTTCGTCATGAAAATTGGAACGTTTCCGCTAAATAGAATTTTAAAGTGATAACTAATTTTTGAATTGAGTGAAGCATTGTGTTCAAGCAACTGAACACGGCGGGCGACCTGTTGGGGCGGGCTGTCACAGTTGGTATCGGAGCAGTAGTTATATGTTTAGTTTAGTTATTTGTCTTAAGAATAGTTTATTTATGTTTGACTATTTATCTTTTTTTGTGTACGAATCTTATGATAAAACTCCACTCTTGTTTTAAGATTCCAAATGGCTAGAGGAAGAACCAGTAGTAATCGGAGTGGTAGTCAGGAGCAGGGCTCAAATCATGACTCAGAAGGACAAAATCAGGATTTGAACCAAAATCAAGGTGGAAACCCAAATATGAATTTGGGAACAATGAATGAGGTGGACATCACAAACATATGCCGCATTATAGCTGGAGTTTTACAACAAAATGTTGTTGCAGCACCACCTCAGCCGGAACAACAGAGAAGGACCGAATTTGAGAGATTTAGAGCACTCCGACCACCGTACTTGGAAATGAGACTGATCCTATGAAAGCTGAAGAATGGCTGACTAAGATTGAGGAATTACTTAAAGCTATAAACATTGATGATGGAGAAAAAGTTACAGTGGTGACTCCATTCCTAGAAGGAAATGCAAAGCACTGGTGGACCTCAGTGGAAGCAAGTATGGGGCGAAATCACATCACCTGGACGAGTTTAGAGAGAAATTTCTGCAACAGTATTTCCCTGACGCGGTCTGAATGGCTAAAGAAGATGAATTTTGAAGCTCAGACAAACAGATAATATGACTGTGCTGGAATACCTTAGGAAGTTCCAAGAGCTGGGAAGATTTTGTCCTCTATATTTGCAATCTGAGAACAACAAAATTACAAGGTTCAGACAGGGTCTTCGCACTGGCATCAGGCTTAAAGTGGATACTAAATTTGATGAACTCGTGGAGAGGGCGTTGTTTGTGGAATCTGAATTGAGGAATCTAGAAACCCCTCAAAATCGAAAGCGAAAGCCGGAATTCAGAAATAGAGACCAGAGGCCGCCACCTCGCAAACAGATGAACATTGAGACTAAGAAGAATGAAGTCGGTGCAATCGAAGTCATACAGGGGAGTGCTACTGGAACACTGGAGGTTGCTTCAAATGTGGATCTAAAGATCATCGGATTAGAGACTGTCCCTTATGAAGCAAACCTCAGGAACAAATCAACAACGTGGACAACAACAGCGCAATCAAACTAGATTGTACGTTGTCCGTGCTGAAGAGGATCACGAGCTGATCGGAGGTAAATTTAAATTCTTGAATCAAGATGTTTATGTGTTATTTGATTCTGGCGCCTAAAATTCCTTTATATATGAGTCTTGTGTGGAGAAACTTGGTTTGCACTTCATTCCACTGTTATATATAATGCAAGTGTCGAGTCCATTAGGAAATACAGTCTCAATTAAATATTTATGCAATGACGTAACACTTGTTGTGGAAAACGAAGAATTCAAGGTCAACCTGCTAATTATCAACATGAAAGAATTCGACATAATTCTGGGAATGGATTGGCTGAGTAATGCAAGGGCTCACATTGTCTGTTACCGAAAGATGATAACCTTACAAGCAAACTCGGGTAAATAGATCTGTAATGAAGGTGTGAGCTTGCACGAACGATTTATTGGCCATGTGTCTGAAGTGGAAGCAAAAATAAGTAAGATTTGCACGGTGAATAAATTCTTGGATGTTTTTCGCGAGGATTTGCCAGGATTGCCACCAATTCGAAGTACGGAATTTTCCATTGATATTATTCCAGGAGCAGAACCGATCTCCAAAGCACCCTATAGGATGGCACCAGCAGAACTGAAAGAGTTGAAAGAACAATTGAAGGAACTACAAGATAAATGTTTCATAAGGCCTAGTGTGTCTCCTTGGGGAGCACATGTATTGTTTGTGAAGAAAAAGGACGACATCATAAGAATGTGTATTGACTTCAGGGAGTTGAATCGAGTCACCGTGAAGAATAAATATCCACTACCGAGAATCGACGATTTGTTCGACCAGTTACAAGATGCTCAAATATTCTCGAAGATTGACTTGAGATCTGGGTATCATCAACTCAGGATTAAAGAGCATGATATTCACAAAACTGCATTTCGAACCAAATATGGACATTATGAATTCTTAGTGATGCCGTTTGGACTTACCAATGCACCAGCAGCATTTATGGCTTTGATGAATCACGTATTCCGAGAATGGCTCGACAAATTCATCATAGTATTCATTGATGATATATTGATCTATTTCATATCAAGGGAAGAACACGAGGAACATCTGAGGATGACATTGGAGAGGTTACGACAACAACAATTATTTGCAAAATTCGAGAAATGTGACTTATGGTTGGATTCAGTATCTTTTCTGGGACACATTATTGATACTCATGGAATCCGTGTAGACCCAGCAAAAGTTCAAGCTATCACCGAGTGGAAAGTTCCAACATCAGTGACAGAAATTCGAAGTTTTCTGGGATTGGCCGGATATTACCGAAAATTTGTGGAAGGATTTTCTCAGGTCGCATTACCACTCACAAAGTTAACTAGAAAAGGAGTAAAGTTCGAATTGGATTCCAAGTGTCAGAAGAGTTTTGAGAAATTGAAAGATCTACTTGTGTCAGCAACTATCCTTACATTGCCTGATGGTCACGAAGGATTCTGTATCTACAGCGACGCATCAAAAGAAGGGTTAGGGTGTGTACTCATGCAAAATGGAAAGGTGATTGCATATGCTTCACGACAGCTGAAAGAACATGAAATGAGGTACCCCACTCATGACCTGGAACTGGCAGCAGTGGTTTTCGCATTGAAATTATGGCGACACTACCTATATGGAGCCGCATATGATATCTACACAGATCACAAGAGTTTAAAGTATATTTTTACTCAAAAGGAGTTGAATATGAAACAAAGAAGATTGTTAGAGCTGATCAAGGACTATGACGTGAAATTGCACTATCATCCTGGAAAGAGTAACGCAGTAGCTGATGCACTAAGCAGGAAGAGCTATGGATCAATGCTATTGACTACGCAACAGAAACTCATTGATGAGATGTCCAAGTTAAATCTGAATGTCGAATTAAAAGACGACCAGAATGGGACGATGATGTTGTGTAATCTCATGGCACAACCTGATCTTACTCTCAGGGTTAAAGAAGCACAATCAAATGATCCTATGTGTCAGACTTTCTTACAAAGGGCTGAATCAAACCAATGAAGTTTTAGAACGCATGAAGATGGGACATTGATTCAATGATAAGACTATTCGTTCCAGTTGTATCAACTCTCAGGGGCGAAGTCTTACAAGATTCACATCAGACAGTATTGGCCATGCATCCAGGACAGAGTAAAATGTATCAAGATATGAAGCAATTATTCTGGTGGCCAGGAATGTAACAAGATGTTGTGAAATTTGTGTCAAAGTGTTTAGTATGTCAACAAGTGAAAGTTGAAAGACAAAAGCCAGCAGGGATACTGAGAAACTTGGACATACCAAGCTGGAAATGGGAACATATTACTACGGACTTCGTGACCGGATTGCCCAAAATCACGACACAAAAGGATTCAGTTTGGGTTATTGTTGATCGACTTACTAAGTGTGCTCATTTTATACCGATGAAGAAGACTACATCAATGAACGATTTAGCACAGCTTTACATTAATCAAGTGGTGTGTTTGCATGGAATACCAGTCAGTATCATATCAGATAGAGAACCAGATTCACCTCTCAATTTTGGAAAAGCTTACAGTCAGTGTTGGGAACAGATTTGAAATACAGCACAGCTTTTCACCCACAGACGGACGGACAATCTGAAAGGACGATCCACATTCTCGAGGATCTATTGAGAGCTTGTGTCTTAGATTTCCAAGGACAGTGGGATCGCCATTTGAAACTAGCAGAATTCGTGTACAATAACAGTTATCAATCTAGTATCCAAATGGCACCATTCAAAGCTTTGTATGGAGGAAATGTCGAACACCCCAGTGTTGGTTTGATGTAGGAGAGAAGTTATTGGAAGGACCGGATTTGATCAGACTCATGAATGAAAATGTTTCCATCATTAAACAGAGATTACTTACAGCTCAGAGTCGGCAGAAAAATTGGGCTAATGTCCGCAGACGAGATTTAGAATTCCAGCAAGGGGATAAGGTATACTTGAAAGTGTCATCATTCCGAGGAGTAATGAGGTTTGGCAAGCATGGGAAGTTAAGTCCGAGATTCATAGGACCATATGAAGTTCTGGAAAGAATAAGAACATTGGCATATCGACTTGCTCTACCTCCGGAACTAGACCGAGTACATAATGTATTCCGTGTCTCGATTCTCAGGAAATATATTTCGCATGAAAGTCATGTGCTTAAGGCAACGAAGATTCAATTATCCAAGGAGTGCACATATTCAGAATATCCTGTCAAGATACTAGACCGTCATGAGAGAATTCTACGAACTAAGACGATTCCATTTGTTAAGGTTCAATGGAGCAATCACTCATCAGATGAGGCAACATGGGAAAAAGAAGATGAACTATATGCTAAGTATCCGGATATAAAACCTGGAGCAAGTTTCGAGGATGAAACTTTTTAGAAGGTGGGGAGATTGTAATTGCACAAAACCAATTATAAAAGCCCACAAATAAAAATAAAATTTAACTTAAAAATCCTTAAGCCGTGCCTATCTTCTCCTTCCCATTTACGTTTTCAGAAACACTAAATTCAACCATCAGCGCACGTCCGTCTCTCTTCCATTCCCCCAACCTTTAGTTTCTAATCCCTTAAAATTCTCAGATCCGTAACGGTAAGTCAACCATCTTACAACCTCTCTTATTTAGACCCATGCAAAGGAAAACCGAAGAAAAGCTTAGAGGGGTCGAGATAGATCGTGGGTGAGGGATTACAGGGATTATGAAAAATCAGGTATGAAACTTCACCGCTTCGATGCTAGAAGTTTTGATATAGTTGTGTTAAATTGAAATCATATTATTCCTGTAAAGCATTAGTGCGATTTTGTGAATTAGGAAATATTTCTGTGTTTTGAGATATGGTTGAACAGTTTCTGTGAACTTTGTTTCGGGATAGGCTAATCTTAAATTGATTTTACCATTTGCAAATAACAGGTAAGGTGTTAAGCAATTTTGATCATGTTAAGCTGCTAACTACATGGAGCATGTTGCTTATTCAGAGTGTTGGTTTTTAAATTCTAAGCTACTGGAGTGTGTTAAATAAAACATGTTATACTTGCAAAACATTAGTTTTGTGTTGGGAAAGTATAATGTTTCTCTGTTTTTGAAAATATTCTGTAAAATTCTTCAATTTATAAAATAAGATTGTAGTTGGAGGTATAGAGGTGTGTTTTAAGATCTTAGTAGAGTGTGTATATGATTTGGAAAAGGGATTGGTTTATCTGATGTTGGGCGGTAATGCCGCCGCATTTCAGGGAACACCATGAAACAATCCTGCAGCAAATATGATGTTGTCAAGTAACATTTTTGGATTTTATTTAGAGTATAAAACATGTCTTTAGGTGTTAACAATTCATTTTTCAAGTATTGTGAAAATACCCAAGGCACTAGTCAAAATTTGGGTATAAAAATCTGAGGCCAAATGTAGATTTTTCTCATCTTTAGAAAACCGTTTTCCATGCTCCCCGAGAATAAAATAAATATCTTATTTTTTTTCTTAAAAAAAGAACAATTTACTGATTTAGCTTTTTGCAAAGCCATGGAAATCTTAGACTAAAATATGGATGTTATAAATATTTATTTAGGCGATTTTGTATATAAGTCTAAACAATTTTAGAAAAATAATGAAATCTAGTTGGGACTATTTTGTTAAATTTTGATTGTTTGATTATGTTAACTTATTGGATAGGAAATCCTTGATACATTCGGAGATTTGTTGGGAAAGTTTATAGCTTGAATAACTTTAGGAAGGTTTGTGGTACCGTAAAGGGGGTTGCATTTTCCGCAAATTATTTTAAGTATTTTATGTTATTTATTTTTGAAATGATTTGGGATTGTAAGCACCAAGATTATTTTATAAAAGAAAAATGATTTTTGATAGAAATGTGATTTTGTTGAAAAGGGGAATTTTGAATAGCATTTTAAATGTCATGCTTGTCTTGATTAAGTGAATATGATTTAAGGTTGTGAACTGAGGATGTTCTTTGTTTTGTCTGTCTCGCTTTCGACGAGGGTAAAAACACGCACACTTTCGGCTCGTTGACGACGAGAATAAATAAACGTATTTTGTTTTGCCCGAAAGCGGAGGGGGGTATAATATTTGCCGATACCCTTTCAGCGGGTATAGTCTGGAATGATATCATTGTGTCACCTCATTATTTGAGTATGCAATTGTTTCATTACAGCATGGCTATCGTATGGTTATTATGTGATTGTTATATGATACTGTTTGTATTCGTTGGTTATCTGTGCAGTTATTTATGTTGTGATTCTGTTTTGTGAAAGTTAGCTCTGTTAACTGCTCAGATTAACCCATATATGTTTGAAAGTTATTTTTGATACGAAATTGTATTATTTTTCGTCACATTATGAAAAATGATGTTTTTAATACTTTTGACAAATGTTTCTTATGCTTACTATAAAATACTACAACTTACCTTTACCTGTAATGTGACATATTACAGATGGAGTCGAAGACATAGATGATGCGGATATAGAGAATATTTAGATATATAATGAAGTTTGATTATGTTGAGGATGTTATGTTATTTTGAGGACGTGGATTTAGTTTTATTATGTTTTTTAGCTTGATTTTGATGTTGAGACTTATTTATAATATTATTGGGATATTGATATTGTTGGATCGAGTGATCTGGATGATCACAGGGTACAAATTTTAAGAAGAGACTTTGTCCAATTTTTTTAGAAGTCAAAGTCAATTTTATTAAGTCAACACATTTTAGTTCGTTTTAAAAATTGGATTCCGCTAAACAGAATTTTAAAGTGATAACTAATTTTTGAATTGAGTGAAGCCTTGTGTTCAAGCAATTGAACACGGCGGACGACCTGTTGGGGCGGGATGTCACACTAACAATTACTGGGATTCGAAACATAAAACATAACCTGAGCTCGCTCTCAAGGAGCTCTGGTATTCATCGATGCTTCATCTCGAGCATCCGCAGTACGTCCACATGTACCTTCTGTCATGCCCATACAACAAAGACATGACAGCCCCCCGCGAAGGGGGTCAGAACCTAGTACGAGAAATAAATAAATCATGTCAAGAATGACAAAGTATTATGCAATGCATACCATGCATGAATGCGATGTATGAATGTGTATAAAGAATCGAATCTCAAGATACCAATATCGGAGTCCAAAGGAAGGTATCGTCAATCAATATCAGCTCGAGCAGAGGGTGACAGCACACACTTTGCGCTAGGAGAATCATCCTGTGCTGTGCTCGTCATCCCTCGTGTCTAGTTTCGGTAGCAACGCGCGTGACTACAGTCGCTACCTGTGATGCCCGGGAATTAATGGTGTTAATCCCGGAGTGGTAATGATCCAGAATGGATTTTAATTGTGGCAATTATGGATTAATTGCGGTTTTGGGACTCCCGTGGATTTTAAATCTGGCATTTGGAGTCGTAGGATCCAAGGGATGAGATTGTATTCTCATCGTGGTGATAACCTTGGAATTTGGTTTTTGGTCTGATTTGGGGTCCGGAGTACTTTGTACTGGGGCTGGTAATGGAAATAGATATTGGGAGTTAATTTTTGAAAACAGATGATTTTTAATGAGTCATGATGTATTTGTGAAGGGATTGGTATTTTGGAGTTTTGGTACTATATATACCAAGTAGACTCGATATTCCGTCATTGCACGGATTCCCTCTCTCTCTGTGCTCCCAACCCTTCCCCCATTTCCCTCTTTTCTCCCTTGGAGGAGGAATCGTTGGTAGCTTGGCTCGGGAGCCGGATTTCACGAAGATAATCAGGTATTAATCTTCCCCTCGTCATTGTCTTCGATTTGGTAGTAGTGTGGTGGATTTTGGATGAGTATTTTGTTGGATTTGGAATTGGGGGGTTTTTGATAAAAATCCGAAGTTGAGTTTTTAGAGTTTTTATTGGTTTTAAATGGTGTTTTGAGGTGTTGATGGTGTATGGGGTGTTTGTTTTGAGTTTGGGTGTGAAAAACACCATGGAAGCTCGAGTTTTCGGAAAATCATAGGTCGCTATCGATCGGCACTACGATCGATCGCCGAGAGTGCCGATCGATCGCGACGAGCAGCTGGAATTTGGTGAAGATATACAGTACTTGGCGATCGATCGCAAGGTCTCGGCGATCGATCGCTAGTGGGTTGGCGATCGATCGCGGAGACTCGCGGTCGATCGCGATAATGCGCTGGTTGGCCACTGGTTAGGGGCGATCGATCGCGATAAAATCAGTGATCGATCGCCGCTCGAAGGTTGGAGTTTTTTTTTCGAAAATTTTAGAAAATGTCGGGATTTTGGAATCGAGGTTTAATTAACCAATTTCCGGGGCAATGTCTACATTCCAATGGGAATGCTATACTTTTAAAATGGATTGGTTGGAGCCAAAGTTTAATAAAACGGAATTCTCGGTTGAGTTTTTAGCTATCATTTAAACTTATAAAATGGAATATTTTGGGTATTATGCATGCTTTGCCGGGGGGGTGGGGGGAGGGGTGGAGGCCTTTTATATTGGTAATCGTCACGAATTGACGATAGGGGTTGGAAGTTGTGAGCGTGCTTGGGTACGTGATTGCATGCCTATGTTTAATTGTGAGTTATTTGCATGTTAGCACTTAACTCATCGGGTCGTGGGACTCAGGCAAGGTTGGACTCGAACTACGGAATTATAAGGTACGTATGACGAGCGAGCATAGCCCTTTTATTATAATTGCAATTGTTGAGTGCATGGTACACTATGTTGCAATAAATGTATATGGAAATACATGATATATGGTATTAGCAATAAATGGATATTGAAATGCATGGTATATGGTAATTGCTATAAATGGATATATATATATTGGAAATTATATGGTGCCGTTTTTGAGCGAGCAATGATTGGGATGTTGTCGCCATTGAGCGACCATCGGTTATGACGCCGCTGCTGTTGAGCAAGCGTGGGATTAAAATGCCGCTACTGTGGAGCGAGCACTGAAATAGAAACATGGAATCATTGGTTAGATATATGTGATATCTACGATCCTTTATTTAATGATTTAACCATATTTGATTATGGAACTGGCATGGCAGAAATGGTATTAGTTAATCTATGTGGTGATTAACTGGCTTTGGGAATTTGATGAGTTTGGTTATTTTGAGAACAGGGACAATACTGGGGATCCCGGATGAGGATGATACCATTCAGGGAGTATCATTTAAATTCATGACATTTACATTCTGTAAATTATGAACTGTAATATTATGACTATTGGATTGGTAGTATTGGTATGCTCACCCCGTGTGGGGGCTGTCTCTGTTGGGGCAGGTGATACAGGTGCAGCAGTAGCTTTGGAGTTGAACTCGGGCTGTTGATCTGAGGTACTTCCAGGATTGAAGTACCAGAGCTGGTTGAATAAGTACGTAGATCCAGAGTTGAGATCGAGCTGTGCATGAGAGGTGTTTCCAGGATTGAAGTACCAGTAACAGTATTTGGTAGAGTATCTTATACATTAGATACACGCTTATTCATTGGGTGCTCTCACGTGAGCACGTTTTTACGTGTATATGGAATGTATAAATGAGCAATGGTTTTTCTCTCTTCATTTATTGTTTGCATGCAATTAAATACGGAATTGCTAAATGAACTGAGAGTATATTAGTGTATTATGAGGGTGCATACTATGTAAGTGGTTTTGGTTCGGGAAGTTGAATGTTATGGGGTTCTAATGCAAGAAATTTCATAGATGGTATATGATGGTATGCTTGCATGTGGTTTCCTTCCCATGATAATATGATTGTATGCACTAATGGCATGGATTAATACACTAATAACGGGTTAAGGGCACGGGGGTCCTTACATTAGTGGTATCAGAGCAGGTTTGCTCTTTTGGGCTGTTGAGGGCCTAGGAACATGTTAATGGGAATGGGAAGCACATACTTATGCATGATGGTAGTTAGTGTTGTGTGGCACAACTATATTGCTTATGTGCGTTTATGATATGTGTTCATAATTGGAATATGTTGTTGCTAACCATGGTGGTTGCAGGGTCATATGGGACATGAATTATGTATTACGGTTGCATATTGGAGTGATGATTTTAATGTTTTGCCGCTAAATGTTGAAGCGATGGTAAACTCCGCATGTCATATTTGAAGCGAGGTGCATTAAAATACACTCATAGCGATGTTTATTGGGATATGGAATATGCATTGCGGTTGCATACATGGCGTAGCGATGTGAATACTTGCCGCTGTCATATCATAACGATGAAGAATATTTGCGTCAAATTTGTCGAAGCGAAGGATAATTGTTGAATAAATAGATAGATAGATAGAGATTGTTATGAGATAAGGAGATAAGATAATCTTTGTATTTGATTTATTGGAGTGTTTTCTTTTCTTAGGACTCTTTAGTATTAGGAGTCTATATAAAACCTACATTGTATCTCTTCTTTGACATAGTTTTGAATAAAGAGTTTCTAGTTCTCTTAAAACTCATCTTTCTACATGGTATCAGAGCCATTAGATCTTATACGAATTTTTTTTTCCCCAAGGTTTACGCGGCTGTTACTGTTCAGGCTACTGTTCACGCGGCGCGATTACTGTTCACGCGACGCGCTTACTGTTCACGGCTACTGTTCACGCGGCGCGATTACTGTTCACGCGGCGCGATTACTGTTTGCGGCTAAATCAAGCCATCTTTAATTGAGAAAGCTTTTTGAGCTGTGGGCCCCTAGGCGAAACAATCTTTTTTGAGTAAGTAGGTGAGTGGATAGTGAGGCATAATTTTGAACAAAATGCCTATAAAAACATGTGAGTCCTAAGAATCCACGTAGGGTTGTAATAGTGGAAGGCCCGGGTCAAGCAAGATGGCTTGAATTTTCTCTTGGTCCACTTGCGCACCTGTACTTGAGACGATATGACCTAAATAATGAACTCTTGAAACTGCAAAAACACGCTTAGACAATTTGGCATGAAATTTGTTAATGGTTAGGAGTGTCAATACTAGTCGTAAATGCCACATGTGGTATGCCCAAGTGGTGCAATAAATGAGGATATCATCAAAGAAAACTAAGATAAATTTGCATAAATATGCTCGAAATAGGTCATTCATAGCAGCTTGAAACGTAGAACGAGCATTAGTAAAATCAAATGGCATAACTAAGAATTCGTAATGGCCATTGTTTGCGCGAAAAGTTGTTTTACGAATATCCTCTGGGGTAATCCGAATTTCATGATATCCGGACCTCAAATCAATTTTGGAAAAATTGTGGCTCCATGAAGCTCATCTAATAACTCATCCACAATTGGGATTAGAAACTTATGCTTAATCGTTATCGCGTTTAGAGCACAATAATCGATGCAAAATTGCCAGGTTCCATCTTTCTTTCGTACTAAAAGTACTGGTGATGAGTATGGACTGGTACTAGGACGAATGACCCCGTCTTTAAGCATTTATGCAATTAATTATGTCATAACATTTTTCTGAAAAGGTGGGTAACGGTAGGGTTTAACATTGACAGGTTTGGAGTCGGGAAGAATATGTATGTGATGATCATGTGGCCTTGATGAGGGTTTGTGATTGGCTGAGTTGAATATGGCATGGAAATCCTTTAAGAGGTTACTAAAAGGTCAGGCTGGTTTTGTTGGTCATTGTTTGGGGTTAGGGTTGGTGATGGTGGTGTTGGTTCATAGGAGATAGTGTGTAAGGACATGATAGATCCTATGGTGAGCATTCACGAAAGCTGGTCGGGGCTGACTGGAGTGAGTGTCGGTCCTTCGGTTATTTGAACCATAGTTCCTTGATAATAGAAACTCATGCTAGGCACCTAAAAATCTGCTAGAATCTGTCCCGATGTTTGAAGCCATTGGACTCCCAAAACTACTTCAGCCCCTTGTATGGGTAATACCAACAAGGAAATCTAAAATTCACATTCTTGCAATGATATAGAGATATTAAGACACGGATCTTTACATTTTAGGAGGAACTCATAATTGCCCACCATAAATGGAAAACTTGGAATTGGCAGTATCGGCAGCTGTAGAAATTCTGCAACCCTAGGTTGCATAATATTATGGGTACTTCCTAAGTCTATCAACACAAAAAATTCATGTCCATTGATGCCCTTGTATACGAAGCATACGGGAAGTAGGCAGCTTCGGAGAGATGATATTGGCAAGGCTCTGGTGGGCAGTAATTGTACGTGAGGAGTGTAGTTGGATTCAGTGGATCAGGGGGGTCAATAGGTATGCTGACAATAGGATCAAGTTCCTGGTCAGTTTGACTGGGTGGTAAGGGTTGTTCAGGGTTATCGTCGGCTATTAGGGTAAGGAATTGGGGTGTCTTGCATTTGTATCCCGGAGTATAGTTTTCCTCACAATTGAAACAGAGCCCCTTGGCTCGCCAGGCTTGCATCTCAGTCTGAGTTAGGTGTCGAACGGGTAGTTGATTTGGGTTTTTAGGAGCTGGTAATGCTAGTGGAGCCGGTGTTGGATTAGGCAGCAAGGGTTGTTTGTGGGATTGAGCGAAAAACCTTGGGACTGGTGTGGAATGGGGACGGTTGTCATTGATTTTGGCTTCGATCTATTTGGCTAGGCCAATAGCTTGGGATATTGTGGCAGGTTTAAAAATAGCGATAATCTTCGTATGTCAAGGCGCAAGACAAAAAACAATTAAGAATTGTTTCCACTGGTAATCCAATGACACAATTGCATAGTTTTTCAAAAGCTTTTTGGTAATCTGTGATAGTGCTTTTGAATAGGGCTGCTTGGTGGTTCCCATATGTGAAAGGACCAAATTTGAGTTCCAAATCTCTGGTAAACGCATCTCATGTAGTAAACTATCTATTAGCATGCATCCATTTAAACCAACTGGGGGTTGTTCCTTGCATATAGAATGATACAATGGAGAGTCGTTGGTCATGGAGAATCTGGTAGAATATACCAGTCAAGTGGGTTATTTCCATCAAAGGGAGTCATGTGAATTTGTGGTGTTTTGGGTGGTTAGGTAGGTTTGTATGTATTTGGTATGGTGGTGCTTGAGAGGTGGAAGGTGTGTGATATGAAAACATGGTTGTCTAATCTGTTCCCCTTGAATTATTACTTCTGCCATTAATGTCATTATCATCTCTATTGTTGTTTATTTTCTGCCCTTAACTCTTGCAGGTGTTGCTGCTGCTCAACTCGTCCCTCGGCTACTTCAGTTTGCATCAGCCTTAAGGATTTGGCCAGCTGTAAATTGTCTGGATTGGTGGGACCTTGGTTTGGTTTGGGAGGCATTGATATGCTTGACCAGAGCACCAATTGTTAAGTAAGTTTTTGAATTCTATATTTTTAAGTGTGAATTCTGCAATCCTGGAAGGATTTTAAGAATAGAAAGTTTTTGTGGACTAAAATATTCTGTCATTTTCTTCATGATATCAGACATTTAAATACAAAAAATCTTACCACTAAGTCTATTACTAATTAATGGGCCATGATCTCCTATTATTATTCAACTAGGTAATGGAAATAACAAATTAAGAATCAGTCAACATGCTTAAAAGAGATTACAAAGACTCGTTCAAACATTAAATTAAACCTAAGATTAAAGACATGATTTTGGGCCATAATTTAAGCAATGTAATCCTGGGCCCATGTTGATGGATGTCTAATATGAGTGGGCCTCTGGGTCTCTTCCATTACATATATGCTCGACATAAAAGAAAAGCCAAGGATGGAATCCGTTTTATTCACTGTATATTAAGTTACTGCAAAAGCAAGATAGCCAAGGATGAACTGCCTATCACACAACACAGTCGGCAGTATTGCTGATTCGTGAGTATGTGTCGATGGACAATATTAGCCTGTCATTGGTTGGTGTTGCTACACGCGAATAAATGCCATTACATGCTTCAATCTCCGGTTGCCGTAAGATGCAATGATCACTGTTGAACCTTATGGAAATGTTGGAGCTGGATGTTGTGGAGGCAACCCAACTGTTGCTCACTGAGAGACCGATATTGGGTATAGATGGCTTTGATTGTTTCATGTTCTTGGTGTTCAGGAATCGCCCACTGGAACCCCTTGCTCGTTTCAATGCATGAAGATGTCGCGACTCGTGAAGATACGGCTGCAGTATACAGGAAGAAGGGATGAGAATATCTACTAAAATTAATATGGAATCCAAAGGAATGTTACGCTTGCCTTCCTTGATCTGGTCAGCTTATTCTGAGCTTCAAGCTTGGCTCGTGTTTGTCGACGTCTAACAATGGCGTGGTATTGTTTGGCATTAACATAAACAGGTATGCCTTTTGTACAATCAAGAGGGACTACAGCTCTTGGTGGTGTGAACCCGACCACTTGTGGAGAAACCTGATAAAAATTTGATAGATTGTGATAAATTATCAAGGATGAACTGGTAAGAAGAAGACAGGATCAGCACTCACACCATACTCCGGTCCATGTGCAGAGAAAATTCGGTTACAGAAAGATTCAGTCATAGAGTAGGAAATATAAGCCTGTAACGAATGGGAAAATAGATATAAAAATTGTTCCACAATATGTAAGATAAATCCAAGCAACAGAGCAAACCACTGGTTGATTGTGTTCCATTTGAAAGGGACTCTGAAAATGATCTGCAATTCCGAATGGCAAATGTGTTTTCAAGGAATCCTCTCCATTTTTACAACTTCCGAAGAAACCTACACGCAAGAATGAATTACTAGTGTCGAAAATCGAGGCACCCATCTATCTTTATCACCATAAAAAGTTCATGTAGTACAAGATGTCGATAAAGATTAAAGAAAGTATGCTAAATAGCATTGATGGTTATAAAATACATTCTCGAAAGTTTGCGTCAAATATACATAACAGTCTTTGTTATAGTAGAAGCTGCAGCTTGCCGTGACTTAATATATAAACAAGAATAAATGTATAGCAAAACAATACCACATCAGGTCATTACCAGGACTGAATGCAACATTCGGTGCGTAAAAGCCGCTTATGGCTTCATCGTGAGATTTGGTTGTTGAGTAGAAGGTCCATTCTTGATTCTGAGGAGTAGCTAAATTCTTGGAAGATTGTTTGGCAGAGTGGAACAGAGATGAGCGTGTACTAAACAAAGGGGAGGTGTCCTCGTTGGGCATCCTCTTTTTTAACTTGCAAGTAAAGTTGATTACAAAAATAAGAAAATTTAGCTGGTTTAGTAGAACCCAATATTAATCAAACACAGAAATCCTCTGAGAGGTTCAGAAACAAACACCGCAATATGGGCAGGTAACTAATAATCATTGTTTCAAAGAAACAACAGATTATAACTGCATCTAATTAATTATCAAATATCAACACACACCAAAGAACAATGACTTGCTGAAAACTAGTCCTCAACTTGTCTGTATATAAAACCAAAAAAAAAAAAAACATGCAGAAAAGTGACTTTAAAATCGAGGGTGAGGGCTTTTATTCGGCTTTACTCAGACCATCCCTTCGGGGGGAAGTATCCGCTCTCTTTCACTTTTGTACATGAGAGACACTATAGATACCTGAATAAGAAGATTGGTTATGAAGTTGCCACCATAGATTCAAGCTTCTACCAATATTTGACACAAATAATTTCAAACACGAGAGCCAAGAAGCCACCCACTCTCTCCACCAGAGCAGCAGCAACACACCATTAACTCCTTCTGTTCTCTCGTAATGGCCACTTTGTATTAATTATAGCTTAAAGGAATACCAAACCCTAAAGCTTGAGCCCACACCCACAAAAGTTACTGATCTAAATATTTGATTGTCAAGTGCTATGCTATACCGCCTAGTGATGAGTCTTTTTGGTCAAGATCCGAGGACTTCAAGTTTATAAACTGTCGCCTTGCATTTTATTTGTGGGACGAATAAAATTTGGTTGACATCAATAACTCTATAATTCCACCCGACCCCAGCCGCCAAATTGTCTCAGAATTTTAAAAAAATATATAAATTAATAAATTATTTTGATGATTTGAAAGATGTGGATGATTATATATATATAAAATGGCCTTAACAGGATGATCCATTTTCTTTTAATAATTATACTTTAACGACCTAATAAAAACATCGTTTGTACAGCAAGGTTTATTTTTTAGTAATCAAGACTTGTCCATTGCTCTATAAAACTATTCTTAACCTTTTGGGACCAATCCATCAATCATTTATTAATATAAAACACCCAAAGAGCATCACGTAAAGTAAATCTCATCAACCCTTTGAAAACATAAATTTTAGTGGAAATTGCTAGAGGCCTTATACTTATTTATTTTATTTATTGAATGAATATTTGGATCAGTTGAAAATTTGGATCATGTTTTATAATGCTAATCTAATTGTTAAATTAGTATCATATTCTTAGCCAACTAACTTTTAAAAAGCATATATTTGAAAATTGCAGTTGCCATGCCATCTTCTTCAGTATTCAAACCATTATTTACTAGATAATATTAAATTATCATGTCATTAGTCATTATGGAATCAACTTTTAAAATTAAAAGTGCTTACATTATGTGATAACAACCATTAAGTTTATATTATAACTTTGATCAAGTTTAAATATTTAAGATTTGTTAAAACATAGTTATCCTTTAAACAACATGCATTTACGAAAGTTCATAGGATTGGGCAATGGCCAAAAGAGAGGGAAAATCTATTGTTTGGCTTCATATAAACTCAAAGACACTTTTTTTGTCAGTATCATCGCTTGAACAATTTGTTGTATTTAATTAATTTAAAATATGTAACCATGCAATTATAAAAAGTGGTCTTCAGTAGACATATTAGACAATATAATAAGAGCCATCCCACTTCAACAGTATTTTGAGTCTAATTTTTCCGAGTTCACTGTTGGGAGAAATAGTATTTTCGTCGTTCCTTTGCTTTTATCCTTATCTTTTATTTGCACTTTATTTTAATTTTTTATTTTGCAATGTTCAGAAAAGTAACCACTATTGATTTACGTCCTCATCCATCTCAAAATCCTCCTCCTTCGACGACAAATCCACATTTTACGGCTCTCCAGCTTCACCTTCCAACCCATTAAAGAGTCCTTTGTTTCCCGTGGAAACCTAGATATTGATGTGGTCATCGTTGGTGCTAGGTCCGCCAGGCTTTCCTACGCATAAGACTCAGCAAAAACCCCAACATCAACATTGTTATGATCGAGCAATCAGTCAGCCCCGGTGGTGGTGCATGGCTCTGTGGCCAGCTCTTCTCCGCCATGGTTGTGCGGAAGCAAGGGTGGATTTCAGTGGGGGCTGTCATGGCCTGCAACTCGGGTCAAATATTATATTTTTTTTAATATCTGAACTATGTAACTTTTCTTTCTTGCTTCAGTTTGTTGTACCTCGTATGTCTTCTTCTACCTTTTTTCCTTGTGGTTAGCCTTCACGTTTTGGTTTTGTAGGAGGAGAGAAATGGCGGGGGCTTATTCTGGACAGAAATATGGTGTTGTTTCAGTGTAGCTCACCGCGCCTGCTTATTGGGAAAAAATGGTTTGTTACTTTAAGACTGTCTATTATTTTGTACCTTTTATTGTTTTCTTTGTTTCATGTTGTCTGTTGTGGTGGTGAATTGACTGTGGCTCCTAAAAACCCTGTTATGATTAATATGAAATTTGTATCCGGTTCTTCAAAGAAAGTCAGAAATTACAGTCATCCTCCATTCATCGTCGTAGTCCTCTTGATCAAATACATGATGCAAAATGGAAATGCTTTACTGATGGATGAATACTCTGATGAAGATTTGTAATATGCTGGTCAAGAGGTTTGTCTGTAATGTATATAGGATTTGTGTTTGAATTCCTTAATCACTTGAGTTGCAGAATATGAATCACCATCTATTGTCAAAGTTGAAGGCAAAGGATCTGGCACATAATGCATTAAGTAACTGATTGCATAGGTATGGGCTCTTTTTATTTAGTATATCCAGGAATATACTTGTTTAATGTGTTTGAAGCCTGTGAAGAACTTCGAGACCAAATAGAATTGTCCATTCGGGTGCCTTTCTGCTTGAGGATATTGATGAAGCTCGTGGCTGTTGGACATTATCTGATGGACACAACTTCAGAGGTCGTAGCAAGCAATTTCGCTATGACAAATCTAAGGTATTGAATCTTTATTTATTTAATGCAGGTGAATATCAAATGTCTTCTTCAGCAAGTTTATTTTTTTCACATCAATCTTATAGCATGGTAAAATGATGTTTGTGTGCACAGTTAATCTTGTAGTAGATGGTCATCACATGTAAGGAACAATGTTGCACTCCAAGTAACCTAATAGAAATTTCCTGTTGCATAGAGCCTAAAATACGGCTTACGTAAATGCTGAAGAAAATGTATCTAGCATTACATCTTTATCATTCTAGATTCTCTGGTTGGTTTGAGCATTATCTTCTCAATATTGTGCTGAATGATTTTAGAGCTCATTTTTTCCTATTCAAATTGCTTCTAAGCGGAAAAGACAAATTTATTCCATTTTTTAGTTTACTTCTTGTATCCATCATTGATTGAATTTAAGAAAGTACCCCCAAGATTTCTTTTCTAATTGTTGGACCCTTGTGAAAGTAAACTGAGAGAAAGATGGATGAAATGCTTTATACTCTTACTGAAATGTGTTTCTCATCTATGTTATAAAGATATAACTACACCATCATATATCATTAAACTGGGAGTTTCAATAATTTTTTAATGAATTGGAGCAGGGCCGAAAAACGACAGCAAAAAGTAAGCCTGGTCTACTCAAGAAACCAAGAGCGTTCTCGTTGTCTAAATGGTCGGTCTTCCTTTCTTATCAATAAACTCAAAAATGTTGATTTGGGTGGAAATATTTGCAGATTGAAGTAATTTATGCTTCCATTCCACTGCATGCTTGCACTGCGGAATTTCAAGTAAGTTTCCATACTCGTCATATGGTTTAACATCTTTTTTCTGTAGATTAAAAGTTTAAAAAAGACATCAAATGTCGAGTTGCTCAGGTCAAGGATGAGCACCATAACGAGATGCAACCTAATCATGGCAACAATCTGGGATAAAGAATTGGAATCGGGATCCCTCTTGCAGTTGTTTGTTCATGGGGATGATGAGTTCCTCAATAGTAGACTGAAACTTATACATATGTAGCAAAGGTATCTTTCTTGTGCTTTCATTTAATTAGAGAACTTTTGCCTCTATTGTTAGTTTTCTTTTTTTTGGAAGCTATTGCGAACTCACTTTCATGTTATTATGATTTACATTTGTTAGTTCGTTTTATTATTTTGCGTGACCTCACAAGCATAATTAGAAGATTATAATTTATAGCAAATTGACCAGATATTGTTGTTTTCAAACAAAAAACATGGACATACCACATGCTTGTTGTTTCACTTTTGAGTGTGGATAATGTGTTTTCTTTAGTTCGGGCCATCAAACCCGTTTTTAACGTCTGGGCATGTTTCCATTCATTGTTGTTTGATTGGGTTATTGTGTGCATTTGTTTGGTAGTAGATTTTTTGTATGGTTCAACAAAAAATGCTATTCTAGGTGATTTTTTCAAGATGGCATATTCATTGTTCCTATTTGGGGTTTTTGATTTTCAGTTTTAGGCGTTTCAAATAAATGAAAGATCCTAGGTGATTTTTAGTATTTTTGTCAACTTCATTATTATGTTTCTTGGCTTTTCCGAAGAAAATGGCTCTTAGGTGATTTCTGATAACTTGATAGTAGAATTTAACTCAAAAGTGCTTGGTACCTCAACTCTATTTACTTTCACCTTCAACAGTAATTATTTGTAATTTTTGGGACAACAGGTGAAAGGTTGAATGACTTCTTCTGGTGAATTTGTTATTGCTATGCAACTTGCTTTTGGTGTTTGGTTCTCTTCTGCGTAAGTTTTCCATGTCGTGGCTCATTGAACAAACTACGATTATGTTATCCATATGAGTATATATCTTTATAGTCGTATAAAAAAGATAGTTTAACATTGATCAGGTCACCAACACATCTATTTTATGTTAAAAACTTCTTGATCTGTTTGTGTTTGTCGCTATGGCTCATTGTTTTGTGATCTAAATTTGCTTGCTTTTAGGCTGCCTGCAAATTAACTAGAAATTCAATGAATCTGGTGGTGAGTTGAGACTGTTATTTGGGGTAACTAAAAAAGTTAAAACACATAATACACATTTATAATCGGTGTGCCCTAATTAAGAATTATGATATATGGTCTATGGAAAACTTGGTTGCCTATGTATGTCTTTTTTAGATATAAGGTTTGCATGCTTGGTTGGTGTAAATAAATTTATAGCTATCATGGTGATTTGGTAAATATTATTTTATGTATGTAATTTTAGATGCTTCTTACTTAGTTATGTAATTTAGTAAATATTATTTTATATATTGACTTACAATTGATGTACATGAAAATCCAATGGTTAGGCATGTGGTAGTTGAAGCTCTTGGTTCTGTTGCTAGGTTTGACCCCCATCAATTATTTCTGGTCCTGGATTTAAAGTTTAATATCTTGCTTATATTTTATGAGCTTGTGAATTGAGCTATGATCAAAGTAAGTTTGTCGTCTTAAGGAAATATTCACTATGATATTATTGAAGTGCATGACATAACAAAGACTCTGCAGCTTGTTTTGTCGAAAGTTTTTCCTGATTGAGATCTGCGAAATAAAATTTGTTTGTGTACTGTTTTGCGCAGATGTTAAGGCGACACGAATTTCAATAACCCAATGTCAGCCATCTATAGTGTGCTTTTGTGCTTTATAGAGCTTAGTAACAATGATGCATAATCTCATTGTGTAATGCCCCTGATTAATGTTAATTAGGGTGATGAGTTGTTCATATAATTCGAACCCAAAAGACTGTAATTTCTTATACCAGCTGGGTGTTGCTACAATTTGTGCTGACAGCTTCTTGACTAAGTAAGCTTTCCTATTTTTCATTTTTGACTTGAAGGAAGGTCGTTGGACAAGGATGATGGTACTGGTAGATGCAACCATGAGAACATACCCAACTTGTCATGTTTGTCAAAGTTTTGCTACTTAATTTTTTATCTTATTTTTTTAAATAATTTTTGCCCCCTTATCAAAAATCACGCGTCCATCACTTATGATAAATCTTTAAAGAAACATAGCTAAAAAGGACTGGCGAATAATCTTGTACCTGGCACCGCGCCTTGTGCGGTGCCTACAGGAACTAGTAATAAAATACATGGGTGACATGATTACATCCTCGATTGGATCTCCTCCTCCGTCTAGAACAGTAGTTGCATATCTATTCTTTTGTAGAAGAACAGTTGATTACATATTATTAGAAAAATATATATAACTTATACTATAAGAAGATATATTTATGCAAGTGATGAAATGAAGGCACTGGGAAGAGTAAGACTATTGTTGCTAAATGATTGTGCTTTTTATGTACATAATGTTTAGAAAGCAATTGCAGAATGAAATATGATCTCTCTCTTTTTTCCCTTGCAACATGTCATGGAAAGTAGGATTTCAAAGCTGATATTCAAGTTTGCTTTTGGACAAGATATATCCATTCATTTGATCCCATTATTTAGGATAATTTTGTGGAATTTTGAACTACATTGAATCGACCATGTCTATTGGAATGTAGACCAAATCTCATTGTTCGGAATAATTTTTGGAATGTAGGTAAAATATTTTTTTATATATCCATTGCATATCAAGCTCTCAAAGTCTCTGATCTCTGTTTCATTGGACTACAATGAATCGACCAAATTTAAAAAGATTAGAATTTATCAAATCGATATTATATAAATGTATAAGAAATTACTCAATGGAAGCTTGTACAAGACTCGATTCAACAAGGGGCATTTAAAGGTATACTGTAATATGTGCTTTTATATATATATTAGGACGGATATTTGGAAGCATCATAGGCATTTCAAGAGCATATCAAACATGAATAAAACATTGAAGATTACTCAAATCATGAACATCATAGAATATGCTAAGAAAAGTAAAATGACAGGTAGTGAAAAGGTGAGCAAGGCTATCCCATAGTTGTGTTAAAGCTTTGAATTGCTAATCTTATATATATATATTCGAGAGGCATACATCATGACTTGTGGGAAGTAGCGCCTGTGAGAGACTGAGCTGAGACTGCCCTTTCATCACGAGTAGGTTCCAGAAATCGAATAGAAGACGGCAAGTTCGAAATAAGAAAATAACACAAGTAGATGTGTGAGGAACCCGAACGAAAGGAGGGCAAATAAGCTATTTAGCAACTATGATTAACATTAAGGGACTGTAGTTTTTCTTTACTTTCTTCGTTTTGGGTTTCTTCTCCTCCTCTTCTTGCTCCGCATCGTCTTCCTTCCCTTCATCCTCAAATGATTTACTTTAATGGAGTATGATATCTGGTGAGAAATGAGCAACCACCAGGGAAAAATGAACTTAAAAATTATCCATACAGTTAGACATAGGTAACAAAATATGCACAACTATTTAGAATAATACACCGATGATCTATCATACATGTTTTCTCCTCATCATTTGACTCATCTTCCTCAGCAGGACCTCTTCATCCACTTCTTTGATAGCCAGAGGTGGATCGGGAAGTTGACAAATTCAGAATACCTTTTGACCTATTCCTAGAACACAAAAAAAAAAGCATAGAAAAGATGATGAAACATCAGATCGGTTACAATAAACCAAAAAAAAATAGCAAATGAATATATGCATTCCCCTACAGGAAATAAAATTTTAACTCGAGGATAACGACCATATGAAGTCAATTACATTAAGTTTGTTCTCATCTGAATATTCTTGAGCTCCATCTTTGAGGTGCAGCCATATTTCTGTTCCCTGTCCAAGTGGCTCATTCCAAACATCTTCAGAAACGGCAAAAGCCCCATCAACCTTCCCCTACTTGCCTGAGAAAAGTTAAAATTTCAAAGAATCATGACATCGAAGATAATTTAGCAAAAGGAAATATATGATAGTGATAACGTAATAAATATATGAAAACATAACTACAACACGTACTTTTTTATCATCACAATGTTTGCTAATCACATCAACCTAGTCAACCACAAGATACACAGAGTAGAAACCAACACCAAATTGCCCGATAAGGTTAAGATCTCTGCTGGTATGGAATTTTCTACAAATGATGTATAGAAAACAGTCATTGAAAGTTTAAACCAAGAACAATCTGATATGTAGAAGCTTTCAAGTACAAACATTAATGTTGTCATCATATAATACAAAACACACACCTGACGTTTGTTCCCAAATTCTTGATCAAAGTCTTCAATGTTATCCAATACCTCTTGCACGAAATAAAATTATTTTTTTTTTATCCAATTTAATCTGCATTTATTCGTTGGGTTCATGATAAGTCATGTCTATTAATTATCAGGAAAATATACATGATACAATATGACCAAGCAGCTTAAAATTCCCTAGAAATCTGAACTGAACAGCTAACAATCATGATGTAAACACTCAACGGGCAGTCGATACATACTCAACTACAATGTGGCCCATAAAATTCTAATAAAACCACTTACAGACTCCAGCGTACTTCCATGAAAATCTACAAAAAAAATTCCTTTAAAGCGTTGGATAAAATTGTTTCACACATAAGCGATACCATACTCAAAATGTTTAAAAGCTTCCTCAGAAATACTATAAGATTTAGAAAAAAATCACTATACGGTAACCAATATACCACTAACCTGAATCTCGAGCTTTGTATAATCACATTCAACGCCAAACGCCGAACAGAAAACATGATCGAAAATAATTAAGATGCACAAAAGAACTCACGAAAACCACAAAAAAGACCGCTGCATACGCATGCGAGATCTTGAGGGAAAAGCGGAAAAAAATAAAGAAAAGATCGGCGGATAGTCTTAATGCACACCATACGATGAAAGCCGAGGGGAAACAACTCACCAGAAGCACAAAATTCCTCGGTGGATAATCAAGAAGAAAGGAAATGCGCGTGCTTCCCAGAAATAAATGAACGAGGAACAAAAAACCAAACAGTATATAAACTCAAATACATAAAGTACGAAGGCAACACGAAACCCACGAACGAAGGCATGGTGAACCCCCTAATCCAAGGGATTTCCGGCGGACTCAATCTGAAGACACGAAACCAGTAATCATTGTGAAAAGTAAAGTGGACAGATTCACCCACAACAACCGGCTACCCACCACCTAACCAGGCGCACCATACCTCCATCAGACCACGCGTCGCCTCTTCGTACCAGCAAGTCACCGGCTTCTTAGGAAAGCAGAGGAATAAGTGGGAAATTAATGCAATGGTACGGAAGACTGTTTGAAAATGACAATGCAAACTTCGAGAATAAAGGCCAAAGGAAACAAAAATAAATAAATGGGCCCGGAGGCAGAATAAAAGAGCAAATGGACTGAAAAAACATAAAATAAACCGGGTCAGGGGCAAAAAAGAAGCCCAAAAATAAAACATAATAACCGACGAAAATTGTATGAAGCCCAAAGCCAAAGCCAAGTAACTGTTTTACTGTTCATAACAATAGTAATCTTTGCTCACTTATATATAAAGGGTAATATATATCTCTTGCACATAAAAATCACACCAAACTTAATACTATTTATAATAATATATTATACTATTGTAATTTGATTTTTTTTTCTCATTTTACTTCATTGGAAAGCACTTAAAACCGGCTGTATGCAGGTGACATTACCATTACAAATGATTATTCCACAGCCAAGTAAGGATGTTCATATTGAAAGCTCTCATGATATCCGAGGCTCAATGACGACAAAAGGGAATTCTGCGACTGTGGATGAATTCAAATATGGATTCCCATCACATGGCTTGTCAAACATCTCATATAAATGGTGGGACAGCAAACTCGATGATGGCAACAGCCAACAAAGTCAAACTACAGATACCAAGGAAACACAGCAACAACCTAAAAGCTCGGCAGATGATGCAGCTAATTCATCATCAGTAGATGGGAAAATGTTGGAAGTCGAGGCAAGTTCAGCAGATGCAGATTCACAGTGGACATGTAATAAATGCACAACGAGTTATATGCTCATTAGCCTATAGACATCAAAACTGGCCACATCCCATGGCTAACAAGAAGTATCATGGCCACACTGCCATCGCGCACAATGGCCCTATCAGGTAACCGATGATGCAACTATACAAGAGTCAAGGCAAGCAGGGTTAAATGGCCATGGAAAATATCAAGTCATGTAAAAATAGGAACTAGGGCTAGTAGTTCGATAAATCGAGATGCAAGTTATACATTTTAGTACTCCGAAAATCAACATTTAAAATCAATCAAGAACACATAGATACACAACAGATATATATACGCAGGTTTCGCTGGATCGACGTATGTGGGTGAGATATCTCTCCTCCCTCATCTCCCATACGCAACATTCCTTTCTTAAACCACCCGCGAACTAGTTGTTGATACTCATCAATCTTTCCCTAAAAATGATTCATTCCCAGTTAAAAGCAAGAAATAGTTTCCGATCCTTCCACTTTCTCCAAATCCACTTCTAAAAATTCCATAGGTTCTTATTTCCGTCTACCTCATCAGAAATTTTGGAAGCTGTTGATCCCGTTGATGAAGAAATGCTTTCTGATGCTTACACTGCTAAATCTCCACTCGCTAATGTTTACCTGGTTCTTCTTCTTTGCGGCCTACTCTAGATTTACGTAGCCTAATTAAGGATGGTGAAGTCATCAAGACCAGATCGGAATGTGTGGGGGTCCTCGTTACTTAATCCGTTATATCTCATTCATTACACAAGTATCATGAGGAGTAAGTAATACTATTACAGCATTTACATAAGACACATCACATGTATAGATAAACCACATAATATGTTCTAATCCTAATCAGTGGTTCAGCTCGAAGCAGAAATTGGCTCACGACCCCATTCTCCCACGTCTATGAGCCCTGCAACGCATTTCTTTAGACAAAGACTCCGTTAGAAACAACAACAATATTAGTATTGATAGACAACTATTATCAATAATAAGGCACAATACGATAAATACACATCGTAAGATCTCAACTGTGATTGTTCTGTATCATGTACCACAAAATGCAAATATGTTATGACATGTCTCATTTACCATCCTGTTATAACGGAATAGATATGATATGCCTCTTAACTCAAAATGTCAGTGGCTCAGCCTTCACGTCCCATTTTAGCAGTACATATCATATTTTCGTCCTCACACGTTATAACAGTAAAAACATATGCACAACCATAGCATATCTCTCATGGTATCAATTAGATATGCCTCAACAACTTGAGTGCACACCAATATGATTCCAACATTCATATATCGCAATCTCAACATATAGAAATAGCAGCACATCAATCAGAAATCAATATCCGTATGTCAACACGTACCTGTCATGCGATACAAAATATAGAAGTTCAGGCGTCAATAGTCAACAGCCTTGTCTTGTCCCGTGTGATGATGCTACATGATACCAACAATGTATCATGTCAAAATAAGCTTCAATATCAAATTCTACAAAAAAGCTAACATTTTGTAACATATAAACCCTAGCGATCGATCGCCATTTTTTAACCGATCGATAGCCAACATTTTATGTCTCTCACCGCGATCGATAGCCACTATCTCGCGATCGATCACCAAAATGTTCTGTTCACTTGCGGTCGATTGCCATGTTTCACCGATCGATCGCCAAGGCCATTTCACCGCCTTATAATTTTATTCTGTTTCGGCGATCGATCGCCATAGGGCTCGCGATCGTGGCTATCGATCGCCGATGTCTGAAATTTTCAGAACATGGCAATTTTCAAGCTTATCTTCATGATTCATCTTCTCCACTTTCAAACTTATCATTAAAACTTGATAAGTTCATACTCTAACATCATATATCCTTAACTACGCAACTTATTTCATGGCATGTAATCTCATATTGCTTCTTGCTTCAACATAACATGCTTCAATTATACATAAACTAGCATAAACAAGGTAATACACCAACTAGCACCATAAAACTATTGAAGTCCTTCTATCCTTACCAAATTCTTCACTTCCAATCAATCAAGACAAGTTGTCCAAGCTATTACCAAGCAAGGAGCATACAAGAGAGGTGAAGAAGGGTTTGTAGAGATTTCTATGTGTTTTTAGGTGAAGTGTGTGTTCATAATCTCAATTGTGCTTGATATAGCCTCCCAATTCCTTCAACATGCATGGTAAATGTTTATGAACTGTTCACATTTCATTCCACCTAGATGACATAAATCTCTTGTATCTCAACTTCTATGAGGTACCAAATTCATGTCCTACACCCTTTTTATCTCATGGTTCATAGTATTTAAACCTTGTTTTCATTATATAATTCTCCACTCTACATATATCATTACTTTCCATACTCTGTTCAACTCGAACTCGAGTCCACGTCATACCGTAATTATCACATAATTATGCAACAATCATAGCAAACATGTATGATTCATCTCGAGGCATTACAGTTCTCCCCAACTAAATGAATTTCGTCCTCGAAATTGACTACACATAGCATGACTGCAATCACACAAACATATACTCAATTATATGTGTAACACAGCAAAACGTGCAATAACAGATATACTTACCAACAGTATGAACAATCACCTAAGAACATACCAGAGAATATCTCCGGATACTGCTGCATCATATGCTGCTCTGTCTCCCACATTTCCTCCTCGACACGTCGCCTGTCCCACTGTACCTTCACCATTGGTATCACTTTATTTCGTAACTTACGCTATGCTCTATAGAAGAACTTAATCGGTCGTTCCTCATATGACATGTCTGTCTCCAACTGTACGTCAGACGGTTGCAATACATGACTCGGATCGGGTTCATATTTCCTCAACAACGAAACATGAAATACACCGTGGATACCACTCAATGATGATGGTAATGCCAATCTATATGCCAACGTACCAATACGTTGTAACACCTCATATGGACCAACATATAGTGGTGACAACTTTCCACGCATACCAAATCGTACCACACCTCGAAAAGGTGAGATTTTCAAGAACACTCTGTCACCAACTTGGAATTCAAGAGGGTCTACGTTGCTTATTCGCATAAGCGGCTTGTCTATCCTGAGCAGTTTGTAATTTCAATCTGATTAGCTTCACTTTCTCTTCCATTTTACGTATCATATCTGGTC
This sequence comes from Haberlea rhodopensis, assembly GCA_907163345.1. Taxonomy (NCBI): domain Eukaryota; kingdom Viridiplantae; phylum Streptophyta; class Magnoliopsida; order Lamiales; family Gesneriaceae; genus Haberlea; species Haberlea rhodopensis. Next base: position 249,127 of record CAJQUN010000328.1, read on the forward strand.
CACATATCGATGACTTATCAACACCATCCCAATACAATGGGGATCTACATCATCGCCCATACAGTGCCTCAAACGGTGCCATCTGTATACTAGTCTGATAACTATTATTGTACGAGAACTCACGTAACATGTCCTCAAGCGTCTGTATTTTACGCTCTGGCTGACCATATTTTTGAGGATGATATGCTGTACTTAACCGTACTTCAGTCCCCATTGCTGACTGTAAGCCTTCCCAAAAGTGAGAAGCAAACTTTGGATCTCGGTGAGATACAATTGAAACTGGTATTCCATGTAGTCTCACTACAATTTGAATATATAACTGATCCATCTTTAAGTAGGTAAACGTCATACTATACGGTATGAAGTGAGCTATTTTTGTCAGTCTGTCAACTACCACCCAAATAGCATCAGAGCCAGAAGAAGTCCTTGGCAAATGGGTCACAAAATCCATCGTAATGTGTTCCAATTTCCATTGAGGAATCTCTAACTGACCTCCTGGTCTCTCTGCTTTCACATGTTGACAAATAAGACATCTCTTCACAAACTCAAGTGCATCATGTTTCATGCGTTTCCACCAGAATTGTGTATACAAATCTTTATACATTTTCTTCCTCCTGGATGTATACTATATCTACCACAATGTGCACGTTGTAGTAGTTCTTGGCGTAGCCCCAAAGTAGCAGGTCCAACACTGTCCATATTTCAAACTCTCATCACTTGCTATGACAAAAGGAGATTTTGACTGCTCATTCCTTTCCAATGTTGTACGTCATCATCAGTGTTTTGTTTCGTTCTGATATTCTCAAAGATATCGGGTTCAACCAACAATGTTGATACTCTTACTGGCACTGTTACTACATCAAACTCATAACCCAATGTACAACAAGAAGTCATCAAAGCATACAATTGAATCATATCATTGGCAGTGTATTGTACCTTTCGACTTAAGGCATCAGCTGTTAGATTGGCCTTTTCTGGATGATATCCGATCTCACAATCATAATCTTTCAAGAGATCCATCCATCTCCTTTGCCTCATGTTCAACTCTGTCTGAGTGAACAAAAACTTCAAACTCTTATGGTCAGTGTATATGGTAAATGGCGTACCATAAATAATGTCGACATATCTTCAAAGCAAAGACTATAGCTGCCAGTTCAAGATCATGCACTGGATATTTCATTTCATGTGGCTTCAATTGTCTTGATGCATAATCCACAACATGTTTATCCTGCATCAATACACAATCCAAACCAAGTAAAGATGAACAAGTATAAAGATCAAACATGTAATGCTCTGATGGAATAATCAACACCGGAGCAGTGGTCAACCGGTGTTTCAATTCCTGAAAGCTATGTTCACAAGCATCTGACCATCTGAAAGGTACTCCCTTCTGTGTCAGCTGTGTTAAAGGTTTGGCAATATTTGAAAAGCCTTTCAGAAACCGTCTATAGTATCCTGCCAAACCCAAGAAACTACGAATTTTGGGCACAGAAGTAGGTGCTGACCAATTCAGTTCTGCTTCTATATTTTTCGGATCTACTGATATACAATCTTTGGAGATCAAGTGTCCTAAAAATGCGACATTGTTCAACAAAAAACTCACACTTGCTGAGTTTGGCGTATAAGTGACGTGTTCTCAGAAGTTGCAACACCATATGCAAATGTTGGACATGCTCTGTTTCACTCCGAGAATAGATCAATATATCGTCGATAAATACAATGACAAATTGATCAAGGTATTCATGAAAAACTCTATTCATTAAACTCATGAAGACAGCTGGAGCAATAGTTACACCAAATGGCATAACCAGGAACTCATAATGGCCATAGGGAGTTCTAAAGGCTATATTCTGTAAATCTCATTCCCTCACACGTATTTGATGATAACCAGATCTCAAATAGATCTTATAATAGATCATCGATCCTTGCAACTGATCAAACAAATCATCAATACGGGGAAGATGATATTTATTATTAATCGTTACCTTGTTCAACTGTCTGTAGTCTATGCACAGTCACATCGATCCGTCTTTCTTCTTGACAAACAACACCGAAGCACCCCAAGCTGATACACTATGACGTATGTATCCCTTGTCTAGTAAATCTTGCAACTGAGTTTTTGACTCTCGCAGTTCAGTTGGTGCCATGCGAATGGTGCTCGTGAAATTGCAGAGGTACCAGGTAGTAATTCAATGCCAAATTCCACTTCACGACTTGGTGGAAATCCAGGAATTTCATCTGGAAAGACATCTACATATTCTGCAACCACTGGTATATCCTCTACTCTTCTTTCCACTTTCTTTTCGGCTATATCAATCACATAAATCAAATATCTCGTGTGTCCACGTTCTAACAACCGTGGCATTCTCATAGCAGATATCAAAGGAATCTTTGAACGAGATCCCTGTCCATAGAAGATCCATTGGTTTCCAGTATCAGATTGAAACCGAACCGTCTTCTGACAACAATCCACAACAGTGTTATATCTACTCAACACATTGAATCCTAGAATACAGTCAAAATCAGTCATATCTAACACAATCAACTCTGCCTGTCCATAATCATCAAACTGAACAGAACAATCAGACACACTCTGACAAGTCATCACAGTAGTTCCCATGGGTGTCGAGACATACAGAGGCATCAACAGTGGAGCATATATGATACCGATCAACAAAAGCTTGTGCAATAAATGAATGTGATGCACCAGTATCAATTAATATAAAAACTGGATAAGTAAATAAATAACTCTTATCCGCTATCGCATCAGCAGGAGCTGCCTCTGCTTGCTCTTTGTTTAGTGCATAGAATTGAACTTGGGTGGCCCTGCTCTCTGTCCCCCACCAGTCTGAGGTACAAATTGTGGTCTTTGCTGCACTGTACTCTGTGATACATTCCCTCTGGTCTGTTGTCCTCCAGCTTGAGAGCAATCTCGTATCATGTGTCATGGCCTACACAAACTCGACCATCAATGTCTGGACAATCACTTTTATAGTGTGGTCCACCACAATTAAAGCATCGTAAACCTCGACTACTGCTCCCTTGTGATTGTCCTTTGACAACTCGTTCACCCCCTTTTCGATTAACAAATCCCTTACGACCAAATCTCGAGGATGAGGCACCTCCTCGTGATGGTTTAAACTGATCCCCTCCTGGTCTCATGCTGTCTGATGTAGGTTTCTGAGCTTGTCCTACATCCTTATATGCCCCAATTTCTATCTCGACCATTTCAGCCCGAGCCAGTGCCTCCTCAAAAGAAGTAGGGTTATTAGAAATAATCTTATTAAACAACTCAGGCCGTAACCTTTCACAAAATGTATGATCTTTACTTTCGTGTTTGCAGCTATATGCGGTACATACCTCAACAAAGAAGAATACAACAAAGCATAATCCACTACCTTCATTGTTCCTTGTTTCAAATTAGTGAATTCATCTTCCTTCTGCTACCTTGCAGCAATAGAGACATAATGATCCAAAAAGCGTTGTTTAACACATCCCGGTCAACAACCTGTCATTGAGCTCTCAACTCTATCAGTGTCGCTTTCCACCACATCATAGCTTTCTTTGCTAATTGGAACTCAGCATAACGCAACTTGGATGATTTGGCACACGGTGCTGACACAAAGATCTGTTCAATATGTTCTAGCCATTCCTCAGCATATCCCCCAGATTCACTATCCTCAAAGCGATGTGACTGATAACTCAAAAATTGAGTCAGTGTCAACTCTCCAGGTAAAAAAACATGTTCTACTTGGCCTTGGCCTACTGGTGGTGGTGGCACGGGCGCCAAACCAACACTAGCATTGCCATTAATGCATCCCCAACGTCATCTTGAAATAATATGTCTGCCATTACTGCACAATAGGGGTTATCAACAACATTCAAATGTATAAAGCATGTTAGTATAACAATATATCACAGTTATCAACATGCTTTCAAGTGATTGGGAAACCCCCTAAGTCACTCCCTCTACCGTTGTTCACCCAGTTCTCGAACCACTGGTCTGATCCTAATCAGTGGTTCGGCTTGCAGCAGAAGTTGACTCACAACCCCATCCTCCCAAGTCTATGTGTCCCTACAGAAACAACCACACAACATTAGTATTGATAGACAACTATTATCAATAATAAGGCACAATACGACACATCATAAGATCTCAACTGTGATTGTTCTGTATCATGTACCACAAAATGCAATTATGTCATGACGTGTCTCATTCACCATCATGTTATAACGGGACACATATTATATGCCTCTTAGCTCAATATGTCAGTGGCTCAGCCTTCACGTCCCATATTAGCAGCACATATCATATTTCTGTCCTCACACGTTATAACAGCCAAAGCATATGCCCAACCTAGCATACCTCTCATGGCATCAACTAAATGCCTCAACAACATGAATGCACACCAATATGATTCCAACATTCATATATATATCAATCTCAACATATAGAAGTAGCATCACATCAATCAGAAATCAATACTCCTATGTCAACACGTACCTGTCGTGCGATACAAAATATAAATGTTCATGCGTCAATAGTTAACCGCCTCTTTGTCCTTTCCCCTGTGATGATGATACATGAATACCAACAATGTATCATGTCAAAATAAGCTTCAATATCAAATTCTACAAAAATCTAACATTTTGTAACATATAAACCCTAGTGATCGATCGTCATATTTTTATCGATCGATCGCCACCACTATCTCGCTATCGATCGCCAAAATGTTCTGTTCACTTGCGATCAATCGACATGATTCACCGAGCGATCGCCAAGCCATTTCATCGCTTTATAATTTTACTTTGTTTCGGCGATCGATCTCCGTAGGGCTCCCGATCGATCGCCGATATCTGAAATTTTCAGAAGATTGCGATTTCAAGCTTATCTCCATGGTTCATCTCTCCACTTTCAAACATATCATTAAAACTTGAGAAGTTCATACTCTAACATCATATGAACATGTATCCTTAACTACACAACTTATTTCATGGCGTCTAATCTCATATTGTTTCTTGCTTCAACATAACATGCTTCAGTTATACATAAACTAGCATAAACAAGGTAATACACCAACTAGCACCATAAAACTATTGAAGTCCTTCTATCCTTACCAAATTCTTCACTTCCAATCAATCAAGACAAGTTGTCCAAGCTATTACCAAGCAAGGAGCATACAAGAGAGGTGGAGAAAGGTTTGTAGAGATTTCTATGTGTTTTTAGGTGTAGTGTATGTTCATAATCTCTATTGTGCTTGATATAGCCTCCCAATTCCTTCAACATGCATGGTAAATGTTTATGAAATGCAAATTCGCATTTCATTCCACCTAGATGACATAAATCTCTTGTATCTCAACTTTTATGAGGTACCAAATTCATGTCCTACACCCTTTTATGCCATGGTTCATAGCATTTAAACCTTGTTTTCATTATATATTCTCCACTCTACAGATATCATTACTTTTCATACTCTGTACTCGAACTCGAGTCTACGTCATACCGTAATTATCACATAATTACGCAATAATCATAGCAAACATGCATGATTCATCTCGAGGCATTACAGAATGCATTGATGACTCATTGAGCTCTGTGGCAATCCAGGGGTTTTCTCACCAAGTAAGGCAGCCAACTAGCAAATATGTTGCATGATTTAATTTTTTAAAATAATTTTAACTTCTAGTTAAAGAAAAATGTAAAAGGAGCAAGGATCATTCAAGACCTGAAATATATTTAATCGAACCATGAACACTTCTTTCTTGCTTACAAAGATTACAAGTCTAATCTATTTAAATGCAATTATGTAAACCAATCGTAAAGGTGAAGAGATCTTGATTAATTCAATAAAATTTGCCTTGGACACGTTGGTTGCCAAAACATGATAGTCTTCATATGACAACTTCCTTAGTTAGTGGGTTGTTGGTTTAATTGAGATAAGTTACAGTTTACCCACTTGATTAAGTTGTCTTGATTGAGACTTGAATCTTCTTCCTTTTTGAGTTCACTGGTGTTGGGATCCTTATTTTGTTGTCAATGATGTCACGGAAGTTGGTGTTGCTAATACCCTCCAGTAAAATTGGCCGGGGTCGGAGGCAGAGTTTGCCACGAAAGTATTGAAGAACTGTTTTTGATATAGGTTTGGTGAATAGATCCGCAACTTGATCAGTAGATGGAACATGGTTGGTAATAAGTAGGCCACGTGCAACACGTTCGCGGACACAGTGATAATCCAACTCAATATGTTTACTTCGTGCATGAAATACAGGATTGACTGTCATATGAAGTGCACTTAGGTTGTCACAGTAAAATGTGGGAGGAGAGAGTGATGGAATCCGGAGATCCTTGAGAATGAATGTTAGCCAAGTGAGTTCCGCTGCGGTGTTTGTCATTGCTCGATATTCTACTTCGGTGCTTGAGCGAGAGATTGTATGCTGCTTTTTTGCACACCAGGATATGAGGTTGCTCCCATGGAACGTACAGTAACCTGTGGTGGATCACCGGGTGGTAATGCAATCTGCCCAATCTGCATCAGATAAGGCAAAGAGATCAAGTGTAGTATTAGACGAAAATTGTAATCCAAAGTGTATGGTGCCCTTGACATAGCATAAAATATGGCGAACCATTTTTAGATGCACTGGGGTAGGGGCATGCATAAACTGAGATACATAATTTACAGTATAAGAGATATCAGAGCGAGTTAGAGTTAGGTATTGGAGAGCCCCAGCAAGACCCGATAATGACTTGGATTGTCCAGGACAGTAGCATTCGAAGAAGTCTTAGTTTTGGATTCAAGATGTGTACTCATGGGCTGACAGTCCACCATGTATGATTTCGAGTATGGTGAATGCATAGTGAGTCTGGGATAGGTGGAGACCATCTTTTGTTGGCATGATTTCAATCCCAATGAAGTGATGGATAGGACCCAAATCCTTCATGGCAAACTCACTAGTTAATATTTGAATAAAACTTGACGCAAGTGTGGGAGCTGAGCCAGTAAGTAACATGTCATCTACATAAAGGAGTAAAATTAGTATGCCAATGAAGCACAAATAATGAAAGATCAGATAAACTACAGGAGAAACCATATTTGAGAAGAAATGCACTAAAACAATCAAACCAGGCACGGGGTGGTTGTTTAAGGCCATCGGGCTTTTTGAAGTTTGCAAACGTGCGTTGGATGTTGAGGATCTCCCATTCTAGGTGGTTGTTGCATGTAAAGATCTTCTGAGATTAACCCATGCAAGAACACATTATTGACGTCCAATTGACAGATAGACCAATGTTTGCTGAGGGCGATGCTTATGATCATCCGAATAGTCCCTGGTTTGATGACTGGGGAATAAGTTTCAACATAAACGACTCTATCAATTTGTTGATAACCTTTAGCCACTAACCAAGCTTTGAGACGATCGAGGGAGCCATCCGGTTTGAGTTTGGTTTTGAAAATCCATTTGGAACCAATAATATGCATGTTTTGTGTCTTAGAAACAAGGGTCCAGGTCTCAATGTTATGGAGGGCAGTGAGTTCTTCATCCATGGTTGCTTTCCACCCAGATTGCGCTAATGCGGATTTGACATTATGAGGTTCACGCGGTATTGTGGGAGATGTGATGATGTTTAAGGCATATATAGGATTTGGTTTCACTACCCTGAGTTTAGAACCTGTGATCATTGGATGTGTTTCGGATGTAGTAGGTGCGCTTGATGGTGGTGGGGTATGATGGTTTTGTGGCACATAGGATGTATGTGATGATGTATTGTTTGGGGAAACGACGTTATGCATGGGTACATGAGGAGTATCAAGATTATCACAGATGGGTAGCAGGGTGGTAGATGATTGGTCTTGAGGTGTCTCGAGGGGTGGTTGGTTTCGGTTTTGTGAAGGTGGTACTGGTTCATGTTTAGTAGTGGGCAACGTGGGAGTTAGGTAAGTGGTTGCGGAGGAGTCTGGGAGTTGTTCTATAGGGAGAGAGATATTAGATTGTGGTAACCAGGAATCGAAGATGTTCATGATAGGTGATTGAGGGCTCGTGATGCATGGCATATTAATAGGTTTATATGGAAAATATGATTCTTCAAACACAACACTACGAGAGATTATCATATTTTGTTGGACAGGTGAAAGCATTTGTCGGCTTTGTGCTTTTCACTATACCCTACGAAGACACACAATAAGTTTTTTGGGTCAAACTTGTTTTTCCGACTGTCACGGGTGTAGGGGAATCACTTGGAGCCAAAAACACGAAGGGAAGAGTAGATGGGATGGTTTCCATGTAGCGTGAAGTAAGGTGTTTGAAAAATTAAGAGCATGTGAGGGTAGACAGTTCATGAGATAAACGGTCGTGGTAAAAGCTTCGATCCATAGAAATAAAGGTGCTCCACAATGAAACAACATGGTAATTCCCAGTTCTCTTATAGTTCTATGGCGTCTTTCAACTACACCAATTTGCTCAGGAGTATAGGGAGAAGAATTTGATGAATAATACCTATGAGAGGAAGTGCGTAGATAATTTGTAGTTGATAAATTCACCACCACCATCCGAGTGAAATATTTTTAATTTGCTTGTTAAATTGGCGAATAACTTACTGTTCAAAGGCTAAAAATGCATCAAAGAAATCAGATTTGTTCTATAAAGGAATAATCCACGTGTATTTCAAAAAATCATCAATTAAACAAGCATAATACTTAAATTTACAAACAGGAGCAGGTCCCCACAAGTCGCAATGAATTTTTTTCAAAGATACTAGTGCTAGAATGTTCAGACAAAGAGAAAGGTAAGCGACTAAGTTTGCCAAGTTTACAGCTATCACAAAGTTCTGGAGATTTTATCGATCCTACTACATCGATAAGTTTCTTATTCTTAAGATCATGCAAGACCGAGAGTTGAGGGTGGCCGAGTCGTTGATGCCAAACATCTACAGTGCCTAATCTGAACCGATTGGAGAAGTGTAATTCAGGTGAGTTAGGAAGGACATAAAGGTCACCTTTGCATTTCACTTTGATAATTTTTGCCCTGTGTCCCGTTCCTTAACATAAAAATCAACATTAAATACAATTCTGTAAACTAATCCTAAAGGTGAAGAGATCTTGATTAATTCCGTAAAAATGCCTTGGACACATTGGTTGCCTAAACATGATAGCCCACATATGACAACTTCCTTAGTTAGTGGGTTGTTGGTTTAATTGAGGTAAGTTACAGTTTACCCTCTTGATTAAGTTATGTAAGGCCTCGCTACCTGAAGTGTGGATTTAAGTACATAAAGAGAGCTAAACATACAATCATCAGAGTATAAGGGTCCATGTTGATGCCTCAAGCTTAAGGATTACAGTGCCAAAATAATCCTTAAGGCTATGGATTTACTCTACCCTGTTGAAAGGGTTGATTATTACATATATTTTGGCGTTGATTTGTATATATTTAGTGTAGATTCCGTGAAGATGTTATGATTTTTGGTATTTATTTGATTGTTTCAGGAATCTAGGTGGAAAGTGGAAGAATTGAGCTAAAAGGAAGAAAACGGATCAAATCAAGGCAAGAAATGAAGAATCTGAATTATGGCATGACCGATCGCTCGGAACTGGAGGGCAATCGATCGAAGGAGACAGAAGTTTTGGCCAACACAAAAATGCAGAGCTCGATCGATCGGAAACTTGTGTTTGATCGATCGACATTGGCAGAGATTTGACAAGAAAAAATGAAGAAAGCTCGATCGATCGGCAGCTTACCCTCGATCGATCGAGCGAGACAGAGAAAATCAGGAACGGAAACTGAAGGCACTCGATCGATCGAGACGCAAAATTTTCAGAAATTTAAAGACTTGATTTGGTTTGATTTTTGGAAACTCTTCCATCCATCCACTCCTCTATAAATTAGGGAAGTAGGGCACGAAATTGAGAGCGATAATTCAGAGGATAATCAGACCCATATCATATTTTTGAGCCGCCTATCATCTTCCAAGAACAATCCAAGGTTAGAGAAATCCTTTGAAGTGCAAGGAAGGAAGCAAGAGAAGAAGTATCGTCAACGCATGAATTCTCCTACGTTATCGTATTTCTAAACTCTAGTTAATTTGATTTTCAGATTTATTTGATTTTTTGAGGTTGAGAGACGATTAAACATCTTGTTAATTTGATTTGAGTTTAGTTAAGTTTATTTTATCAAGTTTAGGGAATTTTGTGATTTGAGTTATTGATTTGAATGTGCTTGAGTGAATTAATTCTTACGTGCATGAACTATAACCTTAATGCTATCAAAGCCTAGCTAACTTTGATTGAATTTGTGAATTATAATTGAGATCGAGAGATGAAGTTATAATACGCTATAATAATTCATGTTGTATGTTAAGATTTAGATCGAGAGATTAAATCACATACGTGAATTGAATTGAAAGATTTAAAGTTAACGGTTTTCATTGAGATTAATTCAATATTAAATTGGTTTAAGTGAACGAGAGTTACTTGTGTCAATTTAATATTAGTTTCAATACAGCTTGAGAAAGTGTATTGATTATATTAGGAAATCCGTCACCTTAAGAATTGATTGATTAGTAATTGTTTCTACAAGCAAATCATTGATGATAACACATTTGAATCAACATCTTGATAAATTTCTTGAGCGGAATTCCTTCGCATCTTCAAAGGAGTTGTTTTATTTTTGAGTTTTTAAGTCTTTAGTTTAATTAGATATTTAATCATCTTTTTCGTAGGCTAAACATAATTTTGCTAATTTTATTTGGTACTTATACGTTAGTCCCCGTGGGTTCAACATCCTTTCTTTTATATCACTATACTAAAACTTGACACCGTGCACTTGCGGTCTAAAATCGCTACACTGAGAATTATTGTTTAAAATAAAAGCGATCAAGTTTTTGGCACCGTTACCGGTAATTTGTATAATATCATACGAGATTAGTTAATTGTAATTTAGCCATTTATTTTTGTTTTGTTTTGTTTGTCACTTTTGACGTTGGGTTTACTACATTCGCATTTTCTCATTTTGGGTTGATTTTTATAGGTAGTCATCTTCTTGGTGCATGCTAAGGAGTAGCAACCCCACACTCGAGCCGTTTGACCCAGAAATCGAGCGTACGTGTCTAAGGAAAATTAGGGAAGCTCGAGCAATGGCTGATAACAATCAAGAAGGGGGCGCGAACAATGAAGCACCGAATCCAAGGTCTATGATGGATTTTGCTCAACCAGCTTTCCATGGATCGCTGTCAAGCATTACAAGGCCAACCATTCAAGCCAACAATTTTGAGATAAAGCCGGCTATAATACAGATGATCCAGCATTCAGTGATTTTGGGGGAGTAGCAACTGATGACCCAAACGCTCACATCTCCAACTTCTTGGAGATTTGTGATACCTTCAAACACAATGGCGTTTCTGACGACGCCGTCAGGTTAAGATTATTTCCCTTTTCGTTAAAAGATAAAGCTAAAGCTTGGTTGAACTCTGTACCTATAGGATCTATCACCACTTGCGAGGGGATGACACAAGCGTTCTTGTCCAAATATTTTCCCCCTTCCAAAACGGCAAAGATGAGAAACGATATCACCACGTTTCGGCAATATGATCCTGAAACATTATATGAGGCGTGGGATCGTTTCAAGGACTTGCTTAGGAGATGCCCACATCATGGTCTTCCTATTTGGCTCCAGGTACAAACTTTTTATAACGGTTTATTTTCATCTAACCGTTCTATGATTGATGCAGCCTCAGGAGGATCCAATATGCGCAAAACACCAAAAGAAGCTTATGAACTCTTGGAAGAGATGGCTTCTAATAGCCATCAATGGCAATCGGAGAGGAATGTGCCAAAGAAACCGAGCGGAGTTCATCAAATTGACGACATCACTGCTCTTTCGGCACAGTTGGAAGCGTTGAACAAAAAGATAGATAGCATGAGCATGACAACGATGCAAGATCAAGTTATCACTTGTGAATTATGTGGAGCAATCATCCAAGCACTGAGTGCCAGGCAGGTAATCCATTCATTCAGTCTAATGAATCTGCTAACTATGTAGGAAACAGGCAGCCCAACAACCCATACTCCAATACTTACAAACCGGGATGGAGGAATCATCCAAACTTGCAATGGTCCAACCAAAATAACATGTTGAACCCACAACAACAACCGGGAAATATGCCTAAGCCGAGTATGGAGGAGCTCTTGACCAAGTTTATCTCATCGACAGAAACAAGGATGCAAAATCAGGATGCATCTATAAAGAACTTGGAGGTTCAAGTCAGGCAATTAGCAGCTATAATTCATTGACGAGCTCAAGGGATACTACCTATTGATACAGTGAAAAACCCGAAGGAGCAAGCAAAAATGGACCACTGGGACGGAGGTGACAATCCAGCTTGGGATAAATAAAGAACTTTCCTCTTTCCCTTGTTTGTTTTTCATTTTTAGTCTAAATTTTTTATTTTATTTTTATTCTTGTTATTTTAATTTTTTTTTTCGAGCCTAACTCCGTGCGTTAATTTTCAAATGCAGAAAAAATGGAATGGGTCCAATTGGTGGGGCAGATCGAACATTGAAAAAAAAAATTGGTGAAAATTGGTCTGGAAGGATCGATCGATCGAGATTAAAGCTCGATTAATCGACCATGGGTTACAAAAATAAATTTTTTTTTTCTGGGGTCGCCGATCGATCGAGTGATTACCCTCGATCGATCGAGGAAGGTTATAAAAAGGAGAAAATTTTTCTGTCTCGCTCGATCGAGCAACATAAATTTTCGTTTTTAATGTCAGATATCAGCAGCATCCCAAAAGAAAAAAAACAAACCTTCCCAATTTTCTTCACAGAAAAAAATCGTTCCTTTGACCTAATCCCCAATTTCTTCTATAATTCTTCCCCCAAACTCACGAATCTTGCAATTTTTGCTTCAAAGCTTCATCTAATCACACTTTTTGCAACAGATTTGAAGATCCACAACTGAAATTGGGAGATTTCATCAAAAAGGAGGAACTCAAGCAAATTCCAAAACATCACCTAGATTTTCATGGTATTCGGTTTCAACTCTTCCATATATCCTTGATTTATTGAATATTTCTGTTTGGGTATACAGGGATTGAAGTTTTTGGTGAATTTGGGAATTGAGTAGTTAAATTTTGGGGAAGTAAAAAAGTTTGTTGGTAAGATTTGTGAATTCTTGCTGTGGTTGGTAAATTTGGTATATCCTTGTGTGGTTGGGATTGAAGAAGTGAGAATTGTGAATTGATCAATGGCTCCGAAGAAAAAGCAAAAGCAAGCCAAAGCCACCACTTCGTCTGCAGACTATGACGAGCGGCGCTTTGTGAATTCCGTAGCGGTGGAATTGTACCCCAGCTATCACCGCAAACCCCTCAGTCACGAAAGGGGAATGAGTTTGGATCGACTGAATGTCCGGTCATTCAAGAAGCAAGGCGACGAGGTTGGTTTGAATTCATTCAACAACCTATTGATGCGGTGTTCCCTGTTGTGAGGGAATTCTATGCTAATCTAAGGACAGTCCACCAGAATTCAAGGGAGGTTGTTTTTGTAAGGGGTAAGGATGTTGAATTTGATCGACTCAAATTAAATGCGATTTTTAGGATGCCATCTATAAAGAATAGTGATTACCAAGCGTTCAAGATGAGCCAGATCAATTACGATGAGGTACTATCGGTAATCAGTATTGAGGGGACTGACTGGCAAAGAAACAACAATGGAGAGCCTCAATTGGTCCTAAAGAAATATCTGAAACTAGAGGCACAAGCATGGTTCTCCTTCATAGCCTCATGGGTCATGCCATCGACCCACACTTCTGAGGTTACCAAGGAGAGAGCTGCCCTGGTATTTGCCATACTTATAGGGCAAACGGTGGATTTGGGGCACATTATCAATGAACACATCTGTGACATCGGCAGGAGTCCACCCACCTCCGCATTACCTTTTCCATCTACTATCACAGCTCTTTGCAAGAGAGGCGGAGTAAAGTGGGATGCCGATGAAGAACTCCTACCACCTAAAGGACCAATTGTGGTTGACGGGCCACCACCTCCTACAGGCCGACGAAGGGCCGAGCCACGGCCTTCGAGCAGCAGACAGGCTGTGCCATCCTCCTCTTCCGCTGCAGAGCATTCATCGATCACTTTGGGCTCCCTTCACAGGGATCTCCAAAACATCCGTCTGGAGCAGCAGGGCATCCAAAATTTGCACCGGGAACTACAGTGGGGCTAAGCACAAGTCAGCACCAAATGGAGTTCCTGCAATACCAATGTGCATGGAACAATGCCTTGGCCCAAGGATTCCCAACTATTCAGTTCCCGTCTGAGCCGTAATTTCAGCCATTCCCGCCATACCAACCACCAACACCTGAGTACCAACCATACCAACCACCACCACCTGATTATCCGCCATATCCACAGTACCAGCCAGAGGAGCCGTACTATCCAGTACCCCCGCCGGAGCATGATGAGGACGACGATCACTGACGATCGTCGTCGAGGTATGTGTTTTGCTTTTGCACTTATTGTTTACTATACATTGAGGGCAATGCATGTACTAAGTTTAGAAATAATGAATTAGACTTGCAATTGTATTACATGATGATATTAATTCCCATCTCAACTAAAGTTTTGAAGATTTTTGACTTGTTTGTGAATATCTTAGGTTAAGTTAATATTTCAAAATTGAGAAACATTTTGAGCACCTTTTAGTCATGATTGAGTGAATTATATATTGGAAAAAATTTGTTAACGATGATTTGTCTTGAGGATCTTAAAACGCTCTAGAACCTACTTGAGGGCACTTTGAGGCGAAATTTTATAGTTATGAACTAGACTTGAAAATGATTTAGGCCATCTTTGGACCGTTTGAGCCTTTCAAGCTTACCATGTTTATATCAATCTCTCGTTCCCTAATTTGAGCCTAATTGATAAAAGAATGGAGTATGTTTAACATACTATTAGCCCCATTCAACATTCTTGGCAAACTCATTATACCCACCTACTTGAGCCTAAATGGAAGATTTTTATCTTGACCCTAAGGGAGTATAATGATTCTCATTAGATGCACTTGAATTGCTACATTTAGATGAGCTAATTGTTGAAAAAAATTGATGAATGAGAAAAGAAAAAGATAGAAAAAGCCTTGAGAAAAAATTGAATAAATAAGATCCAAAGTGGCCAAGGCTATAAAAGAAAAAGAAGAGAAGCTCAAACTTGTGCTAATAATTTGAATTTTCCATGATTATACTCTCTTCTTTGCGTTTCTCTATCTTTTCTTTGAAGCCTAACACCTAGGCCAAACATTACAAGTTTTAAAAGACCTATTAATCCAAGTCTAGGGAATAACTACATTAGTGGAGAAGTGCTTGAAAAGTAGGCTTATGGAGTGTTTAATAGTAATCTTGACTTCGAGTTTAATGGCATTATTTGATCTTAAAAGAATATATGAAACTCAAGATTGACATGAACCACACGCACATTCCGATTTTGCGATATATTACTTGGCTTAGGAGAAAACTCTTCTTGTTAATTTTTGGATTGGCTTATGGTTGAAGTGTTAGACGGATTTCTGAGCTTTTACGTTTGAGTTGCTAAGTTAATTCATTCAAAGTATTGATGATGAACTTTGCATTTTGATCTTAATGTTTGCTCGAGGACGATCAAATCTAAGTTTGGGGTAGTTGATATGGTTGATTATTACGTATATTTTGGCGTTGATTTGTATATATTTTCGTGTAGATTCCGTGAAGATGTTATGCTTTTTGGTCTTTATTTGATTTTTTCAGAAATCTAGGTGGAAAGTGGAAGAATTGAGCTAAAAGGAAGAAAACGGATCAAATCGTGGCAAGAAATGAAGAATCTGAATTCTGGCATGACCGATCGATCGGAACTGGAGGGCGATCGATCGAAGGAGACAGAAGTTTTGGCCAACACAAAAATGCAGAGCTCGATCGATCGGAAACTTTTGTTCGATCGATCGACATTGGCAGAGATTTGACAAGGGAAAATGAAGAACGCTCGATCGATCGGCAGCTTACCCTCGACCGATCGAGCGAGGCAGAGAAAATAAGGAACTGAAGCTGAAGGCACTCGATCGATCGAGACATATGCACCGATCGATCGAGACGCAGAATTTTCAGAAATTTAAAGACTTGATTTGGTTTGATTTTTGGAAACTCTTCCATCCATCCCCTCCTCTATAAATTAGGGAAGTAGGGCACGAAATTGAGAGCGATAATTCAGAGGATAATCAGACCCATATCATAATTTTGAGCCGCCTATCATCTTCCAAGAACAATCCAAGGTTAGAGAAATCCTTTGAAGTGCAAGGAAGGAAGCAAGAGAAGAAGTATCGTCAACGCACGGATTTGCTCCTACGTTATCGTATTTCTAAACTCTAGTTAATTTGATTTTCAGATTTATTTGATGTTTTTGAGGTTGAGAGACGATTAAACATCTTGTTAATTTGATTTGAATTTAATTAAGTTCATTTTATCAAGTTTAGGGAATTTTGTGATTTGAGTTATTGATTTGAATGTGCTTGAGTGAATTAATTCTTACGTGCATGAATATAACCTTAATGCTATCAAAACCTAGCTAAATTTGATTTAATTTGTGAATTATAATTGAGATCGAGAGATGAAGTTATAATACTGTGATGTCCGGGGGTTTATGGCGTTAATCCCGGTGTGGTATTAATTCTTGATGGATTTTTAATTGTGGCAATTAGGAATTAATTGCGGTTTGGCATCTCCCGAGGTTGTTAAATCGGGCATTTGGGATCGTTGGACCCAAAGCTTGAGATTGTATTCTCATTTTGGTGGAAAACCTATGAATTGGGTTTTTAGTGGGACTTGGTGTCCGGGTGCCTTTTTTGGGGCCAGTCTGGGGATTTGCTGTTGGAGAGAGAGTTTTTGAAAACATATGATTTTTAATGAATCATGATGTATTGGTGAAGGTATTGGTATTTTAGGGCATTTTTGCTATATATACCAGTTGGACTCGGGATTCCGTCATTTGGAATCCATTTCTCTCCTCTCCTCTCCCTCTCTCTCGCCTCTCTCACCCAAACCCTTCCCCCTTTTCCTTTGATGAGCAAATCGACGGAGGCTCATCCTAGGAGCCGGATTTCTCGAAGATAATAAGGTATTATTCATCCCCTCGCATTTAGCTTCGTTTTGATTGTGGTATGGTAGTTTTGAGTTGAGGTTTTGGTTGGTTATGGGTTTTGGGGATTTTTGGGTTAAAATCTAAAATGTTGATTTTTAGTGTTTTTATTGAGTTTTAATGATGTATTTGAGGTATTGGTGTTGTTTGGGGTGTTGGTTTTGAGTTTGGGTGTGAAAAACACCATGGAAGCTCGAATTTCTCGGAAATTGCAGGTGGCGATCGATCGCCGAGGTGGGGCGATCGATCGCGACGAGCAGCTGCTGAAAATCGAGGATGATGAACAGTAGCGGCGATCGATCGCATGGTTGAGGCGATCGATCGCGAGCAGGTTGGCGATCGATCGCGAGATCTGGCAATCGATCGCGAGGGGCGATTTTGGCCACTGGACTGTGGCGATCGATCGCGATGAAAGTGGCGATCGATCGCCACCCGAAGGAAGGTGTTTTTTTGGAATTTTGGAAAATTGTCGGGATTTCGAAATCGAGGTTTTAAGGGGCCGTTTCCGGGGCAATGTCTACATTCCAATGGGAATGCTATGTTTTTAAAATGGATTGGTTGAGGCCAAAGTTTAATAAAACGGAATTCCCGGTTGAATTCTTGGTTATCTTTTAAACTTGTTAATGGTATATTTTGGGTATTATGCATGCTTAGCCGGGGGGCTTTTATTTTGGTAATCGTTATGGATTGACGATATGATTGGGAATCTTGAACGTGCTTGGACACGTGGTTGCATGCTTATACTTGATTGTGAGTTGTTTATGTGTTTTAGCACATATCTCTCGAGGTAAGGAACTCAAGCAAAGTTTGGACTCCAGCTACGGAATTATAAGGTACGTATGACGTACGAGCATAGCCTTTTATATAATTGCAATTGTTGAGTGCTTGGTACACTGTATTGCAATGAATGTGTGTGGAAATGCATGACACATGGTATTAGCAATAAATGGAGATTGAAATGTGTTAGGATCGATTTCGGGGGTGGGTTGCCATTCCACACCCGAGTTCAACCAACTTGAGCTTCAATAGCTCGTGTTCTTGAAATAATTGCACCGAGAGATTATATCGAGTTCGGTTACAAAACCGAGCGGAAGACACTCGACATAACCCGCTCTAAAACCGATTACTCATTTGAAAGGCATTTTAAAGATATGCAAGAAAGTATGTAAAAGCAGTAAGGTAAATAACACAAGCATTTGTTTCTGGAAGTTCGAAGCACAACGCTTCTACGTCTCCCCTTCTTCCATCTCATGGAAGGATACACTAGAAGACTTTGATTTATACAACTCTTTGTACAAACCCGGTCCAGTTGGGAATGCCCCATCCAACTAGAACTCCTAGCTACTCAACTATGTATGTTCTTTAACGTCTCACATACAAAGACCTCTCATCCAGTTGTGATGAATCACAAACTGTTACAATGGTATTCACTCTTCTATTTTAGCTCACAAATACAATGAATAGAGTGAATACAAAGGCACAAATGATTCCATAATGAATCTGATACAGCAAGGTAAGAGGTGCCAAAGGTTTGAGGAGTGCTCTTCATTTAGCAGCTTTTGGCTTTGAAGTTCCTCAATTGAATCCCAAGTGGGTTTGCTTTGGAAGGCTTGGATTGATCTTCAATCAGCTGTTATTGAGCTTCCAAACCATGTATATATAGCCCCAAGTAATGATATATACGTTAGATACAAGAATATAACCGTTGGGACAATTTTGGTAAGCTTTCAAACATTGCAACGGTCATATTCTGCTTTCTGGGCTATTTATGGAAGTCCCGCTGGTCCTCTAGCTGGTCCTCCAGCTGGTCCTTCAGCTGGTTCTCTCCAGGTGGTACTCCAGCTGGTTCTCTCCAGCTGGTACTCCAACTGGTCCTTCAGCTGGTACTCCAGCTGGTCTGGTCAATTGGTACTCCAACTGGTCCTTCAGCTGGTACTCCAGCTGGTCTGGTCAACTGGTACTCCAACTGGTCCTTCAGCTGGTACTCCAGCTGGTCTGGTCAACTGGTACTCCAACTGGTCCTGCAGCTGGTCCTCTCCAGCTGGTCCTCCCAGCTGGTCCTCATTTCAGCAACCAAACTCAAGGGCATTTCTTAGCACATCATCAAGTTGTAAAATTTCATCTACGAACTGCACACTTGATGAAATATGTTAGCAACATAATAACAAGTTTTGTTAACATCAAAACCTAGATTATTCGGGGTTTCCAAAACCCAACAAAATGCATGGTTTATGGTACTTGCTTCAAATGTCTATATATGCATTGAGAATTGCATGGTGCCGCTTTTGAGCGAGCAATGATAGGGATGTTCTCGCCTGTGAGCGAACATCGATTATGACGCCGCTGCCATCGAGCATGCGTGGAAATGGAATGCCGCTATTGTAGAGCGATCAATGAAATAGAGCTATGAAACCATAAGTGAAAAACATGGATTGTCTATAATCATTGTTTAATGATTTGATGTTATTGATTATGATATTGGTATATGGCTCATGGAATTGTTAATCAATGTAATGATTAACTGGCATTTGGGAATTTAATGGTTTCAGTGTTTTGAGAACAGGGACAGTACAGGAAACCCCGGATGAGGATGATACCATCCAGGGAGTATATTTTGTATTTCATAGCATTTACATTTATGTAAATTGTGAATTGTATTGTTGTGGTTATTGGATTTGGGATATTGGTATGCTCACCCCGTGTGGGGGCTGTCTCTGTTGGGGCAGGTGGTACAGGTGTAGCAGCAGCTTCGGAGTTGAACTCGGGCTGTTGATTAGAGGTACTTCCAGGATCGAGGTACCAGAGCTGGATGGATAGGCGCTCAGATCCAGAGTCGAGATCGAGTTGCGCTTGAGAGGTGCTTCCAGGATCGAAGCACCAGTAACGGTATCCAGCAGAGTGTTTTATACATTAGATACACGCTTATTCATTGGGTGCTCTTATGTGAGTACATATTACGTGTATATGAAATGTATAAACGGGCTACGACTCTTCTCTGTTCATTTATGGTTTGCACGCAATTAGATATAGAATTGCTAAATGAACTAAGAGTATGTTAGTGTATTATGAGGGTGCATGTTATATGAATAATCTTGGTTGGGGAATTTGAATATTATGTGGATTAAATGCAAGAAATTTTCTGGATAACAAATGGTGTTGCACTTGCATATGGTTTTTCCCCTGATAGTATGATTATATGCACTAATGATATGGCTTAATATACTAATAACGGATTAAGGGCACGGGGGTCCTTACAAATACGCTATAATAATTCATGTTGTATGTTAAGATTTAGATCGATAGATTAAATCACATACGTGATCACTTTGAATTGAAAGATTTAAAGTTAACGGTTTTCATTGAGATATTAAATTGGTTTAAGTGAACGAGTGTTACTTGTGTCAATTTAATATTAGTTTCAATACAGCTTGAGAAAGTGTATTGATTATATTAGGAAATCCGTCACCTTAAGAATTGATTGATTAGTAATTGTTCCTACAAGCAAATCATTGATGATAACACATTTGAATCAATATCTTGATAAATTTCTTGGGAATTCCTTCGCATCTTCAAAGGAGTTGTTTTATTTTTGATTTTTTAAGTCTTTAGTTTAATTAGATATTTTCATCTTTTTCGTAGGCTAAATATAATTTTGCTAATTTTATTTGGTACATATACGTTATTCCATGTGGGTTCGACATCCTTTCTTTTATATCACTATACTAAAACCTTACACCGTGCACTTGCGATCTAAAATAGCTACACTGAGAATTATTGTTTAAAATTAAAGCGATCATCTGTGTAGAAACTATACAAAAGAATTCATGTCCTGCTATACCAGTAGCATTCCTCACACATCTAGCGCATCAACCCTGGCCTAAGCCCTCCATGCCAAAAGCTCTTACAGGAACAGCCCCAAACCATGAGCATATAATAAACCATATTCACAACAATATGATTATAATGTATAAATGCATAAACCATAATACAAAGCACTTCATGTATTAAATGCATTTAAAAAGCTCCCTTTGGTTGTCCCTGTACCACAACTTATATCATAATCATCAGATTGTAATACAGTTTATAAATGTCATGACATATATCCGTTCCATCAATACCAATAACCAATCACAGTCGTGTTATAACAGTGTATGTTAATGCACACCGCTTCGACATGACATCGGCATTAATACCCCTCGCTCGACATATCAGCGGCATTAATATCCCTCGCTTCAATATGACAGTGGCATTTACCTTCGCTTCGACATATTAGCAACAAATATTCTATCATCGCTACGATATGACAGCGGCAAGTATTCTATCATCGCTTCGAAATGACAGCGGCAAAGCATTAAAATCATCACTCGAATATAACAACGACTAACCATGATATGCACCAAGCATCCAATATATATATGCAACCACAATGCATAATCCAAAATGTAAAAATACATTTTACCGTCCGATGCCCGTACGTCTCTCTACGTACCTTTCCAAAATATGGGATGTTGTAGGACTCTATCCCCTGCGTTGTATTGCCACATGGGAAGGCTCTACACAATTGAACAACTCAATATTAGAAGCCAAATAATAGTCCATTACCAAAATCCCATCAAAATAACCAAAATTCAACATTTCCATTTTTATATGCCCCGCGATCGATCGACCAAACATCTCGATCGATCTAGAGGCACCCAGAAATTGGCACCAAAGTTCTGTCTTTCTCGATCGATCGAGAGATTTCCACCGATCGATCGAGCAGAGCATCTTCACCCAGACTTGGCTCCTGCAACGCGCGATCGATCGAGAGTTTGTCTCAATCGATCGGCGAGCCCCACAATTGCGAAAAACCACCATTTTTGTGCATAGAAACCATGCTAAACCATTCTACACTTTTTCCCTTCAATCCAACACATCATATACACCAATACCAACATAATATGCACCAATAACCATAAAAACTCAACAATCCATACAAGAACCTCACAACCCACAAATAACCCATTTTCTTCCCCAAAATACAAATCCAAAACTTACATAAAACATGATTAAACATCACAAAAGGAATGATTCCTTACCACTTAGCTTCAAATCCCTATCAAAATGCAAAGATTTCAAGTTCTTGAAAATCCCCTCTTTTCTCCTCCTTTTGACCAAGGGGAAGGGTTTGAGTGTTAGAAGAGTGAGTGGTGGGGAGTGGGATAAGGGGTGAGGTGATAGGAGTGTGGGGGGTTTAAAGTAAAATGGTGCCCAACTAATTAGCATGATGTATTAAAATATCCCCATTTGATATTTTAAAGCATTACCATGCACCATTACCACAATTAAACATGCTTTCCAGATTAATGAGAACCGATCAAATAAATCATGCCAAATCACCAATCCCCCACTATGCACCACATGCACCCTGAAATGTATTACCAGTTCATGCCACCGCATAACTATACATTTCCAAACCATAATAATAATAATAATCATAACACATAATTATTATTAAAGCCATAAAACACAGGATTAGTTTCAGGGATTTCACAAGTTATCTTGATTGAGACTAGAATCTTCTTCCTTTTTGAGTCAACTGATGTCGGGATCCTTCCTTATTTTGTTGTCAATGATGTCACATAAGTTGGTGTTGCTAATACTAATTGCATTTGAAGACAGGAAGAATTAAGTTCATGGAGACATCCATCCAAATAGGTAGGGGCGGAGCCAGAAAAAAAAATTAGGGGGAGCGATAAATTTTTTTAGAAAAGGAAAATAAATTACATACTTTTGACATATATTCACACAATAATAATCAATATTAAATATTATAATAAAAAATGATTATAACCAAATTCTGATATGCTCCTTGAATAAGCAATACGACTATATTTTCATATTTAATTAAAAATAAATTAGTTGTAAAAAAGATAGTTTTGTCATCATCAAAACAAATCATTATATTTATTAGGAAATTAACTTTTAACTCTTTTTAAAATAAATTTTTAAGGGTAAGTTGAGATCCAAGAGCTAAAGGATGACATTGCAGCGGTGATAAAAAAATTAATCTATGTTGTATTTTTTATTATTTTTTGTAAAATAATTTTTATTTTATAAAAACAAATAGGGATGGGATGGGCTAATATTGAAATGTTCAGCACAACTAGTATGTTAAAGATGTGCATGGCCGAACTCATTGAGTGAAAAAATAAAACTGTTACATAAGGGGATCGAACCTGGGTCTGTCTACCATCAGAGACAATATATTTCAAACCATCATACCTGGCTAGCTTTTGTTAAAACCATCTCATGCTCTCTCAATTTCTACTTATTGGACAATATCTCCTTTAAAAACTTAGTATAATTCGGCATTTGCCGTATATAATCAATAAAAGGTATATAATTATGGATATTCTTAATCAAATCAAGAAATTTAGCAAATTTAGCATCTAATTTTGCTAGTTTATATGCAACGGGAAATGGGAGAGGGATATGTACCTTAGTAGGTGGTGTTATGGGTGTAGTGGTGACAACAGACTTATCTTTGTCGCGTGCTTGATCTCTTTTCTTCTCAGCCAGCTCATCCTTGTGCTCATCCTTCTTACTAGCATTCTCATCAGCAACTTCCTTTCCGATCCTCAGTGTTATGGCATTGACTTGCTCTCTTGGATTCTTCTCAGTGTCACTAGGCAATGTTCATTGAGCTCGTCCAACTATGATGGTTGCTAACTGCCCGACTTGTACTTCCAAATTCTTTACCGACGACTCTTGATTTTGGAATCTAGTCTCCGTCGATGTGATGAATTTGGTCATCAGCTCCTCCATACTTAGTTTTGGTGCATGCCCTAGTGGTGGTTGTGGGTTCAACACATTGTGTTGATTGGCATATGAGAAGTTCGGATGGTTCTTTGTCCCCAGATTGTATGTGTTCGAGTATGGGTTGTATTGTTGTGACATATTCCCTACATAATTAACAGCTTCATTAGTTTGAACAAATGGGTTACCTGCTTCGTATTCAAAGCTCGGATCTGGTCCTTGACACAAGTCACAAGTTATGGCTTGAACTTGCGTCCCTCTCATGCTCATGCTATCTAGCCTCTTGTTCAATGCTTCCATTTGGGCGGTCAAAGCAGTGGCACCATCAACTTGATAGATCACATATTGTTTTTTAGGTACATTGCTCTGAGATTGCCATTGATAGCTATTGGAAGCCATCTTTTCCAGAAGTTCATAAGACGCTTCAGGCGTCTTCCTCGTAATCGTACCTCCTCATGCTGCATCAATCATAGAACGGTTATCAAAAAATAAACCATTATAAAAATTTTGTACCTGCAACAAGATGGTAAGGCCATAATGTGGTCATCTCCTCATTAAGTCCTTGAAGCGCTCCCATGCTTCATATAGGGTCTCCGGATCATGTTGAGTAAATGTAGGGATGTCATTTGCATCTTTGCAGTCTTTGATGGTGAGAAGTATTTTGATAGAAATAATTGCACCATCACATCCCATGTAGTGATAGAACCTGCAGACAATGAATGCAACCACGATTTAGCTTTATCTTTTAAAGAAAAGGGAAACAATTTGTAACCTGATGGCATCGTCAGTAATGTCATTGTGCTTGAAGGTATCGCAAATCTCCAAGATGTTGGAGATATGAGCATTGAGATCATATGTAGCCGCTCCCCAAACTGGACTGAGTGCTGGATCATTTGAATGATACAATGCTTGATTTTTAAGCTATTCGCCTGACTGCTGGGTCTAGTGATACGAGACAATGATCAACGGAACGAAAGATGATCATAATCCATGAGTGATCGTCTAATAGGTACCTCCTCATTCCGTCTTTCATCCTCTCCATCCCTTTCTTGGTTGTTTTCCGCCATTGATCGAGCTTCACGTAGTCTCCCATCACACCTCAAATCTTGACTACTATATTAAAAGATATATGAGGATTCCCCATTATCTCTATGCTCTTGCTTGCTTGTTTGTGTGTTTTCGCACTATTAAGGATTGTCTCCCCTTTGTAGTTGATCTTTGAAATCCGTTAATTACCGTAATGGTGAAATTGTAGCCTCTGCTTCGCTTCTTCGGAGGGCAGGGGTTTCCGAGGAATACAAATAACCTCTGGTTTTTCAAATTTGGCATATATATATATATATATATATATATATATATAAATTTCGGCGGCATCTCCTCTATTTGTTTAACATCTGAAGACACGACAACAACACAATATATATAAAATTCATATCACCAGAAACAACATCGCATATAAGAGTCACATACTATTTACGTACTTTTTTTATTTTTAAAGTAAGGTTATCAAAGATAGTTTTGCAAATTTAAAAGCCAAAACTCAACAAAATATCATAAGAAACCAAGTGAATTTCAAAAGGATAAATCTGCAGACTCAAAAACAAAAATAAGATAACCCCATCGCCAAGCATGTCCTCATCCATGTACACTATCTCTCAAAACTCGTAGGAGCTCATCACCCCGCTCAGTAAGTCCAGATATCAAGTATCTTCGTGCTCACCTACAATGCATGAACTATGTGAGCTAACGCTCAGTAAATAAAAATCATGCATGCTATGAAAATGATATGAGACATCAATAAAACAAGTATACCAAAATGCATACTCGAAAATATACAACATTTATTTTATTCAAATTCAAATTTTTCATGGGCCCTTGACCCAGCTACTATGCACCGAAACAGAGCTCTGAACAATATCAATAGGCACACAGACAATATACATGATCAATACAGTCGATGTCACATCCTCTTGTGACCCCAGAGGCACATCACCGAACAACCCCTGCGGTCACCCGAGAAGTATCCCACCCGTGACATCAATCAAAAGAAGAATACCAGCAAGTGGACCATTCCCCCATGATTACCAAGTGCACATCCCGTTCAACCCTTTTAATCCTCTGAGAAGTATCCCACAGTTGTACTCAACATATCATATAAGTCTGCCTCGCAAACCTCGGTGCCATAGCAGTGGTCAACGAAATATTTCTTTTTCTCAAGATAATGTCGTGCATGCCAGACACAAATATGCTCATGTTTTATGCATGCACGTATGAATGCATGCACATATGAATACATATGAATAATCAATTAAATTAAACATATCAAATAATGCATAACATATGTGGCACATTTATTCAAACATCTATATCACAATTAATACCACAAATAATACTATGTTCATGCATTATAGTTACAGATGGATTTTTACTTACCTTTCACTAGCTGATGTCATTCGATTCCTAGATAGTAGATAGTCAATCTAAACAATTCAAATATTTATTTCAACAACTAATACATCAAATTTATTTAGTATCATCTATGTAAATTTATTAATTCATGTAAGTAATTCATTCCATCATATCGTTATTAGGATAATCATATCATGATTTAAAATTCTAGTAACTCATTTAATACATCATATATTTTAAATTTATTGAATTTTAGTTATAACATTTAATTATAGACCTAAAATTCCTATAAATTTGAATTACCACATAATCTTAAATTTCTTGTCAAATATTGTTTATCATCGTCTAGTCTATTGCATATATTAATTTCAAAATTTTCTAGCAATACTAGAATTTAGCCATTTCATAAATACTAGAAATCCCAAGAGAAAACTACCTCAAATCGAAGCTGTCAACTCAAGAATTCTGAATATATAATTTATTTGAAGTTTTGAGTGCGTTTTGAAGTCCGAAAATCGAAAAAAATGTTGAAACCCTCTTTTTCCTCTCGTCTCTTGTTGCCTACTGTAAGCGCTTGAATGTGTGTGTGTGTGAATAATGTGTTTTTACACATTAACACACACATATATAAATGTACAAGAAAGTCGGTTGGTAAATATTAGTTTATTAGTATTGATTTTTTTTTATTTATAAATTTATTTATTTATTGTTAATATTTCAAGGCACTCACTTAATATGTACATTCGGGTCTCATAAAAATCGAATTTGCTAAATAGTTCCGAATGAATGTTGTAGATTTATTTCTTATCTTTCATTCGTATTTGCAATAACTCCGTTTGGATATCGGACGAGAAAGTTATACCCAATCTACGACATGATACACTTCAAAATTATTTTCCACATTGACCTCGTCATATTTTGACGAATTTCAATGAATATTTAATCCGTTATACTAAAATTCGTGACTGTCTAACACATATGTCAAACATTGATGCAAGTATCATACTCGGGTATTACATCTCCTAAGAAAAGTTCTCTCAATTTCCAGATAAAAAACACAATTGTAGGCTTGCTACTCCTTAGCATACACCAAGAAACAAAAATCTTGCAAAATCAACCAACCAACAGTAGTAGTGGAAAAGAAAACAAATCAAACTAAAAACAAGAGTGGCTAAATTACAGTCAAATAGTCTCGTGTGATATTACTTAAACTAGTTCCTGGCAATAGAGCCAAAAACTTGATCGCGATTTATTTAAACTATAAAATTCCAATGTAGAGCAATTACAGCAAGTGCACGGTGTCAAGTTTTAGTATAGTAGATAAAAGTCGGGATGTCGTACCCACACAGACTATAAAACAAGTACCGAATTCCTTTAGCTTAACTATATTTAGCCTACGATTATTAAATAATTATTAAACTAAATTAACCAAGAACAAAAGCCAAACCAAACAAGCAAGTGATAAAGAGTGTAGAAAATCATTAGAGACAATTATCTAGACTTCGGTTCACCCATGTAATTCCCCATAATTCTTTTATTAGTTATGGTTTAAAATTCTACGTTCTAGAGTGACGAGTTTTCCTAATGCACTTGTTATACTATGGTCAAGCTATAACAAGTTTAATATTAATGTTACAATAAACCACTCTCGTATCCTTATTGAACAATCAATACCGAAAAATGATTTATAAAAGCTACTAGCCTTCGATTTTGGTAAATCTATTGATATCACACATGTGTTAGATTTTACTTTGACAGTCTCAATCTAAAACACACGGCCTAATTTACTATATCGTATTGCGGTATCGTATGGTCAAGTCAATCACAATATAATAATCATTCAAAGTTGATCAGTCCTTCAAAAGCATGTAGAACAATAAATTATGTGCAATGAATTATAAGAATTAATAAAAAACAATTATCTAAATCATGGGTTCAAACATGAGATCTCCTAGTCTTGATAAACAAACCTAGCCTTGATAAACAAACCTAGCCAACAACCATAGTCAAATAATAATGTGAAAATATGTTCGGCAACAATTTAAACATAAAAAATCTAAAAATAGTGAAGAACTAAGTTTAGAAATATGAAAAGATGCTAGGCATTGACTCATTGCTTCGGTGCATCGTCCCGTCTCTCTCGAAGTGTCTTGCTCTTCAATCGCTTTGAGTTGGTATCTGGTGGAGGCTATGTTCTAGGTCTGAAAAGTGAGCCAAAAGAAATCCTATTTTCGTCCAACAATGTCCCTTATATAGTGGATGATGAATCAACATTTTTGGTAGACACAAACTCTTCAAAATGAATCAAATCCTGATTTTTTTGTTCTCGCCGATCGATCGCCAACAACTCACCGATTGATCGCGAGAATTAATTTCAATATTTTAAACTCACGTCACACGGTGATCTATCGCTCATGAAGTCCCGATCGATCGCGAGAATTAAATTTTTTTGCCACGTTCTCGTCACACGGAGATCGATCGTTGATTGGAATGAAGATCGACCGCGGCTTCTAAGTTCTGTAAACTTGAGATTTTGTCCTTCTTTCAACATGTTCGATTGGTTTGGTCCTTTTCATCGTTAATTAGCTCAAATCCTCCACTTTCATGCACTTCTACCTAGATTCCTGAAATCGACAAATATACACCAAAAGCGTAAATCGTCCAGGGATTACTAATTACTAGAAATTCATTGCAAAATAAATTTAAAATCGACACTTATCAGCCTACCCAGGTCGGCTATGTATGAAGCTCAGATGTATGAGGCCCTGACACATATTAAGCTCAGATAGCGGAGGCTCTAGCAGATCGTAAGCTCAGACAAGCCCGTATATGTTTTATTGGCACGGAATATTTCTTATTATCCTGGATTTTGGATTTATATTATTTTATTGGCTCCACAACTCAGTTATTATCATCTCGGGACTCTTGATCACTTCTGTCAGCTTGAATTCTACGTCATCTTTGTCAGGTCGGGATTCTCGATCACCTCTGTAAGCTCGGGCTTCTCGATCATTACGACTTAGTTTGGGATTCTTTGTTACCTCCCCAATCCGTCATGTTATGAGGGACTTGAGATTTCATTATTATGGTTGACCTGAGCTCTTATGGCTATGATTACACATATCTCCTATCGTCGTGATTACACTAGTTATACACTTTATCAAGGATCAGCACCTACTTGTGATTCCATTGAACAAAATTTGTGAACTCTACATTACTGAGTTGGGCTCCCCTTATCATTATTCAGCTCGGGCATGTATTATTGTTGGTGGTATATCTTGGCTTGGGAAGGTGATAGATAGATTCAACATCTGAAGTTCGCAAGTTCCGAGTGGGCACAGAGAGTTCTTGCCAACAGCATACCTGAACAAACGAGACATCGTTATACTAGCTCGACTAGAGGGGTATTATAGTGTTATATCATGGTGCTCTCGTTGAGATCTCGAGTTGATTGGATCTTGCTCCTTAGATCATAACATTGGTGCTCTCGTTGAGATCTCATCCTTGTCTGCTCTTATCCAATTTCTCAACGATTGGACCTTGGTTCGTGACTTTGTCTGTGATAATACTACTCTTGCTACGCGAATATGGCAATTGATGGCAGAAACTTAATGGGAATTGATGCATTTGTTCGCGGTTGTGCTCTGCAATTTTGAATCGAATTTACCAAAGTTTGTGTGTGCGACATTCTGAAATTCCTCAAAGGTTTAATATTCATTGCTTGATGCATATTGGTGTGCGTTTATCGTGTACGCCCAAATTAACCCTTCTCAGTTAACAACAAATTAATGTAGCAGCGTAAGTAGGGATCGATCCCACAAGGAAGTGAGTATTTTTGTGCTAACAAGTATCAAAATAGAGGGGTTTTCGAAATTCTTTAACCATAACTAAATTAAACTAAAGCAAGCAAATTACTAGATTATCAAGATTAAAAAGCAATTCTTGGTTTTTGGTTAACTTTACCTTTGGAAATTATTCACTTGATCATCAAATCACTAAACATTTGAATTCATTCAATTATTCATCAATTGAAAACTTAATTCCTCCCTCACCTTAATCGTAGTCAAATAGAAAACATCATTCAATTCGACTCTTATCAAATCTTTAACCAAACCTACACCCGTTAAGATTAAATCAATGATAGCTTCAAAAACTAGTAAGTTTGAAGAATCTAAAGTACATCCGTTAGAATTAATCATCCAATCGTTTTTCCTAAGAATTTAATAACACCATCAACAGGTAATTATCAATCTTAGTTGCTTCTTAATTAGCATTAGATAGTGTATGTGATTACTAGGTGATCAATCTATCAATCAAACACAACAATCATAATAATCATAATCTGAAAAAAAAATTGAAATTGAATTAAAAATCCAACAATCAAACCAAAATTCTCACAAATGTTTTTATTCCAAAGGCAAGTATCCCTCAACCAAGAATCAAAGTATTTAGCTACTCATAATTGGATTAAAAACAATCAAATCTATTCTAGAAAACATTAAACTAATGGTAAAAGAAAAATTACTAAAAGAAATCACGATTCCGGAGCGTCGCTTCCGTCTTCGTTCTTCAAGCGTTCTTCACAAAAGTTGAAAGAAAATTTATTCTACTATTGAAAACTATGTTCTAAAGTCTGAATCCCTTCTCAAAGAGGCTGATTTTCGAGTATATAGAGGTGTGGAGGCTGATGGGGTAGGTTAGAGCCCATGTAGGAAGGAAAGAAATCAAGTCTCCAAACTTTCCAAAACACTGCTGTCGATCGATCGGTACAAGCTGGCGATCGATCGCCAACTTGTATGTTTTTAGCCAGAAATTTCTTGCGATCGATCAGGACAAAACGCCGATAGATTGCTGACTTCTATTCTTTCATTCAGTAACATTTGGCGATCGATCGGTACAAAACGCCGATCGATCGTGAAGACACAAATTTTGTTGACTTTATTTCTTCCTTTGACAATCGATCGGGACTTCTGATTGGCGATCAATCTCGGTCTTTTGTCCACTTTTATGCATTTTCCTTGGTCTATTTTGATCCCTTGTCAACTCCAATGCATTTCTTGATCCTTATTCGCCCTTGTTAGCTTGATTTCTCGTTTCCACCTACAGATAAACCATTATACGATTAGGTAGTATATGTGTCAAATTATCTATCAAAATATACCAAATCGTATACAATTAACCACAATAGATGTGTCTATTTCTAGTCACATCAAACTCCCCCATACTTAGTCTATACTCGACCTCGAGTAAATCAGACAAAATTACAATCTTTTTGCTTTGGCTCGTAGCATCATAACAAACTAACTTGTCCTCATTTTAATGCCTCAACAATTTTAAAACATGTATAGTAATGAAAGGCGGTGAAAAGTTAACAGTGGAACAAGTTCAATCCCTAAACATTTCGTAATCAACAAAGCAGTAAACGTGCGTGTGTGGTCATAAACAAGTGTCATGTACAGGTTATAGATCCAATTAATGTAAACTCACAATAGTTCAAGTCATACACCAACACAAGTATAAGCTCACTTGCACACTCTTCTCCACTATCTTAGCCACTTTTCAAACACAAATCAAGTAGGTCTTTATTAGCTTGTAGCTTGGCCTAGGTATTGGCTTATGAAAGAAAGGAAAAAGATATATCAAACAAGAGAGTATGATGATATGCACACTAAAAGCTTCTCTTCTTGCATGAATTTTTCAACTTTGTTCTTTTTCACACCTTGTATATTTTTGCAAGGTTTATTTCAACATTTTTCTTCTTTTGTGCCCTGGCTCCCCTTGGAGTCATATTTTTATCAAATTTCTCAAGGCATTCCTTTTCTTTCATGCATTTCATTCTTTTGACAATAAATCTCAAAACATATGAATCAATGAATATATAAGTACATGTGAATGAAACACATCATACTCCCTTCAAAGGTGTGGGTTAAAATCACATTTGGCTTATTAGGGACGGATGATAAGCTAGTCAAAGAATGTAATGGGGGTTGTTTGTATGCTTAGCATACAACCATTCTTTTGTATTAAAGCTCGAAAAGGGTACTAGTGATTGATTTTCTTTACATGGTAGGCTTGAAAGGCTCAAACACATCAATGATTTCCTATATCACTTTCATGTTTACAAGTAGTCTAGACATACGTCTCAAAGCGCATGTAGTTAAGTTCTATCATGTATTAGAGACTTCTTAAGACTATCACAAAGTTTACACAATCTTCACTAAGCTATGCATACTTCACAAGTCATGACAATATTGTGCTCAAAATATTCAACTACTATGTTCAAGCAAAGTGTTCCAAGGTTAACAATTCACATATGTTCAAAAGCATGCATGATATCAATTAGGTTTCATCATGGGCTAGTGATTCTAAGCATGCGTTCGTTACTTAATTATGAGCTCAAAATTTTCAAAATTTTCAATTGTTTTGTATTTTTGTAATAGGAAAGCAATAACACACCACTAATCCCTCCCCCATACTTAAATATTACATTGTCCACAATGTAAGGCAAAAATATAAGAAAAGAGAAAAGTTTAACTATGAAAGCAATAAAAAAAAATAAAAGGAAAAAAAAGGAAACTAACTCCCCTTGGGTTGCCTCCCAAGCAGCGCCTTTGTTTAACGTCGGTGGCCCGACGCTAGTCCTCATGATCAGTCAAAGTTAGATGGGTCATCTAGAGCAACCTTGATGTTCACTTGTCCACTTTCCTCGTTTTGGACACCCTCATAGTAATGCTTCAATTGGTGACCATTCACCTTGAATGTTTTTGTGGTGTCTTAACTCTGAATTTCCACTGCACCATGAGGATATACATTAATAACGATAAAAGGTCCATTCCACCTAGAACGAAGCTTACCTGGAAAGAGTCGAAGGCGTGAATGGTAAAGGAGAAATTTTTCACCAACTTCAAAGCTCCTCCTTGATATTATCTTGTCATGGAAGTCCTTCGTCTTTTCCTTGTAGATCCTTGCACTCTCATAGGCCTCATTCCTAATCTCCTCTAATTCTTGCAATTACAACTTCCAATGCACGCCACTCTCATCATAGTTCATGTTGAAATTCTTCACAGCCCAGTAAGCTCTATGCTCCAACTCTACAGGAAGATGATAGGGTTTTCCAAAAATTAATCGATACGGGGACATGCATATTGGAGTCTTATATGCAGTCTGGTAGGCCATAGTGCGTCATCCAGTCTTAGGCTCCAATCCTTCCTTGTTGGGTTGATAGTCTTTTCCAATATGGCTTTTATTTCTCGGTTAGAGACCTCGGCTTGGCCACATGTTTGTGGATGGTAGGCGGTGGAGACTTTGTGGGTCACATGATACTTCTTGAATAGACTTTCCACCGTCCAATTGCAAAAGTGTGTACCTCGATCACTAATTATGGCTCTCGGGATTCCAAATCTAGAGAAAAGGTTATCTTTGATAAAATATGCAACAACTTTGGAATCGTCAGTCCGGGGGGCAATAGCTTCCACCCATTTCGAGACATAATCAACAACAAGAAGTATATAAACATGACCATAAGAGATAGGAAAGGGTCTCATAAAGTCGATGCCCATACATCAAAAATTTCACAAATTAGAATGGGTTGTTGAGGCATCTCCTTTCTTTGGGATATATTACCAGTCAATTGCATTGCGTACAGTTCTTGCAGAAATGATAGGCATCACGAAACAGGGTGGGCCAAAAGAACCCACATTCTACCACCTTCCTAGACGTTCTCTTTGCACCGAAATGTCCTCCACAAGCATATGAATGACAAAACTTAAGAATGTCACTTACCTCAGTCTCGGGGATGCATATTCTAATGATTTGATCCGCGCAGTTCTTCCATAGGTAGGGATCATCCCATACATAATACTTGGCATCACTCCGTATCTTAGCTCTTTGAGACCTAGACAGTTCAGAAGGTAATGCATTAGAAGCTAAGAAATTCACAATATGAGCATACCATGGTAGATCGTTGCTAATGGAAAATAGATGCTCATCCGGGAATTCCTCCTTCAAACAATGCTCGTCATCCACATGCGGTAGACGGCTTAAGTGATCCGCTACTTTGTTCTCGTTGCCCTTCTTATCCTTGATTTGTATGTCAAACTCACTCAAGAGCAAAATCCATCTTATCAACCTTGGTTTTGCCTCCTTCTTCGTCACCAAATAGCAAAGAGCTGCATGATCAGAATAAACAATGACTTTAGCACCAAGTAAATAAGATCAAAATTTTTCAAGAGCAAAACAACTGCTAGAAGCTCTTTCCCAGTAGTGGTATAGTTCCGTTGAGCGTCATTCAATGTCTTTGATGCATAGTATATGGCATGTGCCACATTCCCCTCTTTTTGGCCTAAGACAGCACCAACCGCAAAGTCACTGGCATCGCACAGGATCTCAAAAGCCTTACTCCAGTCGGGTGGTTGGATGATGGGGGTAGAAGTCAATGACTCTTTCAGTCTATCAAAGGCTCTCTTGCTCGCTTCGTCCATCTCAAAAGCGACATTTTTTTGCAATAGTTTACACAAAGGTGTAGCCATCTTAGCGAAATCTTTGATGTACCTCATGTAAAAACCTGCATGTCCAAGAAAAGAGCGGACATCTCGAAACAAGTAGGATAAGGTAAAGACTGCATAACATCAATTTTAGCTTTGTCTACCTCTATACCATTAGCAGAAATGACATGACCCAACACTATACCTTGTTCTACCATAAAATGACATTTTTCAGAATTTAGAACAAGATTAGTCTTTATGCATCGTTTGAACACAAGTGTAAGGCTAGCTAGACAATCCTTGAATGAGTTACCATAGACAGTAAAATCATCCACGAAAACCTCTAAAATATGCTCAATAAACTCAGAAAAGATGCTAACCATACACCGTTGAAACGTGTCTAGGGCATTGCATAGTCCAAAGGGCATGCGTCGGTAGGCGAATGTGCCAAAAGGGCATGTGAAAGTAGTCTTTTCTTGGTCCTCCGGTGCAATTACAATCTGAAATAACCCGAATAACCATCAAGGAAACAATAGTATGAATGGCAAGCTAACCTCTCAAACATTTGATCAATGAAGGGTAGAGGAAAGTGGTCCTTTCTAGTCACAGCGTTGAGCTTCCGGTAGTCTATGCAGACTCGCCATCCGTTTTGAATATGTGTGGGCAAATTGTGCATCATCTTTGTTCTTTACCACAGTAATACCGGTCTTCTTTGGCACAACTTAGACTGGACTGACCCATTGACTGTCTGAAATAGGGTAGATCACCCCAACTGCTAAAAGCTTCAAAATCTCTTCCTTCACCACATCCATCATGGGTGGGTTAAGCTTCCTTTGGGGTTGACGTGTAGGGCTCCCTCCTTCTTCAAGTAGAATACGGTGCATGCATGTGGAGGGACTGATTCCTTGATGTCAGCGAAGGTCCAACCTACTGCGGTCTTGTGCTCCTTGAGCACAAGAATGATATATTTCTCTTGATCATCCCCCAACTTACTAGAGATGATCACTGGTAATGTATCTCCGTCACCAAGGAATACATACTTGAGATGGCTAGGTAGTGACTTCAACTCAATAGTGGGTGCCTGCAAAACAGATGGAAGAATTCTAGTGTTAGAAACAGACAGTGCCTGACTGAATTAGCTCAGGTGCATCATCCAAGGCATCGAAGGTGTCTTTCAACTCATCCATGATAAACAACTCCACGTTCTTCTTTTCCATAGCCCTTGTGAGAGTGACTTCCAGTGCATCCTTCCTTACAATCTCAAAGACTTCTTGTGACAAAGAGTCAATAACATCAATAGAATACACAGTGTCATCATTATTGCAAGGATATTTCATGGCATCATAAATGTTAAAAGTAACAATCTCACCATCAAATTCCATAGTAACGGTACCACTATGCACATCTATCTTGGTCTTAGAAGTTTCGAGGAATGGTATTCCTAACAAAATGGACTACTTTTATCACCATTCTCCATATCAAGCACATAGAAATCAACAGGAAATACTAATTTGTTTACTTGCACAAGCATGTCTTCAATCACACCCCTAGGATATGCACTAGACCTATCCGCTAATTGAATAACTACTCCAGTAGGGTTCAAAGGACCAAGTTGTAAAGAAGCATAAATAAATATGGCATGACATTGATTGATGCTCCTAAATCTAACATGGCCGTCTCAAGGCGAGTGTTACCAATTGTGCATGGGATAGAGAACATACATGGGTCTTTACACTTGGTAGGGATTTTTCTTTGTATCACAGCTGGCACATTTTCACCCAATTCGATCTTTTGGGATCCCTTCAACCTATGATTTCTTTTCGCAGTGCATAAATCTTTTAAAACTTTTGCATAACGAGGTACTTGTAGAATTTCATCAAGTAAAGGAATGTTTATCTCAGCTTCTTTCATATTGTCTTTCAATGCTTGGGGGAAAGGGGGTGGTACTTTATATTCGGAAAAGAAGGGAGACTTACCTTTTGGTACCTCATGTTCCATGTTGGTCTTGTCTCGAACTTCAGTTTCCTTTTCCTCATCACCCAACGGTTAATCTTTCTTCTCCTTCTCCGGTATCTCTAATTCTTTACCACTTCTAAGTGTGACTGCACTTGCATTTTCCCTTGGATTCACCACTGTTTGGGATGGTAATGTGGTCGATCCATGGGCTTCAACACGATTGAGTGCGGTGGCTAGTTGACCCACTTGAGTGTTCAAGCTTTGAATACTTGATCTTGTTTCGTGTTGAAATTTTGTAACATTATGAGCAAGATCTTGAATAATATTCTCTAACCTATCACTAGTAGAAGGGTAATTAGACGGTTGTGTCCCCTGAAAAGGTGGTCTGTATGGTGGTGGATGTTGTGGTTGTTGTGGCAATTGAGGTGAAACGTGATTCATCGATTGTGGTCCATAGCTCAAGTTAGGATGGTCTTTCCATCCTGGGTTGTATGTGTTGGATTAAGGGTCATATTTCCGTTGAGGTTGCCCCGAAAATCCACCTGCTGCATTCACTTGCTCAGCAGACTTGAAGTGATGGACGTGAATCTGTGGTATGACTCATCTCCAAACATATTCCACATGGCTTCAATGTCTGTCCGTTTCCTCCTGCCATTTGACGAACAAGAGAGGTGGGGCTAATAAGTTGTTGTTCAAGGTTAAACACATTTATCTCTCCTTGTTTCCTTGGGGGCTGGGTCAGTTCTAAAGTTGCCAAACTGCTGTGAGCTGGCTGCCATGTTGGCTATCAATTTTCTCGCTTCTTCCGATGTCTTGTCAATGAAAGCTCCTCCGCTTGCCGCATCCACTAAGTTCCTGTCACCAGAAAGTAAATCTTCATAGAAATACTAAATTAAAAGGTGTTCACTTATCTGATGTTGTGGGCAGCTTGCACACAACTTTTTGAAACGTTCCTAGTACTCGTAAAGCGACTCCTCTTGGTATTGCTTCACACCATAGATTTCCTTCCTTATGTTAGTCGCCATCGAAGCTGGAAAGTACTTCTCTAGGAAGACTCTTTGTAAATCAGTCCACGTGGTGATGGTTCCGGAGGGCAGATAGAATAGCCAATCTTTAGCAGCATCCTTTAGAGAGAACTGAAAGGCTATCAGTTTGATTTGCTCCTCCGTTACGCCAACGAGCTTCATAGTAGTGCATACCACGTGGAATTCCATCAAATGCTTGTGCGGGTTCTCACCTGCAAGACCATGAAAAGATGGCAATAAATGGATTATACTAGATTTACGTTCAAAATTTTCGTTATTTGCAAGTGCAGGGAAAGTGATGCAGAGAGGTTGTTGATCCAAGTTAGGATTCGCCAACTGTCTCAAGCTTTGATTCGCAGCCATGTTGTCCTCTCCTCTTCTTCCTCAAGTATCATTGCTTCTCTTCTTCTCCGATGTATTGTCCTCTCGATCTCGGGATCGTAGTGAAAATTATCTTCGTGATTGTACGATTCATCTGTACTCATTAACAAACCAAAGTAGCAATAAAAATGATAAAAAATTAAGTTAACACAAAAGTAAAACACTTCCCCGGCAACAACGCCAAAATTTGGTGTGCGTTTATCGTGTACGCCCAAATTAACCCTTTTCAGTTAACAACAAATTAATGTAGCAGCGTAAGTAGGGATCGATCCTACAGGGAAGTGAGTATTTGTGCTAACAAGTATCAAAATAGGGGGGTTTTCAAAAGTCTTTAACCATAACTAAATTAAACTAAAGCAAGCAAATTACTAGATTATCAAGATTAAAATGCAATTCTTGGTTTTTGGTTAACTTTACCTTTGGAAATTATTCACTTGATCATCAAATCACTAAACATTTGAATTCATTCAATTATTCATCAATTGAAAACTTAATTCACCCCTCACCTTAATCATAGTCAAATAGAAAACAGCATTCAAGTCGACTCTTATCAAATCTTTAACCAAAACTACAGTCATTAAGATTACATCAATGATAGCTTCACAAACTAGTAAGTTTGATGAATCTACTCAATAAAACTACAGCCATCCAATCGTTTTTCCTAAGAATTTAATAGCACCAACAACAGGTAATTATCAATCTTAGTTGCTTCTTAATTAGCATTAGATAGTGTATGTGATTACTAGGTGATCAATCTATCAATCAAACGCAACAATCATACTAGTCGTAATCGGAAAAAACAAATTGAAATTGAATTAAAAATCCAACAATCAAACCAAAATTCTCACAAGTGTTTTTATTCCAAAGGCAAGTATCCCTCAACCAAGAATCAAAGTATTTAGCTACTCATAATTGGATTAAAAACAATCAAATCTATTCTAAAATGAATCACGATTCTGGAGCGTCGCTTCCGTCTTCGTTCTTCAAGCGTTCTTCACAAAAGTTGAAAGAAAATTAATTCTATTATTGAAAGTTATGTTCTAAAGTCTGAATCCCTTCTCAAAGAGGCTGATTTTCGAGTATATAGAGGTGTGGTGGCTGATGGGGTAGGTTAGAGTCCATGTAGGAAGGAAAGAAATCGAGTATATAGAGGTGTGGAGGCTGATGAGTCTACCATCATTCCTTTCAAGTCAAGCAAGGACTGATCGCGAATACACAAATGTTGTTTATGAAATTGGAGACTCAAATGATGTTCTTGATTGAGAAAAGACTACTCAATGACCTGAAATGTTCCAATTCCCAGTAGAGGAGTACTTGGCTCGAAATGAGTTAACCTAGGATGACTGAGAGGGGTTCTTTGACATGGAGAGGTCTTTCGCCGTGGAAGTTACGGAGAAAAAATAGACTGCTTGGACTGAGTATGATTTGGACGATTGTTGTGGAAGATTTGAACCATGAACACGCCAAAAAGATTTTGGAGATTAAAAATTTGATGAGGTGATGGTTGTGATAGGTATTCCCAAACTGGTGCTTAAATTTCCAAAATTGAATAATTATATTGCTCGGATTGTCAAGGAGTCAATACACAAGTTGGAGTAAGACTCGGGAGTTTTCTTTGATATAAAATACTTCAAGATATAAAGCAGAAGTATCTTGAAGCCCTTAACAGTCAAGCTCGATCGAAAGCCATTGAGATTCTTGTGAAAGACTTGAGGGTGATTGTTGGGATTAATTAAAACCCAATAATGTTGTTTAATACAAAATTTGGTAAGTTAATTTTGA
Organism: Haberlea rhodopensis; assembly: GCA_907163345.1. Classification (NCBI taxonomy): domain Eukaryota; kingdom Viridiplantae; phylum Streptophyta; class Magnoliopsida; order Lamiales; family Gesneriaceae; genus Haberlea; species Haberlea rhodopensis. The sequence continues at coordinate 289,110 of CAJQUN010000328.1, forward strand.
ATAGTCAATTGGCTAAAGAAATCCAACATTGAAATTTTGAGACACTTATGGTTTGTTTGTATTGATAAACAAATCAATAGAGTGTAGTTAAGTAGAAAAGATGGGTGCCCCTTGAGCCGTCTGTCCGTCCGCTCGTCTCGCCTTGCCTTGTGTCGCGTCGCGTGTGTTGCTGCCGCGAAGACAGTCCTATCTTTTTTCAACTCGGATTTCTGAAATGAATATTAAGTTTGAGACTCTTCATCTCCTACGGAATTGATATCAGATTTATGTGTGAGACTTAAATCCGTTTTCACATTCTGCTGAGTATTAAGTTTGAGACTTTTCATTCCTGCAGAATTGATATCAGATTTAAGTATGAGACTTAAATCCATATTAAGTGTGAGACTTAATATCTGATGTTAAGTGTTGAGACTTCATCTACCCCAGTAAACATTGCATTAAACTTTTGACCTTTGGGAGGTCTACTGCTCAGCTATATAAGTTGCACCAGCTTCAGTCTCTTAGCATCAAAAAAATAATTCACACATTTATATTTGAGAGTGCTACACACTACAACAATTTGAAAGAGTCTGCTCGGAATTCTACTTCAATCCGACCAAAGGTGATGGGGCATTGTACCTTTGAACTCACTTGTCCAGAAGACCAGAAGCTTAGGTAGGAAAATTTGAGTTTACGAGCACATGGCTTATTCTGGCCTCGTCCAGAACCATTCCCAGTTTCTTGTTGTGCTTTTACAGTTTATAAATTGTTACTGTAAGTTCCACTGTTTCTGTATTTCAGTGTAATTTATATTATCAATCAGCGATTGTTTAAACTAATTCAATCTGTAAATTTATATAAACAGTTTCCAAAAATCGTAAACTCAAACCTTTATTTTATTTTTTTTTCTTTAATTTTCGCAACTGAATCAAGTTGGAATAATCCTACTTTGCTAATTAGTTGAATTTTTAACAAATCATTGTTTGTGCAATATCAAAGATTTTATACTGTTGTTTTTTAAATTAGTTTGATATTATTTGTGTTGCATCGTTTGTGTTCCATTTTAGCTTATGGCTGACCAGATTCAAAACCGAAATGCTGAGAATACTTAGATCCAGTGGTGATTTCAATGGTGAAAGCTAGCGGCGGTGAGGTCGTTATGCCAGTTCTGACTCAATTTGAGAAATCGGAAAGTTCAAAGTTTCCAACGTTAAACATTGGCAGTAGAAGATGATGTTCTTCTTGACCACCTTGAACTTGACCAGGTGTCACAAACCTATGTCACAACTACGTACTGAATTCTCTTTGACGATGCATTTTTCAATGTGTATTCCCCCAAAGAAACTGTGAATGATCTTTGGAAATCGTTAGAAATGAAGTATATAGTTGACGACACAGGCGCAAAGAAATTTTAGCTGGACGATTCCATGAGCACAAGCGAAAGATGATGAGCTGCGCATCAAGCAAGACAACCAAAAAGTTGACCAGAAATCAATTGGAATGATTTCAAGGCCAACATGGTTGAAGTTGGGGACAGCTCCCGCGGGAATAAGAACAAACACAATCTTGATTCGAAGGGAGATACTCAAAACAGAAGGTTCACTGGTGATTGTTACGTGTCTGGTAAACCTAAACATAAGGCCAAGGACTGTACTCAACGCCAAACCAATTAGGGTAAAATGAAGATAGTCCCAAACAAAGGCAAAGGCAAGAGACCTGCTCACGCCCACATTGCTGAGGACAACCTGAGTTCTGACATTGATGACATGCATTTGACTGATGTGGTGTTGGAGGTGAACCTTATTGGTGGGAACTCTAAGAATGGTGGGTGGACACTGGGGCTACTCGCCAACAAATGGATGTTCAAGACCTATCAACTGCTAAACGATGAGCACTGCTACATGGGAAATCAGTAGTCTCAAAAGTTGAAGACAAAGGGACGGTTGTGCTAAAAATGACTACCGGCAAAGTGTGGACTCTTACCGAGGTGATCCATGTGCCAGCGATCCTGAAGAAACTCATCTTGGGAGCAGTACTGAACAAGAAAGGCTTCAGCTCATGTTTGAATCCGACGTCATTCTGTCCAAGGGTGGTATGTTCGTGAGCAAAGGCTACTTGGCAAATAACCCCTTCAAGATGATTGTAATGACTTTAGCTCCTAAGGTTAAGTCTAGCATAGAGGTTGAGATTGATGTAAATGCAGCCAATGAGGTTAGCACATGTAATGTAATGATTGTTGCCAATGTGGTTAATAAAACTTTAAAGTTTGATTATTCTTGTGAGTCGTTACATTTGTGGCATGGTAGATTATGACGTGTGAATTATAAGTTCTTACAAAGGCTAATGTCTCTTAATCTATTACCTAAATATAACATCAATCATAAACACAAGTGTGAGACTTGTGCAGAGGCCAAATTAACCAAGTCTTCATTCCACTCAATTGAGCGAAGCACCGAACCTTTAAACTTTACCATACGGATGTATGCAATCTAAAGTATGGACAATCTAGAGGTGGTAACAATTATTTCATAACTTGTATCGATGATTGTACAAGATATTGTTATGTCTACTTAATGAGAAGTAAAGACGAATCAATATACATGTTCATTCACTACAAGAATGAAGTTGAGAATCAACTCGATAAAAAGATTAAAATTCTTTGAAGTGACCAAGGCGGTGAAAATGAGTCACCATTTGCACAAATATGTGCTGAGAGCGGCATTATTCATCAAACCGTTGTGCTTTATTCTTTCAAGCAAAGTGGTATTTCTTCAAGGAAGAATAGAACGCTTAAGAAAATGATGAATGCAATGCTTATAAGTTCTGACATACCTTGGAATTTGTGGGGAGAAGCTCTACTTTCCGCCAACTATGTGCTAACCAGAGTACCACATACAAATTTGGATAAAATGTCTTACGAATTGTGGAAAGGTCGCGTATCTAACTACAAGTTTTTAAGAGTTTGGGGTATGACATGATAATCCTTAGGAGAATTCACCTAAATGGAATGTGAAGGGGATGCTTCAATGAGATGACCCAATGGCTAAATCTCTATAGCATTCGATGAAACAACCAAGGCAGTCCATGGCCAAAATGGACAAAACGAAAGAACCAATACTAGTGTGGAGATGAAGTTGTGTGATTATTGTTGTTTTGGTAAACATAAACGTCAAACAGTTCAAGGAATCGCGTCTTATGGTTGACAAGTATATCCAATGACACTTCACTAAGGAAGGTTCAAGGTTAACCACCACCTATTCTGATACAGTGAATTCTCAAAGTACTCTCAAATTTTCATCTAGGTCCATTGTGTAATTTTTTCGCCATATTGCATTCATGTGGGTAATGCCTAGACATTAATCATCCATGTGTTATGATGTGGACTGGTCCGGGTTAAACTATGTTGCAATGAATGAAACATAATGATGTTCACGTGTGATAAATAAAGGATGTTATGCAATGGCACGAAATAGGAGCGCCTAGATGGCAGAATTGTAACGCCTCGATGTGAATCTTACATGTTTGCTATGATTATTACGTTATGATATTGACTCGGGTTCGGGTTGAACCGAGTTTGATTAATTGATATATGATGAAATGGATAAGGTGCATGCAAGCAACATAGTTGGAAACAAGAATGGAAACAAGGAATTGATGTACATGGTTTGTTGAACATGTAGCAAGACAACTATGTTATGTAGGAAGAACATGAGTTACATGTAGTTGGACAATAACTATACATGCATTGACATGCCTTTGAATTTGAAAGAATCATTTCATGTACATTTGATTGTGAGTTGAAGGCTACTATATTAACCACAAATCAGATTTTGAGATACATACTTCGCCATAACTCACCTAGTAAATCTCTACACTTTCTCTCTACACACCTTGGTGTTGTTCTTGGAGTTGAGCTTGCAAAGAACAACAGAAAGTAAATAACTTGGTAAGGAAAGTACAGCTTCAATGGTTTGTGATCCTAGTTGGTGTATATGTGCTTAGTTTATGAAAACTTGAAGCATGTGAAGTTACTACTTTTATATGAATTGATATGAGTTAAAATGTAATCACTTGAGGTATAATATGATGGAAACATGTTGATATGATGTTAGAGTTTGCATGTACCAAGTTTGGATGATACTTGAGGTGTATGAGAAGCACCAAGAAGATAGACATGCAATCGTTGATGTTTAGCGATCGATCGCTAGCATCGTGCATGTCGATCGCTGAGACAGGAGAATGTTTAAGGCGGGTTATGCTTGTAGCGATCGATTGCTAAAAGAGTGTCGTTCGATCGGTAAAAGACCGTAGCATTTTATGAAAGCCAGACTTTAATAGCGATCGATCGCTACCAAATACCGTTCGACCGCTAGGGAGTTGGAGCGTTCAATCGCTGGGATTGACCGATCGATCACGAGATCAGGATTATGAAAATGTGGTATTTTCTTGGTAGTTGTCTAATGAAATGGTTTATGACATTGTATATTGTTGATTTTCATGTAGCATCATCACAGGGGACAGGACAGAGAGGCGGTTAAATATTACGTCTGATTTTATATCTTTTGTATTAACCGACAGGTACGTGTTGATGTACGAGTATTGATATTCAATTGTGGTTCTTCTATATGATGATATGATGATGATATCTTGTTTAGTAAGATATTGGTGTTGTAAGTCACGATGATGTTGAGGCATAGATTATTGTGAATCTCATATGTGATTGATGCTGTGAGGCACGATGCTATTGAGGCATATGATGGGTTTTATGAATTATTCTATATGATGATGAGATCGTTGATGCCGTAAGAGGTATGCTCTTGTTGGACATATACTTTGGATGTTTCTATATGATGATGAGATCGTTGATGCCATGTGAGAGGTATGCCATTGTTTGGCATATGCTTTGGTTGTTTCTATATGATGATGAGATCATTGATGCCATGTTAGAGGTGTGCCATTGTTGGGCATATGCTTTGGTTGTTTCTATATGATGATGAGATTGTTGATGCCATGTGAGAGGTATGCCATTGTTGTGCATATGCTTTGGCTATTATATTGATGATGTTGAGGCATCTTGTTGATGCCATGAGAGGTATGCTCTTGTTGGGCATATGCTTAGGCTGTTATAACGTGTGAGGACGGACATATGATATGTGCTGCTAATATGGGACGTGAAGGCTGAGCCACTGACATATTAAGTTGATAGACATATCATATCGGTCCCGTTATAACAAGATATTGACTGAAATATGTGAGCATGTATATTTTGTTTTGAGTTATGTACAGGGGGTATGTATAGGAACAACCAGGAAGGAGTATTACAAATGCATGAAATTACAGGAAGTTGTTTATCCAATTTTTTTGCATTATATTGATTTTGAATTGTTAACATCATTTCGGTATACTCATGTGTTGTGTGGTTGTTCTGTAGGGACTCATAGCTGGGGAAAGCCGGGATTGTGAGTCTACCTTCTGCTGCTAAGAATTAAACTGATCGAGATTGGATGATTTGTGATATGTAAATGATATACAAGATGTGATGTATATGAATACGGTAAGCACAAGACATAGTGAAAAATCTTGATCAGTAGTGATAGGATCTTAATCTTGACAAATAAAGAATGTGATTGACTAAATTGAACCTAAAATTTTGGATTAAGGTGACGAGGCCCCACATTAATGGTATCAGAGCAATGGTTAGATGACTGGGATGAACAAGGGTAGATGAAGTGACTTAGGGAGAGACCTAGTCACTTGAAAGCATGTTATATCCTTAATGTTGTATAGGATATTTTGGTAACATGCTTTATATGTTTCCTTTTTGTCCTTAATCCTTGTTTTGCAGTATGGTGATACGCCTTGGTATGCATCCCCAAGAATGTCAGAGTGGATGTTGTGAGTGTCAATGTGTGGAATGGTATAGTATCCTGTACTATCTCACATGTTGGTGGTGATGTGCACACCTGATGCAAACAAGGGATCTAACCATTCGATGGAATGTGAGTACCAAGTGAGTACCGAGTATCATGCATTGTATGATGTGACAACAAGAGCTTATTGTCCATGTGGTATGGTCAAGATAACATGTTTGTACTTGAGATGAGAGTTTTCTCAAGCAAGTGTTTGTATGTTTGGATTTCTACTTTACCAAAATGTATTCTTCACAAGTCATTGTTGTTAGTACGACCGATGCGTGTTGTACTTGATGCGTATCAGACGGTCGTGAATATGAATGAGATTGTTACTCAGCTAAGCTATTGTGATGGGGATTTTAATCTCCATTGGGTTGATTGTACACTGAGGATGTGCTTATGAATTGTAAGTAGAGTCGTGGACCAGAGTTGAAATGATCACACTCTACTGTTGAGTTGTGGCTAGGAATGATAGCTAGTGTGGAACCAGTATATGATTCATTTCATGTGACAAGCGAAGTAACCGTTGTGCATGTGACGGTGACAACGTTGGACTTTGTGTTGGCGGTATTGGGCGGAGTCAATGTGAGAGGTATGAGAAGTTGTCTCTTGTCCGATTAATTGCACTAAAGCACCATTGGAATTTATCTACATTGCATAGACAGATTGCGAATGGTTGCATATTAATAGTGGCATGAATCTCATGAGATCGTTTTGTATCTCTTGGGTCAAGGAGATAGTTGAATAGGCATATACTTTGAATTCGACCAAGGGTTTGGGTATGAAAGTTGTATATGCATGATGATGGAGCAGTGCAATTCCTGTTTCGACTCTTTCATAGATGTGTTAAATTGTTGTGGTGTCGATTTATCTTATGTGTATATTTATAGTCTTGTTTCAAGACGTGTAAGCCTTGTTGGCAATATCCAGGTTGATGTAGTGAGTATGCTTGTAGTAATCGATATATTTTTGTTTCAACTGTGAAGCTGTATGTACCATATGTATATGCTTGTTGATTTGTGGGCAGTGTTGATAAAGTGATGAATCTTTTGGACGAGCTTGTGAAATCCTCGAGAATGGTAATCTCGAGGGCATAGTTGATACAAAGGAAGGTGATTATAGAAATTCTCGTTCAAGGAAATGGCATCTCTGGGTAACTGTGATATCTAATCATGTCAACTATGTGGAGAAATATGATGTCAGAGTGATCATTGTGATTGACTTAATGAATCATAGAGATCAAAGAGGCATGACTAGACTGCAATGTCATTTGGTAAGTGATGGTACTATATATGGTGTGTGTGTAACAGTGTATGGTGCAGGGTTTCTGATGGACACTATATGTTTGGTACACCGTGTTGCTAGTATGACGGTTAAATGTTGAAACCACTATCTCATGTGTTAGCCTACACTGTGAGGACAATTGAGTAGCATTGTTTTTGTGTTGTTTGTGTGATCAAGGGTTGCTCGATTTAGTTAGCACCCGATATACCTTATGTCGTGATGTTTCAGTTAGTTATGGACTGGGAGATGATTGGGTGCAAGGTTGACAGATTGTGATAGATGGGAACGTTGTGTTGACACGGTGTATGATAAGCGCAACATGTTGAGATGTTATCGCAGAGATAGTTCTATTCACATCTGAGTTATTGTACTAGTAATTGAAGAATTACTTATTTGGGAGAATTTGTACTTATACAAGATTGGTGTGAGAGTGCAATCCTTGGAGTGACTATGTGACATGATATCGTGTATTGGTGTACCGTTACATTGTGTGTGTGGCATGTTGAGTACATGTGTGCACCAATCAAATGCAATGAATGGTAAAGTCGTGACATATCGATGACACTATGTATGATGGTGGTGTATGGTCACGGATGTCACTCATTCTTGTCTCGTACAGTTGTTGAGTATGATTGTATGAGAACTGGGAGTTTATATATATCTACATAGTGGCAATCTCATGTATATTCCTTGTTGTGTCCATGACATACGGCACATTGTTTTGTGAAAGGGTCTGGCCCAGTTTGGTAGATTGTTCACCTTGGTCAGATATATGGACCATCGATTGTAATACTATGGTGATACACTGGTCTACCGCTGGATTTGCCACGTTCTGTGATTGATATATGTCCTGTGATTTATGACAGACATATGACTCATAAGATACAGGGAGATACAGAGGTAGTGGATGTGTATGACACAATCAGTTCGGATGTCAACGGGGCAGACTGTCCGTTACCAAGTACAGTGATCCTTATGATATCAAGTTAGTGTGATAAGGACAATGGTGAAATGACAATGTGTAGAACAAAGTAAGTATATGATGCACCAATATCCAGAGCTCGTTTCTGGTATGTTCATTTTTACTATTCTTATTGCAATGCTGGTAAGTTGATGTTTTGGATTGCATATATGGCTAAATGTATATGTGAGTATTGTTGCGATTGTGTTGCATACATGATTTAATTTCAAGGACGAAAGTCAATTAGTAGGGGCGATTTGTAATGCCTAGACATTAATCATCCATGTGTTATTTGGTTATTGGGTAATGATGCGATGTGGACTCGGGTTCGAGTTAAACTATGTTGCAATGAATGAAACATAATGATGTTCATGTGTGATAAATAAAGGATGTTATGCAATGGCACGAAATAGGAGCGCCTAGATGGCAAAATTGTAATGCCACGATATGAATCTTACACGTTTGCTATGATTATTACGACGTGATATTGACTCGGGTTCGGGTGGAACCGAGTGTGAGTAATTGATATATTATGAAATGAATAAGGTGCATGCAAGTAACATAGTTGGAAACAAGAATGGAAACAAGGAATTGATGTACATGGTTTGTTGAACATGTAGCAAGACAACTATGTTATGTAGGAAGGACATGAGTTACATGTAGTTGGACAATAACTCTACATGCATTGGCATGCATTTGAATTTGAAAGAATCATTTCATGCACATTTGATTGTGAGTTGAAGACTACTATATTAACCACAAATCAGATTTTAACAAACATACTTCACCATAACTCACCTAGTAAATCTCTACACTTTCTCTCTACACACCTTGTAGTTGGTCTTGGAATTGAGCTTGCAAAGAACAACAAGAGAGTAAATAACTTCGTAAGGAAAATAGATCTTCAATGGTTTCTGATCCTAGTTGGTGTATATGTGCTTAGTTTATGAAAACTTGAAGCATGTGAAGTTACTACTTTTATATGAATTGATATGAGTTATAATGTAATCACATGAGGTATAATATGATGGAAACATGTTGATATGATGTTAGAGTTTGCATGTATTAAGTTTGGATGATAGAACATGAGGCGTAGGAGAAGCACCAAGAAGTTAGACATGAAATCGTCATTGTTTGGGATTTCTGCTGTCTAGCGATCGATCGCTAGCATCGTGCCTGTCGATCGCTGAGACAGGGGAATTTTTAAGGCGATTTATGCTTGTAGCGATCGGTCTCTAAAAGAGTACGGATCGATCGCTAGAAGGCCGTAGCATTTTATGAAAATCAGAATTTAATAGCGATCGCTACCAATTACCGATCGATCGCTAGGGTTAATTAGTTGGAGCGATCAATCGCTGGGATTGACCGATCGATCGCGAGATCAGGATTATGAAAATGTGGTATTTTCTTGGTAGTTGTCTAATGAAATGGTTTATGACATTGTAGATTGTTGATTTTCATGTAGCATCGGCACAGGGGACAGGACAGAGAGGCGGTTAAATATCGACGTCTGAACGTGTTGACGTACGAGTATTGATTTTCAATTGTGGTTGTTCTATATGATGATGATATCTTGTTCAGTAGATATATGTGTTGTAAGGCAAGATGTTGTTGAGGCATAGATTATGGTGAATCTCATATGTGATTGGTGTTGTGAAGCACGATGCTATTGAGTCATATGATTGGTTTTATGATTATTCTATATGATGCTGAGATCGTTGATGCCATAAGAGGTATGCTCTTGTTGGGCATATGCTTTGGTTGTTTCTATATGATGATAAGATCGTTGATGCCATGTGAGAGGTATGCCATTGTCGGGCATGCTTCGACTGTTTCTATATGATGATGAGATTGTTGATGCCATGTGAGAGGTGTGCCATTGTTGGGCATATGCTTTGGCTGTTTCTATATGATGGTGAGATTGTTGATGCCATGTGAGAGGTATGCCATTGTTGGGCATATGCTTTGGCTGTTATATTGATCGTGTTGAGGCATCTCGTTGATGCCATGAGAGGTCTGCTCTTGTTGGGCATATGTTTTGGCTGTTATAACGCGTGAGGAAGGACATATGATATGTTCTGCTAATATGGGACGTGAAGGCTGAGCCACTGACATATTAAGCTGATATGCATATCATATCGGTCCCGTTATAACAAGATATTGACTGAAATATGTGAGCATGTATATTTTGTTTTGAGTTATGTAGTGGGGGTATGTACAGGAACAACCAGAAAGGAGTATTACAAATGCATGAAGTTACAGGAAGTTGTTTATCCAGTTTTTATGCATTATATTGATGTTGAATTGTAAACATCATTTCGATATACTCATGTATTGTGTGGTTGTTCTGTAGGGACTCATAGCTGAGGGAAGCCGGGATTGTGAGTCTACCTTCTGCTGCTAGGAATTAAACTGATCGAGATTGGATGATTTGTGCTATGTAAATGATATACAGGATGTGATATATATGAATAATGTGTTAGGAATCCCATCAAGCAATACGCAGCGGAAAATAAAATTTGGATTCCTACCATGGACCTATACAAAGTAATCATATCGAGATTGATAAGAATCATACCCTTGTAGCGTGTTTAAAGCAGATTCCTCGTTGCAACACCTCGAGTCACGAACAAAGATTTGCACATTTGTCTCTACGGTATCCACACGATCAAATCGAAAAGGGTGTTCAAGAACAAGTTGCTAGACTCGTTCTTAAACCAAAACAAGACTCACGATTCGAAACCGATCAAACGACGGCCGTTAAACCACCAAGAGTCACGGCGGCTGCCGTGAGGTTCTCGGCTTTGGAGTGAGGCGGCCGAGAGCTTTTGGAGTGGCTACTAGGTTTGTTTAGGAAAAATTAACTCTTAATCTTAGACTTGTTAGCATATTATATTTTATATTAGTTTTAATTAAAGGGCTTTCAAAAAGCCATTTGGCCCATAACCAATATTTAATTAAATCCACATATATATATAATATATAATTAAGACTCTTCTTAATTAAATTAATTCATCCAATGAATTTCATCTCCCTTTATTGATTTAATCTTTTGTGTGACCCGATAGAATCTTGCAATGTTGGCAGTGACATAAAATCTAATTATATGTCACAAGCAATGAGCGGTATCTAGCAACACATCAAGGCTAACTAAATTACAAGAATGTCATTGACTCGACATAACCTACAGCCTGTGATAATGTTAACCATGTAACTTAATCCCTTTGTCCAATGTGTTTAGATTGAACACGAGTCATGGAATAGTCATACTCGTATATTCAATCTTTTATTTCTTGATCCTTAAGTAGAACAAGAATAAACGAATAAGCTCGATATTACAGATCGACTCATTCGAGCATGACCGTGCATTTTAGTCTTACTTGATCAAGGGCCCAAACAGTTCTCCTGTTATATAGGAGGGACAAATCCTTTCTTGATCACTCAACATCCCTCTACATAATTCGTGGTGTATCCAATGATTGTCTTTATAGTTTACCCTGTTACAGGTAACGTTTGACAATATCAAGATACATGACTCCTTATGTTGGGATCTCTGGTGATCTCAAGTCGTAAGGATTACATACATTATTATCACTATGAGAATTGCTTATGACGTTCATATAACTATCCATGTATCATTCTCATGGTGGGTCTGTTCAGTACATCGTTCTCTAACATGCACCCATGTGTTGATTTGATATCTCATATCTATGAACAATTCATCAATCAAAACATACTAATCTCAATGCATTATCATTATCCCGATTCATGATAATACTTTTAGGACAATTAAGAACAATACAATATTATTCTAAGGACATTAACTTATATATTAATTCATGTTACACAGATACTCGAATAATATATAATAATGAATTGCCATTAATAAAACCATAATACATTGTATGTCATAAACAATCATCTAATGAGTTGTCTTATGGTATATCCCAACAAATCTCTCACTTGCACTAAGACCAATCAGACATATACTTAATGCCTAGGGATCTAGTATGACGATCATGCTTCTGCTGTGATAGTGGCTTCGTCAGTGGGTCAGATAAATTATCATCAGTTGGTACTTTGCATATTTTTACATCTCCTCTTTCAACGATTTCTCGAATGAAATGAAAGCGCCGAAGTATGTGCTTGGATCTTTGGTGAGATCTAGGTTCCTTAGCCAATGCGATGGCTCCATTGCTGTCACAATAGACTTCAATCGGATCTAGTATGCTAGGCATCACCCCAAGTTCAGAAATGAACTTCTTGATCCAAACAGCTTCCTTTGCTGCAACTGAGGCAGCAATGTATTCAGCTTCAGTTGTAGAATCGGCTACTGTCTCTTGCTTTGAACTCTTCCAGCTTACAGCACCTCCATTTAGGCAAAACACATATCTTGACTGCAATCGGAAATCATCTTTGTTGGTTTGGAAGCTTGCATCAGTGTAACATATTACATTGAGCTCTTCCTCGCCTCCATAAATCAAGAATGTATCCTTAGTTCTTCTCAAGTACTTCAGGATATTCTTGACAGCAATCCAGTGACATTCACCTGGATCAACCTGATATCTGCTCGTCATGATCAGGGCATACGAGACATTGGGACGAGTACATATCATGGCATACATGATAGATCCATTAGCTGACGCATATGGAATCTTACTCATGCATTGTCTCTCATCTGGTGTTGAAGGACACTGGTCCTTCGAGAGATGTATCCCATGTGTCATAGGCACGAATCATTTCTTTGATTCTTGCATGCTAAACCGTGTTAGCACTTTGTCTATGTACTTTGACTTAGGCCAAGCAATCTTCTTGATCTATCTCTATAGATCTTGATACCTAATACATAGGTGCTTCACCCAAGTCTTTCATAGAAAAGCAATTCCCTAGCCAAATCTTTACAGATTGTAAGGCAGGGATATCATTCCCAATTAGAAGTATGTCATCTACATACAATATTAGGAAGATAATTATGCTCCCACTGACCTTCTTCTAGACACAAGGTTCATCTACGTTTTTGATGAAACCAAACTCTTTGACTGCATCATCAAAACGAAGATTCCAACTCCGAGAAGCTTGCTTCAATCCATAAATGGATCGTTGTAGCTTGCATATCTTTCCAGCATCCTTTGGATCGACAAAACCCTCAGGTTGTGTCATGTACACATCCTCAAGTAAATTTCCATTAAGGAAAGCTGTTTTGACATCCATCTGCCAGATTTCATAATCATGAAATGCAGCTATTGCAAGTAAGATTCTAATGGATTTAACCATGGCAACTGGTGAAAAAGTTTCATCATAGTCAATACCATGAATTTGTTTGAAACCTTTAGCAACCAGTCGACCTTTAAAGGTTTGTACATTACCATCCATGTCGGTCTTTTTTCTTGAAAATCCATTTGCACCCTATGGGTCTTACCCTTCCAGGCGGGTCAACCAAAGTCCATACTTGGTTTGCATACATGGATTCCATCTCAGATTTCATGGCCTATTGCCATTTCTCAGAATCAGGGCCCATTATAGCTTCTTGATAAGATGACGGCTCATCTTCATCAATAAGTAGTAAGTCACCTTGTTGAGTCACAAGAAATCCATATCTCTGTGGCTCACGGTGTTCTCTTACAGACCTACGCTGGGCTTGTGTCTCTTGAGTAGGCATTTCATCCACAACAGCTTGTGGTGTCTGCTCTGTTTCCATGTCAATATCATGTTCAATGTTTTCTTGTGGATGAACTTCACTAAGTTCTATTTGTATCCCACTGGTTTTTCTCGAAATAAATTCTCTTTCAAGAAAGACACCAGTCCGAGCAACAACTACTTTGTTCTCGGTGGGATAATAGAAATAGTATCCTTTCGTTTCCTTAGGATACCCCACAAATAAACACTTATCAGATTTGGGTCCAACTTTATTGGAGGCGTGACGTCTCAAGTAAGCCTCACAACCCCAAATCTTCATAAAAGACATACTAGGATGCTTCTTAGTCCATATCTCATATGGTGTCTTTTCTACTGATTTAGATGGAACACGGTTCAGTATAAATATTGTTGTTTCTAAAGCATGTCCCCAAAAGGAAGTTGGAAGATCTGCATGACTCATCATTGATCAAACCATGTCCAACAAAGTTCGATTCCTCCTTTCGGATACACCATTCCATTGTGGAGTATACGGAGGTGTGAGTTGTGGGACTATCCCACACTCCTTTAGATAGTCATGAAACTCTTGGCTTAGGTATTCTCCTCCTCGATCTGATCGGAGGATTTTGATACTTTTGCCAAGTTGGTTTTGTACTTCATTCTTGCAATCTTTGAACTTTTCAAAGGTTTCATGTTTATGTTTCATTAGGTACACATACCCATATCTACTGAAGTCATCAGTAAATGTAACGAAGTATTGAAAACCACATCTAGCTTGTGTGCTTATTGGTCCACATACATCACTATGTATGAGACTCAATAAATCATTCGTCCTTTCAACATGTCCCTTGAAAGGGGCTTTAGTCATCTTGCCCATTAAACAAGATTCACATGTTTCATATGATTCAAAATCAAATGAATCTAATACTCCATCCTTATGAAGTTTTGATATGCGATTCTCGTTTATATGGCCCAAGCGACAATGCCATAGATAAGTTGGATTAGAATCATTATTCTTAATCCTTTTAGTATTTTTGTTATAGACAGGCATATCAAGATTTAATATCATTCAAATAAATGGAGCAAAACTTGTCCTTTATAATAAATGAAAACCCAACATTGTCCAAACAAGAAATTGAAATAATGTTTCTAGTGATAGAAGGCACAAAATAATAGTCTTTTAAATCCAATAATAAACCAGAAGGCAGAGTTAAAGAATAATCTCATATAGCTAATGCAGCAACTCTTGCTCCATTTCCCACTCGGAGATCAACCTCGCCTTTCGCCAACATCCTACTCCTTTTGAGATCCTGCACATTAACACAAATGTGCCACATCCAGTATCTAATACCCATGATGAAGAAGTAGATAAATTGACTTCTATAACAAAAATACCTGAAGTGGAAGTCACACTTCCCTTTGTCTTCTTAAGATGTTCCACTTATAATTTGCAGTTCCTCTTCCAATGTCCGGTCTCACCGCAATGGAAGTAGTTCCCTTCCTTAGCCACTCCTCCCTTTGGCTTGAGTGCAGAAGCATGAGGCTTAGATTTAACGAAGACTTTCTTGTTCTTCTTAAAGCCTTTTGCTTTAGCCTTTCCCTTGCTCTTATTCACAATAAGAACATTAGTGGGCTTAGACTTCTTTGAGTTTGCTTCATATGTTCTCAACATACCAAGCAACTGCGGTGGAGTCTTTTCGATTTCAATCATATTGTAATTCAAGACAAATTGACTGTAGCTATCAGGCAACGATTGCAAAATTACGTCAGTGGCCAATTCTTGGTCCAATGGAAAACCCAGCTTTTCAAGATTCTCAATATACCCAATCATCTTCAGTACATGAGTTCCAACAAGGCTTCCTTCTACAATTCTGCACTGGAATAACGCTCTAGAGACATCATACCTCTCTTTTCTAGCTTGTTGTTGGTAGAGTTGCTTTAAGTGCTCGGTCATATCGAACGCCTCCATTTCCTCATGTTGCTTCTGAAGCTCAGAGTTCATGGTGGCAAGCATAAGGCAACCAACATCAAGTGCGTCATTTTGATGCTTCTTGTAAGCATCCTTATCGGCTTTAGCGGCCGTCACGGGAGGTTCCTCAGTTGGTAAGGGTTCATCTAGGACATATTGTTTTTTCTCTTGTTTGAGGACAATCCTCAAATTTCTATACCAGTCTAGGAAATTAGTCACATTCAGTTTGTCCTTCTCAAGGACCGGTCGCAATGATAGTGTGCTAGTTCCGTTGTTTGATGCCATGGATATCTACAATATAAATATGCAAATTAAGTTTATGATTTTAATCATTTAATAAGGTCTTATATTAAATGACACTCCCACTATTTTGTTTAAAATATCAACCCTCGAAGCCTTAGTGGGCCAAGATCCATATTTCACCTAATCCTGAGTTAGCTTTGGCTAATCACCCAAGACTCTGTTATTTAGGTAGACAACACTTTGTCAATTACATACATGTAATTCTTAGATGGTTGGACGAACGACACTTTGTTCAAATTCATCTAATGAATTATTATCCAACCCCATGCCTCTAGGTTCCCAATCCTATTGAGATAACCTAGTTAAGTTGGACCCAATTTAAAGTAAAACGGATATCACTTTTATCCTTTCGCGCCTTACCAAGATTGTCACGGTGCTTTGCTTTGGCAAACCCACACATGCTCAATCGAAGTCTTGACGATTACTTTTAATTTTGGAAGGCATCTAAAACTTAAAATAATTATTGATAATTAAAATATGTTTGGTACATATACTGTTAGGATCGGTCCGGAGTGTTTAGAGGGGGGGTGAATGAACACTCCTATTAAAAATTAATCCCTTGTGATTTCTTTCGGATTAGTGAAAGAAATCTGTTTCTTAATCAACTCTTTTGCAGAACAGACCACTGAATATTTTAGTGCGGAACGATCTGTTCTTAAATTAGTAAGAACGGCTCGATGGCTTGAATAATAGAACGAGTGCAGAATGATAAAACACAGAATATGTTTCTGGAAGTTCGAAGGTGGTGTAATCCTTCTACGTCTCCCCTTCTTCCAATTAAGGAAGGATTCCACTAGAAGACTTTGATTTATACAATCCTGT
This sequence comes from Haberlea rhodopensis, assembly GCA_907163345.1. Classification (NCBI taxonomy): domain Eukaryota; kingdom Viridiplantae; phylum Streptophyta; class Magnoliopsida; order Lamiales; family Gesneriaceae; genus Haberlea; species Haberlea rhodopensis. The sequence goes on from CAJQUN010000328.1 coordinate 305,974, forward strand.
TGTACAAACCCGATTCAGCTGGATTTACCTCACTACCAGACTGAAACTCCTAGTCTCTCGATCTGTTCAGACACACTCTGTCTGACAGTTACAATTGTTTCTCACTTCTATATTTTGATACAGAATACACAAGATAGACTTTAGTCTATGCACACAATGATCCTAAATGATCAAATATTACAATATACTTGTGCTTATGAAGATTTTCAGCTCGAGAATGTCTGAGCTTGTAAGCTTGTGCTGTTTTGCTTTCTTGTGTGTTTTTCGATTGATCAGACTCTCTCTTGAGCTCTTCTGTTGCATCATTTTATAGTTGCATGTACCAACGACATTATTTTCCTTAATGTGCAACTCTTGACTCTGCTTAAACTCTGAGTAAGCTACAGTCTTCTTCTTTAAGGTACTTGCCATTCTGGTTCATGCTTTCGGTGACTGTCAGGTAAGCTCTTCTTTGTCTTCTTACCTTTTATGGTAATCTTCAGACTATGGTCTTTTTCAGCATTAATTGCGACATTAAATGCTTCAATAAATAGTCGTTAATGATTCGGACTGAAGAACCAATCTTTATTCATCCTTGACTGCTCTGATCTGATAAAGATTAAGATCGATCTGAAGCTTCGATCTAGTCAGTCTGATTTCTATCGATCCGGTCTGATATGCAATATGCCTTATCAGCTTGATCTGTTTTGAGCGATCGATCTGGTCAGTCTGAATTCTCTCGATCCGGTCTGATATGTTTTGTCATCTTTAAAACCTTATCGATAAAGTCAGGAACTAACAAATTCCCCCTTTTTTATGATGACAAAACCTAGCTTCTAAATCTTTTTATCCAGTCTTTTAAGAGCTCTGAAGCGTATGCTTTTGGATCGATTACTTCTTCTTGTTCAAAATAAATGAGCATTATTAAGTTGGATTTCGGATCGATTAAGCCTTTTATTTTAGTTCAAAATAAATGAACAAGGACTTAACAAAGAAAGATTTTTATTGATCACCAAAAATCTTACATACAGACAGTCTGATTATTTAAGCAACGAAACTTCTATTTTCTTGAAGACTTAGATTGATGCGGCTTGAAGTCTTTTCAGTTTTCCCCCTTTTTGTCAGCAGCAATTTCTTGAAGAAAATCGACAACTTGTGCTAGCTGAGCGCTGATAGTGTCAAGACGAGTGTCTTGAGCACGAAGGGAACTGGCGAAGGATGCTCTGACTTCAGTGGCCAGCTCGATCTTGTCTTTTCTCAGGCTGTTTTTATAAGAAGCTTGCTGAGAGAACAGATCATTCAGTCCTCGCTGAAGGCTGCTAATACTGGCTGTCATCTTCTCTTTAAATGAATCAAAGTCCAAAGATGTAATCCTCTGATTTTGATGAACCTCGATAACACATTGAGAAAGAGACAGACAGTTGTCGGATAGGTGCTGAAGGGTCCTTGCCAGGGATGGAGGTGCGTCAGATAAACGTCTTGGAGAGTGATCAGATGACGACAGGGTGTGATCATCTTCTTCAGCAATGGGTATAATTGAAGATAAGGCAGCATGGCGTGTTTCGGACTGGATCAGGGTGACCAAGGCCGAAGAAAAATCTTCTAAGAACGCCAAATCTTCATCAGATTGGACTGGAGGAGTGCTGGGTCTGGAAGGCTCCTCAATCTGTAGAGCTGCAACAACGGTGGACACCACCAAATCCGGATCGACGAACTCTGGTGCGCCAACTGTTGTAAGTGATGCGGTTGGACTGAGTTGAACATGAGAGACTGATGATCCCAGAGGAATAGACGTTGTTGGGGAGTCCAACAAGACATTTAATGGTTCATCTTCTGTAGCAGACGGAGCATTAGTCATTGGCTGCTCCGCTGTCTGATCCGCTATTCGATCTGCTGTCTGGTCTGCTGCTCCAGAGGGAACAGTCTCTATGAAAGGTTCTGCCAGAGTCTTGCTCGCAGATGGATGATCCGGGCTGGGTACTGGAGTGGATATGCTGAGCTTCTGTCGTTGAAATCGAACAGCTAAATGAAGAGCATGAATATCTATTTCCAGTTGAGCAATAACAGCACCATCATCTTTGGCAGTTGGAGTGCTCGGATCAAAGTTTGCTTTCTTAGCGGCCAAGAGCAAATTCGCCAGTCTGAATCTCTGGTTGACCTGAAAGAGATCTTTGCGAAGCACCGCGACTCTCACATCATCCGTCTATGTCCCCTTAAGGACTTCTTCTTCCATTTTCTGCAGTCTTCGCAGCTTGCCGAAGAACATATCAATGTGATTGATCGTTCTGTACTCGAGGTATTCATCAAAGACCACAATGAGTGCCTGGACCTTTTCTTCAACATCCTCCATAGCGATGTCAATGGCTGTTTGCGCGGCAGATTTGGGTTTGGAGGAGAGGGGTTCAGTGAGAATGGCTTTGCCCTTGCCGGTGGAAGATGGAGATTTGATCCCGGATTGGGTGTAATCTCCCAATTCAATGATAACAATCCCTTTGACCACGGGAATGGCAGAGGGGACTCGGATGGTCACTTTGGGTGCAGTCGTTGAAGCTGTCGAAGGTTGGGTTGTAGGTTGGAGTGCAGTGGTGGCTTTTGTGGGAGGCAAAGTGGGTAGGGTTTTGAGAGGTAAGATTTTGTGTGGCTTGGTGATCTGGGTTCTTGGCTTTTTGGGAAGGGGCTTGGCTGGTGATGAAGGAGCAGACTGAGTTTCCTCGGAGTCAGTCTGAATGGTTAATTTGCGCTTGACCCGAGGTCTTCGAGCGGCAGCCTGTTCTTCTCCTTTCTCAATCTTGACTGCCACCAGATCGGTAGGAGTGGGTGGAGCACTCTTGGACTTTAGGAGAGCCAGTCCCTTGGAGTTGAGAATTTTAAACGGACTGAGAGCAGACGGCTTCCCCAGCTCGATGTCCAGCGTCTCTAGTAGTTTGCTCAAGGGCACAGCAAAACAAACAGCCTGTTTTGAGGCGATGACTGTCTCAAGTAGAACTCCAAATAATATTGCAGACCAGTACATCTTCTGGCCTGAGTGAATAGCAGCCATGGCCCGGAACTTCTCAGCAGTAACAGCATCATAGCTTCCAGCTTTGCCCAATAATGGCTTGCCAACGATCTCGCATAACACCTGGAAATGAAAGAACATTTCCTTCTTCTTGAATGAAGGCTGCAGGCGGTGGCCAAATATGGATACCCTCCCCTGAAGAGCCGTGAGAGAAGCTTGAGGAATCTGGCCAAACTCAGTCAGTCCGGAGTTGGGAAGACCAAAGGTCTTGGATAGCGTCAACGGAGAGATTTCAAAAGATTTGCCCTTTACGGAGGTGGAGATTGATGTCTTCTGTGATACAGCATTGGCGAACAGTTCGCGAATCTCCGACTCGTAAACCACCGTGCCACACTCCAGAAAATTCCTTAATCCAGATGATTCCAAAATTTTGAAAATAGAGACCATTTCTGGATCTTCTGCCCTGTAGATATCATCGAACTCAACGGAGAGAGAGTTGTGAGTGATAGTGGCCATTGGAGTGTAATGGAGAAATACGAAGAGTTTGAAAAATAATATGAGAGAGTTAGAGAGCAGACAGAGGTAAATTGTAAAAAGTGAATGAAAATGAAATGTTCAGCCCGCTAAATAAGAGAGAGAAGACACGTGTCTTTATCTCGATGACTGATCATTAAATAATTCAAAATAAACGGTCAGGATAAAAGAGAGATAAGGCGGTTAAAATTTGCGATCAGTCCGGGCTGTTTTAAACAATTATTTTATTTAAAGATTTGTTGACCAGACAGATCATGGGATAACATCAGATTTGACATAGATCGGTCTGAAAGTTCGGACCGGTCTGTGTCGTTCTGATAATTGTATTATCAATCTGTGCCAGCATACAATCTTTAAAAGATAACTAAAAGAAAGATACTTCTAAAAACATCAGGATAAATCTATTAAACCAAGAATTTGACGAAAGTAATTAAACTTAGACTCAGGAAGTGGTTTGGTGAAGATATCTGCTGCTTGCTGTTCTATTGAAATATGCTCGATCCGAATTTCCTTTTTGCCAACATGATCTCGAATAAAATGATGTCTTATATCAATGTGCTTTGTTCGAGAGTGCAAAACTGGATTATACGTTATAGCGATTGCACTTGTGTTGTCACAAAATATCGGAGATTCAACAGCTTGAATGCCATAGTCTTTGAGCTGGTGTTGAATCCAGAGCATTTGAGCACAACAGCTTCCAGCGACAAGATATTATGCTTCAGCTGTAGATGTGGCAATAGATGTTTGCTTCTTGCTAAACCAAGAGATCAATCTTTCACCTAAGAATTGACATATTCCACTGGTGCTTTTGCGATCAATCTTACAGCCAGCATAATCAGCGTCTGAATATCCTATTAAGCTGAAATTTGAATCTTTGGAATACCAAAGACCAACGTTCTGAGATCCTTTCAAGTATTTCAGAATACGCTTAGCAGCAATGAAGTGTGATTGCTTTGGTTCTTACTGAAATCTAGCACACATACAGACTGAGAACATAATATCAGGCCGGCTCGCTGTAAGATACAAGAGCGATCCGATCAGTCCGCGATACATAGATACTTCAACTGTTGTTCCCCCTTCGTCTTTATCTAACTTGATTGTAGGACTCATTGGAGTGGATGCAGTTGAACATGTTTCCATTCCAAATCTCTTGAGTAGCTATTTGGTATACTTGGTTTGATTTATGAAATGCCATTGCTGAGCTGTTTGACTTGGAGACCCAGAAAGAATGAAAGTTCTCCCATCATACTCATCTCAAACTGTCCATGCATTAACTTAGAGAATTTCTCGCATAATTTGGGGTTAGTTGACCCAAAAATGATATCGTCAACATAAATTTGAACTAACAAAGTATGTTCCCCCTTAATAAATTTAAATAGAGTTTTATCTACTGAGCCGATCTGAAAATCATGGTTCAGCAGAGACAGAGTATCATACCAGGCTCTTGGTGCTTGTTTCAGACCATATACTGCTTTATTCAGTAGATATACATGATTAGGAAATGAGTGGTTCTGAAATCCAGGAGGTTGCTCAATGTAGACTTCCTCCTGAAGCTTACCATTAAGAAAGGCACTCTTAACGTCCATTTGATATACCTTGAAGTCTTTAAAAGCAGCATAAGCAAGAAATATTCGGATTGCTTCAAGTCTGGCGACTGGTGCAAACGATTCATCGAAGTCAATTCCTTCTTCTTGTCGGAATCCTTGTGCTACCAGTCTGGCTTTGTTTCTAACCACAACTCCATCTGCGTCTAGCTTGTTTGTGAACACCCATCTGGTTCCAATAACAGGCAGATCACTTGGCCTGGGAGTTAGACTCCAAACTTGATTTTGTTCAAATTGATTAAGCTCTTCTTGCATTGCTTTAATCCAGTTGAAATCAGTCAAAGCTTCATCAATCTTTTTAGGTTCCAGATTTGATATGAAAGCAGCATGAGTGAATTCATCCATCATCTGTCCTCTAGTTCTAATCGGTGCAGAAGGACTTCCAATCACGAGATCAGGTGGATGCATCTTTGTCCATCGATAACTCGATTCTGGATTGTCTGGTCCAGACGGATGAGTAGTAGTGGCATTATCAGCATCTGATTTAACATTAGAGCGAGGAACATCCGGATCGGCTCGATCTGAAGGAGCTTCATTGCCGTGATCCGGTCTGTCTGGTACTTTAGGTTCCGGTGGATTGTCTCTTGACCTGTTATCTACAATCTCATCATCACTGTTAGCTTCGAGATGGATATTTTCCATCTGATTTTAAATTGATTCCTTGCTACCCTCAATACATAAAGATTCATCAAAAACTACATGAACAGATTCTTCTACAGTTAAAGTGCGATTATTGAAGACGCGAAAAGCTTTGCTATTAGATGAATATCCTAAGAATATCCCATTATCTGATTTAGCTTCAAATGCTGTAAGATGATTCTTACCATTATTGTGAACGAAGCATTTGCAACCAAATACATGAAGGTGAGAGATAGACGGTCTGTTACCAGTCCATATTTCATATGGAGTAAGATTCAACTTCTTGTTAATCATAGACCGTTTTTGAGTGTAGCAAGCAGTATTTACAGCTTATGCCCAGAACTTTTGCAAAATTCCAGAATCAGCAAGCATTGTTCTTGCTGCCTCTTTAAGCGTTCTGTTTCTTCGTTCTGCAACTCCATTTTGTTGGGGAGTTCGGGCGGCTGAAAATTCGTGCTTAATTTCATGATCTTCTAGAACGGAGTCAAGATTCTGATTTGAAAACTCAGTGCCTTTGTCACTTCAAATCCTGTCTATGCTTGATGATTTCTCATTCTGAGTACGTTTCAGCAGCTTGATCAATTTCGGACCGGTCTGATCTTTACTGCTTAAAAATATAGTCCAAGTAAATCGTGAGTAATCATCAATAACAACAAGAGTGTACCGCATTCCCCCTAGACTTGTTATTGGTATAGGACCAAGCAAGTCCATATGCAGTAGTTCTAAGCAGCGTGGGGAGGATTTGGCATTCTTGTTTTTGAAGGATGATCTGATCTGTTTGCCCATTTGGCACGCTTCACAGATCTTATCCTTAGCAAAGTCGATCTTGGGCAGACCAACAACTAAATCATGTTTACACAGGCTAGAAATAGTCTTAAAATTGAGATGATTCAAGCGTTTATGCCATAGCCAGTGTTTATTATCATTATTAGCGATGAAGCAAGTAGGATTATCAGGTTGAGCAAAGTTCCAGTTAATCTCTTATGTATTTCCATTTCTGATTCCTACAAGCATGGTCATACCGTCTACGATTTAACAGTGCAAGTGTGTTTGTGAAATTCTACAGTATAACCATTATCACATAGTTGACTTATACTAATCAGATTATAGCATAGATTTTCAACTAACAGCACATCATTGATAATAATATTACCATGGACAATCTTACCCTTGCCCACGGTCTTACCCTTTGAGTTATCTCCGAAGATGATCTTGGGTCCAGTACATTCTGTGACTTCAGACAGCAGCTCGATGTTTCCAGTCATGTGACGAGAACACCCACTGTCCAAGTACCAGTCTGATGCAAGTTTCTTTGGTACCTGTCATCAAACATAATTATTGTTGGTACCCAATCCTTCTTGGGTCCAGAACGGATTAGCCCTTTGGGAACCCACACCTGTATCAGCTTTAATGGCTTGTGTGTGTCTGGTGTGCTGTGAGCTGATCTGTTTCGATAATGTGTGCGATATGGAAACCTTTTATTCTCATAGGGTAGTCTATATCTTTGTTGAACTGGTTTTGAATTATAGTAGTTGGATGGTCTTCCTTGCCTTAGATTTTGCACCTTTAGATTTGGTCTGAAAGGCGCAAAGCTTGCTGGTGCCTTTTCTTTGGCTTGGTTAACATATCCAATCCCTTTTCTCAAACCTTGATTCTCGAAAGAGACTCCTGTTTGAATTATAGGTGCTTTAGTCTCATATACTGTGCTGGATTTAACAAATGTCATTTGTTTGATTTTGTTCTTTACCAGCAACAGTTCAGATTCATCTTTGGTGCAGTCTTTGATATCAAAGCCTATGCCTGTAACATCACCGACATTTCTTTGTACCTCTTGCAAATCTTCCAATGATGTTCTGGATTTTGTCCATGATTTGAAGATATGAGAAAGCTTAGCATTTTGTGTGCTAATTCTCTTATTTTCTTCATGGAGCTGATCATAAGAGTTTTTCAGCTTATTCAGCTCGATCTTTAGATTATTGCACTCACCCTGCTCAGAGTAGCTTGGTCTGTTGTGCTCATCCATTTGATCATTGGCTTTAGCTTTACTTTTCTCAAATGATTCAGCTAAGAGTCTATAATCATTAGCCATGTCTTGTAGTGCGGACATGAGCTCTTCACGTGTAAATTCATTTGAGTCAAGATCGAATACCTCGTCTGTTTGACTCATATTTTCGTCTGCCATTAGATATTGAATATCTTCTTCGCTTTCGCTGGAAGAATATTCAGAGCTTTCTGAGTCTGAATCAGTCTGAGCCCATTTGTTGTTTCCTTCTTCTGCTACTAGGACCTTTTGGGACTTTCCATGATTTTTGCGGTCTTTGTAGTGCTTCTTTTTCCTGTCATCATGATGCTTCTCTTTACGTTCTTCTTTCTTCGGTCTGGTGCAATCTGCAATAAAATGTCCGGTCTTACCACAATTGTAGCAAGCCTGATCATTAACAGCATCGTCCTTTCTTGATTTATAATGATGAGAGGGTTTAAAGTTCCTCTTATTTTTAGACATGAATTTACCAAATTTCTTGATAAATAATGACATAGCATCATTAGTTATCTGTTCGATAGATCGATCTGTTGTGGGGGCGGTCTGGTCTGGAATGGCTGCCAGTGCTTTGTTTGGTTGAGAGATGAATGGCTCTGCTTCACCTCTGCTTATCAGTTCGAACTCATATGCTTTAAGATCTGCGAACAGATCATGAAGTTCAACTTTGTTCAGATATTTGGATTCCCTCATTGCATTGGTCTTAACATCCCATTCTTTTGGCAGGGCTCTCATAACTTTCAGAGCGATCTCTCTGTTTGAGTATTCCTTGCCCAGACCATTTATTTCATTGATGATACCAGTAACTCTTTCATCAAACTCATTTAGAGTTTCACCAATCTTCATTTTTATGCTCTCAAATCTTTGAAGAGCAACAGTCAGCTTGTTTTCCTTGGTCTGGTCGTTCCCTTCACAGAGCTGTGCTATCTTCTCCCAAATTTCTTTGGCAGTAGAGCACATTTTGATTTTACTGAACATGTTCTTGTCCAATTTCTTGAACAAGATGTTGTTGGCAACGTTGTCGAGGTTTGCTTTCTTTCTTTCTTCATTCGTCCAGAGGGATCTATCCTTCTCGACCATTTGGGGTTCACCACCAGTAATGGATACTGCTGTATTGACTTTCAGAATCTTCATTGGTCCATCAGTGATGACGAACCACATATCGTCATCCTGTGCTGCCAGATGAGCTTGCATTCTGATTCTCCAATCATCATAGTCTTCTTTTGAGAACATAGGAATTTTGTTGAATGATGCCATCAGTTCAAGTGTCTTTGTGCTGATTAAGACAACCTGGCTCTGATACCACTTGTTAGGATCGGTCCGGAGTGTTTAGAGGGGGGTGAATGAACACTCCTATTAAAAATTAATCCCTTGTGATTTCTTTCTGATTAGTGAAAGAAATCTGTTTCTTAATCAACTCTTTTGCAGAACAGATCACTGAATATTTTAGTGCGGAACGGTCTGTTCTTAAATTAGTAAGAACGGCTCGATGGCTTGAATAATAGAACGAGTGCAGAATGATAAAACACAGAATATGTTTCTGGAAGTTCGAAGGTGGTGTAATCCTTCTACGTCTCCCCTTCTTCCAATTAAGGAAGGATTCCACTAGAAGACTTTGATTTATACAATCCTGTTGTACAAACCCGATTCAGCTGGATTTACCTCACTACCAGACTGAAACTCCTAGTCTCTCGATCTGTTCAGACACACTCTGTCTGACAGTTACAATTGTTTCTCACTTCTATATTTCAATACAGAATACACAAGATAGACTTTAGTCTATGCACACAATGATCCTAAATGATCAAATATTACAATATACTTGTGCTTATGGAGATTTGCAGCTCGAGAATGTCTGAGCTTGTAAGCTTGTGCTGTTTTGCTTTCTTGTGTGTTTTTCGATTGATCAGACTCTCTCTTGAGCTCTTCTGTTGCATCCTTTTATAGTTGCATGTACCAACGACATTATTTCTCTTAATGTACAACTCTTGACTCTGCTTAAACTCTGAGTAACCTACAGTCTTCTTCTTTAAGGTACTTGCCATTATGGTTCATGCTTTCGGCGACTGTCAGGTAAGCTCTTCTTTGTCTTCTTACCTTTTATGGTAATCTTCAGTCTATGGTCTTTTTCAGAATTAATTGCGACATTAAATGCTTCAATAAATAGCCGTTAATGATTCGGACTGAAGAACCAATCTTTATTCATCCTTGACTGCTCTGATCTGATAAATATTGAGATCGATCTGAAGCTTCGATCTAGTCAGTCTGATTTCTATCGATCCGGTCTGATATGCGATACGCCTTATCAGCTTGATCTGTTTTGAGCTATCGATCTGGTCAGTCTGAATTCTCTCGATCCGGTCTGATATGTTTTGTCATCTTTAAAACCTTATCGATAAAGTCTGGAACTAACATATACGCATATACATATCTACATATATGTATAACAAGTATCAATATAAACATTATAAGATAAACATGCATCACATACATCAACTTAAATAAAACGTGACATGGTTATAGCCCCTACTAGAGATTTTCTCAAGCCAATGAGAAAATCCTAAAAGGTCAACCTAAGGTAACTTCTCCAAGCACCTCTTTGGCTTCCTTTTGTGAATGACCTCCTCATCCCGGCACCTTGGTCCATCTTCATTGATCTCCATCAACAAAATAAACTATACTATATAACAATTACATGATATAGAGAATTCCTCGAGTTACATTCGAGGGGAACATAAGGGAGGGATAACATTTAGAAAAAATTAGAGAAGGCACAACACGCAGGCCGTATTAAATTACAAACATTCACAAAATCCTATCTAATAGGTCATAGGGCTATAACCATGCACGATGCTCAAACAACACATAAAACATGCTATAACAATTAATGAATTAAATTCTAAACATTTTAAAATTTAATTCTAATTAAAACTGTAAAGTTTTTTATGAAAATTATCGTACGCTCGTGACATCACATGCCACGGATATTCGGCGCGTCTCAAGCCATGGACTTGCTAACCCTAGCAAGCCCACGGTTGCAGCCATGTCTCGTACCAAGGGTTCGAAAACCCTAGCCTAGCACACGTCCCAACCATGCACGAGACAAGGGTTAGAAACCCTAGCCATGTGCGGCGGCGGCTTGGAGCGAATGGGGCTAAGGGTTCGAAACCCTAGCCCGTTTGCGTGCGGCGGCCGAGAGCCAAGGGTTCAAAACCCTAGCCCATGTGGTTGCAGCCGCCACCTTGCATGTTGCCGTGAACCCTAGCTAGGAGGTGCACGAGCCAAAATTGCCTTGTAAGCCGTAGCTAGGCTATGGTCCGAACCATACACGAGTCAAGGCTCGGTTTTGATCACGAATTATTGTATACTTCGATCCATCAATTATATCACATATAATATTGCGATAATTTCCACAAAATCAATTATCACATATCATATATCATATATGAATCATACAGCATGCAAAAGATTCAAAACATGATTAAACAATTAATCACATAAATCCGATATGAGCTTTGAACCTGGCTCTGATACCACTGTTAGGAATCCCATCAAGCAATACGCAGCGGAAAATAAAATTTGGATTCCTATCATGGACCTATACAAAGTAATCATATCGAGATTGATAAGAATCATACCCTTGTAGCGTGTTTGAAGCAGATTCCTCGTTGCAACACCTTGAGTCACGAACAAAGATTTGCACCTTTGTCTCTATGTATCCACACGATCAAATCGAAAAGGGTGTTCAAGAACAAGTTGCTAGACTCGTTCTTAAACCAAAACAAGACTCACGATTCGAAACCTATCAAACGACGGCCGTTAAACCACCAAGATTCACGGCGGCTGCCGTGAGGTTCTCGGCTTTGGAGTGAGGCGGCCGAGAGCTTTTGGAGTGGCTACTAGGTTTTTCTTAGGAAAAATTAACTCTTAATCTTAGACTTGTTAGCATATTATATTTTATATTAGATTTAATTAAAGGGCTTTCAAAAAGCCATTTGACCCATAACCAATATTTAATTAAATCCACATATATATAATATATATAATTAAGACTCCTCTTAATTAAATTAATTCATCCAATGAATTTTATCTCCCTTTATTGATTTAATCTTTTGTGTGACCCGGTAGGATCTTGCAATGTTGGCAGTGACATAAAATCTAATTATATGTCACAAGCAATGAGCGGTATCTAGCAACACATCACGGCTACCCAAATTACAAGAATGTTATTGACTCGACATAACCTACAGTCTGTGATAATGTTAACAATGTAACTTAATCCCTTTGTCCAATGTGTTTAGATTGAACACGAGTCATGGAATAGTCGTACTCGTATATTCAATCTTTTATTTCTTGATCCCCAAGTAGAACTAGAATAAACGAATAAGTTCGATATCACATATCGACTCATTCGAGCATGGTCATGCATTTTAGTCTTACTTGATCAAGGGCCAAACACTTCTCCTGTTATATAGGAGGGACAAATCCTTTCTTGATCACTCAACATCCCTCTACATAATTCGTGGTGTATCCAATGATTGTCTTTATAGTTTACCCTGTTACAGGTAACGTTTGACAATATCAAGATACATGACTCCTTAAGTTGGGATCTCTGGTGATCTCAAGTCGTAAGGATTACATACATTATTATCACTATGAGAATTGCTTATGACGTTCATATAACTATCCATGTAGCATTCTCATGGTGGGTTCGTTCAGTACATCGTTCTCTAACATGCACCCATGTGTTGATTTGATATCTCATATCTATGAACAATTCATCAATCAAAACATACTAATCTCAATGCATTATCATTATCCCGATTCATGATAATACTTGATTAGGGACAATCTTTAAGAACAATACAATATTATTCTAAGGACATTAACTTATATATTAATTCATGTTACACAGATACTTGAATAATATATTCATAATGAATTGCCATTAATAAAACCATAATACATTATATGTCATAAACAATCATCTAATGAGTTGTCTTAGGGCATATCCCAACATAATGTAAGCGCAAGACATAGTAAAAAATCTTGATCAGTAGTGATAGGATCTTAATCCTGACAAATAAAGAATGTGATTGACTGAATTGAACCTAAAATTAAGGATTACGGTGACGAGGCCCGACATTGTTGGGATTAATAAAAGCCCAATACTTTTGTTTAATTTTGTTAATGAGAACAAAATTTGGTAAGTTATTTTTTAATAGTCAATTGGCTAAAGAAATCCCACATTTGAATTTTGAGACACTAATGGTTTGTTTATATTGAGAAATAAATCAATAGAGTGTAGTTAAGTAGAAATGATGGTTGCCCCTCGCGCGCCGTCCGATCTGCTCGGCTCGTCTAGTCTCATCTCGCCTCGCCTCGCCCGTGTCGCTGCAACGAATACAACCCTTTCTTTTTACTACTCGGATTTCTGAAATGACTTTTCGCCTACCTGACTTACCTGACTGTTCACATGCTGTTGAGTATTAAGTTGAGACTTTTCATCTCTTGCTGAATTGATATCATATTTAAGTGTGAGACTTAAATCCGTATTAAGTGTGAGACTTTATATCTAATGTAAAGTGTTGAGACTTTTCATCTACCCAACTAATCATTGCATTAAAACTTTTGACCTTTGGGAGGTCTGCTGCTCAGCTATATAAGCTGCACCAGCTTCAGTCTTTTATCATCCGAAAAATGATTCATATTCATATTTGAGAGCGCTACACACTACAACAGTTCGAAAGAGTCTGCTCGGAATTCTGCTTCACTCCGACCAGAGGTGATTGTGCATTTTACCTTGGAACTCACTTGTCCAAGAGGTCAGAAGCTTAGGCAAGCAAATTTGAGTTTACGGGCACACGGCTTGCTGTGGTATCGTCCAGAACCATTCCCAGTTTCTTGTTGTGGTTTTACGGTTTATAAATTGTTACTGTTAGTTATACTGTTTCTGTATTTCAGAGTAATTTATAATATCAATCAGCGATTGTTTAAACTGATTCAATCCGTAAATTTATTTAAACATTTTCCAACAATTGCATCAGAAGAAAACAATTTTGAAATGATTAAATCACAACTTTTGGAGGTGATTTTGCAATGTTTCAACCTAGAGTTAATCACGAGATATAGTGGGAGAAATGCATTAATTTCATATATTTGAGTATTGTTGGCACACTTCTCCAGTGTTACGGCTTGAGGACAAGGTGGTTTTGAAGGGAAAGGCAAGATATGAGCTTGAATTGGACAGGAAGTATTGATGTGTATATATGAGTTTAAAGCCATAAATGAATGTTAGTTGTTGCAGTTAGCATACGAGGGAATTGAAGTTGTACATCAAACATGTTAAGTCCTAAGCTAGCTTACTTGTAAAATATGGTTCATTTGTAAAGATTATAAATATCCAAAGAAAACAATTAAAGGGTAAGAACATATTACAGAAATATATCAGTCTTCTCTTTGCTTTCTATCTTCATATCTCTCCGTTTTCTTCGGTTCTTCATTGAGGTTACAATCTTCAGAGGAATTTAATCTCGAGTTGATTGGATCTTCCTCCTTACATCATGACATATTACCTCATAAGATTTGTTGCACTAGCGTGACACTCTGTTAGAAAATTGCTTCATAATCTGAAAAACAAACGAAAACCGGGCATGAGGCTGCTGGATGCAATGATCGGCCGTTGCCTGTGTAGTTTTTGCGACATGATGCATCACTTCACGTGTAGATCCATTTTTTTCGTGGAATGCTACTTTCAAATTATGTTTTTTTGGTGATGTATATTGATTTAGTATAAATATTACAACCCTTTTTCAGATTAAATATACTTTTGCAAGATCAAATTCAAGTTTTGAATGCAAAATTCTGTGCATTCTTCATCATGGCATTCATATTCAAAGTTTGAATGTTTTTAAATATTTGCGGTTTAATGATTCATGATTTGAACTGCATTCTTCTCTCTTTGTTAAAATTATTTTGCGTGTAGTGTATTACCTTTGTTCTCATGATCTACATAGCCTAGTCCATTATTACTTTGTTATATATATATATATATATATATATATATATATATATATATATATATATATATATATATATATATATAAAAGCCTCCAACTGTTACTGTTCCTGTGAACAGTGTAACAGTGCCTGTCTTCGGCTTGGCTTCTTTATTTTGGGCTTGATTTCTCGGCCCCTTTATGTCAGCCCTTGTAAAATGTTTAATGGGTTTATTTGTTTGTTCAAGGGCCTAATATTTTTAATGGGAAAATTGCGGGCCAGACAATTTCCTGAAACTTAATTCATCCTAGTTAGTCAAAAAACATTAGTTCATCTAGGTTCATTCTTGGGTAAAATGACAACAATAACCCCATGTGATCCATATGGTCCAAGTGGTCCACGCGGTCCAACCAACTTTTAATAAAATTGCATTCTTAACCCTAAGAAAATGTTTAAAGAACAAAATATTCCTCTATATACTATTTATCATCTTCTTTATCCTAATATTTACAACCAATAGCATTTTATGAACATGAGATCTTTCAGCTTCTGTCATCTCAGGATGAACCCAAGAGCATACTTTTTCAAAGGACTCACAGTTCATATAACGTTATTCTAATTATAATTCAAAACCCTATTTGAAGATCATATTAAAAATAAATAATAGTCACATCATGCTTCCGTATTACAACAAATTATAACAAACTGAAATATACCACTTTGACCATAACGGCACCTGGTGAAGTGGGTTGCAACGCCACCAGTCGAAAAATTACTGTCCCCATACTGTTTTACGAATGGCTCCTCACCATCCATACTCAACCCCTCGGGTGAGGTTAGTCTGCAAGTTATCCGACTCCTTCAGAAACCGAACAGCGCAATCCTAATTCGTTTCTTACCTTAGGGCTTAAGGTATAATCAAGATATAAGAAAGATTTAAAGAAATCTGGGAGATAGATGGGCAACAGAATTTATTTTATTCTGGAAATACTTATAATATCTATTACATTAAAACGTCTCCTTTTGGAAAACATGGACTTGTTTAGCCCCTCATATAGATGATACTTGACTCAAGAACACATAAACTGAAATACAGAACAGTATTACAAACGATTACAAAAGAAAGACAGAAAGAAAGAAATTATTACCAAGCTAAGAAAGATGAAAGATTACAAAGCTTGGAGACTACAATTTTTATTCTCAGAAAACTATGGAGAATTTTCGATGTCCTTAGCTTCCTGAATGAGTGCCTTTATATATGCATGAATCCGGATTTCAACTTTGGATTCCAAAGCTTGATAATCGTTGTGCGCGCCTTAACTTTCACGTGGTCTGGCTTTTTTGTCTAGGTGTGCCAACTTTATCGTGAGTGGTCCATTATTTTTGTCCGAGTGCGTTGAACAGTTACCGCACTATCTTTTAATGGTCCACGATGTTTCCTTTGTCGGGGAATCTTTACATTATTGGTTTTTGTGGTCCCCGAGCTTTAGGAAAATGGGATCTCTGGTCAGCAGATCTTTTATCTTTTCCTGCCTCTGATCTGTCGGGATTGGATCGGAATCCTTTTCTGAACTCTGGTTCTTTCTGCTCTGGGCATGCTTGGGAAATCCGATTTATCCATCTGCCAATGTGTGCCATGTTGCAGAATTTCCGGTAAGTTTCTTTTCCTGCCGGCATATTGTTTTCCAAAAGAATTCTTCTTTTTGTTTCAAAGAATTCTTTGGCAAATCTTGTTAATGTTCCTGTCATGGAATTTAGCATGAAAGTACCATTGGCTGAATTCTGAAACAACTTAAATGAGTATTTGACTTTATCCATTTCCGTTAGACAAACCTAAAGACCCCATGCATGTCTGGTTAAAATATCATATTCTGTGATAGTACCAGCCAAAATTGGTACTCCTTCTAGTAACGCCAATTTTATATTTTTTAAGGCTTTTCCGTCTGGTCGTCTGAGTTTGATAAAATGAAAAGCCTCAATGAAGCCTTTCTTTGCTGGTTCTGGAGCAACTAAAAAAAAATACAACTCCAAAATATCTCCTCTGGCCACATGTGGATTATTGGCCATGTCTTGTGAACAGCTTCTCTGATCCACTTTGATAATTTTTGAGATTTCAGAGAATGTCGGTGCAACAGTATAAACCAAACCTAGAGCTCCGAAATTATACCATTCCTGAACTTCGTTTGGATGGCTGCCTGATTTCATCCAAACTCTCGAATATTTTTCAGAGATATCAACAATAGATTTGTCTGGGATGATACCCCGTCTGGTAATTAGTTTCTCCCAAGTACGTTGGTAATCCTGCATAGGTGAAGAAACTAAGTCATCATTAATTTGAACCCTAGAATTGTCAGTCATTAGCCTAAGGTTCAACTCTCCCTCTTTTACTCCAGATGTGCTACGTTGACTTGAAGGTTCAGATTGTGATAATACTTGACCCTCAACATTCGCTAAAACTTGTACATTACTCAAGGAATGCACCATCTGTTGCATACGTGACATGGTTACTTGAATCCCTTGCCTCATGGTTAGACGAGTCTAGTTCTCTAAACACTCCTTTTTGCACCGTTGAAGATGTGGCATGGAGGATGGGCCCCTTCAAGACTTCAAACAAATGTTCTTGGTCCCGAATGCACGCTCGTATGTGATCAGTAACAAGTTCCTGATCTGCTCGTTGAAGTCGTCCTGCGACCTCTACATTGAGACAAAGAGTCCCAAAATTTCGATCAAGGATCTCCGGGTTTTCCCTGAGATGCCTCAGTTTCTTGATGGTATCATTAGCAATGTGTTCCTCCATCTCGTGTTGTTGCCAGAATATTTTTATCAGATTTCACAATGGCAATATCATAATCATAATATTGGCACCCATATTGCCATCTTAAAATTCTAGCATTTTCTGGTTTTGACTCAATTTTATTTTTCAGAAAAGACTTAACACTTGTATTATCTATTCAAGATAAATTTCTTTGCAAGTAAAAATAATGGCCATTTTTTAAAGGCCTTGCAAACTGCAAAGAATTCTTTTTCGTTGATATGCCATCTGGTAGCTTAACTGTCCGTGAAGAGACCGCTACAGTATCGACATGGAATTTCTCCGTCTGGTGTCGCTTTAATGAGAACTGCTGCCCACCAATGATCACTAGCATCCGTTTATAACACTTTCATCCTCGTCGTTTGGGATTGCAAGCTTTGGTAGTTGCCTGCAAACTTATTTCAGCTGTTTGACAGCTTGTCGCTGGTCTTCATTCTACTCAAATTAACATCTTTATTGAGTAACAGCTTGAACATCTTTATGTGGTTTTGCAGATTATTAATGAACATTCCCGCAAAATTAACAACTCCCAAAAAACTCTGAAGTTGCATTAGATCCTTGAGATCATCTGGATAACCCTGCACCTTCTCAACAATGTGGTTTTGAAGGATGATTCCAAATTCATCAATTTCGATCCCAAGAAACTCGATCCATCTTGTAGCAATTACTGCTTTCCTTTCGGGCCGTAAACATCTGAAAAGATTTCCAAATGTGTAAGATGTTATTTCATGTTTATTGATGCAATGAGAATGCAATATACACGAACATGAAGCTGAAGTAATCCTGAAAAGATTATCCATCTTCCTTTGGAATATCTGGGGAGCGTTTGCCAATCTCATTGGCATTAGGTATAATGTCTTTGTGGTGTGGAGAATGCTATTTACTTTTTGATTGCTTCCTCCATCTTAATCTGGTAATCCAGACTTACAATCAAATTTGGAAAACACTTTAGCATTCTTGATGATGTTTATCAAATGTTCTCTACTTGGGATAAAGTATCCATCGAATTTCAAGATGACGTTGATTCCTTTGTAGTTGATAACTAATCTTGGCTTTTCTCTTTTTATTTCTCCATGATTCCGAACAAGAAATCCTGGACTGCTGTATGGAGAAACACCTGCTGAGATTAACTTAAGGTCAAGATGTTCCTTCATATCCATCTGATCTTCCATATTCATGGGGATTTGTCTGAATCTAACGAACTCATTTTCTTTTCCGTGTTTCACCTTCAAAGTCGCTTTGAGCTCATTCTTATTCCACAATGCCAGTGAATCCTTGTTGTAGTTCCTCTGAATCTTCCTTTTTACATCCTCTTGAGTAATTTGCTCTTCGAGGGTAGCTTCAGGTTGTGGAACCACGTTCTGCAATGCCTTTTTTAGTAATAACAGGGTTTCTGGGGTGACTTCCTCCTCATCTTGTTCCCTAAAAGACATAGTATTAACACAGTCAAAAGTTTGAGAATCCTTTTCACTAGGACCTTGTTGTCAGAGCTGAAGGATTGCTTCACCAAATTTCCGCTGATCCTTCATCTTAGGGTGTCGAAGTTTTCCTTCATCACCACGCTTGCTGTGAAAACTAATGAGGAATTTTCTGTGAAACGCCTCTCGTGGTCTCTGCATAATAATCTTATGATCACAAATGGTTGTGAAAATAAGCCTCATTGTCTTATTTTCCTGCGTAAATCGTTTGATATCTGTAAGAAATTATTTCCTAGCAGTAGATCAGCTCTTGTATCATAGAAATAAATAGGTGGAGTCTTGACTTTGTACCAGGGGGTGCCACCTGCTCTTCCGATTATTTTTTCCACCGCCTGGACTCCTTATTAAGAATAAGAATCCGTTTGGAAAGTCTCTTCCAACAATGTCTGGTAATTTCTCACCAACTTCTTTGGGGAAGATGTCTTTTTTGCCCTTGCATATTCCAGCTCCTGAATCAATATATACTGCGAAATATTCTGCACGATATTTCTTGTATAATATCCCTATCGAGATATATATGGAGAATGGACTGGTGATCATCTGATCCTATATCTCTTTCCATCCACCATGAATTTCATTCCGTCTTGTTATCTTTCCCAATGTTTATGGTCCTCGAGAAATTCCCAAGAATAAGTTGTTTTGGGACCATGCATGTTGTTCCTTCAATGGTTAGATCAATTTCCCTAATTTTGAGGTTTCCTTGATATCTGCCCACCGTAGGTTGTTGTAGATAATATAAGACATCACAAGGAAAGATATTGTTCTTTTTAGCAATGTCAAAGATTATCTGCACTTCGCGCCATCCTCCAGGACACTTCAGAATACCTGTTATTCTGAAGACATCAGGGATCTTCTTAATCCTACTCGAGATGAACTTTTGGTTATCCTTGGGATAGTTACTGATATTCCTGGATAAGCATTTCTCTCCATAGACTCGGTATTTTGGCAAAGAACTTTTCTGATGCATGCCATCTTTGCCTTCCATCTATACTCTGTAAAGAGTTTAATGTACTCGTCTTCATAACAGATCACATGTAGTTCTATGCTAATTAGAGCTTGTATATATTTTTTAGCCTTTTCGTCTTCTATTCCTTCGATGTAGCTGATAAGTGCCATTTTTGCACTTATATTTCTATGCTTTCTCATTATATTTTACTTGGATTCTTGAATGAATTTATACTTTTGGCTATTATTTTGCATGTTTCGGGAATTTTCGTAGAAGTGCAAGGAAACATAGAAAATGAGCAAAATTTGATGAAAATTCACGTAGACGGAAGGAGGAAAATTCACGTGAGCATTATCATTCACGTGAGTTTAAAAAAGGAAACAACAGATATACGTTAACTTGGAAGCACCGAAAGATTAGGATGGGGATCATATTTTTATTGATAAAAATAGACCACATTCACATTTTAAAAGGCAACAAGAAATTATTAAAGAAATAAACTAGGCACGACAGATTTTTGGGGGACAAAAAGATTGGGATATAATATTGACCAATGAAAGTGATGAGTTGGACATGAGAAAAGGAAGGAAATTGGCTGAATATTTGATTAGAATAAGAAAGAATGACTTTCTTTTGACCAAGAAAAGGAGATTTGGACCAAATATAAGAGATTTTAAGATCATTCTTCACATAGATGAATATTGAGAAGGGAGGTCTCTTTCCTACGCCCCATCCCTCCATCCAAACCAATCAGACGCCTCCATCTTTCCTCACAATATAACACACATCCAGCCTCCACAATCACATGACGTCCAGAGCCTCATCATACGTCCCCTTCCAAAATTCCTTCACAATTCTCACGTCCAGAAGACAATATCCACAACAATATATCTAACCTTCAATCTTTGACCCTATGATTTTGGAACATCTCCAACAAGGCGATTAAAGGGACGATCGAGAAGGAAGCAAGAGAAGGAGCGACGATCTACATCCGGAGTCGACGCTGGGAGTTCATTATTACTTTTAAATTTTAGTTTTGTTTTGTTTTGATTATATCATCCTTGGATTGTTGCAAGACAAATTTGAGTGTTGGTATTTATTAATGAGTATGATCTAAATTTATTTATCGAGGCTAGGCGAACCTTTGTTTTGAACATATGATTTGATGATCATTTATTTGATTGAATCCTTATAATTCTTTGTGCATGTTTTATGATTTTAATGATTTTGAGGGATTGATCACCTTTGAATGATGTTAGTATCGTAATTGAGATCGAGAGATGATTTTATGATACGGAATAATAACTCATGTCGTGGATTTCAGACTGAGATCGAGAGATGAAGTCAAATACATGTGTGATAGCTATAGATATCTAGTAATCAAAAGCTAGCAGTTTTCACGGATCTTAATTCAATATTGAGTTGTTAAATAAGTACACGAGAGTGACTTACTGCAATTTGATATTAGGTTTAATATATCTCGAGAGAGTATATTAGATAAATTCGGAGAACTCTTTCCTTAGAAATATTTGGATATTCAATCGAGAATTGTAGGGAATTATATTGGTGAGCCGACGTTTTGATAATCTATTCTAGTGGAATTTTCTCGTTTACTTTGATTGACTTGGTTGGATTACGATTAATTTAATTAATTAGTAGTTTAATTATTAATTCAATTTCGTAGGTTAAATATAGTTAAAAACATCTTATTTGTTACTTGCTTACTAGTCCCTGTGGGTACGGCAATCCTTACTTTTATATCATTATATTAAAACTTGACACCGTACACTTACGTTATATAATCGCTAGATTGGAATTAATTGTTTAAAATAAAAGCAATCAGTAGCTTATTCCGATGAAACAGATTTTAAAGAATTTTGTCATCTTGTTCACGATTTCTTTCAGGGACTCTCCGGCTACAACTTATTCCTTGGTCCTGGGTCTCCGAGTTCCCAGGCAATCTTGACTGAATCTTCCAGACTCATTTGAAGGCGCAATATGAATCCTTCTTTACTTAGATCCAGCGTTCATGCAGCTATTCTTATTGTCGAAGCCCATTCAACAATAAAAACTTCTCTATTTTTAAAATCCAAAATATTCATGTTCAGCATAAGTCCATATGAATGTATCGGATCTAAATGAGATTTCTCGTAAGGCGTTTGGTGTATGTCTGGCCTACGGGGACCACTCCTCACTCCAACTGGTGGATCTAAAGATGCTGAGGAAAACTCTCCTTGATGTGGCATTCTTTGATCTCATTCGGGTGGATTGTGTGACCCGAAACTTTCTTGTGGTGGAGTTCTGGTTACAACTTCACATGTCTCCAAGTCTACGAGATTTAATCCCACAAACGAATAATCAAGATCATGTAGATCTTCCAGATTGATTATTTCCATTACTTTATGGGTAGTATGTGATCTCCTCGGATGATAGCGATCAATTTATGTTTCTGTCATGGGCCTTTGGACCTCCTGGGCTTTTTCCTTTGGATGTAAAAAGGGTTCTGTCTCATAGGATGGTGGTAATCATCCTCCGTTCCGTCTTCCCAAAGAACTTGGTCTTGACTCCAACTACTTAACTCGAGTTTGAACATCTCGAAGGTTTTCAAGAATTTCCTCCTGACGTTTAATCATAATCTCCATCTGACTTTGAATCTGGTGGATCTGTGCAGGGACATGGTATTGTAGGTATCCACTGTGTTCTAGATCTCTCTAAGATCTTGAGATATCTTAGAATTATCCGGCTCAATTTCTCTAAAGGTAGGTTCACCAATCCTATTCTTCTGGTCCAGATCCGGTTAAGTGGTTGGGATCTGGAATCATGTGGTTATGCTCAATATAATCTCTCTCCTGAGCCTCAGTTATCTCGAATTATAGCTTGAGGTTCATCCTGTAAAAATTCATCGCTACCTTCTCATGTTCTTGATACTGTTATATGCTAGCAGGGCTAGCACCAATTTCCAGTAAAATATTTCATTTCTGGTTGAAGTGTTTAGCTACGGCCAGATATCTTTGATTTAGTTCTTCCAATTTCTGGAAGTACCACCTGTATAAATTGCACCTCGAACATTCGTTCGGATCCATTATTTTTTCTTGAATCGTCTCCTCCGTATAGGTTGCAAATTATTCAAGATATTACATAGTATTTCCAGAATAAACATCAACTATGATACCATTTTGTGCCAAGAATCGTAAATAACGTGACTATTAAAAGAAGAAGTTAAATGCAACTTTTTATAAGTATAAGGATATAAAAGATAATTAAATATTATATAGGAGCTTCTTTATAAATAAAACAAAAGTCTATGGAGTAGAATGTAACTTATCAAACCACTTAGGGGTAAAAATAAAACACCTAATTGATTTGAAAGTTTGGAATCGGACCTATTTGAAAATCAAAATTTGAAATTTTGATTTTTATGCCCTATTATTTTTTCCAAAACTAAAGTAACTTCCTTCCAGTGTGCACGCCTCGCTCGTTTCATTTCACCGGCTCCCTGTTTCCTCTCTTCGCTTAGTTTGGTGTTTGGTCAGGGACGAGGGGACTCTGTTGCTTTGGCTTCCGATAGGAGCTCTGGCCGTACAGGAGCATTAATTCGTCAGGCTGTTCTGTGTGTGTTCCATGCCTGACAGAGGGGTGGACTGGGTCGTGGGGAAGGGATGATTTAGGTTAATCGGTGGCTTTATCTCGTATTCATTCTCTGATTGCGTGTTTTCTTTGATGCTCTGCAGGAAAACACTTGGATGGGGTGGTTGCCTTCGTACGGCGTTTTGGCCTCTGTCGTCTGGTTTACATGCTTTATATTGCTTGCCTTGTTTTTTTTTTTCCAGAGACAACATTCTATTTCCTGGCGTGATTTTCTTTTCTCCTTTTTCGGTGATGCTTTAGGTTGGATTTTGTTCTCCCTTCTGCCTTCGGCTATTTTCCCCCACAGGTTTCACATGCATCATTTGGTGTTTCGGTGGTCTTTTGGATGTGTATCTTTTGGATATTGTCAAAAAATGACCTGGGATTATCCTGGCGAACATTAGATGTTGCATCAATTCTGTTAACATATGGAGGAAAGTTTTCTAACACATGATGATTGCCTAAAAAATTGGTTCTGTGATGAGAATAGATTTGCTGCTGCTTGTTAATGGATGAATTTCTTTTAACTATCCAAACATCACTCTTAGTATGTAATCTTTCTTGAAATTGATTTTTGGTAGTTGAAGTTGTTGACCGTTGATTCTTTTTCCTGTATCTCTATCAACTACATGATAACAAGCTGATCGGTCTCTATGAAGTTATGCCTTCTTGATTATCAATGAATCTACGTAACAATCATTGATCACTTGTTACGTGTGGTCGCTTGGTGGTTTCTTCCTCCGCTCTCATCAAATAAAAACATGTCTAAAGGGTACCATGGAAAAAAAAAATCGAAACAAAACAAAACCAGTTGACAATCTCCTATGTTCTTCTTTGTGCTTGTTTCTTGTATCAGTCCTATGTTCTACTTTGTGCTTGTTTCTTGTATCAGATTGGATTTGACATAGATGACATTTTAGTTTGGACTCTCACTCTCTCTTTAGCTGTATGATACATTATTAAACATATCTTTGATCAATATGCTAACACTCTGCTTGCTGCTGACTAAATTTAGTCATCAGTTTGATTGCGATGATAACTTTCTTGTCATCTTTGAAACTTTCTGGTTAAGAACTGTTATTTTTCCTTTGATGTTGTTTTGTGTATATAGCTCTGTTTCTTTTTCATCTCTTTTAGAGGACAAGTGCAAAGGAACTATTTAGACACCGATTCATCAGAAGTGCTACGAGGCATTTTATTTACCACTGATCTTTTTGTTTTTAATGTCCAATTTCACACCATATATAGCATTTCTGCCCTGAATTTAACATGTATGTTGTACATTGTTAGGAAAAAATCTACATCTCAGCTCTTTTCCATGCGTCGTGCATATTACCCGGTGACTTGCTTAGACTAGGCTGCTCATTTGATGGTTGTTACACTGTAATCCTCTTGCTCAATGAATGAATTTTATTATTATTGATAAAAACCGATTTGATGTGAAGTAGTGATCACAATAGAAAGGAGTATATGGTGGTATTATTTTACGTCGTGTTTTGTATAGCATCAATTAAGCTGGAAGTTAGCTACATGTATTTTACAAATATTAAAATCGATATTACTTCATACTGCTCTTATCACCGGTTAAATTGATCGAATTTGTAACCAGTAAAGACATCGATTTTATGTCTGGTTTTGAAAAGATTGGGAAAAAGCTGTCATTCAATTGTGTCTTTTTTTTATGCCCCACATCTAACGATTTTATGCTAATGTCATCCCCAATTTAAAATGATAATAAAACCCTTGTTTGCTTGATCCATCGTGACTTTTTTTTTTTTTTGTATATAATTGATTATCATCATATACCTCATTTACTCGATCGAATCATTTCTTAAAAAGCACACAAATTAGCAATTAAGCAACTATATTAGCAAAAGGTCAACAAAACAATCCCTATGCCTTGTAAGTCGCACGAGAAAACTATCAATATATATATATATATATATATATATATATATATATATATATATATATATATATATATATATATATATATATATATACACGTGTTGGATTGGAAATATTATAGTATTGAATAGACGTATGTATTATTATTATTATTATGTTGTACGTATGTGACCATCAAAACTCAATCCGATATTGAAGTTTACATTTACATACTATAATCAACCCAAACATTCATTTGTTTATAATATTAACATTATCCCCGGGATCGTTTATTTTCGAGAAATTAGTGTCTATTTTGTGACACATTTTCTGGTACACAAATAAATTATATGATTAGCCCTTATTTTCGGACTAGGAATATCAGTTGGCGTGCTATATCATATTTGCAAGACAAAATATGAAAAATAGAATTAGAACTTCATGCAGAGGCTCACTGCTATATATTCCTTTTCTCTTCCAACTTATCTTCATTCTCCTCTCATTTCTCCGTTTCACCTATTCTTCTTCTTGCAAAATAACCACAATAATGTATAATACTAGTTGGGAAGAAAACTACAAATCAAGAAGACATTCTAAGAACAAGCCATCCTTTTCCTCCACCCTTCTCGACCAAATCTACCGTTCCATCGATGCAAATGCCGAAAAGTCCAAAGATTTGAAGCCCATCAAAGACGAAAAAGCAGCCAAGATATCGCAAAATGGTTTCAGGGTTAAGACCTGCAGCACAGATGATGAGGTTGGGAAGTGGATGTATCATGACAAATTCACAGCTAAAAGAAGGCTGACATTGTTCCCAGAAGACAATGATTTCTTGTTCTTTAGTTCAACTTCGACTTCTTCCAACAGTTCTGGTGCACTTTCATCGTCAGACACGGAATTCTTCGGTTCCTCTTCCTCTACCAAGTCCAGAGTTCCATGTTTAGCCAGCCAAACAAGGCCTAAACCAGTTCGAACTGCCAAAGACTTTTACTTGCTTGAGAACTGTCCAAATTATCAGACTAACAAATGCGAAGATGATATGATCAAGTACAAATCAAGGGCATCAAATATATATGCTAATTTCAAGAAAGTAAAGCAACCTATCTCTCCGGGAGGCCGGCTCACCAGCTTTCTCAACTCACTTTTCCACAACACAAATGGGAAAAAGGGTAAAAAACTTGATGCAAATAAAGAGTTTCAAGATTTTACAGATTGTTCATCGGTTACATCGTTTTCAAGATCGTGTTTAAGCAAATGGCCGCTTGAATCGAAGGAGAAACCGAGAAATGGGAATGGAAGAACGGTGAGATTTAATCCGTTAGGTGTGATTGTTGATGAAGACTCAAGTGCTTGTGGGCATAAATGTATATATGATGAAATTTCTGATAAATTTGGAAGGCCTCCATTGCCACTACCATATGCTTCAGCAGAGTTGAAATCAAGCTCAAGGGAGAAACATAGAGAGGAAAAAGCACATGATTTTTTGAAGGGATTTCACAGTCAAAGAAAGGATGAATCTTCCATGTTTAGAAGAACATTGGGAGTCGAAGAAGGTATCGACTGCGATGATGATGATGATGGAGTTCTTAGCGTGTCGAGTTCAGACTTATTCGAGCTCGATCATTTGAACGTGTTTGGAGACGATAGTTTTTGTGAAGAGCTCCCTGTCTATGAAACTACCCGTTTCGACGCTACAAAACGTGGTAGTGTTAGTCGTTTGATTCGATAATTACATGTGACTTGAATCATATTAATTTGCTCTTGTTACTTTGAACTTAAATTCTCCAATAAATTTTGAGGTATACTATCTTTTTACTTATACTTCCAATCAAATCAAAAGATACTTTGGTTTTCTTTCCAAGTTTTGGAATTTGATGATGATGATGTGAAATCAAAAGCAATATTTGAACTGGGACACATTTGATCCCGAGGTATAAAATGAAGGCTTTGGATGAATGTTCAAATTAACTTTTATCTATGAAACACATGAATGTGTTGAATATCCTCTTCTTTGTGCTATAATTTTTTCTTACATAATTAGTCCTTAATTTTTATTTATTGGTAAGTAAATCTTAAGAGAACTGAACTTTTTATACCATATGCATTTATGTAACATAAAAATAGAGCATTTGGTTTCATTTCATTAATGTACAATATCTATCACGTCTCTGTATATAAAAAAAAAGGAAAGAATTAAGGAAACTTATAGATCCAACAAGATTGAAAAACCTGAAGCAGAAATTGAGAGATGCTAATACTAAAGGGAAAAGCAAATGTTTCCGATAGGGAATAGGGAAAGCGAAGATATTTTGGTGTCTTTTTCTTGCTTTTGATGAAGATGGGAGAATTTTTGTTGTTTCAAAATTGGTTTTAAATCTATAAAGAACAAATACGAATCCCCATGACTCCGAGAACAGTTGCGGTCGTTGTCTCGTTTTGTGGGTTATTCAAACTAGTCCACATATTCTTTCACACCACCCTTTTCTCCCTATTCAACATAAACTAAATATTTGGAGATGAAATTTATTTCTAAAAATGGTAAATAAGCCATATGCTTTTATTGTTCTGTGTTACAAACTAGACCCGACCGAGTTCATAAATGACCCGGAACCGGTGGTCGGACCTGTGATCTGTCCGTCTATAGGCGGGCCGGTTAAGTATTATAATTTTCTAAGTTTAAAGGGTTTATTTTAATTTTTTCAAATTTATAACATATATTATTGTGTAGAATTGAACTCGTGACCTCCACAACTTGAAGAATTAGCTTCAACCAATGTTATAAGAGCCTTGTTGATCTAAATAGAGTATTATGATTTAATTATATTAATCAAACAAATATATTTTACACATTCAAATACTTTTTACATTTTTTTCCAAATTGTAATAATATTTTTTTAATTTTTTAACAAAAGAAGAATCAAGCTGTAACCTTTGGTTAATTATAACCAGCAGTTCATGAATCGTAATCGGAACCATCAAGGAAGGTTAAAGTTAAGGGTCGAGGTACAGTCGTCAAGATTATTACAAACACCTAGCTATTACTTTTTTGTTCCCTATGTTGGTTCTGTTCTCTTAAAAACAAATAGACAAAGCATAAGAAGATCACAAATACTATGATATTATAAAATTGTTGAAACAGTAAAAACTTACAATAAACAGTTTAAATAAACTGGACAGAAACTTTGTTGTTGGACGAGGCCACAGTAAACCGTGTGCCCGTAAACTCTAAATTGCCCGCCTACAACTTCTGGCCTCTTGGACAAGAGAGTTCCAAGGTACAACGTCCCAAACACCTCTGTATGGGTTGAAGCAGAAACCCAGACAGACTCACTCGAACACTGAACAATGTGTAGTACTCTCAAGATAATATGATATGATATGAAATGCAATTTCGGGATGAGATAAAGAATGAGGCTGGAGCAGCTTATATAGCTGCAACAGCAGGCCTACCAAAGGCCACAACTTAAATGACAATGCATAGTGGGTTAGATGAAAAGTCTCAACACTTAACATCAGATTCATTTCGGATTTAAGTCTCACACTTAAATCTGACATCAATTCTGCAGGTAGGTGAAAAGTCTCAAACTTAATACTCAGCAGAATATGAAAAGTCAGGCAGGTGAAAAGTCATTTCAGAAATCCGTGTAGTAAAAAGATAGGACTGCCTTCGCGGCAGCGACACGCGCGCGCGACGCGACGCGGCGAGGCGAGGCGAGGCGAGTCGATTCGAGTCGAGACGTGACGTGACGTGACGTGCCGTGCCGAGCCGAGCGGACGGACGGACGGCGCGCGAGGGGCACCCATCTTTACTACTTAACTACACTCTAATGATTTGTATCTCAATATAAACAAACCATAAGTGCCTCAATTACTCAATGTGGGATTTCTTTAGCCTAATTGCCTTTCATAATTAACTTACCATAATTTTGTTCTCATTAACAAAATTAATAATAATATTGGGCTTTTAATGTTTAAAACCCATTAATTCTAACAATCCCCCACATGAATGCAATATGGCAAAAAAATTACACAATGCACCTAGATGAAGATTTGAGAGTACTTTGAGAATCCACTGCATCAGGATAGGTGATGATTAACCTTGCACCTTCCTTAGTAAAGTATCATCGGATATACTTGTCAACCAGTGGACGCGATGCCTTGAACTGTTCGACGTTTTATGTATAACAAGACAACGATACTCACACAGCTTCATCTCCACACTATTATTGGTTCTTTCGTTGTTGTCCATTTTGGCCCTGGACTGCCTTGGATGTTTCATCGAATGCTCTAGAGATTTAGCCCTCAGGTCATCTCATAGAAGCGGCCCCTTCACATTCGACATAGGTGATTTCTCCTAAAGAGTATCCTGTAATACCCCACTTTATCATCTCGAGATAGAAGAATCATTAAGAGCATGAGCTCAGCCTTCCCAAAGTACATGTCTATCACTCTTTCATCACAGGAATAGGTAAGGAACTCAATTTCCCGAGTGCTTTGTTCGATCCCCCCCACAATTCGGTTTTCCCATTGAACCTGTAAATTGGATTTTACAATTCAGGTTGGGTTGCCATCATGGTTGGAAATCAATTTCATGGGCTTCAACCCCATTCCCCTCGATGAAACCTCTACTCGGTCTCTCGTCAGACCTTTCGTAAATGGGTCTGCAATGTTTTCTTTAGACTTCACATAATCTAAAGAAATGACACCGGTTTTTAGTAAATTTCTCACAGATTTATGTCTCCGACGAATGTGTCTTGATTTCCCATTATACACATTGTTATGTGCTCTTCCCATAGCTGACTGACTATCATAGTGCAAACTAATGGGTGGCATTGGTTTTGACCACATTGGAATATCCTCCAAGAAACTCCGAAGCCAATCAGCTTCTTCTGCCGCAAGATCTAAAGCTATGAACTCAGATTCCATAGTTGATCTAGCAATGCATGTCTGTTTGCATGATTTCCATGAAATAGCAGCACCGCCAATTATAAATATATATCCACTCGTAGATTTTATATTTTTGGAGTCCGATATCCAATTCGCATCTGAATACCCTTCAATTACTGCTGGGTATCTCGTATAATGTAGTCCGTAGTTAGAAGTATGTCTTAGGTATCTAAGAACTCGTACTACTGCCTTCCAGTGCTCATAACTGGGATTACTCGTATATCTGCTCAATGTATTGACAGAATGAGCTATATCAGGTCTAGTGCAATCCATGAGGTACATGAGACTGCCTATGACTCTAGAGTACTCAAGTTGTTGCACACCTTCTCCGCGATTCTTGCAAAGATTTGACACCACTTCCATAGGTGTTCTAGCGATGGTATTATTTCCCTTGTCAAACTTGTCAAGTATCTTCTCGACATAATGACCCTGGGAGAGAAAATATCCATCTGCATGTTTGGTGATCTTCATTCCAAGAATCACATCTGCAAGACCTAGGTCTTTCATCTCAAAATTTCGTGACAACATTTTCTTGGTAATTTTGATGTTATCGTTATTACCAACAATTATCATGTCATCTACGTATAGACATACTATCACATAGTTTGTATTGTCTCCTTTCACGTAGACACACTTATCGCATTGATTTGTTTTAAACCCATTTGAAAGCATGACGCTATCAAAATTTTCGTGCCATTGTTTAGGTGCTTGTTTTAATCCATACAAGGATTTCACAAGTTTACACACCTTCGTTTCTTTACCTGGAACTACAAACCCTTCAGGTTGTTCCATGTATACCTCCTCTTCTAACTCTCCATTTAGAAAAGCCGTTTTAACATCCATTTGATGGATCTCTAAGTTATATAATGCAGCAAATGCAATTATTAACCTTATAGACGTTTTCCGGGATACAGGAGCGTATGTGTCGAAATAATCAACACCTTCAGTTTGTCTGTAGCCTTTTACTACAAGTCTAGCCTTGTACTTATCTACAGTACCATCAGCTTTCATCTTCCTCTTGAAGATCCACTTGTGGCCTAGTGGTTTACAACCTGCAGGAAGATCCACTAGTTCCCAAGTATGATTATGTAAGATAGATTCTATCTCACTGTTCACCGCTTCTTTCCAAAGATCAGAGTCTTGTGAAGACATTGCTTCTTTGAAAGTAGTCGGATCTTTTTCCAACAGATATGTTAGAAAATCCGAGCCAAAAGATTTCTCTTTTCTCGCTCTTTTGCTTCGTCTAGGCGATTCTACATTCTCTTGAGATTCTCTATCCCCCACATTTCTCTCAACATTGGTTTCAGGCATTGTCGGAGTTTTATGGGGAAAGATTTCCTCAAAGAACGAAGCATCCCTAGCCTCAATGATAGTATTTACATGCATTTCTGCATTATCTGATTTATGCACTAGAAAACGATAGGCACTACTATCTTGTGCATATCCGATAAATACACAATCTACTGTCTTAGGTCCTATCCTAGTCCGTTTAGGAGGAGGAATTGGTACCTTTGCTAGACAGCCCCAAACCCTTAAAAACTTGTAGCTAGGTGAGCGACCTTTCCACAATTCATAAGGCGTTTTATCCAACTTCTTATGTGGTACTCTGTTTAGCACATAGTTGGCGGAAAGCAGAGCTTCTCCCCATAAATTCCTAGGTAAGTCGGAACTTATAAGCATTGCATTCATCATTTCCTTAAGCGTTCTATTCTTCCTTTCAGCAATACCATTTTGCTCGGGAGAATAAGGCGCAGTGGTTTGATGAATAATGCCACTCTCAGCACATATTTGTGCAAATGGTGACTCATATTCACCGCCTCGATCACTTCGAAGAATTTTAATCTTTTTATCAAGTTGATTCTCAACTTCATTCTTATAGTGAATGAACATATCAATTGCTTCGTCTTTACTTCTCATTAAGTAGACATAACAATATCTTGTACAATCATCGATAAATGTTATGAAATAATTTTTACCGCCTCTAGATTGTACATACTTTAGATTGCATACATCCGTATGAATCAAGTTTAACGGTTCGGTGCTTCGCTCAATTGAGTGGAATGATGACTTGGCTAATTTGGCCTCTACACAAGTCTCACACTTGTGTTTATGATTGATGTTAAATTTAGGCAATAGATTAAGAGACATTAGCCTTTGTAAGGACTTATAATTCACATGTCCTAATCTACCATGCAACAAATGTAAAGACTCGCAAGAATAATCAAACTTTAAAGTTTTATTAGCCACATTGGCAACAGTCATTATATTATTTTTGCTTGTGCTAGCCTCATTTGCTGCATTAACATCAACATCAACATCTACACTAGACTTAGCCTTAGGAGCTAAAGTCATTACATTCATCTTGAAGAGGTTATTGGCCAAGTAGCCTTTGCCCACAAACATACCACCCTTGGACAGAATGACTTTGTCGGACTCAAACACAAGCCGGAAGCCTTTCTTGTTCAGCACTGCTCCGGAGATGAGATTCTTTCGGATCTCTGGCACGTGGAGCACCTCGGTAAGAGTCAACTCTTTTCCGGAAGTCATTTTTAGCACAACCGTCCCTTTGCCTTCAACTTTTGAGACTGCTGAATTTCCCATGTAGCAGTTCTCATCATTCACCGGTTGATAGGTCTTAAACATCCATTTGTTGGCGCAAATGTGGCGAGTAGCCCCAGTGTCGACCCACCATTCCTTGGAGTTCCCTCCAACAAGATTCACCTCCGATACCACAGCACTCAGATGCATGTCATCCATGTCAGAGCTCAGATTGTCCTCAGCAATGTGGGCATGTGCAGGCCTCTTGCCTTTGCCTTTGTAAGGGACTATCTTCCTCTTACCGTCATTGTTTTGACGTTGAGTGCAGTTGTTTTGACGTTGAGTGCAGTCCTTGGCCTTATGGTTAGGCTTACCACACACATAACAGTCACCGGTGAACCTCCTTGTCTGAGTATCTCCCTTGGGTTCAAAAGTACGTTTGCGCTTATTCCCATGGGAGTTGTCCCCAACTTCAACCACGTTGGCCTTGGAAATCATTCCAAATGATTTCTTGTCAACTTTTCGGTTGTCTTGCTCGATGCGCAGCCTCCTGATAAGATCCTCTAGACTCATCATCTTTCGCTTGTGCTTTAGGTAGCTCTTGAAGTCCTTCCAAGATGGCGGTAATTTTTCAATCATCATCGCCACTTGGAGAGCATCATTTAGCCCCATACCTTCGGCAGCAAGCTCATAATATATCAGCTGCAGCTCTTCGCATTGCTGAACAACGCTCTTGCCATCTACCATTCGATAGTCATGGAATCGCCCGGCTACAAATTTCTTTGCGCCTGCGTCGTCAACTTTGTACTTTATCTCTAACGATTCCCAAAGATTCTTAGCAGTCCCCTTGGGGGAATACAAATTAAAAAGTGCATCGTCAAGAGAATTCAGTATGTAGTTACGACAAAGGTAGTCGGCACTCATCCAGGACTCAACTATCACAGCAGATTGAGGATCCTCTTTGTCCTCCACCGGTTTCTCCTCCTTCAGAAACCTGGTCAAGTTCAAGGTGGTAAGGAAGAACATCATCTTCTGTTGCCAACGTTTAAAGTTGGAACCCTTGAACTTTTCCGGTTTCTCAAATTGAGAAAATGGCATTGGACTTCTCAGAATTGGCATTGCGGCCTCAGTACCGCTAGCTTTGATCACCGGAATCTCATTATTCACAGCAGGTGGTTGGTAAACTGGTCAGCCATTAGCTAAAACAGAACACAAATAGGAGAGCACAAATAATATCAAAGCAGTTTTTGAAACAGTAGGTTTAAACCTTTGAAAAAAACATGAACAATCTTAAGTAAATATGAAAGCTGAGTTTTGATAAAACAGAACAAAACAATAAAGAATGAGGCTGGAGCAGCTTATATAGCTGCAACAGCAGGCCTACCAAAGGCCACAACTTAAATGACAATGCATAGTGGGTTAGATGAAAAGTCTCAACACTTAACATCAGATTCATTTCGGATTTAAGTCTCACACTTAAATCTGACATCAATTCTGCAGGTAGGTGAAAAGTCTCAAACTTAATACTCAGCAGAATATGAAAAGTCAGGCAGGTGAAAAGTCATTTCAGAAATCCGTGTAGTAAAAAGATAGGACTGCCTTCGCGGCAGCGACACGGGCGACGCGACGCGGCGAGGCGTGACGTGCCGAGCGGAGCGGACGGACGGACGGCGCGCGAGGGGCACCCATCTTTACTACTTAACTACACTCTAATGATTTGTATCTCAATATAAACAAACCATAAGTGCCTCAATTACTCAATGTGGGATTTCTTTAGCCTAATTGCCTTTCATAATTAACTTACCATAATTTTGTTCTCATTAACAAAATTAATAATAATATTGGGCTTTTAATGTTTAAAACCCATTAATTCTAACACCCTATTCTCAAATTCTTGAAATTATATTCATATTCCTCAAATATACATATATGTATTCTGAATTTAGTTTATTATTAACTCCCAATAATCATAGCTCTTCGAAAAAAACTCAATCTTGATTTCACAAGTTAACACTAAATACTTTGTTATGTATACAAAATTAATTTATATTGGTTAGATTATAACAACTAGAGCACATCTTGAAATATTAATGAAAAAATTATGCTTCCAATAAGACCTTACGCGTCAGCCGAATGGTGGGAATTCGAACAACACTTACACGTTTATAATTGCTTATTAAAAACTCTTTTAGATATTCTTACTTAAAGTTAGAAAAAGTTATTTTTAAGCAAAATCATCGAGTATTTGCTATTGAAATAAAAAATAGCTTAATAAACTTCAAATTATTATAAAATTGCTACCAAAGAAGTTAAATCAACCAAAAACATCGTATGACTTGTTTTTCTTCTTCTGTTTTTACCTACTGTTTATAAAGAAGCAATATCAGAAACAAAGAAATCAAGCACCTAAAATCTTTTTTTTTTTTTGAGAAGCAGATAAGCACATTTGAGAAGCAATCCAAAGATGTATGTGCAATTGCTTATCTAAAAGAACTTTCATATTTTTTGCTTAAAGTTGGAAAAAATTGTTTTTAAGCAAAATATTCAGTGTTTGCTATTGAAATAAAAAAAACATTTTAATGAAATTCAATTAATTACAAAATTGAAAACACTTAACTTAAAGCATCTAGAAACATCTCATTACTTGTTTATCTATTTTTAATTTTATCTGTTTTTTTTCTATAGAAGGAATAGCAGAAGCAAAGAAAACAACAATCAAAATCTATATTTTTTTTTTTAAATGAAAAACAAATACACCCCTGAAAAATATTTACAAACACATACTGAAGCGTGCCCACTTAACATAAGGGAGGGAGTCACAATAAATATAATTAATAATGTATAGTAGAGTAGTACATCTCTATCCAAGAAACTCATTAAACAGAAGGACCACTTTATTACTCCCAAATTTAATACTAATTACACCTTTATCACAACAACCATTAATTGAGTTGTACTGCTCCATTCACACCTCAAACCACACATATATATATATTCATAAAATACTTGATTTCATATTCAGTCACACGAAAGGTACGTAGTTGTGCAAATAAATATTTGCACAACATATATAAATAAATGCCATTCAAGTGTATTTATTTTACTTTTAACCCCAACCACTTGAAATTCAAGTGTATTTATACTTTCAACCCCAACCACTAGAAATTTCTTTATTTAAGAGTACGTACAAGGAATTTACCATACCAAATTTTAATATTACATAGACATACACAAAATAATTTCTAGTGGTTGGAAACTAATTAAAGAAAATATTAATATGGATCATTTCTCAAAATATAGAAAGTGTTGTATACTAGGGAAACCATTATATGGACAGTGTGTTTGTAAAGACCAAAATACATAAATATGGATGTATATATTTATATATATATTGGTACTTGTAAGACCGGATGTATAGAAATGAGACCGGCGTGATAGGTTAGAGAAAAAGGAATATATTTAGCTATGCATCCAATGATTACAATTATTTTGGTTTAATTAGAGTTGTAGCTAACACGACTCATATCAATTTTAAAATATTACAATAATGTGAGTAAAATAATGGGATAATTTAATTATGAGCTTACTTTTTTACTAGGATCATTCTCCTGAGCTTCCTTCATGGGTGGTAAAGTATACCCATCAATCAATCATTATGGACTAAGAATAATATTTATTTTATATCAAGACAGAATGTATAGGGCTTTTGACCACCACTAACATAGCATCATTGCTAATTCTACAATTATTCATTCTTTATGGGTTTTTCTAACACAAACTTTTCAAGAGATCAAGCCGAACTAGTTCAATACAAAGATGTTTAAATCATTGCAAACACCGTTATAATTATTTACATAGAATTCCTCAAATAATATTATCCTTGATTAAAAGATAATTAAACGAGATTACATCATATTAATTATTTTTTGGAATAACTAAAGCAAGTTTGAATCTAAGTCTTCCACCCAAGTGTCTAGCATTCATTATCTTAAAGCTTTTGTTCCAAGTTCTTAGCTTCCTTGTGGGTTTAAAGGCTTACTTAGCATCTTCGTAAGCAAAGATCGCTAAAGTGCCGCACGGTGTTTCGGTCTGAAGAATCGACACGTGACACTATCCTATATAAGATTCGAATATTATCACTATTTCTACTTGATTCATCAACTGAACAAATCCTAAATGGTATCCAATAACCAAGAGATTACGCATCGTAAAAGGAACTCTATGCAGGTTCGTTCTGCCAATTTAACAAATGTGCAACACTTCTAAACCAAATATAGATATGCAATACCATCAAGCATAAGTCGGATACTAAATATCCATACACATTCACAAAAACCAACAGGGTGCCCACATGATTTAACGAATCTAAGCATATCGTTCATGACCCAAATATGTCGAACCACAGCACCACTTCTGAGACCTAATTGTATTGAGCTGTTGTGTTTGGCCGATAGCACAATCTCCTCAAACGCACTTTCTCCTAACAAAATGGAAACTTATAACAGATTGGAGAGAGCACGATTTAGAAGTCAATTAGAGTATATGTAAATTACCTCACTATTATCATGATCATATTTGATCAAAAAAAGACATCTGCAACCCCTGATATCATGCAGACGCCTTTGAATCTCTATGATGTGGGTATCATAGTATCTGGCCTGATCTTGTCTCTCCTGATTAGAAGAATGTGATGTAAATATGTTATACACAATATAACCCCAATCCTTGAAATTATAGCGGATACAGCTGATTACAAATATGCCACGTTTAAATCGAGAAAGCATGTAAGATGTCATGTTATATTCATCAACTACAATTTGCATTCTCTTTCATTTCTTGTTCATTGGCCCCCTTTGAAAAATCCCCAATCTACTTCCAGCTTTCCGCTAAGTTCAACAGCCAACTAGTTAAGTATGCTCAGGTTCTTATAACATCATGGAAACACTACGATTTATTTTTCAGTATTATAAGTGAACTCAAAACGGTACCTGGAAGCAAACCACAAGATCTCCAACCCTCACTTTATGGCATTCTGAGTGCTCCAATGGAATAGAACGTAGGCGCACAGCAGCTCTAGTGTTTACCCATTCATCCTCCTCCGCTCCAAACCCAACATATCTCACACGAACTTCCTGCAATGAGCATAATCTGTCAAACTAGAATCATTAATAAACTTTTCCCTCCATTTTGAGTGCAATTTAAATCAGTATTACCTCAAATACATGTCCAACAAATCCCATTGAGTTTATGTTTAACAGAAAATTTCGTTCACTGTTTTATTGAGTACTTTAAACTAAGTTCGACTAGCATCCTTTTCATGAATATGTGTAAATCAATAACTAAAAGCAAGCTATTGAAAGCTTTGCTTCATGGACACCTTGCACATAACATGCATTTAAGACATCATAATTATCTGTGGTGGCAAAATTATATTACCCTGCAAAATTATATTACTCACAATATCGCCAGAACTGAGAAATCTGTGGGCGAGAAATGTATTAACATCGTACCTGTAAAACAGAATTGAATAAAACAACTTAGAAGTGATACTCAATTGAGATATTCCTTGATTGCAAAACTGCAAGGCTTGCTGAACAATCCTACTCCTGTTGTTAGTATCAGTGAGTTCAATGAACAATTTACCGTACAGCGGTATTGTAATAAAAATTGAATGTTGCAGATGCTGACGAAGCTAAATCGTCTCACATAGTGAAAACAATGGCTATCTTTGAACTCTGGATATAGCCTATAGGCTTACCATGCCCCATCTTTCGATGACCTTGCTTCAAATTCCAACCTAGATAGTTCTTGATCCTTCTCACCTGCCATCACATAAATTCACAATCGATCATGATATCGGATATTCAGCTTTATCTTTAATTTAAATTATTTTTTTAGGAAACTGGATTGTCATCTATGATGCCACTCTCCAGTACAAAATATTTTCTACATTGGACTAGTTTCTACATTGGACCATGAGATATTTTATATCATCAGAATCAGTTTATCTACCAGTTAATTACTACACGTGCACTATAGTTATTGTTGAATGTTTAAATTAATATTATCTTCTTATCTAGCAATTAGATATTATCTTGTTATCTAGTTGTTTAACTAGATAGGATTTCATTTTGTAATTTGAATTCATTTAGATAGAGAAGTAGATTAGGGTAGATCTCTTTAAATATATTGTATCTTCCCTATTTTTGATTATTGAAAATGAGTTCTCCCAAACATGGTATCAGAGCCAGTTGTCACGTGTCGATTCTTCAGACCGAAACACCGTGCGGCACTTAAGCGATCCTTGTCTCCGAAGATGCTACGTAAGCCTTTAAACCCACAAGGAAGCTAAGAACTTTAGAAAGAAAGCTTTAAGGTAAGGAATGCTAGACACTTGGGTGGAAGACTTAGATTAAAACTTGGATGATTACAAATGAAGAGAGCAAGCCTATTTATACAACTCTCCCTACAAATGAATGGCTAGGATCTAATCTATTCTATGGTGGATATTAACTCTCCAGAATGTTATAGGCTATGGGTATTCTAGATTGCCCCATTCTATTACATTCTAGAATTCACTACATTATAAAGGATTGTACAAGTGATGTCTAGAATCTTCCGGGTTACTCCAAAGTATTCTCCGAGCTTCTGGACTTTTCCGAGGTATACCAAAGTGTTCTTCAGGCTTCCGCAAGCTTCCGGAACATCCAAAGCCTCTAGATTTGATGGAATCTTCTAGAGAATCACGGAACATGACATTCTCCCCCACCCAATTCGGCAACGACCTCGTTGCTTGTATATGCTGGAGCTCCTTAAACTTGGATGTAAAACGCCGCAAGTGGTCTTTGTGTTTCCAACTTGATTTTGCTTCGCGTTGACCTCTCCATCGCACAAAGTACTTGGAATATGGGGCAGTTCTTCTCTTACAAGTCCTTCGGTTTGGATCCTCCGTGTCTGTATAATATGGCTTCAGCTGACTCACCTGACACGCCGGATGGATCTTCAACGCTGTCGGCAATCCTTTTGGTAGCTCCTTTGGTATGATGTCCTTGTAATTTTGGGGTACATGCTTGACCTTTATGGGCAACTCTCCCAAGCCCTCAATCTGAAGTCTCACATCCATCTTAGGAACTATGGTGTATGTCTCCTTGCTACGCCCGAGTTCCTTTGCAAATTGGATGGCTGACAACCTGCTTGGCCCCTTTGCCACCCTCTTGGCCCGTATAGTGTACATGGTATTTGCACCAAAAATACATAATGAATTTGAAAAAGGTAGAATACAAGCTCGTACCTCATCGAGCCACTCCAACCCAAGTACAACGTCATAGTCGTCCATGGGCACCACCATGTAGGAGACATATCCCTGCCATTCTCCTATTTTGGTCTTTACTCCTTTGGCCATCCCGACAATTGGTTTGGCTGATGCATTCACCGACTTGATTGATCCTCCGGTTGGCGTGACGGCAAGCCCCAGCTTCTTTGCCGCTTCCTCCCGGATGAAGTTGTGTGTGGCTCCCGTGTCCACCAGTGCCTTAACTTTTCCTCCCCTGACCAAGGCATCCACGAACATTGACCCACCATTGGATCCTTTGGTTGATTCCACCTTTGGCTTGCCGACATTGAGAATTCGTAGGGATCCGATTTGTGCGCCTCCCTCCTGTGGCTCCTTATCTTCATCGGTCAGGACTGCTAGCTTGCTCACCCTCGGACAATTGGCCATGAGGTGGTTGGCTTGATGACTAACATAGCAAGTCTTGACGCTGTCATTGATTTTGTTCCTTTTTGGCGGGCTCACACTATCGGTCTCCCAGGACATCATTCCTTTAGGTTGCCCAAGCACAACTCTCTTCATAGTATTGAGACGGCGAAGGGCTCCAAGTTGTGCTGGCTCATTTAGTCGTTCCTCCTCTTCTCTAATTAGGACGGAGAGCTTGGAACGTTTTGGGCACTCTCTTGCCCAGTGAGGTCCTTCACATAGGAAACAAGATATTTAGGCCATGTCATACTTCTTCTCGGGCGCCTTTCCCTTGAATGGTTTCTTGTGTGAATTGACTTCTTCGGTTGTATATTCATCGTCTTCATATTTGCCATCTTTGTTTGATTTGGAGGTGTCGACCTTCTTGAACTCGATGAGTGATTCGGCTGCGGCAATGGCTTGAGACAAGGTTTGCACTCCCCGTCGTTGCAACTCCACCTTGGCCCAATTCTTCAAGCCATCCATGAATGTAAACAAAGCATCTTTGTCACTCATTTCGGGTACCTCTAGCAAGAGTTCTTGAAACTCTTGACAATAGTCCATCACTTCTCCCTTTTGAGCAAGGCGACGTAACTTTGCCCGGGCCTCATCCTCGGCGTACTCCGGGTAAAATTGATGTTTGAGTTCAACCACGAACTCCTTCCAAGTTTCGATACGGGTGCCCCCACGCCTAGTATCGTTGCATCTCCGTCTCCACCAAGTCATAGCAATATCAGTCAAGTATAAGGCGGCCGTTCGTACCTTAGTATTGTCATCCATGACACCCATGCAATCGAAGTATTGCTCCAAGCCCCATAGGAAGTTGTCGATGTCCTTAGCCACTCGCTTTCCCGCATAAGCTTGTGGTTTTGGCGCGTCCACCCTAAATGGTGTATGGGCAACGGGCCCTCCCCGTCCCATGCTTGCTCGACATGACGCTAGCTCCCCTTTGAGCTCTTTCACCTCGGCTTGTAGCGCTCCGATCATGGCTTCCAACTCGTCGTTCTTAATTTGGAATACCCCTGCCAAAGCATTGAGAGCTCCTTGAAATTCCCCTCGAATTTCTTCTTGGCTTTCATCCTCATGCTCCTTCCCCTCGAAGTCGGCAAAGGCAAGTTCCAATTTTGCAAGACGAGCGTCGAAGGCACTCACAATGTCCCTCGACTTTTCCCTTCGGCCCTTGTTGGATTGATCAGTGACTTCCGACATGGTGCTAGTGTTGATGCTTCCTTTGTCTTGAGTTTGAGCCTCGAACCTGCTCTGATACCACTTGTCACGTGTCGATTCTTCAGACCGAAACACCGTGCGGCACTTAAGCGATCCGTGTCTCCGAAGATGCTAAGTAAGCCTTCAAACCCACAAGGAAGCTAAGAACTTTAGAAAGAAAGCTTTAAGGTAAGGAATGCTAGACACTTTGGTGGAAGACTTAGATTCAAACTTGGATGATTACAAATGAAGAGAGCAAGCCTATTTATACAACTCTCCCTACAAATGAATGGCTAGGATCTAATCTACTCTATGGTGGAGGTTAACTCTCCAGAATGTTCTAGGCTATGGAGTATTCTAGATTGTCCCATTCTATTACATTCTAGAATTCACTACATTATAAAGGATTGTACAAGTGATGTCTAGAATCTTCCGGGTTACTCCAAAGTATTCTCCGAGCTTCTGGACTTTTCCGGGGTATACCAAAGTGTTCTTCAGGCTTCCGCAAGCTTCCGGAACATCCAAAGCCTCTAGATTTGATGGAATCTTCTAGAGAATCACGGAACGTGACACTGTGCTGCCTTCTTCAACGCAGCACACCTGCTAAATCATCATTTTTTTTTCAGTCCCTCGTGACC
Organism: Haberlea rhodopensis; assembly: GCA_907163345.1. Classification (NCBI taxonomy): domain Eukaryota; kingdom Viridiplantae; phylum Streptophyta; class Magnoliopsida; order Lamiales; family Gesneriaceae; genus Haberlea; species Haberlea rhodopensis. The sequence continues at coordinate 348,579 of CAJQUN010000328.1, forward strand.
ATCCATGACCAAATACGGCATGGCTTCCAACCTCAATTCCGACGCTACTATGATGCACGACGCACTGCTGGCCTCGGAATCCACTGCCACAATCACTTCCCACAAATTAAATGGCCAAAACTTCCTTCAATGGTCTCAATCGATTAAGATGTTCATCTATGGTAAACGGAAGGAACTTCCTCTCTGCTGACTCCAAGCGACCAGAAAATACGGACCATAAATTCAAGACTTGGAATTCCGAAAATAACATGGTGATGTCTTGGCTCATCGCCTCAATGATACCGGATATTAGCGAGAATTTCCTCCTATACAACACGGCCTCGGAGATATGGGATTCGGCTCATGACTCATATTCCTCCAGACATAACACTTCGAAATTATTTGCTATGGAATGCATACTTCAGGACCTTCGGCAGGGCGACACCACTGTCACCTCATATTTCAATTCCTTAACCCGTCACTGGCAACAATTAGATCTCTTTCAAGTCATCGACTGGAAATGCCCGGATGATGATCGTCGCTATCGTGCCATTATGGAGCAAAGCCGTGTCTTCATATTTTTATCCGGGCTACATCATTCGCTGGATGATGTTCGAGGACGGATTTTAAGCATTAATCCTCTGCCCAGCCTGCGCGTCGTGTTCTCGGAGGTGCGCCATGAAGAATCTCACCGGAAAATCATGTTGGGACCATCCATTGTTGTCCCTCCTATCGAGGGATCTGCTCTGGCAAGTCACAAACCATCTCTTGCCTTCTTTGATAATTCTGGAATGATGAAGTCATCACAACCCACTCCGTATAATGGACGACCCAAGCAGGGACGCCTTTGGTGTGAGAAGTGTAAAAAGCCAAATCACAATCTTGATACCTGTTGGCAAATACACGGCAAACCTGCTGACTGGAAGTCAGCTCGGGAACGACGGGCAAACGCAGCCAGCAGTGATATTCCTCCTCCTGCTGCCGAGTCCACTCCCTGCTCTCCTGCCCAACTGGATATGTTGCACAGGCTGTTAAATCCATCACCTCCGCTGCCTCCGTCTTCACTTGTGGACTCTGGTAATTTGGTTCATCAAGGTACATCTTCATGTGCATTAATATCATTACATGCTTTGTCAACCACTTGGATTGTTGACTCTGGGGCATCAGATCACATGGCCGGAAATTTTTCGTTGTTCAACTCATTCACTCCTTGTACCTCCACGTATATTGTTCGTATTGCCAATGGGTCATGTTCAAAAGTGGCGGGTTATGGTTCAGTCCAATTAACTCCAGATATTTCCTTATAATCTTTCCTTACAATCTGTGTTATTTGTGCCTGATCTGCATTGTAATTTACTTTCAGTGAGTAAGCTCACCAAAGATTTCAAGTGTTTGGTCACTTTCCTTAATGGTTCTTGTGCTTTCAAGGATTTGGCATCGGGGAAGACGATTGGCAGTGCTGAGCTTCGTGCAGGATTGTATCTCATCAACGAGAATGCCTATCAAGGGCAATTCTCCAACTTTATCTTGTTCTGTTTCATGTTTAGATTCAAATAAAGATAGTATCATACATTTATGGCATTATCGGCTAAGGCACCCAAATTTTATGTATCTCGAAAAGCTATTTCCCTCTTTATTTATTAATAAAATTCCGAGTTCCATTCATTGTTATATTTGCCAAATCTCCAAACACACACGCACCACTTTCAAACCACATCGTTACAAACCATCTGTTCCTTTTTCCCTCATACACAGTGATATTTGGGGACCCTCTAGTGTTACAAATGTTAATGGAACACGTTGGTTTCTCTTATTTGTCGATGATCATACGCGTGTATCTTGGGTTTTTCTCATGAAATCGAAACAGAAACCACCCACATATTCAAAACAATTCCACCTCATGATCCAAACCCAATTTTCTACAAATATTCAAGTTTTACGAACTGACAGAACCCTCGATTATTTCAACTCTGTTTTGGGGTGACTATCTGCATACACATGGTATTGTTCATCAAAATTCATGTGTTCGATACTCCATAACAAAACTGAGTCTCTGAACGAAAGAACCGTCACCTTCTTGATGTTGCTTGTTCTCTTATGCTCACATCCAATGTTCCTAAGTCTCATTGGGGTGATGACATTCTCACTGCCACCTATCTCATCAACTGGATGCCCTCTCGTGTCATTCACCTCAAAACTCCAATCCAAATACTCCTTGAAGCTTTCCCCAACACACACCTACTTCATAATATCCCTCTCAAAAATATTTGGTTGCACATCATTTGTTCACATCCATCCTCATAATCGTGGAAAACTTGACCCTCGCGCTGTCAAATGCATTTTCCTTGGCTATTCACCAAACCAAAAGGGATACAAATGTTATTCTCCCATAACCAAGAAATTTTACACGTCCATGGATGTCACATTCTTCGAAAATGGACCTTACTACCTGAATTCTTCGCTTCAGGGGGAGAACACAAGCATAAAAGCTCCAAATTTCACATTCCTACCTATATTCGACTCCCATTCTGCCCCACCTCCACATCAACCACTAACTCCACATCCATATATCAGCCGATATCCTACAAATCCAAGACAACCACTACAAGTTTTTTCTCGGAAGAAGCAGAACGATCCTGTACAAACTCAAACGATCCAAGAATCTTCTCCACAGCCAGATTCAGGGAACATATGAATAGATTCAGGAAACGACGAGGAAGGTACTGTTGAAACTGATAGAGTTAGAACATGTACTCAACATCATATATGTAACTTTGTATCACTTGATCGTTTTTCTGCTGCATATCGTGTCTTTGTCTCAAATTTGGATCAAATACAGGTCCATCAGGGAAGAAGACTGTGGGATGCAAATGGATATTCACAGTTAAACATAAATCTGATGGAAGCATAGAAAGACTCAAGGCACGACTTGTAGCCAAGGGATACACTCAATCATATGGCATCGACTACCAAGAGGCATTCGCTCCAGTGGATAGACTCAGCACAGTTCGAGTCCTTCTATCAGTAGCTGCAAATCTAGACTGGCCCTTATATCAGCTAGATGTTAAGAATGCATTTCTTAATGGAGATCTTGAAGAGGAGGAATACATGGACATTCCACCAGGATTCAAATCACAAAGAACTTGCAAAAAGGTATGCAGATTGAGAAAATCCCTTTATGGTCTCAAGCAGTCCCTTAGGGGCATGGTTCTATCGATTTACCAATGTCTTAAAGAGAGATGGCTACATGCAATGTCAATCTGATCGCACCTTATTCGTAAAGCATGGAGAAATAAGTAACATCACAGTTCTCATTGTCTATGTAGATGATATTGTACTCACAGGAAACTGGGCAGAAGAAATCAATCATGTGAAGACCTTACTATCAACAAAATTTGAAATGAAAAACCTTGGATACCTCAGATATTTTTTGGGTATGGAAGTAGCAAGGTCATCCCAAGGCATTTCAATCTCACAGCGGAAGTATATCTTAGACCTTCTAAAGGAAACCGGTATGTTGGGATGCAAACCAGTCAATACACACATGGATCCAAATATCAAGATAGGAGTAAAAATGGATAGTCCAACAATAGACAAAGGAAGATATCAAAGACTTGTTGGTATATACCTCTCACATACACGCCCTGATCTTGGATTTACTGTGAGTGTCATCAGCCAGTTTATGAACAATCCAACTAAAGAGCATATGGATGCTGCGTAGACGTTCTACATCTGGATATTGTACGTTTGTATCGGGAAATTTAGTGACTTGGAGAAGCAAAAAGCAATCAATGGTCGCTCGTAGCAGTGCTGAAGCAGAATTTCGAGCTCTAGCACATGGGATATGTGAAAGGATATGGCTAAAGAAATTACTTGGAGAATTGAAGCTTGATGATCAAAATCAGTGGACCTCATGTGTGACAATCAAGCTGCCATTAGCATATCCAAGAATCCAGTCCATCATGATCGGACCAAACATGTTGAAGTGGATCGGCATTTCATTAGTGAAAAGATTGAAAAAGGAATAGTTGATCTCAAGTATATTCCTACACAATTGAAAGTTGCAGACATTTTGACCAAGGCACTTTTCAGGCCCAACTTTGAAGAATTTAGTAACAAACTGTGCATGTTAAATCTCTATGACCCAGTTTGAGGGGAGTGTTGAATGTTTAAATTAATATTATTTTCTTATCTAGCAATTAGATATTATCTTGTTATCTAGTTGTTTAAGTAGATAGGATTTCATTTTGTAATTTGAATTCATTTAGATAGAGAAGTAGATTAGGGTAGATCTCTTTAAATACATTATATCTTCCCTATTTTTGATTCTATGAGAACATCAATTCTCCCAAACAACAGTTAATCCCTCCAACCCATTTCTGTTGCCACACTTCACATTTTGGAATGTAGAAACCTTTAGCAGCCCAACACTTTGTTTGGTTTCAATTTGGGAAACCAATTCTCTTCCCTAAAATAAAACTAAATATCATCTCGTCGTTATCATTCCAATTTTCAAAAATATATTTCATCCATTTTCACTATCTCATTATAATTATTACCTTCAATATATTTTCTCATCCATTGGAATTTAAGAACTAGTTGTTGTTGTAAAATATATTTTCACTTCTTCTCAAAAACATTCTATGGTATAATCACATTCTAACAGAATATATAATATTTTAAATTTTAGAATAAGCTAAACAAACAGATGTCAAATGTACAGCCAAAAAAAATGACATTGCAAAGTAGACAAGACGACTTGTCAACTTTGCAGATGAATTCGCTACTTTGAAGAGCCTGTAGGTAACTGTACCTTCAGGTATCTTTGGATTTTCAGGTGCTTTATGAGAAGTATGAGGTTCTGGATCAGCAAGAGACCTTTTGGCTGCGACCGATGAGGTCTCTTGAGTGTTTTTTTTTTGTTGATGCTTCTGAAACCAACTTTGAACCTGAAATCAAATTGCAGTACCGTGAACAACACATTTAGCCATCAAAGACCAGGAAATGAAGTGACGAGGTAGTTAGTCATAGAAAGGGGATGAAATAGAACCTCAGTCCACTTCAAAAGAGGTTTCCCAGCACGACCACTAGATCGACTGCGATAATAATGAAAAGAGTATGCAGTTATTTCAATATTTTCGGAAGTATACAATCTTTAGACAAGAGCTAAGGATTCAACACTTTTGCAGTTAATGCACTCTAAAAAGCTTACTTGAACACTCTAGCCAATTTTTTATAGCACCCCTCGTCCAGAGATTGTTCTTTAGATTCATAAAGAAATTGCTCCATTCTTGCAACCTAAACGGTTAATGACAAAAAATAAGTTTACAGAATTACGCCTGGTCAAAGAGTTATGAGCATATATTTAACCGGCAAACAGTGGTAAACATTTCCCAGTATTTAAGCTACAAAGACAAAATCTTCAAGCAACAGACACCAATTCAATGATAAAACTCCTACATGAAGAACATACGATTAGTTAAAAAGAATCAGTCAAAGTTCCCACGCAGCCCAATACTCTAAGAATCCTCTCTCCTTCCTCATTTATGTGCCACACATTGAGCACGATTGATGTGCGAATATTCGTGTAATTTTGGCAAGCCCACAAAAAGAAGTAAATAAATAACAGCGTGACAACAAAAAACCCATCAAAATTGATTGGTCCGAACATTAGAGTATCAAGACTGGGGAAAATACCTCAGCTTTTGTGAACCCAGAAAATGGTTGTTTCTTCCTCGGACGAAGATCCATCGATTTTGAAGCTCGGAAACCCCGGCTTTGAGATTGGATTTTCCGGAGAGATGCCTCAAAAAGTACCCGTTCGGGTTATGTAACACATTTTGAGGGGCAGAATATGAGGTGTTGGCAATTGGTCATCGCTTCTTATAAGTCTAAGTGTCAACAGTATCCGGTGTGGCACGGGGCCCGACAAGGCCGCATATTACAGTAAAGACCGACCGTATCGGTATGGCCCGTGTCGGTATGGCTCGTGGCATGGGTATTTTTTTGGGAAAATTTCGAGCGGGTACTAGTTGGTAAAAGATTTTTCGGCCTAGTTCCTTGGATCACCTCCTTCAACATCAAAAGCCTAGTCTCCAACCCTCAAATCAGCCATATGTCCCAACCACCAACGCCGTCACAGTGCGAATCAGCATAATTCTCACCAACTAAAGGCTGAGAACAAGAAGCATTCATGAATTGTCCGAGTGATGCAAAAAATATGGATTGAAAGGATCATCAATGACGGACTTGCCATTGTTGATCAAAGAAGAGGTATCAGACATACAGGTAGTCATGAATTGGATTGTCAAATAAAATTGAGCAGATCGAACTTCAGAGTGATGTGCGAATGCAAAAAATTCCTTCTGATACCATTTTACAATCATGATCGAGAAGCATGAAAGATGATCGAAGAGCGACAAGGCATGAGGAACACGCAGAAACTTTCATCACATAAGACTATCGATGCATGTAATTTACATGCACCGGTAGACTATCGGTGCATGTAATTTACATGCACCGGTCAAATGCTGAGTCTACCGATGCATGTAATTTGCATGCACCGGTAGACTATCGGTGCATGTAAATTACATGCATCGGTAGGCTAGCGGTGCATGTAATTACATGCACCGGTAAACTAGGGGCGCATGTAATTTACATGCACCGGTATATGTTGCTTGCTTGTTAATCTTATAACAAATTAAAGATACAATATATTATTTTAGAAATTAAATTTTTATTATGGATGAGTATATAATATATGATAAATTATTGAATAATCAAATAACAAAAGTATATTGTTTTTCAAATGATGATATATTACACCAACATATCTTAATTTTTAAGTGTTATTTGTGATCGTCTTTAACAATTATTGTATGCTACTTATTTATTATGTAATTTGAGAACTAATGCAATTGTTGAGTCTACCGGTGCATGTAAATTACATGCACCGCTAGACTACCGGTGCATGTAATTTACATGCACCGCTATGCGTTGCTTGCTTGTTTAAGATTGTTAATTCTTCTACTTTGATTTGGGAAGATAAGATAGTGCTACCTCACTGATATATTGTCGGGAATTTGATATATGCATTGTTTATGTTATTGTAGATTCTTCCACTAACGTAGTGACATGATGTCTGAAAGTTTAAAAATGAAAACAGTATGTAAACGAATGAAAATGGAATTTTCGAGTCTATTTTTTACTTGGTATGTTGTACATAAACAATTGAAAATTGAAAACAATAAATCAAAACTTTTGGAAGGAGATGATATGTTGTTTATCTTTTTCAAATTTGCTACAAAAAAATTTGTTTACCTAAAGAGACATTTTAGCAAACACATAATATGCACCAAAATTGAAATAAAAGTTCAATGTTAATTAAATCCAAAAATACCATAAAACAGCAAACAAAATTGAAACGAAACATATGTTTTCTGTGGTTGGAGAAGAAGAACATTTGGCGAAACGAAAAGGAGTCACCGTCGCATCCACCACAACTCCGCCGCCGCTCCATACGCCTCGCATAACCACCATTGCTGATTTCCCAGAATACGCGACAACACCAACTCTCACGACGAGGAAGAGATAATTCATCTGTTATAAATTGGTTTTTAGAATAAGGGTGTTATAGGAATAGCAAATGACTAATTAGATTAGGGTTTCATAAAAATGGATTTAGTTGAAAGAAGATTCCCACAAGATGTATTTAGTTGAAAAGAAAATATTTTGCTAGATTTAGTTGAAACATGTTTTCAAAAGTGGTACCTATGTGTAATTTCCTCTATTTTTTTTGTTTATTAAAATTTGGGCAACCGATCGTCAAACACTGTGAGCTAAAATCAAAAATTGACATTTGCCAATCGATTGACAAAGCTAGTGGTCATAATTTGACCTTACCTGCATTGTCGTTCGTGAGGATAACAATCATTTTTTGACTGTTATGCATTGTCGTTCGATCGGCAATGCATAACAGTCAAAAAATGATTGTTATCCTCACAATTTGTTTTCTCAGTCTCCATTCTTTAATCTCTCAATTATCTAAGATATCAAATCTCAATTTGTAACCAAGAAGAAAGAAGTCCAGTTCTCAATATTTGGCAATACAAGGTACAAGACAAAATTTTGGTAACATTTATTTTGTTGTTTTATTAGATAATTTTGTATAACTCTGCATGTACATACTAGCCAATTCATCTTATAATGGGAATTATGATGATGAAATTGATCAATATCAAAATGAATAAGAAAGTACACCAAATGTTGAATCATCTACTAGAAAAATTTCTAGAAAAAGAATTAGTAATGTGTCACAGTTATTTGATGTCGAAAATGTTGAGGTAAATGACAAAGAGTAGTTTGTAAAAAAATATAAAAAAAAATATTATGTATATGCTTCTTCGGATGTGACGAGTCGTTTACTTAGGCATATGACTAAGCATGATAGAGAACCTAATGATGGTACGCAAGCTAATCTTTCCCAATTTCATAGTGGTGGTAGTTGTTGTTCGAATTTAGAGTTTTTCTTATTCGGTTGAAAGATATATGAGAGAATTAGCTAAATACATAGTATGTGCGGAGAAATCTTTTTCAGTGGGGACGGATGCGAAATTCACTAATTATATTCATTTAGGTTTGCAACCTCAACATAAAAGGTTTTCATGAAATACTATTAAATCTGATGCATTCACATTTTTTGATAAATATAAAACAATTTAATTTCGTATTTAGGAAATTTTTCTTCAAAAGAAGCACTAACCAATGATATTTGGACAACTTATATTGTCAATACATCACATATATATGTGTTACAGAATATTGTCTTGATGATATTTGGATGTTACATAAAGAATTTAGGTTTTGCAAAAATTGATTGGTCTCATACTTGTGGAGTTATATCTAATCACATTATGCAAGTATTAATGAATATAATATTAGTAATAAAATATTTTTTACTTCTTTTGATAATGCATCTAATAATAACTCCGCAATTAATCATTTAAAAATTTATTTGAAACCAATTTTAAATGGTGATCTTTTTCATATTCGTTGTGCAAGTCATATTTTAAATTTGTGTGTTCAAGATGGATTGAAACCACTCTAAAGTTGAGAAAAATAAAAGCTACTCTTAGATTTCTTGATGGCTCAGTTGCTATGAAACAAGACTTTAAGTTTGTCTTTCTCACGGAAAAAATTATAAAGATTTTCATATTCCACATATTTAATGTTGCAAGCATATTTACCTTATTAAGATATCATTGCTTTGTTTTTAATGAAAGGATGTTGGAACAATTTCATATTTATGATGATGATTGAGAAATTGTTTCTAGTATTTTAAATTTGTTAGAACCTTTTTATGATGCTACTAAATTATTTACGAAGTGTTACTATCAAACTTTTTAAATTTTTTAATTAAAATTTATGAAATTAGTGAATGTGTATTATATATAGGAAATCCTCTATTTATAAGCATTGTTGAATGAATGGAGTATATTTTAAAAAATATTGGAAAAGTATTCATCTTTTGATTTGTTTGGTCGCAATTATGGATCTTAGATTAAAATTATATAGTGTATAAATTATAATTGAATCTTATTAACACATAAATTATGATAATGTTAATGCTAATCAAGAAAAACAGCGCATTAATAATAGTTTATGATCTTTGCTTTCTTTATATTATTCGTTATATAATTTTAGATCATTTCCAATAAAAGAAAGTTGTGCTAATAGTAAATGTTCTGTGTGGACAATGTTAAGAAGAAAACAAGATTTTACTTCGACTTCTTCTAGTTCTACTCCAATTTAATTAATTTTAGTGAACAAGAACTAGACACATTTGATGTTTTGGCATGGCGGAAATATAATATTAAACTTTGGCCAGTGCTTTCCATCATGGCACGATCTACTAACCCCTCCGATATCTACAGTTCTATCAGAGTCTTTTTTTAATGCGGATGGCAGAGTCCTTGAATAAAAAGAAGTAGAATGAAAGCAAACATCGTAGAGATGTGCATTCTGTTAAAAGATTGGTTAGATGCTGGGAGCCGATTACAAGGTGTATGAGGGCATGATGTATCTTCTGACGAAAATGAAGAAAGTTGAATGTTTTATTTAATATTTTGTGACTTTTTTACTTTGTTATGTGAATGTAATTTATAATTATTCAATTTGTAGTCAATAAATTTGAATTTCCACGTATATTGTCTCAAGCTATTTTTTATTCTACTATTATTATATTTAAATAATTTAATTAATATAAATTATATTTAAAAAAAACACAAAAAAATATAAAAATAAAATAAAAAATTGAATTGGGCCATGACAGCACATCACTGCCCTTGGCACGACCCCCATGCCACAAGCCTATGGGTCATGCCAGACCTTGGAAACGGGCCATGCTGACACATCCTATTTCCAAAATGTGTCGGCACGATACGACCCGCCCCGTTTGATACCTATACTTTAAGTATTTTGGTAACAGTTGACACTACTGATAATCCAAGGTAAGAATTAGTAAAAATTTTAAACTGTATATATTTAAATACAATAATCATTTTGTGGATATATGTAATGATTATGCCCAAACGAAAATTATGGCCTTGGAAATGTGTGGTACATAAGAAAAATAATACCTCCAATAAAAGTTTAGTGGCTCTGATCAACAATAATTATTTGATAGTGAGGTGGTCAACCAAGATGGCAAGCAACTAAGTTGTCACACCAAATAATTGGAGCACTCATTTCGAACCATGCCTCCATGAACTTGAAGAAACATTGAAACAGACTAGGGAAAGAATCAACAACCAGAGGAAGAATAGTGGAGGTCTTAACTCCTAATCATTATTAACATAAAATTAGAGTGGATTTAATTAATTATTGCGAAAAATGAGTGAAAATTTTCATTTAAAATTAGCACAAAAGTCGTGATAATTGTAATTATACTACTGAAAATATTAATTTATAATATTACATTTACAACCAACACACAATAATTCATGCCCACACATAATTCAATTTAAAATAATATACAATAATTCCAAATACTTGGCATATCCCGAGATACATATAGAATATATACTGGGATAGACACTATCCAAAAACTAATCTCTCATATGTGGCTACCATCGGAGGTGCCCTCTCTAACATCTTGGCCATCTACGATACCTGTCATTGTCAACACACAAAGGCAAAAACTGCCCCATGATGGTGAGTAAACTGCCAATATGGAACAATCATAGTAAATACAACATGAACGTATAATATGATATATGCAATATATGTTGGTAGTGTTTATCGCGTACGCCCAAATTAACCCTCTCAAGTTAATAATAGTAATGAATGTAGTAGCGTGAGTAGGGATCGATCCCACGATGAAGGTTATATCTTTGTGTTAACTTATGCAAACAAAAATAAAAAGGGGTTTTTGAAATCAATTGAATTAACTACTAGTATGATGCAAAATTAAACTAGATGACTTTACTTATGAGAAAAGAGCGATTCTCGGTTTTCGGTTAACTTTACAATTGGTGTTTACTATCTTGATCATCGATCTTCACAAATGGTTCAATTTCCATATGAATATTCATCATGGACGTTTAATCCAATAATCAAAGTCCTATCTCACCTTAAGTTTAGTTAAGTAGCCAAAGAGTTTTAGTTTAACCCTTATCAAACAATCAATCAAAAGACAAGCGATTAAGATTTAAATCGATGATAGCATATGAACTAGTGAGATCGATGAAGCTAAACAACATAATTCAAGCGTCTATGTTTAATCTAGTCAATTGTTTTTCCTAAGAATTTAACAAACTCACAAGCGAAATTTAATTTATCTTAGTTACTTCGTAAATTAGAGGGATCAAACGATTCCATATTTGATATCTAATTTAGCAATAAATTGTATGGACAAAAGGTAGTTGATCAGTCCAATAATCATGCATAACAATTATGACAATCAAATCAGAAAAACAATTGATACTCAATGAAAATCAACAATCAAAACTTATCTCACAAGAATCGTAAACATCCAATGTATCGTTTTCCTCAACCGAGAATCACAAAAGTATTTAGCTACTCATAACTAGATTAAAAACAATCAAAATTAATGTAGAAAGTATTAAACTAATAGGAAAAGAAAAAGTTACTAAAAAGAAGCACGATTCCGGCTTGTCGATTCCGTCCTCGTTCTTTGAGCTTTCTTCACAAAAATTGAAAGAAAATTTATTATAAAATCTAAAACTATGTTCTAAGGCCTGAATTATGTCTTCAAGAGGCTCATATTTCGAGTTATAGAGGTTTGGAGGCTAGGAGGTGGGATAAAATCCAAGTTGGAAGGAATGAAATCATGTTTCCATATTTTTCAAAACTCCGGGTGATCAATCGAGATAAAGGCACCTATCGATCGAGCTTCACAGTAGAAATTCGTGGTTTTTTCAGCCTTGCTCGATCGATCGGCAATGCTGCTCGATCGATCGGCAAGACCAGAATGTTTTCTGCTCAATTTTCAGCTTCTGGCGAGTTTCGTATTTTGGCAGTAACTTTCTCATACAAACTCTGAATTCAATGAATCAGCTGTCCACACGAAGATAACAAAAAGTTCTACAACTTCTATATGGACCATATTTCCAAAACGTGGCTCGAACATATAGTAATTTGAGGAGAAATTAGCAACATGTGTCTTGGATTCCAGTTTTTCCTCTTTTCTTCAACTTTATTCATTCTTTCATCATTTTAGCTCGATTTCTTCACATTTTCCTACATATTACCAAATCTATGATTAGGAACTATAAACATCAAGTTAGCAAATAAATCATTCCCAATCATTGACAATTAAGCGCATAAAACGTGTCTATTGCTAGATACATCAAATACCCCCATACTTCAACTTTACTCGACCTCGAGTAAATCAGACAAAACTACAATCTTTTTGTCTAGCTCATAGCATCATAACAAATAACTTGTTCTCAATTTAATGCCTCAGCAATTTTAAAACATGCATAGTAATGAAAGGCGGTGAAAAGTTAACAGTGGAACAAGTTCAATCCCTAAACATTTCGTACCCAACAAAGCAGTGAACGTGCGTGTGTGGTCATAAACAAGTGTCATGTACAAATTATAGATCCAATAGATGTAAACCCACAATAGTTCAAGTTATACACTAACACAAGTATAAGCTCACTTGCACACTCTTCTCCACTATCTTAGCCACTTTGCAAACACAAATCAAGTAGGTCTTTATTAGCTTGTAGCTTGGCCTAGGTATTGGCTTAGGAAAGAAAGGGAAAAGATGCATAAAAAGAGAGAGTATGGTGATATGCACAATAATTAGCTTCTCTTCTTGCATGAATTTTTTTCAACTTTGTTCTTTTTCACACATTGTATATTGTTTTAAAGGTTTATTTCAACACTTTTCTTCTTTTGTGTCTTGGGTCCCATTGGAGTCATATTTTTATCAAATTTTTTTCAAGGCATCCCCTTTTCTTTCATGAATTTCATTCTTTTGATAATGAAGTTCACAAACATTTTAATCATTGAATATCTAAGTGGATGTGAATAAAACACATCATACTCACTTCAAAGTTATGGATAGAATTCATATTTAGGCTTATTAGGGAAGGATGATAAGCTAGTCAAAGATTGTCGAATGGGGGTCTTTTATATGCTTAGCATACAACCATTCTTTTGCATTAAAGCTCAAAAAGGGTACTAGTGATTGATTTTCTTTACATGGTAGGCTTGAAAGGCTCAAACGCATCAAATATTGCCTATATCACTTTCATGTTTGCAAGTAGTCTAGCCATACGCCTCAAAGAGCATGTAGTTAAGTTCTAGCATGTATCAGAGACTTCTTAAGACTATCACAAAATTCACACAATCTTCACTAAGCTATGCACACTTCACAAGTCATGACGGATTCGTGCTCAAAATATTCAATTACTAAGTCAAAGCACACTTTGCATTAGAGTTCAAAGTGTTCCAAGGTTAACAATTCACCTATATTCAAAAGCATGCATGATATCAATTAGGTTTCATCATGGGCTAGTGATTCTAAGCATGTTCATTACTAACTATGAGCTCAAAATTTTACAAATTTTTCAATTTTTTTGAATTTTTATAATAAGAAAAACAATAACACACCACTAATCCCTCCCCCATACTTAAATCTTACATTGTCCCAAATGTAAGGCAAAAATACAAGAAAAGAGAAAAGTCTAACTACTAAAGCAATAAAAATAGAAGTAAAAGAGAGAAAGGAAACTAACTCCCCTTGGGTTGGGTGGCCCGACGCCAGTTCATGGATTACGTGATGCTTGGTGGATCTTCGAGATCCATTTCTCCTTCTTTAGCGGCATGGAAAGTATTGTTTCAGTCTATGTCCGTTCACTTTGAATGTCTTATCTTTTGCTAGGATTTGAACCTCAACTGCACCATGAGGAAAATAACAGTTACTATAAAAGATCCAACCCATCAAGAGCGTAGTTTACCTGGAAAGAGGCGAAGGCGGGAAAGGTAGAGGTGTACTTTTTGACCAACGACAAATTCCTTCCTCGAGATTATTTTGTCATGAAAGGTCTTCGTTTTCTCTTTGTAGATCTTGGAGCTTTCATACACATCATTGCGGATCTCTTCCAACTCTTGCAATTGCAGCTTTCTATGTTCTCCGCTCTTGTCCATAGCCATGTTGAAGTGCTTGATGGCCCAAAAAGCTCGATGCTCCAACTCTACAGGCAAATGACATGGTTTACCAAAGATTAGTCTATAAGGAGACACACCTATTGGCATCTTGTATGCATTCCGATAAGCCCACAGTGCATCATCTAGTCTTAAGCTCCAATCCTTCCTAGTGGGATTTACAGTCTTTTCCAAGATGGACTTGATTTCTCTATTTGAAACTTCGGCTTGTCCATTTGTTTGCGGTGGTAGGCGGTGGACACCTTGTGTGTGTCATAATGCTTCTTTAATAGACTCTCCACCGTCCTATTGCAAAAATGGGTTCCTCGATCACTTATGATTGCTCTTGGAGTCCCAAACCTAGAGAAAATGCTATGCTTTATAAAACCTTCATCAGTACGGGTGGCTAAAGCTTCCACCCATTTCGACACATAATCCACAACAAGTAAAATGTAAATATGGCCAAAAAATTGTGGAAACGGTCCCATGAAGTCGATGCCCCATATATCAAAGATTTCACAATAATGTATGGTTGTTGGGGCATCTCATTTCGTTGATATATGTTACCTGCCTTTTGGCACTCGTGGCATGATTTGCAGAAATTATATGCATCATGAAATAAAGTTGGCCAAAAGAATCCACATTCTATTACCTTGTGTGCCGTTCTTTTGGCTCCAAAGTGGCCACCAACCTCGTGTGAATGACAAAAACGGAGTATGGAAGATACCTCATTGCCCGGAATGTAAATCCGAAGAACTTGATCAGCACAATGTTTCCATGAGTATGGCTCATCCCAAACATAGTATTTGGCGTCGCTTTGAACTTTCGCCTTTTGAGTCTTATTCAACCCAGTAGGGAAAGTATTAGTGGCCAAAAATTAGCAATATTTGCATACCATGGTAAAATCTCGTGCACGGCAGAGAGTTGTTCATCCGGGAATTCTTCTTTGAAACACGGTGTATCATTCACATGAATCAAGCGACTTAGGTGATTCGCCACTTTATTTTCTGTTCCTCGCTTGTCTTTGATTTCAACATCAAATTCACTCAAAAGTAAGATCCATCTTATCAGCCTTGGCTTTGCCTCCTTCTTCGTCATCAAGTAGCGAAGAACTGATGATCAGAATAAACAACTTTAGCACCGAGCAAATAAGATCGAAATTTTTCTAAAGAAAATACAACAGCTAATAGCTCATTTTCAGTAGTGGAATAGTTTCGCTGGGCATCATTCAAGGTCATGGAGGCATAGTAGATGGCATGGGAAATCTTTCCAATCTTTTGGCCTAAAACAGCGCCTACTGCATAATCGCTTACATCACACATGATCTCAAATGACTTGCTCCAATCAGGTGGTTGGATAATTGGTGTGGATGTCAATGATGCCTTCAATGTATCAAATGCAGTCTTGCATGCCTCATCAAACTCGAATGCTACATCCTTTTGCAACAATTTGCACAATGATGATGCTATCTGGGAGAAGTCCTTGATATACCTCCTATAGAAACCTTCATGGCCAAGAAAGGAACACACATCCCGCACACAAATAGGATAAGGTAGAGACTGAATAATGTCAATTTTTGCTTTGTCTACCTCCATACCTTTGGATGAGACCACATGACCCAAAACAATACCTTGTTCTACCATAAAGTGGCATTTTTCAGAATTTAGCAAAAGGTTTGTTTATGTGCAACACTTTAGGACAATGGTGAGGTTAGTTAGACAAGCATTGAATGAGTCACCATACATGGTAAAATCATCCATGAATACCTCTAATATGTGCTCAGTGTACTTAGAAAATATACTAACCATGCACCGTTGAAAAGTGGCTGGTGCGTTGCAAAGTCCGAAGGGCATGCGCCTATAAGCGAAGGTTCCAAATGGGCATGTGAACGTAGTCTTTTCTTGATCTTCTGGAGCAATCGCAATCTGAAAATAACCAGAATATCCATCAAGAAAACAGTAATATGAATGACATGCTAACCTTTCAAGCATTTGATCAATGAAGGGCAATGGAAAGTGGTCCTTGCGGGTCACGATGTTCAACTTGCGGTAGTCAATGCAAACTCTCCACCCATTTTGAATGTGGGTGGTCACTAATTCATTGTCTTTGTTCCTCACCACTGTAATGCCAGTCTTCTTTGGAACTACTTGGACAGGGATGACCCACTGGCTATCAGAAATATGGTATATCATTCCAACTGCATGAAGCTTTAAGAATTCCTCTTTCACTACTTCCATCATCGGTGGGTTGAGTTTCCTTTGAGGTTGGCGTGTAGGTTTTGATCCTTCTTCAAGTAGAATCCTATGCATGCATGTCGAGGGGCTTATTCCTTTAATGTCAGCAATGGTTGATGTGACTAGAAATAGACACATCTATTGCGTTTAATTGTTTAAGATTTGGTATGTTTTGATGGTTAATTTGATACATATGCTACCTAATCGTATATTTGTGTAATTGTAGGTGGAATCGAAGAAATCGAGCTAACTAAGGCGAATAAAGGTCAAGAAAAGCTTTGGAGCTAATAAGGACTCAATGTGGATCAAGAAAAAAGCTAAAAATGTAATTTTGGAGGAGGCGATCGATCGCATGGAGGAGGCAATCGATCGCCTATGGACAGAAAGTTGAGCAACAAAATTCACGAAGCAGCGATCGATCGCGAGGTTTAGGCGATCGATCGCCAAAGTCCATTGGAGCCAAGCAATCGATCGTGAGAAAAGTGGCGATCGATCGCCTACGTAATTTTGCCGAAAAAAAATAGCTAGCGATCGATCGCCAGTGGTATTTTGGAAATATTGGGAACTTGATTTCTTTCCTTCCTACATATAATCTAACCTACCCATCAGCCTCCATACCTCTTGATACTCAAAATTAGCCTCTTTAGGAGATAATTTAGAGCTTAGAACAGATTTTTGAATTTTGAGAATAATTTTTCTTCCGATTTTTGTAAAGACGCTTGAAGAACAAAGGCGGAATCAACAAGCCGGAATCGTGCTTCGCTTAGTAACTTTCTTTTCTTTTGATTGTTTGATGTTTTTAATACAATTTTTGTTATTTTTAGATTTAATTATGCAAGGCTAAACACCTTGATTCTTGGTTGAGGGATACTTGCCTTTGCAATAGAAAAACTTGTGACATTTTGGTTTGATTGTTGAATTTTTAATTCGATTTCAATTTGTTTTTCAGATTATGATTCTTATGATTGTTGTGTTTGATTGATAGATTGATCACCTAGTAATCACTTACACTCTCTAATGCTAATTGAGAAGCAACTAAGATTGATAATTACCTGCTGTTGGTGTTATTAAATTCTTAGGAAAAACGATTGGATAATTAATTCTAACGGCTGTAGTTTTTATTGATTAGATTCATCAAGCTTACTAGCTTCGAAACGATCATTGATTAAATCTTAACGGCTGTAGTTTTGGTTAAAGATTTTATAAGAGTTGAATTGAATGCTGTTTTCTTTTTGACCACGATTAAGGTAAGTAAGGAATTAAGTTTTCAATTGATGAATAATTGAATGAATTCATATGTTTAGTAATTTGATGATCAAGTGAATGATTTCCATAGGTAAAGAGACCGAAAACCAAGAATCGCTTCTTAATCTTGATAAACTAGTTAATTGTTCGCTTTCGTTTGATTTAGTTATAGTTAAACAAATTCGAAAACCCCCTATTTTGACACTTGTTAGCATAAAAGTATTCACTTCCCTGTGGGATCGATCCCTACTCACGCTACTACATATTTACTGCTATTAACTTGAGAGGGTTAATTTGGGCGTACGCGATAAACGCTACCAAATTTTGGCGCCGTTGCCGGGGAAGGCAATTACTTTTGTGTTAACGTCGTTTTATTTATTTCGTTTTATACTACTGTGGTTTGTTGATGAGTACAGGTGAACCCTCTGATCACGAAGAGAATTTTTACTACGATCCTGAGATCGAGAGGACACTGCATCGGAGAAGAAGAGAAGCAAGGTTACTTGAGGAAGAAGAAGAGAGGAGCATGATGGATGCGAATCAAAGTTTGAGGCAGTTGGCGAATCCTAACTTGGATCAACAACCTCTCTGCATCACTTTCCCCGCTCTCGCAATAACATAAGTTTCGAACTTAAATCTGGACTAATTCACTTATTGGCATCTTTCCATGGTCTTGC
This sequence comes from Haberlea rhodopensis, assembly GCA_907163345.1. Lineage (NCBI taxonomy): Eukaryota > Viridiplantae > Streptophyta > Magnoliopsida > Lamiales > Gesneriaceae > Haberlea > Haberlea rhodopensis. The sequence continues at coordinate 367,390 of CAJQUN010000328.1, forward strand.
AGGTGAGAACCCACACAAACACTTGATGGAATTCCACGTGGTATGCACTACGATGAAGCCGAGTGGAGTAACGGAGGAGCAAATCAAACTGAGAGCCTTTCCATTCTCTCTAAAGGATGCTGCTAAAGATTGACTATTCTACTTACCCTCCGGATCATTCACCACATGGACTGATTTACAAAGAGTCTTCCTTGAGAAGTACTTTCCAGCTTCAAGGGCGACTAACTTAAGGAAAGAAATCTACGGTGTGATTCAATACCAAGAGGAGTCATTGCATGAGTACTGGGAACGGTTTAAGAAGTTGTGTGCAAGCTGCCCATAACATCAGATAAGTGAACACTTGTTAATTCAATATTTCTACGAAGGTTTGCTTTCTGGTGACAGGAACTTAGTGGATGCGGCAAGCGGAGGAGCTTTCATTGACAAGACAGCGGAGGAGGCAAGGAACTTAATAGCTAGCATGGCGGCCAACTCCCAACAATTTGGACATGTTCGCCATGGACAACCACCAAGAAAAGAGGTAAATGTATCCAATTTGGAACAACAACTGATTGATCTAACTTTTCTTGTGTGTAATCTTGCAGGAGGCAATGTGGGGAAGATGAAGCCGTGTGGAATCTGTCCAGCTGAAAACCATCCCACTCATGCATGTCCCTCACTACAAGGGACAACCACTGAGCACATGAATGCAGCGGGAGGATTCCCAGGGCCACCACAAAGGGGCTATGACAATCCCTCGAGCAATTACAATCAAGGGTGGAGGGACCATCCGAACCAAGGATATGGGAACCCACAAATGCACCAGCCTCCACCACCTCCAGTGCACCCCCCTTCTGATAGGTTAGAAAATATTATTAAAGTTATTGCTGAAAATAGCTTACAATTTCAACAGGAGACAAGGGCGAGCATCCAGAGTTTGACTACGCAAATGGGACAATTGGCTACTTCGCTCAACAAGCTTGAAACAAGCATGTCAAATGGTCTACCGTCACAACCAATTGTGAACCCAAGGGAGAATGTGAGCGCCATCACTTTGAAGATGAGCGAAGGTAAAGATAAGGAAAAGGTGGTACAGACGCCACCAAAGAACGGAGAGATGAAGGAAGAGAAGGACGTTGAAGAGCCCATGCAAGAAGAGGAACCACGAGGTAAGTCCCCTCCATTCCGTGAATATAAAATTGAACCTCCATTTCCCTTGCATTGAAGGATAATATGAGAGAAGCTGGACTTAAGGGACTCTATGACACTTTCCGACGCTGCGAGGAAAATGCCCCACTACAAGATGCCGTGATGAAAGTGCCTCGATATGCTAGATTTTTGAAGGATGTATGGAAAGTGGGTAAGAACAAGGAAGGCAAAGGGTGCCCCAAGATTGAGTTAGGTGAGAATGTTTCCGCGGACATCCAAAGAAGCATTCCCACAAAGTGTAAGGACCCTGGTATGTTTTCTATCCCTTGTGTGATTGGAACCACTAGAATTGAGAAGGCAATGCTAGATTTAGGATCGTCCATTAATGTCATGCCTTACTCAATCTACACTCAACTGAAACCCGGCCCTTTGAAACAAGACCATACTGTGATTTAATTAGCGGATAGGTCCACGGTTATTCCTAGTGGGATAGTAGAAGATGTACTTATGCATGTAGAGAACTTGGTCTTCCCCGCCGATTTCTATGTCTTAGACATGGAAAATGGTGATCCATCCAGCCCCATCCTTTTAGGGAGACCATTCTTGAAACATCAAAATCTGTGATCGACGTGAATAGCGGCCTGTTAACAATAGAGTCTAATGGTGAAATTGCAAAATTTAATATCTATGAACCCATTAAAACTCACGAGCATTTTAGTTACACTATTGATATAAATGATGCATATGATTCTGATTTTGATAATGATGAATTGTGGGAGATGGGAAAGGCTACTGATGGCCTTGATGATAACGGAGGTATGGATTCTCATCCTGTGCATACTGTTCATACTATTGCTGCTTTATCTACTCATGATACTGCTGACCCTCTCTTTTCTAACTTGCATGATCATACCATTAAAAAGACACACCCTCCAGATCGACTACAACAAGCCCCAGATGTTGAAGGAGGAACAAGGACTGAGGACGCCCACTCAAGGCGAACAAACCAAAATTCAAGGGAATCAAGAAGATATTGAGGTGGAAGAGGAAAGATAGAGCGACACCGCATCACCCACCTTGATAGAGGACTAGCGTCGGGCCATCGACGTTAAACATAGGCGCTGCTTGGGAGGCAACCCAATGGGAGTTAGTTTACATTCTCCCTTTTATTTTTAATTTTATTTTCATTGCTTTAGTAGTTAGACTTTTCTCTTTTCCTGTATTTTTGCCTTACATTGGGGACAATGTAAGATTTAAGTATGGGGGATGGACTAGTGGTGTGTTATTGCTTTTCTATTACAAAAATACAAAAAAATCGAAAATTTAAAAAATTTGAGCTCATAGTTAGTAATGAACACATGCTTAGAATCACTAGCCCATGATGAAACCTAATTGATATCATGCATGCTTTTGAACATAGGTGAATTGTTAACCTTTGAACACTTTGAACTCTAATGCAAAGTTTACTTTAACTTAGTAGTTGAATATTTTGAGCACATTATTGTCATGACTTGTGAAGTGTGCATAGCTTAGTGAAGATTGTGTGAACTTTGTGATAGTCTTAAGAAGTCTCTAATACATGCTAGAACTTAACTACATGCTCTTTGAGGCGTATGTCTAGACTACTTGCAAACATGAAAGTGATATAGGCAATCTGTGATGCGTTTGAGCCTTTCAAGCCTACCATGTAAAGAAAATCAATCACTAGTACCCTTTTTGAGCCTTAATGCAAAAGAATGGTTGTATGCTAAGCACACGACCCCCATTCGACATTCTTGGACTAGCTTATCATCCTTCCATAATGAGCCTAACTATGAATTATATCTATACCTTTGAAGGGAGTATGATGCGTTTCATTCACATGCACTTATGTTATCAATGATTCAAATGTTTTGTGAGCTTTATTGTCAAAAGAATGGAATGCATGAAAGAAAAGGAATGCCTTGAGAAAATAGATAAAAATATGACTCCAAGGGGAGCCAAGGCACAAAAGTAGAAAAAAATGTTGAGATAAAAGTTGAAAAATTCAAGCAAGAAGAGAAGCTTTTACTGTGCATATCATCATACTCTCTTGTTTGACATGTCTTTCTCCTTTCTTTCATAAGCCAATATCTAGGCCAAGCTACAAGCTAATAAAGACCTACTTGATTTGTGTTTGCAAAGTGGCTAAGATAGTGGAGAAGAGTGTGCAAGTAAGCTTATGCTTGTGTTAGTGTATGACTTGAACTATTGTGGATTTACATCTTTTGGATCTATAATTTGTACACAACATTTGTTTATGACCACACACACACGTTCACTGCTTTGTTGGGTACGAAAAGATTAGGGATTGAACTTGTTCCATTATTAACTTTTCACCGCCTTTCATTACTATGCATGTTTAAAATTGTTGAGGCATTAAAGTGAGAACAAGTTAGTTTGTTATGATGCTATGAGCCAAGCAAAAAGATTATAGTTTTATTTGATTTACTCGAGGTCGAGTAAAGAGTAAGTATGGGGGAGTTTGATGTGACTAGAAATAGACACATCTATTGCGTTTAATTGTTTACAATTTGGTATGTTTTGATAGTTAATTTGATACATATGCTACCTAATCGTATATTTGTGTAATTGTAGGTGGAATCGAAGAAATCGAGCTAACTAAGGAGAATAAAGGTCAAGAAAAGCTTTGGAGCTAATAAGGACTCAATGTGGATCAAGAAAAAGGCTAAAAATGTAATTTTGGAGGAGGCGATCGATCACATGGAGGAGGCAATCGATCGCCTATGGACAGAAAGTTGAGCAACAAAATTCACGAAGCAGCGATCGATCACGAGGTTTAGGCGATCGATCGCCAAAGTCCATTGGAGCCAAGCGATCGATCGCGAGAAAAGTGGCGATCGATCGCCTAAGTAATTTCGCAAAAAAAAAAATAGCTAGTGATCGATCGCCACCTTATGGCGATCGATCGCCAGCGGTATTTTGGAAACATTGGGAACTTGATTTCTTTCCTTCCTACATATAATCTAACCTACCCATCAGCTTCCATACCTCTTGATACTCGAAAATTAGCCTCTTTAGGAGATAATTTAGAGCTTAGAACAGATTTTTAAATTTTGAGAATAATTTTTCTTCCGATTTTGTAAAGACGCTCGAAGAACGAAGGCGGAATCAACAAGCCGGAATCGTGCTTCGCTTAGTAACTTTCTTTTCTTTTGATTGTTTGATGTTTTTATACAATTTTTGTTATTTTTAGATTTAATTATGCAAGGCTAAACACCTTGATTCTTGGTTGAGGGATACTTGCATTTGGAATAGAAAAACTTGTGAAAATTTTGGTTTGATTGTTGAATTTTTAATTCGATTTCAGTTTGTTTTTCAGATTATGATTCTTATGATTGTTGTGTTTGATTGGTAGATTGATCACCTAGTAATCACTTACACTCTCTAATGCTAATTGAGAAGCAACTAAGATTGATAATTACCTGCTGTTGGTGTTATTAAATTCTTAGGAAAAACGATTGGATAATTAATTCTAACGGCTGTAGTTTTTATTGATTAGATTCATCAAGCTTACTAGCTTCGAAACGATCATTGATTAAATCTTAACGGCTGTAGTTTTGGTTAAAGATTTGATAAGAGTTGAATTGAATGCTGTTTTCTTTTACCACGATTAAGGTAAGTAAGGAATTAAGTTTTCAATTGATGAATAATTGAATGAATTCATATGTTTAGTAATTTGATGATCAAGTGAATGATTTCCAAAGGTAAAGTTGGCCGAAAACCAAGAATCGTTTCTTAATCTTGATAAACTAGTTAATTGTTCGCTTTCGTTTGATTTAGTTATAGTTAAACAAATTCGAAAACCCCTTATTTTGACACTTGTTAGCATAAAAGTATTCACTTCCCTGTGAGATCGATCCCTACTCACGCTACTACACATTTACTGCTATTAACTTGAGAGTGTTAATTTGGGCATACGTGATAAACGCTACCAATGGTCCATCCTATCGCGGTCTTGTGCTCCTCTAGCACTTGAATGAGCTCCTTCTCTTGGCTATCTCCCAACTTGCTAGAGATTATTACCGGTAATGTGTTTCCTTCTCCAAGGAACACATACTTTAGGTGACTTGGTAATGGCTTCAATGCAATAGTGGGTGCCTGCGATACAGAAGGGAGAGGCCTAGAATTAGGAATAGGCAATGACACAAACGAAATATTACCTTGTATCTCGGGCGTGGTATCCAACGCAGTGATGTTGTGTTCCACCTCATATCCAAGTGGCAACTCTTCCTCGAAGATCTAGAGGGGTGGTGAGGGCTATCTCGAACTCATCTTTACCTGCAGTCTCAAACATGCATTGGGACAAGTAATCAATAATATCGATACCCCCGACTTGATGACGCTCATCGAGCAGGAAGCATTTTAGGTGACATTTCTTACATACTACAACAAAGAAGACCCAAAATGTCAAAGACGAAAGGGCGAGTCCCTCCCCATTTATTTTAGATAGTCCGTATTTCACTCTATTCGTACATGGAGGGGAAATGGAATTTTTGCAGTATCATCATCGTCACAAGGATATTTCATGACATCATGTATATTGAATTTAATGACCTCACCATCAAATTCCATTGTGAGTGTGCCACTATGAACATCTATCTTAGTCTTTGATGTTTTCAAGAAGGGTCTCCCTAATAATATAGGGCTACTATTGTCACCCTTAGCCATATCAAGCACATAAAAATCGGCCAGAAATACCAACTCATTTACTTGCACTAAGACATCTTCTACAATCCCTCTAGGATATGCATTAGATATATCCGCTAGTTGGACAACTACCATTGTTTCACTTAAAGGCCCTAGGTTTAAAGAAGCATAGGGAGAGTATGGCATGACGTTTATCGATGCTCCTAAATCTAGCATAGCTATTTCAAGACGTGTTGTAACAATTGTGCATGGGATAGTGAACATACCTGGGTCCTTGCACTTGGTAGGGATTTTCCTTTGAATGACCGCTGAGATGTTCTCCCCCAACTCAACTTTGCGGCATCCTTTCAGTTTTTGTTTCCTCTTGGCTGTGCACAACTCTTTTAAAACTTTGCATAGCGGGGCACTTGCTTGATTGCATCCAACAGTGGAATGTTCAGCTCACATCTGAAAGGTTTCATAGAGGTCCTTGATGTTTTCATTCCTCCTATCTTCCTGATACGCAAGAAGGAAAGGGGGTTCAATCTTATACTCATAAGTTAGAGGAGATTTACCTTTTTGTTCCTCCTTTTGCATAGAATCTTTCTCCATAGGCTTGATCTCTTTCTCCTCTTTATGTGTCTCGAGTTATTTCCCACTCCTTAGTTTAATCGCACTTGCATTTTCCCTTGGATTCACTACTGGTTGTGATGGTAGGGTGCTTGATCTTTGAGACTCTATGCGATTTATTCTTGTGGCTAACTGTCCCATTTGAGTGCTCAAGCTTTGGATGCTTGCTCTTGTTTCCTGTTGAAATTTCACAGATACATTAGCAATCCTTAACAATATTTTCTAGATACTCACCAGGTGTTGGAGTCGGAAGGCTTGTTGTGGCCTTTGGAACAGTGGTCTATACGGTGGTGGTTGGTGTTGTATCTGTGGCTCAGCTTGATTCCCATATTTCAAATTTGGATGATCTGGCCATCCTGGGTTGTATGTGCTAGAATAGAGATCATACTTCCGTTGTGGCTGTCCTGGAAACCCGCCCGCTGCATTTGCTTCCTCAATAGATGGTTCTTGAAGTGTGGGGCAGACGTCAGTTGGATGATTCGGTAGTGCACAAATCCCACATACCTTAGCACTTTGTCCAATTTCAATTGCAAGTTGTTTCATGATACATGGTAAATCAATCAATTGTTGTTCGAGACTAGACACATTTACCTCGCCTTGATTCCTAGGCTTATGGTCCGATCGAGCAGTCCCAAACTGTTGAGAGTTGGCTTCTATGTTCGAAATCAAGTGTCTTGCCTCCGTTGGCGTCTTATCCACAAATGCTCCTCCACTTGCAGCGTCCACCAAGTTCCTGTCATTTGGTAAAAGTCCCTCATCAAAATATTGAATAAGTAAGTGCTCACTTATCTGATGTTGAGGGCAGCTTGCACAAAGCTTTTTGTAGCGCTCCCAATATTCATGCAGTGCTTTCTCGTGGCGTTGTCTAATGCCGTATATGTATTTGCGGATATTCGTCGCCCTTGATGCAGGAAAGTATTTCTCCAAGAAGATTCTTTTCAGCTCGTTCCGTGTAGTGATGGATCCAGAAGGTAAATAGAACAGCCAATCCTTAGCAGCGTCCTTCAAAGAGACGGAAAAGCTCGTAATTTGATTTGTTCTTCAGTTATGCCAGTTGGCTTCATCGTAGTGCATACTACATGGAATTCCATCAAATGCTTATGCGGATCCTCAACTGCAAGGCCATGAAAAGAAGGTAAAAGATGTGTTAGGCCAGATTTTAATTCAAAATTGATATTAGTAGCAAGTGTAGGAAAGGTTATGCAGAGAGGTTGTTGATCCAAAGTAGGATTTGCTAATTTTCGTAAGCTTTGATTCTCCGCCATGATAGTCCTTGTAAGTAATCCAACGAGCATACAATGCAGCGGAATAATAAAATTTGGATTACTAAAACCGCGGATCTATACAAAGGGTTCATATCGGAATAGAGATAATAAGAGTCTCACCCTTGTAGCGTGTTTGAGTAGAATCCACGAAGCACCACGTCCAACGAATTCCGAGTGACGAGCAACACCTCCAAGGTCTTGCCTCTACGGTATCCACACGATCAAATCAAACAAGGGATAGTTTAAGAACAAAGTGCTAGACTTGTTCTTAAACCGATACGAGAATCACACTCGATTCACAATCAAGAAAGATGGCCGGAATTCACAAAACCCACGTCGACTATTATGAAGCCGAGAGTTGAAAAGGAATCGGCGGCCATGTCTCCTTGTGATGGCTCGGTTGGAATGAATTAATTCACAATTAATAATAACCTTGTTATTAAAAGGTTTAATTAAGGTTCAAGACTTTCTCAAAGTCTTGGGCCCAAACCCATGATTTAATTAAGTCCTTTTAATCATTTAATTAAGACTCTTCTTAATTAATTAATTCATCTAATGAATTTAATTTCCCTTCTCGATTTAATCTTTTGTGCGACCCGATAGGATCTTGCAATGTTGGCAGTGACATAAAATCTCATTTTATGTTGCAACCAATAAGCGGTATCTAGCAACACATCAATGCTACCCAAATTACAAGAATGTCATTGACTCGACATAACCTAGGAACCGTGATAATATTAACCATGTAACTTAATCCCTTTGTCCTATGTGTTTAGATTGAACACGAGTCATGGAATAGTCATACTCGTATATTCAATCTTTATTTCTTGATCCCCAAGTAGAACTAGAATAAACGAATAAGCTCGATATCACATATCGACTCATTCGAGCATGGCCATGCATTTTAGTCTTACTTGATCAAGGGCCTAAACACTTCTCCTGTTATATAGGAGGGACAAATCCTATCTCGATCAATCAACATCCCTCTACATAATTCGTAGTGTATCCAATAGTCGCCTTTATAGTTTACCCTGTTACGGGTAACGTTTGACAATATCAAGATATATAACTCCTTATGTTGGGATCTCTGATGATCTCAAGTCGTAAGGATTACATACACTATTATCACTATGAGAATTGCTTATGACGCTCATATAACTATCCATGTAGCATTCTCATGGTGGGTCTATCCAGTACATTGTTCTCTAACATGTACCAATGTGTTGATTTGATATCTCATATCCATGAATAATTCATCAATCAAAACATACTAGTCTCAATGTATTATCATTATCCTGATTTATGATAATACTTGACTAGGGGCAATCTTTAAGAATAATACAATATTATTCTAAGAACATTAACTTATATATCAATTCATATTACATAGATATTCGAATAATATATAATAATGATTTGCCATTTATAAAATTATAATACATTGTATGTCATAAACAATCATCTAATGACATGTCTTAAGGCATATCCCAACAAATCTCCCACTTGCACTAAGACCAATCAGACATATACTTAATGCCTAGTGATCTAGTATGACGATCATGCTTCTGCTGTGACCGTGGCTTCGTCAATGGGTCAGATACATTATCATCTGTTGGTACTTTGCATATTTTAACATCTCCTATTTCAACGATTTCTCGAATGAAATGAAAGCGCCGAAGTATGTGCTTGGATCTTTGGTGAGATCTAGGTTCCTTAGCCAATGCAATGGCTCCATTGTTGTCACAATAGAGTTCAATCGGATCTAGAATGCTAGGCATCACCCAAAGTTCAGAAATGACTTCTTGATCCAAACAGCTTCCTTTGCTGTATCTGAGGCAGCAATATACTCAGCTTCAGTTGTAGAATCGGCTACTGTCTCTTGCTTTGAACTCTTCCAGCTTACATCACCTCCATTTAGGCAAAACACATATCCTGATTTCGATCGAAAATCATCTTTGTCGGTTTGGAAACTTGCATCAGTGTAACCTATTACATGAGCTCTTCCTCACCTTCATAAATCAAGAATGTATCCTTAGTTCTTCTCAAGTACTTCAGGATGTTCTTGACTGCAATCCAGTGACATTCACCTGGATCAACTTGATATATGCTCGTCATGCTCAAAGCATACGAAACATCGGGACGAGTACATATCATGGCATACATGATAGATCCAATAGCTGACGCATATGGAATCTTACTCATGCGTTGTCTCTCATCTGGTGTTGAAGGACACTGATCCTTCGAGAGATGTATTCCATGTGTCATAGGCACGGATCCTTTCTTAGATTATTGCATGCTAAACCGTTTTAGCACTTTGTCTATGTATGTACTTTGACTTAGGCCAAGTAATCTTCTCGATCTATCTCTTTAGATCTTGATTCCTAATACGTAGGTGGCTTCACCCAAGTCTTTCATAGAAAAGCAATTCCCTAGCCAAATCTTTACAGATTGTAAGGCAGGGATATCATTCCCAATTAGAAGTATGTCATCTACATACAATATTAGGAAGATAATTATGCTCCCACTGACCTTCTTGTAGACACAAGGTTCATCTACGTTTTTGATGAAACCAAACTCTTTGACTGCATCATCAAAACAAAGATTCCAACTCCGAGAAGCTTGCTTCAATCCATAAATGGATCGTTGTAGCTTGCATATCTTTCCAGCATCCTTTGGATCAACAAAACCCTCGGGCTGTGTCATGTATCACATCCTCAAGCAGATTTCCATTAAGGAAAGCTGTTTTGACATCCATCTGCCAGATTTCATAATCATGAAATGCAGCTATTGCAAGTAAGATCCTAATGGATTTAACCATGGCAACTGGTGAAAAAGTTTTATCATAGTCAATACCATGAATTTGTTTGAAACCTTTAGCTACCAGTCGACCTTTATAGGTTTGTACATTACCATCCATGTCGGTCTTCTTCTTGAAAATCCATTTGCACCCTATGGGTCTCACCCCTTCAGGTGGGTCAACCAAAGTCCATACTTGGTTTGCATACATGGATTCCATTTCAGATTTCATGGCTTCTTGCCATTTCTCAGAATCAATGCCCATTATAGCTTCTTGATAAGATGACGGCTCATCCTCATCAATAAGTAGTAAGTCACCTTGTTGAGTCATAAGAAATCCATATCTCTGTGGCTCCCGGTGTTCTCTTACAGACCTACGCTGGGCTTGTGTCTCTTGAGCAGACACTTTATCCACAACAGCTTGTGGTGTCTGCTCTGTTTCCATCTCAATATCATGTTCAGTGTTTTCTTGTGGTTGAACTTCACTAAGTTCTATATGTCTCCCACTGGTTGTTCCAGAAATAAATTCTTTTTCAAGAAAGTCACCAGTCCGAGCAACAACCACTTTGTTCTCGGTGGGATAATAGAAATAGTATCCTTTCATTTCCTTAGGATACCCCACAAATAAACACTTATCAGATTTGGGTCCAAGTTTGTTAGAGGCGTGACGTCTCACGAAAGCCTCACAACCCCAAATCTTCATAAAAGACATACTAGGACGCTTCCCAGTCCATATCTCATATGGTGTCTTTTCCACTGATTTAGATGGAACATGGTTCAGTATAAATATTGCTGTTTCTAAAGCATATCCCCAAAAGGATATCGGAAGATCTGCATGACTCATCATTGATCGAACCATGTCCAACAAAGTTCGATTCCTCCTCTCGGATACACCATTCCATTGTGGAGTATACAGAGGAGTGAGTTGTGGGACTATCCCACACTCCTTTAGATAGTCATGAAACTCTTGGCTTAAGTATTCACCTCCTCGATCTGATCGAAGGATTTTGATACTTTTGCCAAGTTGGTTTTGTACTTCATTCTTGAAATCTTTGAACTTTTCAAAGGTTTCATGCTTATGTTTCATTAGGTACACATACCCATATCTACTGAAGTCATCAGTAAATGTAACGAAGTATTGAAAACCACCTCTAGCATGTGTGCTTATTGGTCCACATACATCACTATGTATTAGTCCCAATAAAACATTTGCCCTTTCAACATGTCCCTTGAATGGGGCTTTAGTCATATTGCCCATTAAAAAGGACTCGCATGTTTCATATGATTCAAAATCAAATGAATCTAATGCTCCATCCTTATGAAGTTTCGATATGCGGTTCTCGTTTATATGGCCCAAGCGACAATGCCAGAGATAAGTTGGATTACAATCATTATTCTTAATCCTTTTAGTATTAATGTTATAGACAAGCATATCTAGATTTAATATATAAAGACCATTAATCATTTGTGCACTTGCATAAAACATATCATTTGAATAAATAGAACAACAGTTGTCATTTATCATAAATGAAAATTCACACTTGTCCAAAAAAGAAATATAAATAATGTTTTTGGTAATAGACGGCACACAATAACAATCTTTCAAAATCAATGATAAACCAGAAGGCAAAGATAAATGGTAATCTCCTACAGCTAATGCAGCAACTCTTGCTCCATTTCCAACTCGGAGATCAACTTCGCCTTTCGCCAACGTCCTACTCCTTTTGAGATCCTGCACATTTACACAAATGTGAGATCCACATCCAGTATCTAATACCCAAGATGAAGAAGTAGATTAATTGACTTTTATAACAAAAATACCTGAATTGGAAGTCACACTTCCCTTTGTCTTCTTAAGATCTTCCAGATATTCTTTGCAGTTCCTTTTCCAATGACCGGTCTCACCGCAATGGAAACAATTCCCTTCCTTTGCCACTCCTCCCTTTGGCTTTAGTGCATAAGCATGTGGCTTAGACTTAACAAGGACCTTCTTGTTCTTCTTGTAGCTCTTAGCTTTAGTCTTTCCTTTGCTCTTATTCACAATAAGAACATTTGTAGGCTTAGACTTCTTGCTATTTGCTTCAAAAGTTCTAAGCATGCCAAGTAACTGTGGTAGAGTCTTTTCAATTTCAATCATATTGTAATTCAAGACAAATTGACTGAAGCTTTCAGGCAACGATTGCAAGATCACGTCAGTGGCCAACTCTTGGTCCAAAGGAAAACCCAGCTTCTCCAGATTCTCAATATACCCAATCATCTTGAGTACATGAGTTCCAACTAGACTTCTTTCTACCATTCTACACTGGAACAACGCTTTAGAGACGTCATACCTCTCTTGTCTTGCTTGTTGTTGGTACAGTTGCTTTAGATGCTCGATCATATTGAACGCCTCCATTTCCTCATGTTGCTTCTGAAGCTCAGAGTTCATGGTGGCAAGCATAAGGCACCCAACATCAAGTGCGTCATTTTGATGCTTCTTATAAGCATCTTTATCGACTTTAGCAGCCGTCAAGGGAGGTTCCTCAGCAGGTAAGGGTTCCTCTAGGACATATTGCTTCTTTTCTTGTTTGAGGACAACCCTTAAATTCCTATACCAGTCTAGGAAATTTGTCCCATTAAGTTTGTCCTTCTCAAGGACCGATCACAATGATAATGTGCTTGTAACGTTGTTGGTTGCCATGGATATCTACAATATAAATATGCAAAATAAGTTTATGATTTTAATAATTTAATATGGTCTTATATTAAATGGCACTCCCACTATTTTGTTTAAAATATCAACCCTCGAAACTATTAGTGGGCCAAGATCCATATTTCACTTAATCTTGAGTTAGCTTTGGCTAATCGCCCAAGACTCGATTATTTAGGTAGACAACTCTTTGTCAATTACAATCACATGCAATTCTTGGATGATTGGACGAACAACGCTTTGTTCAAATTCATCTAATGCATTATTTTTCCAACCCCATGCCTCTAGGTTCCCAATCCTATTGAGATAACGCTAGTTAAGTCGAACCCAATTTTAAATAACATGGATATCACTTTTATCCTTTCGCGTCTTACTAAGATTGTCACGGTGCTTTGCTTTGGCAAACCCACACATGTTCAATCGAAGTCTTGACGAGTATTTTTAATTGGAAGGCATCTTAAAACTTAATATTATAGAGGGATTTATTGATCTCATGATTTTATTAATATTGAAAATATGTCTGGTACATATATGAATATATACATATCTACATATATATATATCAAGCATCAATATTCAATAAAACATTAAACATGCATCTCATACATCAACATAAAATAAACGTGACATGGTTATAGCCCCAACTAATGATTTTTCTCAAGCCAATGAATCCTAAAGGTCAACATAAGGTAACTTCTCCAAGCACCTCTTAGGCTCCCTTTTGTGAATGGCCTCATCATCCCGACACTTTGGTCCATCTTCATTGATCTCCATCAATAAAATAAACTATACTATATAACATTTACAAGATATAGAGAATTCCTCGAGTCACATTCGAGGGGAACGTAGGGGAGGGATAACATTTAGAATAAAATTAGAGAATGCACGACTCGCAAGTCGTATTATAAATACAAACATTCACAAATCCTATCTAATAGGTTAAAGGGCTATAACCATGCACCATGCTCAAACAACACATAAAGCATGCTATAACTTATAATAAATTAAATTCTAAACATTTTAAAATTTATTCTAATTAAAACTGTAAAATAAAATTTTTGAAAAATTATCGTACTCTCGGGACATCACATGCCATGAAACTAAATGCGACTCAAACCATGAACCAAATGGGTCCGACCCATCTAACCACACGGCTGGACCATGCATGGGCTTAGGGTTAGAAACCCTAGCCCAAGCCACGGTCCGAGCCATGTGCGTCCATGCGGCGCCGCTAGGGTTCCAAACCCTAGAGCGCCGTTTTCATGTTCATCGAGCCACATGGTTCGAAATTCTTTGCCACGTGCCACGGTCCAACCATGCACGGTTCATGACGGTGGCGGCTCGACCATCTCGAGCCAATGGGTTCGAAAAACCCTAGCTCCCACGTGGAAGTAGCCGTCAACCCTCATATTTCCGTGGACCATGATCGAACCATCTTGCATGGTTTCAAAAACTTATCGAGCCAAAAGAGTTCCAAACTCTAGCCATGTTTTGACACCTCCATGCACGAACATGAGCCTCAACGGCTAGACCATCTCGAGCCAAGGGTTCGAAAACCATAGCCCTCATGTGGCCGCCGTGGGTCAATGTGATGGTGGTGGCCGAACCATCAAGCTATGGGCTCGGTTTTGTGCCTTCATGTATCGTATACAATAAACTTCAATTATATCAAATATAATTTTACGATAATTTCACAAACTCGATTTACTCATATCATATATGATTATATACAGTTTTATAGCATGCAATATAAATCTAAATATGATTAAACAATTAACCACATAATTTCCGATATGAGCTTTGAACCTGGCTCTGATACCAGTGTAAGTAATCCAACGAGCATACAACGCAGCGGAATAATAAAATTTGGATTACTAAAACCGTGGATCTATACAAAGGGTTCATATCGGAATAGAGATAATAAGAGTCTCACCCTTGTAGCGTGTTTGAGCAGAATCCACGAAGCACCAAGTCCAACGAATTTCGAGTCACGAGCAACACCTCCAAGGTCTTGCCTCTACGGTATCCACACGATCAAATCGAACAAGGGATAGTTTAAGAACAAAGTGCTAGATTTGTTCTTAAACCGATACAAGAATCACACTCGATTCACAATCAAGAAAGATGGCCGGAATTCACAAAACCCACGTCGACTATTATGAAGCCGAGAGTTGAAAAGGAATCGGCGGCCGTGTCTCCTTGTGATGGCTCGGTTGGAATGAATTAATTCACAATTAATAATAACCTTGTTATTAAAAGGTTTAATTAAGGTTCAAGACTTTCTCAAAGTCTCATGGGCCCAAACCCATGATTTAATTAAGTCCTTTTAATCATTTAATTAACACTATTCTTAATTAATTATTCATCTAATGAATTTAATTTCCCTTCTCGATTTAATCTTTTGTGCGACCCGATAGGATCTTGCAATGTTGGCAGTGACATAAAATCTCATTTTATGTCGCTAGCAATGAGCGGTATCTAGCAACACATCAATGCTACCCAAATTACAAGAATGTCATTGACTCGACATAACCTAGGAACCGTGATAATATTAACCATGTAACTTAATCCCTTTGTCCTATCTGTTTAGATTGAACAAGAGTCATGGAATAGTCATACTTGTATATTCAATCTTTATTTCTTGATCCCCAAGTAGAACCAGAATAAACGAATAAGCTCGATATCACATATTGACTCATTCGAGCATGGCCATGCATTTTAATCTTACTTGATCAAGGGCAATCAACATCCCTCTACATAATTCGTAGTGTATCCAATAGTCGCCTTTATAGTTTACCCTGTTACGGGTAACGTTTGACAATATCAAGATACATAACTCATTATGTTGGGATCTCTGATGATCTCAAGTCGTAAGGATTACATACACTATTATCACTATGAGAATTGCTTATGACGCTCATATAACTATCCATGTAGCATTCTCATGGTGGGTCTGTCCAGTACATTGTTTTCTAACATGTACCCATGTGTTGTTTGATATCTCATATCCATGAATAATTCATCAATCAAAACATACTAGTCTCAATGTATTATCATTATCCTGATTTATGATAATACTTGACTAGGGACAATCTTTAAGAATAATACAATATTATTCTAAGGACATTAACTTATATATCAATTCATATTACACTGATATTCGAATAATATATAATAATGATTTGCCATTTATAAAATCATAATACATTGTATGTCATAAACAATCATATAATGACATGTCTTAGGGCATATCCCAACAGTCCTTTCCTCTTTTTCTTTAGTTGTTTACGATTTTCTCTCCTTAGTTGGTGTAAAGTCCTTTCTATCTCGGGATCGTATTGATGTTCGTCCTCCTCTGATGAAAAAGTCGCCCGCGTGCATGAACAAACAGATAAAAATCACGGGAAGAATATCAATAAAAAAGTTAACACAAATTAATAAAATTGCCTTCCCCGGCAACAGCGCCAAAATATGGTAGCGTATATCACGTACGCCCAAATTAACCCTCTCAAGTTAATAACAGTAATGAATATAGTTGCGTGAGTAGGGATCGATCCCACAAGGAAGGTTATATCTTTGTGTTAACTTATGCAAACGAAAATAAAAAGGAGTTTTTGAAATCAATTGAATTAACTACTAGTATGATGCAAAATTAAACTAGATGAATTTACTTATGAGAAAAGAGCGATTCTCGGTTTTCGGTTAACTTTACAATTGGTGTTTACTATCTTGATCATCGATCTTCACAAATGGTTCAATTTCCATATGAATATTCATCGTGGACGTTTAATCCAATAATCAAAGTACTATCTCACCTTAAGAATAGTTAAGTAGCCCAAGCGTTCTAGTTTAACCCTTATCAAACAATCAATCAAAATACAAGTGATTAAGATTTAAATTGATGATAGTATATGAACTAGTGAGATCGATGAAGCTAAACAACATAATCCAAGCGTCTATGTTTAATCTAATCAATTGTTTTTCCTAAGAATTTAACAAACTCACAAGCGGAATTTTATTGATCTTATTTACTTCGTAAATTAGAGGGATCAAACGATTCCGTATTTGATATCTAATTTAGCAATAAATTGTATGAACAAATGCTAGGTGATCAGTCCAACAATCATGCATAACAATTATGACAATCAAATCAGAAAAAACAATTGATACTCAATGAAAATCAACAATCAAAACTTATCTCACAAGAATCGTTAACATCCAATGTATCGTTTTCCTCAACCGAGAATCACAAAAGTATTTAGCTACTCATAACTAGATTAAAAACAATCAAAATTAATCTAGAAAGCATTAAACTAATAGGAAAAGAAAAAGTTACTAAAAGGAAGCACGATTCCGGCTTGTCGATTCCGTCCTCGTTCTTCGAGCGTTCTCCACAAAAATTGAAAGAAAATTTATTATAAAATCTAAAACTATGTTCTAAGGTCTGAATTATGTCTTCAAGAGGCTCATATTTCGAGTTATAGGGGTTTGGAGGCTAGGAGGTGGGATAAAATCCAAGTTGGAAGGAAAGAAATCATGTTTCCATATTCAAAACTCCGGGCGATCGATCGAGATAAAGGCACGGATCGATTGAGCTTCACAGTAGAAATTCGTGGCTTTTCAGCCTTGCTCGATCGATCGGCAATGCTGCTCGATCGATCGGCAAGACCAGAATGTTTTCTGCTCAATTTTAAGCTTCTGCGAGTTTTGTATTTTGGCCGTAACTTTCTCATACAAACTTCGAATTCGATGAATTAGCTGTCCATGCGAAGATAACAGAAAGTTATACAACTTTTATATCTACCACATTTCCAAAAATTGGCTTGAACATATAGTAATTTGAGGAGAAATGAGCAACATGTGTCTTGGATTCCGATTTTCCTCTTTTCTTCAACTTTAATCATTCTTTCATCATTTTAGCTCGATTTCTTCACCTTTTCCTACATATTACCAAATGTATGATTAGGAACTATAAACATCAAGTTAGCAATTAAATCATTACGTGTCTATTTCTAGACACATCATATGTCGTATCGGTATTAGGTCAATTACACATCCTTTAGGTATATCGCATTTGGTGATTCTTAACAGAATCAATAACCATAGTCCAAACAGAATAGCTCGAGACTATCAAGCAAAGGGTATCAATATGAGCATCATCAAAACTCACCAACACACATATATCGATCATAGGGCCACCATTTTCTATGGCTATCAGACCATATAATTCCATACATAGTATCGCATCCACTCCCCAACTGACCGATTCCATAAATCCAAAGAATATCAGAGTACACAAGGATTATAGTTCAATGTGGATGTCATGTATCGATGTGTGTTGTTAACAAAATATTTAATTTATTTTACACCGATATGTCAATCTAAATATCGTGAATGCCACATGATTTCAATAAAATCATGTGCCACTTAATCTCATATATTCACATAGTCCATCAAATTATACAGATAACTGTCGTATATTACTCAATCGCAACATACCTTATTTTTTATATTCTGATTCTATATGTCATTCGACACATCAATGTAATTTCAACATAGAGAATCAATCTACACAATTCAAATACGTATCCGAGTAATTCTAATTATATTAGCATATTTGAATTTACACCTTTTCGTTCAATTATCTACGATTAAACTAATCATACCGTTATTAAAATAAATAATAACTCATTTTTAATCATTAACAATTTCAAATAATCAAATTAAAATTATAATTTTAAGTTTCAGAATTTTTGAAAGTTAGAAGATTCATATAAAGTAGAAATCGTAACATTATTTCGAAACTCTTATCGACATCATGTTCATTGTCTTCTGCTCTCCAACATATATTAATTTTCAGACATAAATAAGCCATAAAATATACGCAAGAAAAATCTAAGAAAAACTACATCAAAAGGAAGATAGCAAAGCATGGATTCCAAATATGTAATTATTTCAAGTTTCAATGACTTTTCGAAGTCTGAAAATCGATGAAACCAGACATTTCTTCTCTTTTTCTCCTTCTGTTGACTCTAGTGTGTGTATTTAGGTCTGTGTACATGTTTTTTTACACACACATATATATAAGGAAATTAATAATGTTTATATTTTTAATTTTATTTATTATTATTATTATTATTTTTTCTGTAGCATGTACTTTGAGATGCAAAAACATTCATTTAATACGTGAAATTCGAATACCGAAATGGTTGAGTTAGCGAAAATGACCTGAATAAAATTTGTAGAGCTATTTGAATATCATAAAAATATCACAAGGAGGGAAATGATTGACAAGTTGGAGAAGCACTTCATAAGGAGGGAAATGTGAACCAAGCATCTGAAGTAATATCAAAACGGTCGACATACTACTCAATACTGATTTTAGCGAGAGGTTTGAGCAAATGACTATGTTTATGTTGAATTGTACGAAGGATTTGACTCAATCATTACATAATGGTCAGTCTACTTGTTTGGACCTGAGAAACAAACTAAGGGAATGGGCCAATCTTAGTGGATTTCTCGATCTAATGAAACTCGCTGCTTGGAGTCATCATCCAATAATCAACACATGATGGAAGAGAAGTACGCTCATCCACATCGAAAAGATGAAGATTCATGGATAAAGAATCAGAGTCGCAACAATGGAAAGCAGATGGCAAGTCAGGTATTTAATGTAACTAATCCCAATGTACAACCAAGAATGTACGATAATGCAGGGGTTCGAGGACCATCGTTTATGAACTTGGGGATTAATGCTCAGGGGCATCATACTCACCATATCCTTTCAGATAGGCTCCAATCATGGATTTTGAAACTATTAGAGATGGCTGTAGGTTTTATATGGTCTATGACTCAGGCATAGTTTCATAAGTATTATCCTGAGATGATAGACCGATACGATCTATTCTTAGAGTATATAGAGTTCCAAATTTCAATTTGTTCTCATGGGAAGATGGTCAGTCTACACATATGCACATTGTGAGGTTTATGATTCAATGAATGAATTAGCAAACTCTGATAATTTCACTAATTTGAAGTTGAAAATGTTTCCGAATTCAACTATTAGAACAATATTTAGCCGGTATGCATCTCTTCCTAAAATTTTCTATCTTTACTTGGCAAGAAATGGATAGACAATTTCATACTCAATTATTTAAGAACTAAACCAGATGTGAGCATAGCAGGGATAAACAAAAATCTAGAGAACATGCATATATATTCTAAATTTAAGAGAATGAGAAGTCATTGTAAGGTGTTTCTTCTAGATATCGAGTATGTGAAATTGGCTCGGTGTCTTTTAGATTTCAAACTTGGAAAGAAATTCCAAGGTATGGAATCACGAGATGTTCTAGGAATTAGCTGCCAAGGTGTCCGAATCTGAGGAACTACTCGGAGAAGAATCTTATAAAAAGAAAATCAACATTGGACCATATTATCAAGAGGTTGAGGGTATGGCGCTAGTTGAGATGCTAAACATTGGTTCATATACATGTCCAACACTAAAGAGAATGGAGGAGTTATGAAGAAAAGTGTTCTTTCGGCACAGGTTCAATATATGTTTGATGTGTCAAAACATAGGAGATTTTCAACTACTTGGTTTGGGAGAAATTCATCACGTACCCCCCAAACCATAAATTGCCTTCGAATGGGGAATTTAAAGTGAAGGACTATTGCAAATATCATAATTCTCGCAATCATTCAACTAACTTATGTTGGGCTTAGGAATATGCTACAAGAAAGAATAAACAAAGAGATTCTCATTTTTTCTTTAAAAGAAAAAGTATATGACAATTGATAAGATCCATTTTCTCTAGTTGCTTCTGTCAATATTATTTTACTAATTTACAGACATCTTTGAATGAGAAAAGGAAAGTTAAGATGGAGCAGCATCGTTTGAATTCGATGAAGATGATAAGAAAGTGTTGTGTACCCAGAAATCAATTTTTTGAAGTTAAAATTGAGGTATCAAGATGTTGGAGCAAGGAGGCCATTAAAAAAGTGAGAAGGCTATGTGGAACAAATATGAAAACCCAAGGAGTATTAAGGGATCTATAGTTTGTTTCGAAGTTTGAATAGTTTATTTGGCTCGAGTTCAGCTCGAATTAAAGTTCGAGTTCGAGTTAGCTCGAAAATATTAGAAAATGTTCGTAAACTATTTCACACTACTGCTCGAAAATTGTTAGGATCGGATGAGAGTGTTTAGGGGGGGGGGGGGTGAATGAACACTCCTCTAAAAATTAATCCTTATTGATTTCACTCAGGTTAGTGAATGAAATATGTTTCTTAATCAAAACTAAAGCAGAACAGACCACTGAAATGAGAGTACGGGAACGGTCTGTTCTTAGCTAGTAAGAACAGTTGATAGCTTATGAAATGCAAAACAGTGCGAGATGTAAGTAGACAGGATAAGTTTCTGGAAGTTCGAAGGCAAATCCTTCTACGTCTCCCCTTCGCCCAATCAAGGAAGGATTCACTAGCAGACTTTGAGTAATACAACTACTTGTACAACCCCGATTCTGCTGGATTTACCCCACTACCGGACTGAAACTCCTAATCTATCAATTTGTTCAGACACAATCCGTCTGACAGTTACAATCGAATCTCACTCTTCTATTATAGCACAAATACACAAGATAGAGTGAATTAATCTACGCACAATTGATCCTTTAGATGATCAAATATTACAATAAGATGTGCTACTGATAAGATAAAAATCTTTCTGTGATGGTTCTGCTCAAGAATGTTTTGACTTGTAAGCTTGTGTTGTTCAGTGTCTTGATTGATCAGTTAAAGTCCTATTCCGAGTATTTTAGTTGCATCCTTATATAGTCGTTTATACCAACGACGATATTTCCTTTTCTATGCAACCCTTATATTTGGTCAATGTCTGAACAAGCTTCAGTCTTCTTCTTTAGGAACTTTCCCTTCTGGTATGTTCTTTCGGCGCTTGTCAGGTAGACTCCCCTTTGTCTATTTACCATTTAAGGTAATCTTCAGTATTAAATGCATCATTAAATGCTTAATAAATAGCCGTTGATTATTCAGACTGAAGACGAAGCTTACTTAACTTGAACTGCTCCGATCTGATCTTCATCGAGCTAGTCTTGTCTGATCTTTGTTGATCGATCTGGATGTGGTTCGATCTGGTCAGACTGGTTTACAACGATCCATTCTGTTTTGAGATATACTATATCGGTCTGATATGATTTGTCATGGCTCTATAGGTTTGGTCTGTTTTGTCATCTTTAAAATTCGGAATTAACAAATCCCTTTTTAATGATGACAAAACCTATCTTTTAAATTCTCTTATAAAGTCTTTTATTTCTTTGAAGAATATTCTTTCAAATCGATTAAGTCTTCTTGTTCAAAATAAATGAACACTGAAAATTGTAGTTCAGATCGATTGAGTCTTTATGTTCAAAATAAATGAACTATTCAAAATAAATGAATAAGACTGAGTAAATCCGACTAAAAACTTTGATTTTATTAACATGTCTGATGAATATATTTACAAGTCACAATTCAGACAATTATCTATTTCTTTGCTTCCGAGGATTGCTGTGCTGGCTAGAATTTCTTCTTCTTTTCCCCCTTTTTGTCAGCAGCAATCTCCTGAAGGAAATCTACGATCTGTGTAAGCTGAGCGCAAATAGCATCCAGGCGAGTGTCTTGAGCAAGGAGGGATTTAGCAACTGTAGTTTTTTACTTCGGTAGGCAGCTTGATCTGTTCCTTTCTCAGGCTATTCTTATACGATGCTTGCTGAGAGAACAGATCATTCAGTCCACGCTGAATACCGTTGATGCTTGCCGTCATCTTGTCTTTGAAAGATTCAAAATCCAGATGCATAGTCCGCTGGCTTTGATGAACTTCTCTTACTCGTTGAGAGAGAAAGAGACAGTTTTCAGATAATTCGTGAAAGGGACTTGACTATTGATGGAGCATCATCAACGGGGTCTGGGGAGTGATCAGCAAGTGACACAGTCAGATCAATTTATGCTTCAACTGGTAGAATGGTAGAGTCAACAGATTGACGAATATTGGTCCGGATCAATTCGACCAAATCCGTAGAAAATTCTTGCAAAAATGCAAAATTGCATACTGATCTGGAGGAGTGATAGGTTCAGTACGCTCCTCAACCTGCAGAGCTGCAACTATATTTGACACAACTAGATCGGATCGACGAAGTCTTGTGGGACAACTGTCGGAGGTGCGTCTAGTGTGCTGGTTTGAATATCTGAGACTGAGGACACAAACTGAATGGAGGTAGTAGGAGATTCCAGCAATATGTCCATTGCCTCAGTCTCTGCAGTAGACGGAGCATTAGGCAGTGGCTGCTCCTTTCTCAGAAATAGGTGGCTCAGAGCTTGG
This sequence comes from Haberlea rhodopensis, assembly GCA_907163345.1. Lineage (NCBI taxonomy): Eukaryota > Viridiplantae > Streptophyta > Magnoliopsida > Lamiales > Gesneriaceae > Haberlea > Haberlea rhodopensis. Next base: position 390,935 of record CAJQUN010000328.1, read on the forward strand.
CTCTGCCACAGTCTTGCTTGCTGTTGGATGATCTGGACTGGGAATCGGAGTAGAGATGTTGAGCCTCTAACGATGCATGCAAACAACCATGTGGAGATTGAGAATGTCCATCTCCAGCTGAGCTATGACCGCACCGTCATCCTTGGCAGTCGGGCTGATGGTATAAAAATTCGCCTTCTTGGCTTGGATAAGCAAATTTGCAAGCCTCAGTATGTGGTTTGCCTGAAACAGCTCCTTGTGATGTACCGCAATCCGGACATCATCAATTTCTGTCCCTTTCAGGACCTCTTGTTCCATCTTATGTAGCCGATTGAGCTTGCCAAAGAACAGATTGAAGTGATTGACCGTTCTGTATTCGACCCATTCATCGAATACGACGGTCAGCTCCTGTACTTTGTCTTCTACATCTTCCATGGCAATATCAATGGCTGTTTGAGTAGCTGATTTGGGCTTGAAAGAGATAGGCTCAGTCATTACAGCTTTGCCCTTTCCAACATTAGACGAGGGCTTAATCCCGGATTTGGTGTAGTCACCCTGTTCTTTAATGACAATTCCCTTGACAACAGGGATATTGGTGGGAACTCGGATGGTGACCTTGGGTGCAGTGGGTTGAGCTTTGGATGGTTGGGCTTTGGATGGTTGCCGTTCTTACTAGCTAAGAACAGACCATTTCCGCACTCTCATTTCAGTGGTCTGTTGTGCTTTAGTATTGATTAAGAAACAGATTTCATTCACTAACCTGAGTGAAATCAATAAGGATTAATTTTTAGAGGAGTGTTCATTCACCCCCCTCTAAACACTCCCATCCGATCCTAACAAGTGGTATCAGAGCGGGTTGTTCTTGGAAAACATTTTAACCAATTTTTTTAGCGGATATCTTTTAAATTCATTTTCAAAATGTTCTCATGAGCATGAAATATTTTCATAGCATAATTTTCTAAAACTTGGTGTATGAAATTTTTTTAGCATAAAAATCAATTTCGTTGCACTCATTTTGCACGAAAATAATTTTAAAATCTATTTTAAAGGTTTAATTTTCGTTCAATCTGTTCTTAACTCTTTTTTTAGTTTAAACTTTTTATTTTGAGATTTTATCTAACAATTTTTGAAGTATTTTAGTTTTTCTGGCAGCTTGCACCGACTTTGGAAAAATTGGCATAACTTCTTGTTTGGATGTCCAAATGACAAACCCTTTTTTGCGTTGCAAACTAGACTCATAGAGGATCACAACGGTATAGGTCTTGCAGCCCAAACTTGCTCGAGGAAAAGCAATTTATTAGTTCAAGTTGGACTAAGTGTGCTGCCATCGCAGAAAGATGAAATGGACATTGTTGAGTTTTGTCAAAACAATTCAAATTTGTTGCCAAGTATGCTTCATCTATCATCAAAAAAAGGTTATTTTTATTCAAAAATTAATGTTCATTGCTTTTTTTTAAAATTTGTTTTAGCCTACCCCATTTGCCCCTCACTTGCTCAAAATTTCAAACCTTTTAACATTAAGGGGGAGATTTTAATCTCAATCCTTGAGGATGAGTAAATTTTATTTATCTTCCTTTAAGATTCACACAAAAAGAGGGAGAAATATGTTGTTTAAAAAATATGTTTTTTCTTGTTATGCAACATTGTGCTTTAATGTTCATATTTTTATTCAAGTTTTGTGATCATCAAAAAGGGGGAGATTGTTGGGTTTTGGGAACCCGAATAATCTTGGTTTGATGTTAACAAAACTTGTTATTGTGTTGCTAACATAATTCATCCAGTGTGCAGTTCATAGATCATGATTAAAAGCTTGATGAATTACAAAGAAGTAGCTTGAAAATATCAAGCTGGACCAAGACTGAAATCGTGGCAGAGCGGATTGTTTCGATCATATCGCATAGCTCGGATATCGAAATGGCATGCTTCCAAAGAGGTTGAACAGCCAACTCAAAATACTAAAAGTCATATTTCACAACAGATCGGCTAGTTCGAATGTTATCAAGGAGAAAAGATGTCTGCAAGATCGAGCTGTACCGCGAAGAAACAACAAGCTGTTACAGCAAGCAACTGTCAGTCTGTTGGGCATAACTCTTAGCTCGCTTATTGGAACGAGACGATTCAGTATGGGTTGGAAAGCTAAGACAAATATCTACAAGCATATTTGAAATTCAAAGACTGAATCGGACGTTAAGATTGCCAAAAAGCTTTTGCAAGTCACGCCATGTGCTGCTGCATCCAGCAAACATACAGCAGGACCATCGCCTCATATATCAAGCATAACTCTCTCATACAAACTCGAAATCCAACAATTATTGATTCCATGGAAAGATAAGAAAAAGGGCTACAACTTTCATGTAGATCACTTTGCCCAGAAATCAAAGAATCAATAGCAACAGATCAGAAGAGCAAGTTTATCAAGCTGTTTTTGTATCAAGCTTGTCTTGCATCAGACTGATCTGTCCAGACCAGACTGACCTGTCCAGACCGGACTGATCTGTCCAAGATGATCCGGCCAGACCGGTCCAAAATACAAAGAACAGACTGATCTGTCCAAGCTGATCCTGCCAGACCGGTCCGAAATACAAAGAGCCCAGAAACCAGAATATGACCGTTGCAAGCTCGGGAATGATGCAGAACCATTTCCAACGGGCATATTCTTGTGTCTAACGTATATATAATTACTTGGGGATATATATACATGATTTGGAAGCTCAATAACAGCGGATTGAAGATCAATCCAAGCCTTCCAAAGCAAACCCAATTGTGATTCAATTGGGGAACTTCAAAGATAAAAGCTTGTTAAATGAAGAGCACTCCCCAAACCTTTGGCACCTCTTACCTTCCTGTATCAGATTCATTATGGAATCATTTGTGCCTTTGTATTCACTCTATTCATTGTATTTGTGAGCTAAAATAGAAGAGTGAATACCATTGTAACAGTTTGTGATTCATCACAACTGGATGAGAGGTCTTTGTATGTGAGACATTAAAGAACATACATAGTTGAGTTGCTAGGAGTGCTTAGTTGGATGGGGCATTCCCAACTAGATCAGGTTTGTACAACGGGATTGTATAAATCAAAGTCTTCTAGTGGAATCCTTCCATGAGGTGGAAGAAATGGAGACGTAGAAGGATTACACCACCTTCGAACTTCCATAAACAAATGCTTGTTTATTTACTTTAATTGCATATCATTAAAATGTCTTTCAAATGGTTTATCGGTTATAGAGCAGGTTATTTTGAGTATCTTCCGCTCAGTTTTGTAACCGAACTCGATATGATCTCTCGGTGCAATTATTTCAAGAACATGAGCTATTCAAGCTCAAGTTGGTTGAACTCAGGTGTGGACTGGCCACCCACCCCGATCGATCATGACAAAAATAAATACCCGAAAGATTCCAAATATATTTATTTTATTTATATTTATATTATATTAATAAAATATTAAAGTTCACGAACGGCTCGCGAATTATCGAACAATGTAATTTGGGCTAGAGTTTGGCTCAAAAAAGTTCGACCATGTTCGAGTTCGGCTAGAATTCGATAATTTTGAAGCAAATAATTTTCGAGCCTACTCAAAATGTTCATGAACATGTTTGATTTGTTTACACCCCTACTCACCAAGCACAAATACAGAGTTGTGATGGGATCACGGTTCATGAGGAACACCCTGACAAACCAAAAAATTTTGTCATAGAAAAGCCTACTGCTGAGATGACTAAACACAGTGAACCATTATATATCAGGGCACATGTCAATGATAAATCAGTATCAAGGATCGTATTTGATAATGTTCGACGGTTAATGTTTTGCCCGCCCACAGAAAAGAAGATTTAATTCCCATATCAATCATCGTATTTGTAAGGTCCCCATACCGTATTATCATAAATCATGTGTAATTTCTCAATCATTATGTGATTATGTTCTGCTAATCATATGATTAAGAATGAACATGCGAAATATTATATTTGATAAAAGCTCAAAATCATACGTAACATTATGTTTGACACGTGTGCTGTCCTGTAGCGGATAAGTGACATCTATTACGGTTTCTAGCATAAGTAATTATAGCCTAGTTCGAATGAGATGAGGAAAAATCTATTTGAAAGCAAACTCAGATGACTACAATTTTCATGTTTTGAGTTTTGACCGAATCCTTTTAGAAGGAAAAGCAAAATTATTTCAAAATATTTTATGCGTATCAATTGTCCAGCGTTGATACATTTTGGCAGATTGGACATAACTTTCTGGTCAATATCAAATTTGAGTGATTCTAAAGCCCTGATGAAAGCTAAGACCTAGATCTACAACGTTTATTTAGATCATTTCTGCTAATTCGGTCATTTCGATGTCCGAATTAATTTATTTTCGAAATACTAAAATACTGAAAATTACAATGACATTTTCGTAATTTCATAACTTTGTAAAAACAAAAATAAATAAAATGCAAACCAAATTTGCAAATTGATAACATCAGATTCTACACACACACCATAGACTAGGTGTGAGGAACATAGAACGAGAGAGAAAGGAAGAAAAGAAAGTTTCAATTTCATTGATTTTCGGACATCAAAATGTCGTCAAAACTTGAAATAAATTATATATTTGGAATCATCTCCTTGCTACCTTCCTTTTGAGGTAGTTTTTATTCAATTTTTCTTAAGATTATTTTATGGCTTACTTTGTAATGATGCCCAAATATTATGACATTAATGAATGTTGTAGAGTAGACAATGGTGAACTCTACAACGGTGAACATGGTTTAGACAATAAGTTCGAGATTATGTTTCAATTTCGATTTCATATGATTTATTTTACTTTCTAAAAATATTTAAATGTTAAAATTAATATGAAATCAATTACTCTGATGAAATATTAGTTGGAACCGAGTTATTAATAATCGTAATAACTGTAGAAATTAATTAAGATTGACTGAAAATGGGTGAAACTAACTTATGTATGCAAAATGTGCTAATATGATGGAAAGTGGATAAATTGGTAATTGTGATAGCTATTTAAATACGTAGACTAGTTTTCTGCACTAAAGTGCATTGATGGAGTAAACGACATCAAACTTTGAGAAGAAGAATGAAGGTATGTTGCGATCAGATAACATACGATAGATATCTGTATCAGTTGATATATGATTTGATGATTTATGGGAATCACTTGAAATTACGTGGCTACGTGATTTCTTTTAATTGTGTGGCATTCATATTATTCATGATTGGCATGTCGATATATGAAAATAAATATTTTGTTAGCACAAATCATTTTTATACATACGTCGATGCATGACATGCACATTGAGCTACGGTTCTTTGATACCCTGTTCTTTTGGATTCGATCAGTCATAAGGGTTGTGCACGGTGCTATTACTGACATTAAGTGGCTTGAAAAACATAGTGATTTGTGGCCCTTATTATTGCTATGATTTGTTGATATGGGGATTAGTGGTGTTTGCCGACGTCATCCTATGGATTATCCCTATTCGTTGAGACTGTTATGGGTGGTGCCTTGCTGACGTCATTAGTATGATATGATGTCAAGAGCTGGGATGCGGTGACGCTTTGACGACACACCATGTAGACATCCCTTGCTTGACATGCTCGAACTATTAAGACATTTGGACTATCATTTATTGGCTCTGCGATACCCAGTGGATGGGTGTACGATACTGACATGACATGCGAAGCATTGCATTTCATTTAATTTCATATATCATGTTATAGATACATGTTGTATTTCTTTTGATCGTTCCATATTGGGTTTTGGCTCACCCCTAAGGGTGAATGTTGTTGTCTTTATGTGTGGACAATGACATGTAGTATAGGTGGCCAGGACGCCAGAGAGGGCACGTCCGGTGGGAGCCACACTTGAGGTTTCACTCATGTTTATCCGAGTAGTCTATGTACCAGGGGTGTATCCCTGGGGTGTGATGATTTTATATATATATAGTTTATTTTAGCCTATTATGGATGTGTTACTAGTTTGATATGTGTATGCTGATTTATGTTGATGTATATGAACTGATGTTATATTTCTATATATTTTCAGTATATGTCTATTGATATTGGGGGTATGTTCCAAATACAATTAGGTCATGCCAAAATATTTAGGGCCACATTTTAATAAATGATAAACTAATCTTCCGCTTGTTTACACTATAATTATCATTGCGTGATCATTAATCACATGATTAGGATTAGACCGTCACAGTATTCCCTCTTTGATGCATCAATTGTTGATATTTTGTAAAGGTGAAGAAGTGGAAATTGTGGTAGCAGACTCACAACCCTCCCAGTCCAATTACAGTGTCGGGAAGCACGATACTATGATGGAGCCTTTAGGCCAAATAGATTTCGGGGGCAAGAAAGTTGATGGTCATTCCAGGTCTATATATGGATTAAATGAAGAGGCACTGTAGAAAATATTGAAACCAGCTACTATTGTGCCTAATAGGACGTGGCACAACATTTGATTGAATAGATTGATGATTAGATACAATGAGGGAGAAAATGGAGTAGTTATGGTCTCCTTATGGAAAGCATGTTTATATCAAGGGCAGGATGAAATACATAGAAATGAAATTTATTGGTGGGAGAAATCATACGTGAAGGAGAAATGAGTATAGTGAAGGACTAGTTAAAGTGCAAGAAAAGTGATAGGAAAGAGCTACTGGATCATGAACACTTGAGGGAAAGTAAATATCCAAAACATAGATTTCTTGGAAAAAAAAATATTATACTGTGAAACTTGAGAGTTGGAGGAGCCAGAGGAATCAATTGGAAATAAGATGGGGAGCAAGTCAAAGTGTTGTGTTGTTTTATAAAGTAGGGTTTGAGAGACACTTTGTTATATAAAACTGCATTTGGTCATACATGTTGGGTTTCCGTACCCCGGCGTCAGATACAAACGCAGCGAAAAATAAACAGAAAACTGATCTGACCCAGGGACGGAGGATCGCGCCTGATTCATATATAAACATGCAAATAACAAATATAAATGCACGAAAAGAGATTACCGTTCACCGACGTGAATCTGATAGCGGTAGTCCCTCGAGTCCAATCAACCTGACCAGATCTACAAGCCCGGCACCAGTGCTAGTGTGATGACGGCTATTCTCAGAGAGTGAGAGTGTTGATTGAGAGTGATTAGGTTGTTTTAACCTTCTGATACAAATCATATTTATAGTTGTAATAAGCTAATTGAGCCAGGGTTAATATAAAGCCCATTGAGCCGACAGTTTGGCTTGTAGGGCATTTATGCTAACAATCTCCCACTTGCCCAAAGCCAAAACAAAACTACAAACTCATAATCCAAGTAACTCAATCCTATTGAATAACTTGATGTACTACTAATGTACATAATTATGAGACATTAATATATCAAACGTTTTAGTTTAGAACTTTCTACATCTGAAACATTTTCAAATATAGAAACTCCACTAAAGTGAGGAGCTTTCAAAAATTAAATTCATCTCTTCTAAATCACTCAATTTGAGCACTTAACATTTAAGTCTCAATTCTCATCAATAGATCGGCGGCCGGTTGATTGTGACCCAGCGAGGCTCAAGTGTATCATAGCAGTAGGATCACAACCTTTGTGATTTTAGAAGTCAAACAACATCTTTGGGCTTACCCTGAATGCCTCATTGTCAATTAAACTCCTTTAATAGACAATGGCCGAAGTATAATTCCAGCAACAACCTACCGATCGTGGGTAGCGCCTAGCATCTGCGCTTCACGAAGACCTAGATACAAATGACTAGCAACGTACGAGAACCTGTCAGCCATAGTTAGCGTGCAGTACATTCCTTTCACTCAATATGTCCCGATTGAATCAAGGGCATTGGTTGCTCGAGACCCTTATGATTTAAATAACTATGTATTTGTTTCACATTATATTATTCCTTGTGTGCGTATATGAAAAACCCATTTTTCACAAGCACTACCCACTCTGGCCAGAGATTCCTCGAATCATATATAGAAAAACACATAGGACAATCCTGGTTCATCAAGACCAGTGGTGAATCCCCAACGACAATCATAGGACCTCTGACAGTATCACTGAATACCCAAAATAACAACTTTATGACCCGCATATGGTCAGTCATTAAATCAAAGTACACGACTATCTATCAAGACCTCAATGACGCCTCGGGTCATGAAGAGTAATGGTGCACAACTATGACTAAGAATTCTATACTCGACAAATGGTAACCACTTATAGAATTCTGAGTAGGGTCGTTCAGTGAACTCATTCCTAATGAGCACCTATTCATGTGTGCTGACTTCTCCAAGCCAACGCCGATGAAACGCGGCACACTACACTAGATACATCATGAATACCAGTCTCTAATGAGCATATATCGATATCCCATTCTCGAAGGCTCATCGACCAGGAACATTTAGAAATCGCAGTCGAGAATGTATTTCATGGTCACCATCATATGCGTAACCCCATTCTATGGACTATAGCAATCTCAAGGACTTCATCAATGCATCAAGATGCATGGGTAAACAGATGAAGAAGTGCCATATATATTAATATTCAAACAAAGATTTGTCATAATAAGATTACAAGTATAATCAATCAACTATTGATTTACTTAATCATGTATGACAACCGTATCTTTCACTTTCCCAAAGCCAACTACTCATGTGTCTTAAGACCATCTTCCCAAGATGTCTGACAGACACCAATCGTTGTGAAGGCTTTATCAGTGGATTCACTATATTTTTCTGTTGAAGCGATTTTCTCGATAATAATGTCGCGTCTACCATCTATCTCATTAGATGGTATTTTCTCAATATATGTTTGGATACTGATGATATCTTGGCTATTCATAATAGCTCAAATGTTGTCACGGTACCAGGGACTGTGTCAATCACACTAGAAATTACACCCAACTCTTGGATGAAGTTTCATATCCAAACTGCCTCTTTGCTGCATCGTATGCTGCAATGTATTCAGCTTGGTGTAATCCAATGTGGTGTCTTGCTTGGAACGTTTCCAAGAGACATCACCATCATTGAGCTTAAATACAAATCCGAACATCGATATGGTATCATCTACATCTGACTGAAAAACCAGCATCAACTTAGACTTCAACTTTTATTTCTCCACTTACAGATCCAAAAACCATGAACATATCATAAGTTCTTCATAAGCACTTGAGGATTTTTTCACAATTTTCCAGTGATCTTCACCGGGATCTGTCTGATGTTTGCTCATTACACTAAGAACAAACATCAGGCCAAGTACATAACATAGCATACATTATGCTATTAAAGTAGAAATATAAGGTACCAATGTCATCTTTTCTCTCTCCTCATCAATCTTAAAACCTATTGACTCGAGAGATGAATATTATGACATATTATGAAGTAACTCGTTTTTCGACTATTCTATCATAAACCCTTTTAGCACAGTGTTTATGTACGTAGATTGAGATATCTCAAGCATCCTTTAGATCTATCCCTATAGATCCTTACGCTAAACACGTATGACGCTTCCCCCAATCTTACATGGAGAAATTAGTCGATAATCATTCTTTAATTGAATAATCCAATACCATTCATAATGAGCATGATATAATCAACTTAAAGCATTACAAATGTAACCATGCTCCCACTAACCCTTTTGCACACACATGTCACTTCCAGATTTTTTAACAAAACCAAACACTTGGATGATGTTATCAAACGAAAGTTCAAACTTCGGGATGCTTTCTTAGGCCCATAAATGGACCTCTGGAGTTTGAAAACATTTTTCTCACTCCAAGAAGTTGTAAACACGTTTGGCTACTACTACCTCAATGCCACCACTGAGAAATGTTGTGTTCACATCCATTACTCATATCTCATATTCATAATATAAAGATATAACTAATAAAATCTAAATAGACTATAGGCATCATTACCGATGAAAATTTTCTCATAAACAACTCTTTGCATATGAGAATAACCGTTTCTCACCAGTCAAGCTTTGAAGGTCACTACCTTCCCATCCACTCCAAGCTTTCACTTGTAAATCCATGCAGCCAATGAGAACAATTCCCAAAGATGATCTACTAAGGCTCATACCTTATTGGAGTACATGGAGTCCATTTCAGCTTTCATGGCATCTTGCCAATGTCCCGAATCAATATCTGACATCGCATCCTTGAAAGTCCAAGGATCATATCCATGGTCTATTTCTTGACTACTTTCAAGGAGTAGATTCATTCTATCAGGAGCTCTTGAAACATTTTTCAAATCTCCTTGGCGTGTGTAAATCAAAGGTTGTGATTGACTCAATTAATTTCACCGTTTTCACTTTTCTAGTGGTTGTGGTTCTTGAACCCTTTCAAGTTATATTATATCGTCATTCCTTTCTAATATAAACTTTTTCTCTAGAAAGACTGCACTTGTGAAACAAACACTTTGTCTCCAATTGATAATATAATTTCCACAAAATAACATAAGATGGATCAACTATCCAACTCATCTCCCACTGGCTTCTTCACATAAGCAAAACAATATCAAATCTATATTTGGATTATTTTTCAGTCCATATCGTATATGGAGTTTTGGTCACTGTATTAGCTATGAATGATGTTCAACAAATATGTAACTTTAGAGAGTTACTTAGAGAGAATCACATTCTCTTTAAGATAACTCAACATCCTCTTGCACTAACATTTAATGCTCCACATACGACCATATGAATCAAATTCAATAGGCATTCAGCACATGCTAAAGATATGTGGGATTTAAGTTATCATTCTTGTTTATATTCTTTGAACATAATCATACTGATCGTTCATAAGTTCACTAGATTCAATAAAACATGCATTTTTAAAAATACTGCAAATCACATTCGCAAATTTGAAAGAATATCATTCTCTATCAAAATAGGAACAATGTTCATGCATAAATCTAGAATAAATAATTGCTCAAACCAGTCCCTAACCAGTTCAAGATTTTATATTAAATAAATGTTTCAAACAACCTTTGCAACAACTCTTGCTACAATGCTTAGTCTCAGGTAGGTTTCACCTTCCTAGGGCTCTCTACTTCTTCACATCACATGCAACTCTTTGAAAAATGCGAGGCACAACTGGCATCATATACCAAAGAAGTAGAACCAATAGAAACATTTAATTTTAATATATAACATACCCTTTCTAGAACGCTTCTAGTCTAGGTATTCCTTACAATTTTGCGCCAGTGACCAGCAGTGAAAACATAGATGCCTCTCCTTTCTTAGTTGCTACTATATCTTTTTTCGTCTTTTGAGGTTGGGAACCATTTCCCTTCCTCTTCTTTATCCTTGAACTCTTCCTATCATTGGTAGAAGATTCGACAAGAAGAACACGTTTCCCCTTTTGAATCAAGGACTCATGAGTTTCCAACATTTGACTATTAGATCAAATCTACAGCAGTTAATGAGGTATTGTCACTTTCAGATTTTCCAATTTCTCAAGAAGAGATATTTTTCTTACACCATGCTCATAGACCGAAGCCCCATCTTGCATGTGAAATGAAAATAGCTCTTTGAAGTTGTGAGTCTCAGTAATCACGTCCGTTCACCAAACAACATTTGTAGGTGTTGGAAAATATCAGTAATATGAACGAATTTCTCATATCTGTGTTGAAACTCATTGGTGACATTGATGCTATCTTATAGCACCTAGCCGAGAGATCATCATCCCACCACTTCTCAAGTGTGGCAATCTCTTCATACGACGAATCGGGAGACACTTCAACAGGAGGCTCCCACCAAGGGTATATAGCAACTTTTCAGAAGCAATCATTATTTTAAAATTAATAGCCAATCCTGGTGGTTAATTTGTTTATATCGAGATTTGATGTAATCGGATTCACGGCAATCACAATAATGAGAATAAACAGAAAATATAAGCAAACCGTTGATTATTAATTAATTCAAAAACTATGGACTTTAGTTATTGAATGCTCCCACTAAATTTTTCGAATTCATCACCCTCATGACAAATGAACGGAAAATCATATTTTCTTAGTGGGCTTGGAGTCCAACTAGCTCATGAAAACCCCGGACGTGGGCCCACCGGCTTCATGATACTAAAGGTAGATCACAATTGCATCATATGCAACCCCCAAGATATTTATCTCGCGATTGGCATAACCTTACGTGGGCAACGTGGGCAGGACAATTATGCATTCTCACGTCAAACTAACCCATCCCACAGATGGAAATGTCACGCCCAAAAGACCCCACGTGGGTGAGTAATCTAGAAGGTTAACATAACCACAACCTTAATTAAGTGGCAGTTAAACGCACAGCTTTCCCATGCCAGATGCCCCCCACGTGGGTGAGCAAGGCAATATGACACAAGTAGCGTCTCATGGCTTAACTGTTGATGGAGGACAGGAAGCAACAAACCCTTTTGAGCTCCCCTTATCAGTTTGATATTAAAAGTTTTGAATCATATTCAAAAGAGGGATTTTATAATTTTAAAATCTCATCATGTGCTTGTTTGTTTGTTTGCCGGATTCATGCAACTATGTTTTATTCATGCAATCATATGTACTAATAAACACACAAACAAACATTTATCATACATCACATGCATAATAACAATTAAATATGGACGATTACGACATTTTCCTAATTGATCCACGTGAGCCATACGTGGATCACAAGTCTGTCTAAGGTGATGCAGGTATGTAATGCAATCCTATTACATTTTTTCTTCCATTATACATGTCATGATTCTTGATGCTCCATCTTCAATCTCGATCTCCAGCTAATTCTAAAGTTTTTACATTTAAATCGTGCAAACAAGAGAATAGGGATACAAATCCGGGGTGGGATACATCAGAAAATAGAGAGAGCGGGCTCGCGGGACTGATAACCAAAATCACAATTATAATGAAACATTAAAAACCTAAACATTCACCTAAACACATTTGGTCAATGCCCGTAATCATCCATCATGCAATCACAACATATGTAATTAAACATTAAACTAAACAATTACATCATATGTAATTGTACTAATCACATTACACGTAATTAGAACACAATAATTAATTTATTCTATCGTTTCCCAGTAATCGCATCATTAATTGAAAATAAAATTAAAATTAAATAAAACCATTTCATTTAATTTCTAATTAATTAAATTTGAATTAATTGGTAAAATCACTATTTTACCTTTTAACCATCATATTAATCGAAAATAAAATTAACAAACTAAATGAAACATTTTCATTTAATTTCCAATTAAATTTTCAGTTACTTGCAAAAATCAATATTTTACCTTTTAATCATAATGGTAATCGAAAATAAATTAACAAATTAAATGAAACATTTTCATTTAATTTCCAATTAAATTTTCAGTTACTTGCAAAAATCAATATTTTACCTTTTAATCATAATGGTAATCGAAAATAATTTAACAAATTAAATGAAACATTTTCATTTAATTTCCGATTAATTAGATTTTCAGTTACTTGGTAAAATCATTATTTTACCTACAAACCATAATATTAGCCAAAAATAAAATTAACAAATTAAATGAAATATTTTCATTCAGTTTCCAATTAATTAAATTTTAACTAATTGTAAAATCTCCATTTTATATTTAATAAATTAAAAATCATATTTTTAATTGATTAAGTTTATGATTTATTGCTTCAAAAATAATATCCGGAAAAAACATGTAAAATGACCCAAAAATTTATGGACTCCAAACAATTTGGATCCAAAAATTAAAAGATGCAATTTCAACCCCAAAAATTAACCTTAATTTTCGGAATTTTCGGATTTACAAAAAATAATTTTTTTTTTAAAATTCAAAATTAGGGTTGAGTGCACTATTCATCTTCTTCCTCACAGGCAGCAGGCGGCTAGGGTTTCAGAAACCCTAGCTCGCGCGCCGCCTTCACCTTGTCCATCCGTCGCCCGATTGCAGTTCACAATCGCGGGCACGACGAGAAAAGTAAGCGTAGAGGCTCACGCAATTCATCTGTAAAAACCATAAACCCTTTCTGGCATGACGAGATCTAGCAACCCGCAAATTTCGCACAGATTTGGACCAGGTACAGATTACTTGTTGTGTAATCTACGCACATCGTGAACCTTTCACGATGGTCTGAGCCTGGTCGCGAACCACCTGCGTGATTATGTCTGCAACATTTGCAGATACCATGGCTGCTGCTAGACGGAGGTTCGTCTTTGAAGGGCTTACACGATTCGTGTGAAAATCAGCAGTCGGGGCGCGCGGACGTCTGCAGAGAACATTTCTCAGCCGTCTCCGTCGCCTTGCCGCCAACAGCCACCGCGTGCATGGAGTTCACCGGCAATGGTCAGCGAAGATTTTGTGGAAATCGGTCGAACATCAACAAGTTCTTTTAAATTTTTCTATGTTTTTCCGGACTCATTAATTTTTGAAAATTCGAACACGATTAGTATATGTTGGAAACGATCTAACAAAATTAATTATCAAATACATGAATCAAAGCGCAACCTGGCTTTGATACCACTGTTGGATTTCCGTATCCCCGGCGTCAGATACAAACGCAGCGGAAAACAAACAGAAAACTGATATGACCCAAGGGACGGAGGATCGCGCTTGATTCATATATAAACAGGCAAATAACAAATATAAATGCACGAAAAGAGATTACCGTTCACCGACGTGAATCTGATAGCGGTAGTCCCTCTAGTCCAATCAACCTGACCAGATCTACAAGCCCGGCACCAGTACTAGTGTGATGAAGGCTATTCTCAGAGAGTGAGTGTTGATTGAGAGTGATTATGTTGTTTTAACCTTCTGATACAAATCATATTTATAGTTGTAATAAGCTAATTGGGCCAGGGATTAATATAAAGCCCATTGGGCCAACGTTTGGCTTGTAGGACATTTATGCTAACAATACAATGACTTTTATGTTGAAGTGTGAGCCTTGAAGTGTGCTTATAAGTTATATAGCACCTGCAGAATTTGGATTTATAGAATTAGTTAAATAGTGCGATGATCGTATGCCAATTGAATCACCACTAAAGCAATCATCAATCCATAAAGCTCCACCAATTGTGGTGAATCCAAAAATATTTACCACCAATTGTTTTCATGCCCAGTCAAGAAACTAAAGGTTGAATTCTATCAAAAGCAAAAGGAGATGATGGATTAAAGAGTAGTCATATCTTTCTCTCTAAAGTCTGCTACACTGGTATGTTGTTAACGTTGTTTTGCAGATTAATGATGAGACTTTCATAGATTATTTGCTGGTTATCTTTGGATTTGAATAATTTTGTAGGGGATTAGTGTTTTTTGGCTTACACCTATGCCGGGATCATTTAATTTCAGATTTTGCATGATATATTCGATTGAAATTGTTGGGCATTATTGGACTATGTGTTGATTGTGATTATTAGGTCATCTGCAGTTCATAATATGTATATTGTTGTGGTTCTCATGGGTACAATACTAGGTGTTGGAGGAAATTCCAGTGAGAATTTTTGCTTGTTTTCTCTTGTTTTTGCTAATGTCACCTTAACATTAAGGGACTAAGAAAAAAAAGGGTACTTAAATTGTCGGGGATTCGTGGCATTTAGGCCAGAGAACCAATCATACCCTAGGGGATCATAGGAGGTGAGGCCGAAGATTGGAATGTATTATGAGGGATCATCAAATTCAAGGTCATGAAACTTGTTATATCCTCGAGAATTATATGCTATGAAGCCCTGGAGATCAACCATTTCTTGGGGGATGAGCAGTTTTAAGGACAAGGGACCATGGTTATCATATGAAATCATTGTCTTTTGGTTTGAGGAACCAACATTTTACTCAAAGAACTTCAATTGAGGAATTAGTTTCTTGCAACATTACATGGAGATGATCACTAATCACAAAGTGTAGCAGTCCTAGGGAAGGAACAAGAACTCAAAATATGGCTAGCAACAAAAGAAATCATGGAAGTCCACAAGATCACTCATGGTGGGAAAAAGAATGTGGGTCGATGCACACATAAGCAAATTGACGAATTCGGCCAATTGCGTATTGGAGCAATTGTTATACCCAAACAAAATTATGGCCTTAGCAAAGTAATATTGGCTTAAGGCTATCAAATTTTAGTGGCTCTAATTTCTACCAAGATGTCATAAGTGTGATTTTTACACTTATATTTCTAGGATTTTTTTAATACTTTTTATGATGATTCCTCGGACGATATTATGCGCTTTTGTGTTGTTTTTGTATGTTTAGGAATCAAGATCGAATTACATGAAAGCGAAGGAATTGAGATAAAAATGGTGAAAAAGGACTCGAAAGAGAGAACCGTCGAAGAAACAACGAAAACCCAACTTTTGAAGAAAATAAGCCACCGAATCGATCGGTAGCCTTGCACCGATCGATCGACCAAACACGATAGTTGGGTAGTAAATTCTGAGATATACCGATCGATCGGAAGCCATGTTCTGATCGATCGGTCGAAGGCCATAGCTAAAGGAATTAAATTGGAAGAAATATCGATTGATCGTAGCTTCTTACAATCGATCGTAGCCGAGAAAATATGGAAAAAAATACCTTTTAGAGTTTAAGTCCTACAAAGAATCTACCGTAATTCCCCTCCGCTATAAATATAACTTCATGAACGACCATCTGGAGTGTTGAACCATATTTTTCCCTAGAACTCAACCTCCCTATCATCTTCCAAGCCGCCAAGCAAGAATCGATCAAGAGACGGAAGACGAACAACGCCCGGAGCCAATACCTCACGTTTATTAGTATTTCGGAACTTTTGCTTATTTAATTCTTAGATTTTGATGTTGTTTAGCTTTGAATACATCGATAATCATCTTTCTATGAAGATGATTATATGCTAAGTTTATTTTATCAAGACTAGGGAATCCTATGCTTGAACCTATGATTTGATTGTTAGTTTTTGATTGATTCCATATAATCTTTGTGCATAATTTATTATTTTAATGCTTTCATGGATTGATTACCATTGGATTGATTTAAACTATTATACTGTGATCGAGAGATGATATTATAATACGACCTAGTAAATTATGCCGTGGATTTCAGATTGAGATCGAGAGATGAGATCAAATACACGTGTGATAGCAATAGTTATCTAGGAATCGAAAGTTAGAAGTTTACACAAAACTCATTGCAATATTGAACTGTTAAATAAGTATGCGAGAGGGACTCAATTTGATGTTACGTTTAATATATCTCGATAGAGTATATTAGATAGTTTCAGGAGACTCGTCACATAAGAATGATATGAATAATTAGTTGATACTAATGAAAGAATTATAGGGGATTACATAGTTGAACCAAAGTCTTGATAATTCTTCTCCATTGATTTCTTCCTTTTAGCGCTGCTTGTTGTCTGGGAATTGAATTCTTTATTTACTACTTTTACTATTTCATAACTTTCACCACTTATTCGTAGGCTGATTATAATTAAAGTGATTGAGTTTGGTACTTACTACTAGTTTATGTGGGTACGACATCCATACTTCTTATTTCTATACTAAAACTTGACAACCGTGCACTTGAGGACTAATAAATGACAACTGATACTTTATTGTTTAAAAAAGTAACGATCAAGTTTTTGGCACCGTTGCTGATGACTAGTTTTAGTAATATCATACAAGATTAGTTTACTGTAATCTAGCAAATTACTTTTTTTTGGGTTTATTTCATACTACTTTTCACACTGATATACTATTGCAGGAATTATCCGTGTTTATGCTAAGGAGTGAACGGCCTACACTTGAGCCTTTCGACCCCAAAAATCGAACGTATATGTCGTACAAGGCTAAGGCAAGCTAGAACACTCATGGCTGACAATGAAGTAAACGAGGAGGTACCTGAGGTTAGATCACTGATGGACTACGCTCAACCATTTTTCCAAGGATCATTGTCTAGCATCACTAGACCAAATATCTAGGCTAACAACTTTGAGATCAAGCCTGCTATCATAAAAATGATTCAACACCCAGTCCAGTTTGAGGGATCTGCCACTGATGTTTTAGGGATCTGCCACTGATGATCCCAATGCCTCCCATATATTCAACTTTTTGGAGATCTGCGACACCTTTAAGCATAATGGCGTTACTGACAACGCTATTAGGTTACAACTTTTTCCCTTTTCTTTGAAAGATAAAGCTAAAAGTTGGTTGCATTCATTGTTTGCAGGTTCTATCACTAAGATGGGGTTGTACAGATCACCTTTTTCCATGTCTATGACACAGAAATCGGCCGGGAAGACTAAATTCTCTAATTGCACATGGATATCCTCTACTACTCCCCTAGGGCGGACAGCGGACATCTCAGCTAGTTGGATTACAACACCATTTTGTTTCATAGGTCCAAGATTCAATTTAGTGTAGATTGAATAGGGGGTAGAAAACAGGGGATAGAAAACATATTAGGGTCCTTACATTTAGTGAGAATGTTTCTTTGGATGACCGAATAAACATTCTCACCTAGTTTAATCTTGTGGCACCCTTTAAGTTTCTACTTCTTTCCGCTTTCCACACTTCCTTCAAAAATTTAGCATCTTGAGGTACTTTCTTCATAACATCATATAATGGAGTGTTTACCTCACATCGTCGAAACGTATCATAAAGCCCCTGATGCCCTTGTCCTTCCATTAACCTTAAAACATTCATAGAAATATTGAATAAGGAGATGTTCACTTATATGATGTTGTGGGAAGCTTGCACACTACTTCTTGAACCGCTCCCAGTACGTGAAATGACTCCCCTTGGTCTTGCTTGATCCCGTAGATTTCTTTCGTTATGTTTATAGCTCTTGATACTGAAA
Source organism: Haberlea rhodopensis (assembly GCA_907163345.1). Lineage (NCBI taxonomy): Eukaryota > Viridiplantae > Streptophyta > Magnoliopsida > Lamiales > Gesneriaceae > Haberlea > Haberlea rhodopensis. The sequence goes on from CAJQUN010000328.1 coordinate 409,728, forward strand.
AATATTTTTCAAGGAAGACACTTTGCAAAGCGGTCCATGTGGTGATAGATCCGGAGGGTAGGTAAAACAGCAAGTCCTTAGCAGCGTTCTTTAAGGAGAAAGGAAAGGCTCATAGCTTGACTTGCTCATCCGTCAAGCTAGTTGGCTTCATGGTAGTGCAAACCACGTGAAACTCCATCAAATGTTTATGCAGATCCTCCCTTGTCCATGAAAATTAGGCAATAAGTGAATCAATCCAGATTTCAATTCAAAATTAATATTAGTAGCAAGAGCACGGAAAGTTATGCAGAGTGGCAACTGATCCAATGTAGGATTCGCTAGCTATCTCAGACTTTGATTTGATGTCATCGTGTTCCTCTCTTCGTCCTCTTCAAATATTCTAGCTTCTCTTCTTCTCCTATGTAGTGTCCACTCGATTTCAGGGTCGTATTGAAAATCTTCTTCGTAATCTGAGGATTCACTTGTACTCATGAACAAACTAGAGTAGCAGTGTAGAATAGTAAAAAAAGTGAACACAAAAATAAACAACGCCTTCCCCGGCAGCAACACCAAAATTTGGTATGCGCTTATCGTGTACGCCCAAATTAACCCTCTAAAGTTTATAGTAGTAAATAATATAGTAGTGTGTGTAGGAATCGATCCCATGATGAATGATGTGTTTTTGTGTTAATTTATGCAAAACAAGTAAATAAGGGAGTTGTAAGGTTGAATTAAACTAGGGAATTTAAAAACAAAATTATTAACTAATAATCAAAACTAAAATTAAAGCAAATTAACTTATGAGAAAGGTGATACTTGGTATTCAATCAACTTTACAATTTAGGGTTTACTATCTCGATCATCGATCTTCACATACGATTCAACTTTCATATGAATATTCATCGTTGGACATTCAATCCAATAATTAAATTAATATCTCACCTTATGTTTAGTTAAGTAGCCCAAGCGTTCTAGTTTAACCTTTATCAAACAATCAATCAAAATACAAGCGATTAATATTTAAATCGATGATATCATAAAAACTAGTGAAATCGATGAAGCTAAACAACATAATCCAAGCGCCTATGTTTAATTTAGTCAAGCGCTTTCCGAAGAATTTAACAAACTCACAGGCGAAAATTTATTAATCTGAGTTGCTTCGTAAATTAGAGGGATCAAACGATTTCATATTTTATATCTAATTTAGCATGTAGAAGAATTACTAAAGGGTAGCACGATTCTGGAACGTCACTTCCGTCTCGTGCCTTTGAATCTTCAAATCTCTTCTAAAGTTGAAGAAAACTTTTGAGCAATCGGTAGAACCCGCGATCCCTCGCTGGTTATTTTTTTCGATGTTCTCGGGCGAGTGATCGATCGCTCCAACCTCGCGATTGATCAGTGGGACACATTTTTTGTTGCTGAAACTTTCTGTCTAGGCACGATCGATCTCTATCTTTTGGGCGATGGGTCGTGCCTTTTAGTCCACTTTTATGCATTTTTCTTGGTCTATTTTGATCCCTTATAATCTCCAATGCATTCCTTGATCCTTATTCAGCCATTATTAGCTCGATTTCTTTCATTCCACCTATATTCACACAATAATTCAAGTAGGTAACATATGCATCAAATTAATCATTAAAATACACATATTCATTGACAATTAAATCTACTAAATGTGTTTATTTCTAGTCACATCAAACTCCCCCGTAGTTTTACTCGACCTCGAGTAAATCAGACCAAAACTAAAATCTTTTTGTGGCTCATAGCTTCATAACAAACAAAATTTTCCTCACTTTAATGCCTCAACAATCATAAACATGCACATCAATGAAAGCCAGTAAGAAGCTAACAGTGGAGCAAGTTCAACCCCTAGACATTTCATACCCAACAAAGTTGTGAACGTGTGTGTATGTTCATAAACAATTGTCAAGTAAAAATTATAGATCTAATCAATGTAAACCCACAATAGCTCAAGTTGTACACCAACACAAGTATAAACTCACTTACATACTATTCTCCACTATCTTAGCTACTTGCAAACACAAATCAGATAGATCTTAATTAACTTATAGCTTGGCCTAGGTATTGGCTTATGAAAGAAATGATAAGATATATCAAACAAGATAGTATAATGATATGCACAATATAAACTTCTCTTCTTGCATGATTTTTTCAAACTTGTTCTTTTGAGAGGTTTATTTCATTCATGTTTCTATTTTGTGTCACTGGCTCCCCTTAGAGTCATATTTTCTATATTTTTCAAGGCATCACAATTTCTTTCATGCATCTCATTCTTTTGACAATAAAGCTCTCAAAAAATATGATTTAATGATAACACAAGTGCATGTGGATGAAATACATCATACTCCTTCAAAGTACGGATTTAATTCATATTTAAGCTCATTTGGGAAGATGATAAGCTAGTCAAAGAATGTTGAATGTGGGTTGTTTGTATGCTTAACACACAATCATTCTTTTACATTAAAGCTCAAAAATGGTACTAGAGATACTTTTGTTTACATGGTAAGCTTGAAAGGCTCCAATGCATCAAAGATCAGCCTATATTCTCATGTTCGCAAGTAGTCTAGACATACACCTCAAGAGCATGTAGTTAAGCTCTAGCATGTATAAGAAACTTCATAAAACTATCACAAAGTTCACACAACCTTGACTATGTTGTGCACACTTCACAAGTCATGACAATTTGTGCTCAAAATATTCAACTACTATGTCAAAGCATAGTTGGCATTAGAGTTCAAAGTGTTCCTGATGTGTCTGGAAATAGACACGTTTATGCGCTTGACTGTCAATGATTGGGAATGATTTAATGGTTAACTTAATGTGTATGGTTCTTAATCATACATTTGGTAATATGTAGGAAAATGTAAAGAAATCGAGCTAAAAGACAAAAGAAAGTTGAAGAAAAGAGGAAAAAACCGAAATCCAAGACACATGTCACTCCTTTCTACTCGATGTTATTCATGTTCGAAACTAATTTTGGGAATATGATCAACATAAATTTGTAGAACTTTCAGTCATCTACGCGTGGACAAGCTAATTCGCTTAATTTGGAGATCGTATGAAGAAGTTATGACCAATGCAAGTCGATCGCCAAAAGCTGAAAAATGAGCAAAAACATTCTGGAGTCGGGGATCGATCGAGCAGAATGCTCGGTCAATCGAGCAAGGCTGAAAAAGTCACGAAAAGCTACTGGAATGCTCGATCAATCGCCCCTTATGCTCGATTCAATCGCTCGGAGTTTTAAAAAACATGGAAACATGATTTCTTTCTTCCAACTTGGATTCTATCCCACCTCCTAGCCTCCCTATATAATATACTCGAATTTCAGACTTGGAAAACATCTAGGTATAGTAGGTAGAATAGTTTAGACTACTTCTATAATTTTACTTTCAATTTTGTTGAAAAACGCTACGAAGATCGAAGCGAATGCGGGATTGACACCTCGGCGAGCGGAGATCAGATTAGTTTTCTTTCCTTTGTTTTTATAATCCATTTTCGTAGAATATGTGTAGCTAATTTTTAATTCATGGTTGATGAAGACGAATCCTTGGATTTTTTATCTTGGGGAGATTCCTACGCGTTAATATCATTGTTATTATGGTTTTAGTGATATGATTCGTGTTTGTTTATTGGATTGACAACATAATAACTTGCATATAATCTATTGCTAATTAGATATCAAATAAGAAATTGGTTGAATAATATAATTGACGAAACAACTAAAAATTGATAATTGCCTGCTAGTAGTTATAAATTCTTAGGGAAAACAATGGACTAAATTTATATAAACCGCTTGTCGTTATGTTATTTAGATTCATCGCTCACTAGTTTTGAATGGTGTCATGATTTTAATCTTGAATATCATAAAGAGATTGATTGATTGATGAAAGTTAAATTAGAACGCTTGGACTAATTAACTATGAATAAGGTGAGGGGGGAATTAGATTTCCAATTGATGAATATTCAAATAAAAATTGAGTCTTTTGTTAATCGATGAAATAGATGATAATTCCAAGGTGGAGTCGACTGATACCAAGAATCGCTTTCATTAGTTAATCTTTGTTTTTAGTTTTAATTAATATAATTCAACTTCACAACCCATTGTTTTAGTTTATTGGTTTGCTTTTGATTTTCATTAACACAAGAATTCACGCCTCCTCCTGGGATCGATCTCTAATCACACTACTATATTATTGTTATCAATCTTGAGGATTGAGTGGGGTTAATTTGGGCGTACATGATAAGCGCGACCAAATTTTGGCGCTGTTGCCGGGGAGGCGTTGTATATTTTTGTATTAATATTTTCTATTTTTTCTCTTTCTCTTTCTTTCTTTCTTTCCCCCCACTGCTACTCTTGTTTGTTCGTGCTTACAAGTTGATTTATGAAAAATCGGATCTTATCATGGAGGACTATAGGCGACTAGACGAGTTGGCCCATCTTGTGCGACAACTTGGTGTAGGGAATGGACAAAGTGCTTACAACTCAAGTTGGAGTGATCAATATTCCAATCAATGGATGAGCCCATCTCCACCCTACATGCAATCCAACCTACCGTCATACATACCGCAATATCCGTCATGGCCACAACAACCCCAATACCATACCCCTGGTGAGTCTTTAGAGGATCTTGTTTCAAAACTTAATGATAGTACTTTGCAATTTCAACATGAATTCAGGGCTAGCACTCATAATTTGGATAACCAAATGGAGCAACTAAAAAGATTGACCGATCGATAGCAGCACAAAGGGAGACCATGATTGCATTCGAATCATGGAGTGATGAAGAAATGGAGACTATGGAGAAGGTGGTACTGATGCCACCCGAGCTAGAAGAGGAGTCGGCGATAGCATATTGTGATGAAATGGATCTATGGGATGATTTTTCGAAGACAACATCACCTTGGACAGTGGCAAAGAGGTAGAAACTCCAGAAACGATGGTACTGAGGCCATCTTACTTGAAGAACAAACATCAGTGGAGGTGGATGACAAGGAATCTCACCAGACTGAGATTCCCAAAGGTACGTCCCTGCCCCTTTTCAAAACTGAATTTATACCCTTCTTCCCCCTTGCATTGACAAATAATAGGAAGAATGAGGGAATCAAAGGGCTTTGTGACACTTTTCAAAAAGGCGAGAATAAGGGACAACATGTTAAAGGATGTCATGAGGTAGATCTTGATCGACCTCGACTAACTTCTTTAGAGGAATGCGACATAGTGAAAAGACAAAAATCCTCCATGGCGAATAGGCATCGCCTTAAGCATGAGGACTGTCGTTGGGCCACCGACGTTAAATAGAGGCGCTGCTTGAGAGGCAACCCAAGAGGAGTTAGTTTTTTTTTTCCTTTTAATTTTTTTATTGCTTTCATAGTCTAATTTTTCTTTCCTTATAATTTTGCCTTACATTGGGGACAATGTAAGATTTAAGTATGGGGGAGTGATTAGTAGTGTGTTATTGCTTTCCTATTTTAAAATACAAAAAAAAAAAAACATAAATTTTGAAAATTTCGAGCTCATAGTAGTAATGAACGCATGCTTAGAATAGCTAGCCCATGATGAAACCTAATTGATAGCATGCATGCTTTTGAACATAGGTGAATTGTTAACCTTGTAACACTTTGAACTCTAATGCAAATTATGCTTTGAAATAGTAGTTGAATATATTGAGCACGAAGTGTCATGACTTGTGAAGTGTGCATAGCTTAGTGACGATTATGTGAACTTTGTGATAGTCTTAAAAAGTCTCGGATACATGTTAGAACTTAACTACATGCTCTTTGAGGCGTATGTCTAGACTACTTGCGAACATGAAAGTGATATTGGCGATCTTTGATGAGTTTGAACCTTTCAAGCCTACCATATGCACAACATCAATCACTAGTACCCTTTTCGAGCTTTAATGCAAAAAGAATGGTTGTGTGCTAAGCATACAAACAAGTCCCATTCAACATTATTTGACTAAGCTTATCATCCTTCCCTAATGAGCCTAAATATGAATTTTATCCATACCTTTGAAGGGAGTATGATGTGTTTCATTCGCATGCAATTGTGATCAATGATTCATATATTTTGAGAGCTTCAATATCAAAAGAATAAGATGCATGAAAGAAAAGGGATGTCCTGAGAAAAATTGATAACAATATGACTCCAAGGGAGCCAAGGCACAAGAAGCAAAATAAATGAATTAAACCTTGAAAAATAAACAAGGTTTGAAAAATCATGCAAGAAGAGAAGTTTATATTGTGTATATCATTATACTCTCTTATTTTATACATCTTTACGTTTATTTCATAAGCCAATACCTATGCCAAGCTACAAGCTAGTAAAGACCTACTTGATTTGTGTTTGCAAGTGGCTAAGATAATGGAGAAGAGTGTGCAAGTGAGCTTGTATTTGTGTTGGTGTACAACTTGAGCTATTTTGGGTTTACATCTATTTGATCAATAATTTGTACTTGACACTTGTTTATGACCACATACACACGTTCACTACTTAGTTAAGTATGAAATGTCTAGGGATTGAACTTGTTCCACTGTTAATTTTTCACCGCCTTTCATGCATGTTTAAATTGTTGAGGAATTAAAGTGAGAACAAGTTAGTTTGTTATGATGCTATGAGCCAGCAAAAAGATTGTAGTTTTGTCCGATTTACTCGAGATTGATTAAAGACTAAGTATGAGGGTATTTGACGTGTCTAGAAATAGACACGTTTTATGCGCTTAACTGTCAATGATTGGGAATGATTTTATGGTTAACTTGATGTTTATGGTTCCTAATCATACATTTTGTAATATGTAGGAAATGTGAAGAAATCGAGCTAAAATGATGGAAGAAGGAAGAAAGTTGAAGAAAAGAGGAAAAATCGGAATCCAAGACACATGTCACTCCTTTCTACTCGATTTTTTTCATGTTTGAGACTTATTTTGGGAATATGATCAACATAAATTTGTAGAACCTTCAGTTATCTACGCGTGGACAGCTAATTGGCTTAATTCGGAGATCGCATGAAGAAGTTATGACTAATGCAAGTCGATCGCCAAAAGCTGAAAAATGAGCAAAAACATTCTGGAGTTGGGGATCGATCGAGCAGAATGCTCGATCAATCGAGCAAGGCTGAAAAAGTCACGAAAAGCTACTTGAATGCTCGATCAATCGCCCCCTTTTGCTCGATCAATCGCCCGGAGTTTTGAAAAACATGGAAACATGATTTCTTTCCAACTTGGATTCTATCCCACCTCCTAGCCTCCCTATATAATATACTCGAATTTCAGACTTGGAAAACATCTAGGTAGAGTAGGTAGAATAGTTTAGACTACTTCTATAATTTTACTTTCAATTTTGTTGAAGAACAATACGAAGATCGAAGCGAAGGCGGGATTGACACCTCGACAAGTGGAGATTAGATTAGTTTTCTTTCCTTTGTTTTTGTTTATCCGTTTTCGTAGATATGTGTAGCTAGTTTTTAATTCATGGTTGAGGAAGACGAATCCTTGGATTTATTTATCTTGGGGAGATTCCTAAGCTTTTGTTTATCGATTTTATTGAATATCATTATTTTTTCAGATTTTATTGATATGATTCATGTTTGTTTATTGGATTGACAACCTAATAACTTGCATATAATCTATTGCTAATTAAATATCAAATAAGAAATTGTTTGAATAATCTAATTGACGAAGCAACTAAGATTGATAATTGTCTGCTAGATTATTAATTTTTTAGGGAAAACAATGGACTAAATTTATATAAACCGCTTGTGTTTATGTTAATTCATCGCTCACTAGTTTTGAATGGTGTCATGATTTTAATCTTGAATATGCATAAAGAGATTGATTGATTGATGAAAGTTAAATTAGAACGCTTGGACTAATTAACTATGAATAAGATTTCCAATTGATGAATATTCAAGTAAAAATTGAGTCTTTTATGAATCGATGAAATAGATGATAATTCCAAGGTGGAGTCGACTGATACCAAGAATCACTTTCATTAATTAATCTTTTTTTTTAAATTTTAATTAGTATAATTCAACTTCACAACCCCATTGTTTTTAGTTTATTGGTTTGCTTTTGATTTTCATTAACACAAGAATTCACACCTCCTCGTGGGGTTGATCCCTACACTACTATATTATTGTTATCAATATTGAGGATTAAGTTGGGTTAATTTGGGAGTACACGATAAGCGCGACCAGTTCCAAGGTTAGCAACTCACCTATTTTCAAAAGTTTGCATGCTAGCAATTAGCTTTCATCATGGGCTAGTGATTCAAAAGTCTAAGTTCATCATTCACTATGAGATAAAACAAATTCAATGTTTTACTTAAAATTTTACATTGTGTGATCTCCGGAAATTCATCGTGATAATCCCGGAGTGTTTATAACCCCTAAAGGATTTTAAGTGTAGTAATTATGAGATAGTTACGGTGTTGAGACTCCCGGGGATTTTAATCCGGTATCGAGGTCGTTGGGCCCAGAGGTTTGAGATTTATTCTCATTAAGGTGTTAAACCTTGGAATTGTGTTGGTAGTGGGATCTGGAATCTGTGGTGATTTGGATTGAGGTTGGTAATGAAAATAGTGAGTGGGAGATAATTATTGAACACGGATGATTTTTTATGAGTTATGGTACGAGTATTTGAGACTCGGGTTTTGGAGCCTTGGTACTATATATACCAAGTGGACTCGATGTTCATTCATTTGGCATTGCACTTCTCTCTCTCTCTCTCTCTCTCTCTCTCACGTTTCCCTCTCCCTCCCCCAACCCTTTTCCTTTCCTTTTCCCCTTGGAGGAAATATTGATGGAGGTTCGATTTCGGAGTGAGGTTTCTCGAAGATAATTTGGTAGTACTCTTCCCCTCTCTTTTATCTTCGATTTGATAGTAATTTTGTGGTATTTGGTTAAGTATTTGAGTTTTGGATTTTTTGGAGATTTTTGGTTGTTATGTTTTGGGGAGGATTTATGGTTCATTGTTGAGGATTTATGGTGTATTGGGTGTTGGGATTGTTATTCTGGGGTTTTAGCTCGAAAAACACCATTTTTGGACTGATACAGAGCTCGCCGCTCGCCGATCGATCGCGCGTCGTTAGCAAATTTGACAATGATAAACATTACGCTCGATTGATCTAACAATGCTACCGATCGATCGTGGGCGTCTGGCGGTTGACCGGGTAGTTTCATCGATCGATCACGCGCGATGCAAAAAGTCTTGCAAAATCGTTGTGGCTCTCGATCGATCGAGAGCCTTTGGCCGATCGATCGATAGTCCCATTTTTTTGAGAATATATTGGTTTGTCATGGAATAGATGCACGATTCGCCCGAGTCTTATAAATGGTTGTTCATCATGATTTGATGAGGTATAGGGACGATGAATACGTGCTTGGATATGTGATCGTATGCACGTAATTAATTGTGAGTTATTAACTGTGTGTTAGTGAATAATTCACCAGATCTCCGGGCAATGGCAATGGTTGGCTCTTGCTATTGGATTATAAGGTAACGAGAATAGTTGATATACTGTTGTCACGTGCATGAATAATATATTGTTGTAGCAATCATTTTTGATGTGCATTGAGAATTATGTGGTGCCGCTATTGAGAGAGCAATGAGTATAAAGAAGTCGTTGTTGAGCGAATATTGGATATGACACCGCCACCGTTGAGCGTGCGAGAGGTTATGATACCGTCGCTGTTGAGCAAGCGATGGGACACAATGTGGTGAAACTGGGAAATCATTAATTGAGATATATGTGATTTCTGTAAATCATTAGTTTTGTAATGATTTAACTATATTTGATATGAAATTGGCATGGTGAGGATGAGTTTAGTTAATCAATGTAATGATGAACTAATTTTGGGAGTTTGATGGTTTTGGCTATTGTGAGAACATGAACAGCACGGGGGATCCCATATGATAATGATACTATACATGGAGTATCTTTTAAATTTACAGCTTTATATTCTGTAAATTATGAATTATGATATTGCAGTTATTGAGATGATGTTATTGGTATGCTCACCCCGTGTGGGGGATGTTTTTGTTGGGACAGGTGAAACAGGTACAACACTGGTTATGGAGTTGAGTTCGAGCGGTTGATTGGAAATGCTCCCAGGACTAAGGTACCAATGCTGGTATTGGGTATTATGTTTATACAATAGATACACATTGCTTATTCAATGCTCGTATGTGAGCATTCTCATATGTGTATATGGTTTATATAAAGGTTGTTAGATTTCTCATTTCATTCATGGTTTGCATGCAATTAATTATGGAGTATTGCATGATGAATTGAGAACATGTTAGTGTGTTATGAGGTGTATACTTATGATAGTTGAGCAGCATTGAGAAATGTACATTAAGATGAATAATGCCAAAAAATTTATAGATGGCATGCTAAGGTCATTGATATATGTACAAGAATTATGTAAGTGATAAAAGCATGCACCATTATTTGTTGATAACGCACTAATAACTGGTTAAGGTAGTGAGGGCATTACATTAGTGGTATCAGAGCAGTAGTTGCTCTTTGGGATGTGTGGATAGAAATGAGTAGCACATAGTTTATGCATGATTGTAGTTAGTGTTGTGTGGCACAACTATTTTGCTTATGTGCATCTATGATATGATATCATAAATGAAATCTGATATTGTTAACCATTGTGGTTGCATGCTCGTATGGAATACGATTGGGATGGTATTGATGGAAATGATTTGCACTCTATGAAATAAGTGCTAAGAAATCTGATTTTGTAGGAAATCCAGTGAATGGGAAACTTGATGCACTGTCTGAGGACAGAGAATGGTAGACAATGTGGGGTCGTCAATAAGTGACGGCAGATGATGTGATAACCAGGTATGATTGCATTATGATTAGGAGAATGCAGGTATATGTGAATGTAGCATTGAGAGTGCTTTGTTATCGCGATACATAAATGCTTAATACTGTTGTTATGCATGTGAATGTATTGTACTTATTGTACTAATACGGGTATATCGATTAGCGATGGATCAGAATATTTGCCGCTGTCTTATCAAGCGATGAATCAGGGTCTTGCCGCTGTCATATCGTAGGGCGGGTCGCTGATATGTCGAAGCGAGGGATATCATTGAGCCGCTGATAATTCGAAGCGAGGGATATTATTGAGCCGCTGATATAACGCAGTATGACTTGTGAACTGTTGTATTAATTGTGCATATTGTATTGATGCAGGTATGTTGAGCAGCGATGTATCAAGATATTTGCCGCTGTCATATTGTACCGTGAGTCGCTAGTATGTCGAAGCGAGGGATATCATTGAGCCGCTATGGTACATGATATTTGCCGATGTCTTATCAAGCGCTGGATCAGGATATTTGTCGCTGTCACATCGTAGCGTGGGTCGCTGATGTGTCGAAGCGAGGGATATCATTGAGCCGCTGATAATTCGAAGTGAGGGATATTATGTTAATGCCGATGTCGTGTCGAAGCGATGATATATGCCGTTGTATACGTAGCGATGGATTATGTTGTTGTATACGTAGCGATGGTTTATGCCGTTGTATACGCAGCGATGGATTATGCCGCTGTATACGTAGCGATGGATTATGCCGCTGTAGATTTAGCGATGGATTATGCCGTTGTGTATGTAGTGATGGTTTATGCCGCTGTATACCTAGCGATGGTTTATGCCGCTGTATACCTAGCGATGGATTATGGCGCTATATTCGTAGCGATGGATTATGCCGATGTATACGTATACCTAGCAATGGATTATGCCCCTATATTCGTAGCGATGGATTATGCCGCTGTATACGTAGCGATGGATTATGCCGCTGTATACGTAGCGATGGATTATGCTGATGTATATGTAGCGATGGTTTATGTCGTTGTATAAGTAGCGATGGTTTATGACGCTATATACATAGCGATGGATTATGCCGCTGTATACTTAGAGATTGATTATATCGCTGTATACGTAAAGATGGCTTATGCCTTTGTATACTGAGCGATGGTTTATGTCGCTGTATACGTAGCAATGGTTTATACCGCTGTATATGTAGCGATGGGTTGTGCCGCTGAGTACGTAGCGAGGGATGGTACCGCCGTTGTACGATGAATATAGGTGTGCCGCTATTATATTAGCGATGAGTAATATTATATTGCCATTGTGTCAGCAATATTGTGGATGTCATGTATTGACATGTACCGTCACGAGTTGACGAGGATATTGTGTATGTCATGTATTGACATGTACTGTAAGGCCCCGTTACTAATTAAATATGATTAACCCCGAGTTAGTAAACCCGGGTGATTAAAGGCTGAGAATTCGAATTTAGGTGTTCCGAATCACAACACCTTATTTTTAATTGAGATAAAATACATCAAAATTATACAAGGTTGAATGCAAATCTTGTCCAACACCATGCAAAACACATCATTAAACCACCATTTTGGACACTTGGGAGTATGGGCATGTAATATAATTAAAAAAATCCCATCTTTTGCCATAGGCATCAACGCCCATATCTTTTTTACTCAATTGTTACACTTTTCTCTTCCAAACAAAACATTCAGACTTTCTTCCAAAATTTCAAAACTCTCTCTCTCATTTTGTAAAGATTTAGCTATAAAAATTCACATGCAATGGTGAATTAGTGAACTCTTGGCATGGGAGAGTAGATACCTTCATGAATTTGAGGAATTGGAGCTTGGGTTGGCCTGATGGTGGCATTATTGAGTCTTCAAGGGTATGAACTTAGTTGAATTTGTTGAATTTGAGTCGAAATCTAGGAAGAGACATGCAAATGTTGATGTCATTTTGTTAAAACAGAATCTGCAAATTTTTTATGTTTATGTAGTAGATGAGTTCAAATTTTCGAATTACATAGCGTGTGAATCTGACTTAGAGTCCTAAACAAACATTATAGATATTTGACTTTTCTTTCTGTGGTTAAATTTGAGATAATTTGAACTTAAAATGAGTGAGGTATGCTCATTGTACTAAGGAGTGCCAGATTTGACTCTACATGTGATCGCTTTTATTTTAAACAATTAATTCTAATCTAGCGATTTTAGACCACAAGTGCACGGTGTCAAGTTTTAGTATAGATAGGAAGATACGGATTGTCTAACCCACAAGGACTAACAAGCAATTACCAAATAAGATTTCTTTAACTATATTTAACCTACGATAATTAATCAATAATTAAAGTAATCTAATCCAACCAAAACAATCGACGATCACGAGAAAAATCCACAAGAAAGAATTATCAAGACAATTATTCACCTAACCCAACTCTTACAATTCTTTTCTTCATACATCTCTAAGGTGACGGGTTTTTCGAATTTATTCAATATACTCTCTCGAGCTATATTAAGTCTAACATCAAATTGAAACTAGTAACTCTCGTTCACGTAATTAACAATTTAATGTTGAATGCGCTTTATGAAAACCACTAACTTTAGATTAAATAACCCAAAGCTATCACTCATATGTGATTTTATCTCTCGATCTCAATCTTTAACACACAGCATGAATTAGTATATCGTATTATAATTTCATCTATCGATCTCAATTATAATAAAATATCATTCAAAGGTGATCAATCCTTCAAAAGCATTAAGAACAATAACACATGCACATAGATGATATATGAATTCAATCTCAAAATCAATAGGAAAAACTATGTTATTGATATCTCCCAATCATCAAAAACACAACAAATCCAATTATTTATGTAAAACAATAATAGAAAAGTAAAAGAAAACTCCCAAGTCGACTCTTTCGTTGATTCTCGATCCTTCCTCGCTTCTTTCTCGATCGTGCTCCTCGATTCTCTTGTTGGCTTGTTCCAATTCTTAGGATGAAGAGGTGATGGTGGATGATGGTGATATGGAGTATGGAGGTGTGGAGGCTATTCCTAGGTTACAAGTCTATTTTTGGTTGTTATTTTCGTGTCAATATATAAGGGATAGGAATTATGGACTCCCCTTTTGCACACAAATTCTACAAGGAAATTATTTTTCAGAAAATTCCTTCGGCCGATCGATCGAGACTGACTGCTCGATCGATCGCCAATGTTCTGCCACCGCCGATCGATCGAGAGTTGGGTCTCGATTGATTGGCCCATTATATATATATTTTTTATTTTCTTTTGATTTTCTCTTCCTTTCCCGGCTTTGACGCGTTCGCTCGATTTGGTCATTTTTCATCATTTTTGGCTCATTTCCTCTACTTTTATGCATTTCAACATTGATTCCTGAAATATAGAAATATATACCATAAACCATAAAATAATCCAAGAATCAACACGGAAACATATACATATCATAGCATAAAAACGCGTAATATTCAACCCTATCAGCATGTACTGTAAATGCACATGCAGTGTAGAATTCCAAAATTTTGACAAATTTTCCTTTCGGATTTGTTGACGATCTTCAAAATAAAAATTGTAGATTTTTTTTAATTTTATTGAATTTGAAAAAACATAGGACTTAATTTGCACTCATTTTCAAGTAGTTATGAATTTTATACTTTAAGTGCTCAACCTGTGTCCTGCATGTGGGCGAAGATACCCATGCAGTGTGTTCTTCGGGTTCATGAGCATTTTTTTGCTAGGAATTCTGGAAATTGTCTAGATATAAGACTTTTTGTTGTTTGAGTTGGCTATCTTTTTGCCACTAGAATCACCCATTTGAATTTAACATGGAAAAGTTATGACGATTTTAGTAAACCCGCTCAAGCTGGATTTCAGATTTCAAAGGCTATATTTTTAGTGTTTAAACTACTTTTAAATGGAGGAATCAGCTTGCCATCATAATATAATAAATGAAGTCCTTTGAGTTTTTGAACTTTGAGCACTAGAATCGGGTTATTTGGACGTCATATGAATTTATAGTGATTTTTCTACAAAAATGGGTCAAGCTGAAAATTTAAGAAAAAAGCTAAAGGTCAATATTTAGAAGTTGCATTTGATTCAATGCATTACTCGAACACTTAGTGTCATTTGGAATTTACATGACCAGGTTAATAGATTCTGGAGTTGATTCGAGGAGTACTCGGTAGATTAGCTTTGGCCTGAGGTACGTAGAAATGCGTTTTATCACGACGTCTGACGAAGACGTGTAATGATGCTATTGTATGATTTTACATGTCAATTGATTTATATGATTTAATTGTCATGTGATTCTTATGTGACTATATGACATGTTGAGATACATTGTACTACATGATATGTGAATTACGTGATATGTATTGATTTTCACATGAGATTGCATGACATATTGAGTTGCATATGTCATATGATGCATAGATGATTCATGGGCATATCATATTGATCTATCCATTTCTTTATCCTTGATGATGACTGAGTTGATTTACTCTGAGTGTCGGGGACGACGGGCACGGTGATGAGGGGCAGTGTTGGTAGCGACTATAGTCACACGCGTTGCTACCGGACCTAGACACCAGGGATGACGAGCACAACACATGATGGTTCTCCTAGCGCAAAGTGTGTGTGTTGTCACCCTCTGCTCGAGCTGATATTGATTGATGATACCTTCCTTTGGACTCCGATATTGGTATCTTGAGAATTGATTCGTTATTGCCATTCATACATTGCATTCATACATTGTATGCATTCCATGATACTTTGTCATTCTTGACGTGATTCTACTTATTTCTGTTACTGGGTTCTGACCCCCGTAGTGGGGCTGTCATGTCTTTTGTTGTTCCGGCATGACAGGTGTTATAGGTAGACAGATGTTGGATGCTCGTGAGGAAGTATCTTAGAATACCTGAGTTCGGGTTTGGTATGTTGAGTCTGAGTCCCAGTACTTTTTAATTACATTTTAAAGTACCGGGGTATTCCTCGAGTATCTGTATTTTAAATATTCTATTACTGGTTGGTTATATACTTGCTTATGTGATGAGCAACATGTTGAATTGAGAAATTGGAATTACATATTTTATGTATCATTACATATGTATCACCTGAAAGCGAATTTTTTTTAGGGCCATTTGACAAGACATTTGAAATAAATCTTACGCTGTATACACAAATTAATCATTATGTGTTAATTAAACACCACATTAGGATCGGGCCCTCACATTATAGTATCAGAGCATAAACCAGAGCATAATCTGGGATATGCTCGAACTAGAGTTAGGACACTGAGTCTAGTCACAAATAAAATTGTTTGTGCATGTAATTGACTACGTGCTTTTGTTCGCTCTTCTCTGCTATGAGTATATGTTAGATCATGAGATTTTAGACATGTAATGGATGACTAAGCAGGGACAATTAGATAGTATATCTCTGAGTATTATAATATGCTGAGTTGCATATAATTTTGATTTTTATCTATTAGGAATGATAGTTGCTGATCGGACGATGATGTAGAATAAGTGATGAGAACATCTCTGACTTGAGATTTATATATGATGCTTTGATTTTATGATGGACAATTAGTGTTTGGACAGGTAGCAGTGATATGAACTTTAATAGCTATCTATCGTACCTGTAAGCACTGTAAACTGTTAATTGAATTATAACTTAGTGATAATGCATCCATTATTGGGAATTTTATTTATCAGTTTGGGACTTAATCCTTGTGATTAATGGGATGACAAGAACTATTTAATACACATTTTGTTGATTGACATTGGGAATTTGAGTCCAAAAGACATCAAAACCTGTGTACGTCGGGATGATAATTTAGAACTTGAGAATATTGATATTTCAATTGAAGAATAGAGTATAGTTGTTGTGAGAAACAACAAAAATTGGTTTGAATGAGGACTTGGATATGGGGACTGTCGTAATTTAGTTCCAGTATATGTGTCCGAACTATGAAAAAATACTACAATATGAACTCTTTTAGATGAGAATATCTAGAGTAATGGTAGTGATGAAAGACGAGTTTTCCCTCTTGTTGACACGGGAAATGATGTTTACGAGAAGGCCATATTGATTACATGGAAAATGCTAATCGATTATCATGGACTTGAGAGATGGAACTTTGTGCCTAATCTCGATAGCTATTCACTAGCGAGGAGAATAGAATTAGAAGTGTTTCGACTGAAGGATAGACACCGGTGTGGTGAGAAGTAGCTAGTACTGGATTGAATGTTAATGAAGCACATATCATTGGAATAATCCAAGTAGTCCTAGAACAGTTTCAGAAGTATCATTCCAGTTCATCCAGCTCTGGTAAGTATAGAGATGCTAAGAGATTGTGGGATACCAGATCTTTTCGAAGTCACTGTGGATGTAGGTATCTATTGATCTATGTGAAAGAATAAGAACAACTGATATCAATTGTGAGCAGTCAAAGCATGTCTGTTACCTGCTCAGGAACAGATGCAGCCATAACAAAAAATACTCTGAGCTAGAGGTGGATATCAAAGTGGTTAATCTTTTTGACCACTCAGTTCCAACAGCAGTTAGTTACCTGCAGACCATAGGTAATACCTGATAATTATTTTTGTTTCCCAACGGGCCAGAGTATACCTTGATAGAGGATAAGGTTAGAAATACTTTATTACTAGTGATAGCAGATACATGTCATGTATTTGATCACATGTCATGTATTTGATCACACTGCACAAGTTTGATTGAGACAAAAGAATTGTTTTCATACATTGCATCAAATGTGCATTGATAATGATGATTTGGAAAATACACCAGCCGTGATGATTATACGATCCATACATGTAATTAGTGAACTATATCTTACAGTTTGATTATAGTATTGTGGATTTGAATTTACTGGTGTTACAGAGATATGATTTTGATTGTATCGAGGGCATGGATACTTTAATAACTTTTGAGATATTGTAAGTTGATTTCATGGTAAAATGAATTTTCGATCGTATTGTGGCTCCAAATTAAATGTTTATCGCCACGAATAGCAAGCTAAGATACTGATAGTATCAGCTATGAAATATTGCGGTTGCGATACTTAGAAAATGAGGGATAATTGATAATAAGCAGTTAATGCTGATCAGGAAGAGTCGAGGTTGACTGATATCCTAGTGGTAAGAAACTTACCAAGATTTTCCTGAGGAAATAATAGAATCTCCACTAGAGAAGGAATTCGATTTTAACTTTTCGTTGATGCCAAGGAATAGATTTGATATCAAAGGCGCTGTACGGATTGACATCAGTAGGGTTGACAGATTTAGAAGAATCGTTAAAGAATATTCTCGATAAGGGTACATACGTATGAGTATGTCACCTTGGGAAACCGTCAGTGTTGTTCGTGAAGAAGAAAGATGGTATTATAAAGATGTGTATCGACTAAAGACAGTTGAACCGGGTTACGGTCAAGAATAAATACCCACAGCCTAAGATCAATAAGTATTTGATCAGTTGTAAGGAACTTCGATGTATAAGAAGAATGATGTTAAATTTGGTTACATCAGTTTGAGTCAGAAGAGAAAATGTTCTGTAGGCAATTGGTCAAACCAGATATAAGCATTTTGAATTTTTGGTAATGTCGTGTGGTCTGATGACTATACCAGTTGAGTTTATGAATTTGATGAATAGAGTATTCCATAACTTTTTGGGCGGAATTGTAATAATATTCATAAGTGGTATACTAGTGTATTCAAGATCCAGAAGGAACAACACAGAACATATACGATTGGTTCTTCAAATGCTTCGTGAAGCTCAAATTATATACCTCGCACATTTGAAATGTCTCATAGAGTCCCTTGATGCCCTTGTCCTTCCAATTCATCTTTAATGCAAGGAGTGAAGGGAACTTACCTTGTGGTTCCTTTTCTTGAATGAGCTCCTCGCTGTCCACTTTGGTGTCTTCTCTTCCTTCATATCTTCTCGTCGGGGTTGCGTCAGTACCACCGTCTCCATTGTCATCTTCATATTAGCAGCACATATCATATTTCCATCCTCACACATTATAACAGCCAAAGCATATACTCAAGCAGAGTATACCTCTCATGCCAAAGCATATGCTCAACAGTAGCATACCTCTCGTGGCATCAGTCTCAACAACATGCATGTATAACACCATGAATGTATACGCATATCATACCATCAATCATATAATACAATCTCAATATTTAGAAGCAACATCACATCAATCAGTAATCAATACTTGTTCATCAACACATACCTGTAGTGCTATAAAATATATATATAGTCAGGCATCAATGTTTAACCGCCTCTTTGTCCTGTCCCCTGTGATGATGCTACATGAATACCAACAACGTATCATTTTATAATAGGATTCAAAATCAAATTTCACAAAAATATCAAATTTTTCAAAATATTAACCCTTGCGACCGATCTCCAAAAACACGCGATCGCTCACCAAAACTTTCTAGCCAGCAACGATCGATCAATGTTTCATGCGATCGATCGGTACGACCAAGCGATCTAGCACTGAACACACCGCCTCTCTTGTGCTTAGCCTTACGCAATCGATCGCTATGCTCTGTTTTCTTAGAACATGGCGATTTTCATGTAGTTCTTCCATCTTATACTAATTTCTTTACACGCATGCCTCCAAAACTTCACACAAAAGATAGTAAGTCCTGGTAAGATCATGTGGTCATGAAGTTACAACTAATTCCTTGAATTCCATTTCATACCAATGAAAAACATATCAAGTACATAGAGCTTGACCAACACTATGATTAGATGATGGCACTACCAACACATAAATATCATATATGCTAGAATTCTTACCAAAACAAATCCAATCTCTAGTTCACACCAACTTTCCCTTTGATTCCAAGCTCAAAGTCAAGACAAGAGAGCAAGAGCAAGCAAGGGTGTGAGAGAAGCTTGAGTAGAGATTTTGTAAGCTATTTAGGTGTAGTATGTTATTATAATCTGAATTGGTGCTCTATATACTAGCCCTTCACATGCCCATGAAGTGCTCATATCAAATTCACATGCAAATTCATGGAGTTTGGTTGTTCAAAAACATGTCACTCATGTCCTTCCTACAAATAACATACTTGTCTTGCTACATGTTCAATAAGCCATGTACATCAAGTCATTGTTTCCATCCTTGTTCCCAACTATGTTTACTTGCATACACATGATTCTTTTCATCATATATCAATTTCTCACACTTGGTCCCAAATCCGAGTCAATATCATACCGTAATTATCACATAATTACGCCAGAACCATATCAAACATATATGAGTCATATCAAGGCATTACAATTCACCCCTACTAATTGAATTTCATCCTCAAAATTGACTACACATAACCTGAACAACACAAGCATATATTCAATCCTACAATCTTACTGCAATAGCAATAAATAAAATCATATATGCAACATTGAAGTAAATGCAGCTTGTCTATCTTGTGCAGCTTTTAATTTCAATATGATCAGCTTCACATTCTCTTCAATTTCTCGGATCATATCTGGTCCAGTGACAGAAGACTGGTTAACAACATCCCAATACAATGGCGATCTACAGCGTCGCCCATACAGTGCTATCTGGATACTAGTCTAATAACTATTATTATATGAAAACTCAACTAATGGCAACGACTCTTGCCAAGAGTTATCAAACTCCAATGCACATGCACGTAACATATCCTCAAGCGTCTGTATTGTACGCTCTGTCTGAGGATGATAAGCTATACTCAACCGTACTTCAATTACAATGCTGATTGTAAGCCTTCCCAAAAATGAGAAGCAAACCTCGGATCTCGGTCCGAAACAATCGAAATTGGTATTCCATGTAGTCTCACTACATTTTGAATGTACAATTGAGCCATTTTCAAGTAGGTAAATGTCATACTGTATGGTATGAAGTTAGCTACTTTCGTTAGTCTGTCAACAATCACCCAAATCGCATCACAACCAGAAGATGTTATTGGCAAATGGCTCAAAAAATCCATTGTGATATGTTTCCATTTCCACTGAGGAATCTCTAAACTTCTCAATTCACCTCCTGGTCTCTGTCTCTCTGCTTTCATTTGTTGACAAATCAAACATCGTTTGACAAATTCAAGTACATCATGTTTCATGCGTTTCCACCAGAACTGTGTACGCAAATTTTTATGCATTTTCTTGCCTTCAGGATGTATATTGTATCTACTACAATGAGCATGTTGTAGTAGGTCTTGGCGTATGCCCAATGTCGTAGGCACTTCCCAATGCTGTCCATATTTCAAACTCCCATCACCTGCTATGACAAAAACTGATGTATGCTTTAAGGCCCCGAGACCTGATTACTGTTAATTAATTATAATTTGAGAATTTATTAATAATTAATTTGAATTAATTAATTTGAAGTGAAATTCACAATGTGAATGTCAAATGACAATTTAATCGGAACATGATATATTTTTGACATGGTAAAATAACCCCGATAATATTTTTAAAATATTTGATTAAAATGAAGAATTAAATTTTGTATGATAATAGTGGACATAAATCCCAATTGTCGACTGTAAAAATTATTGTATCATTACACCGGCGACACTCTGATGTATATTACTGGACTGAAAATACATATATTAAAATGCATATTCAGCTCATTTTCATGCACAAAAACATGAAAATACACACACATCAAACCAGATCCCTCCCTTTTCATGTTTGAGAGAACTTCATGAAATCTCATTGGTATTTTGAGTTTGGTTCAAGTTTTAGCATGATTGAGTCGATGTGGGGTTTAGTTGATGATTTCAGTACTGGACTTATATAAAATCTGTAATAGCCAAGTTCAAACTAAGTTTAGTTTCAAGTAATGAATAATATTGAATACTGGGTGATTGAAATGGAAAGTATTGAATTTCAAACTATTGATAGGCTTTATGGTTCCACCAGAGTTGATTAGGAGGCTAAGAGTTTTCCTTAAAATACTGAAATGAAATGAATTGCACGAACTTGGGAATCAAATCAATATGCTAGCGAAAGTGGTTTAAACATGCAAGGAAAATGAATACGAATTGGAATTGGGATGATTCTAATTACTTGATTTTAACAAATTAAATGACATAGTATGATTGAATGGATATTTGGAGTTCTTTAGATTTTATTATTCCAACACCAAAATGTCATTGAAGTGATTGAAGAGATCGTGATGGGACAACTAAGAACTAGGCATGTTGCGATCGGTAACATACGACAGGCATATGTATTATTTGATACATGATTTGCTGAACTTACGTGACCTACGTGAAATTACTTGGCTATGTGAATTTACTTGATTTATGAGCATTCTTAGTTGATATATCGATGTCTGAAAATAAATGTTTTGTTAACACACATATTTTTCAATAAATGTACATCGATATATGACTTTCACGTTTGACATATTAAGTTGCATCATATGAGAATATGATATTGGGATGATGCATTGACACGCATGGACATTGAGCACGTCATGTTGATTCAACCGATTCTTTCATTGATACCCTTATCTTTTTCGTTGGTATCTGTGATGCGTGTCTGGGGATGATGGGCACACCGATGGTTCAGCGGAGAGAGTGAGATGAGAGATGCCGTAGCGACGAGTGTGCCGACGTCGCCCAGACACGAGGGATGATGGACCACCGATGGCTTGACTGAGAGAGATGTCATAGCGACGAGCGAGTGGACGCCCTGCTCGAGCATGATATTGATTGTTGATACCTTTCTTTGGACTCCAATCTTTTGGTATCTTGAGATATTTGATAGCTTTTCCTTGGATTTTCGGACATTTGCTATCCCAAGATGATTTATACTTTCCATGCATCGCATTACATAACATTGCATTGCATTGCATGACATCATATATCACATTTTATAGATGCATGTTATATTTACTTGATAGTTTCATATTGGGCTTTGGATCACCCCCTAGGAGGCTATTGTTGTCTTTGTGTGTGGTCAATGACAGGTATTACAGGTAACCAGGATCCCAAAGAGGGAATGCTCCCTGGAAGTCTTACATGAGGTTGTTTTCTTTTGTCTTTTCCAGTCTTAGGATAGTTAAGTATACCAGGGCATGTCCTGGATAGTATAACTATGTAAATTGAGTTTATTTCCATCCAGTCTTGATTATTGGTGAATATTTGGTGTTTCTTTACTGTTGATGGTATTATGTAAATATTTTGAGTTGAAATGTGTGCTGGAGACTTATTTTGCATGCTATGGTATGATGTAAATATTTTGAGTACGTATTTTGTGCTGGATGCCTATGATGCATGCTATGGTATTATGTACTGCACCGGGATATGATTTTGTGCTTTTCATTTTTTGGTATGTCCCTTGACTTATCTTCTCCTTCCACTGTTGTACTTCATGATCAGTGATTTGTGCTATTCTAATCTTCTCAAAGATATCGGGTTCAACCAACAATGTTGATACCCTTACTGGTACTGTCAACGCCTCAAAGTCATAACCCAATATACAACAGGCAGTCATCAAAACTGATAATTTAATCATATCATTCACAGTTTATTGTACCTTTCGACTTAAAGCATCCGTTGTCAGATTTGCCTTTCCTGGATAATATTCGATCTCACAATCATAAGCTTTCAAGAGATCAAGCCATCTCCTTTGCCTCATGTTCAAATCTATCTGAGTGAAAAAAAAATTCAAACTTTTATGATCAATGTATATGGTAAAGGACGTACCATATTAACAATGTCGTCATATCTTCAATGCAAAGAATATGGCTGCCAACTCCAGATCATATATTGGATATTTCATCTCATGTGACTTTAATTGTCTTGATGCATATGCCACAACATATTTATCATGCATCAATACACAATCAATACCGAAGCGGTAGTGAACCGATGTTTCAATTCCTGAAAACTATGCTCACAAGCATCGGACCATCTGAAAGGTACACCCTTCTGTGTCAACTGTGTTAAAGGTTTGGCAATCTTTGAAAAGCCTGCCACAAACCATCTGTAGTATCCTACCAAACCCAAGAAACTACAAATCTCTGGCACAGAAGTAGGTGCTGACCAATTCAATACCGCTTCTATATTTTTTGGATCTATTGATATACCATCTTTGGAGATCACATGTCCAAAAATACTACACTGTTCAACCAAAACAGTTTGGCGTATAAGTCATGTGTTCTCAAAAATTGCAATACCATATGCAAATGTCGGACATGCTCTACTTCACTCCGAGAATAAATCAGGATATCATCAATAAATACAATGAAAAATTGATCAAGGTATTCCTGAAAAACTTGATTCATCAAACTCATGAAGATAGCTAGAGCATTAGTCACTCCAAATGACATAACTAGGAACTCTTAATGTCCATAGCGAGTTTTGAATGATGTCTTATGTATATCTCCTTCCCTCACACGTATTTTATGATATCCAGATCTCAAATCAATCGTAGAATAGATCATCGATCCCTGCAACTGGACAAACAAATCATCAATATAGGGAAGAGGATATTTATTCTTAATCGTTACCTTATTCAATTGTCTGTAGTCAATGCATAGTCGCATTGATCCATCCTTCTTCTTAACAAACAATAGTGGAGCACCCCAAGGCGATACACTAGGTCGTATGTATCCCTTATCAAGTAAATCTTGCAACTGAGTTTTTAACTCTCTTAGTTTAGTTGGTGCCATACGATATGGTGCTCGTGAAATTGCAGAGGTACCAGGTAGTAATTCAATTCCAAATTCCACTTCACGACTTGGTGGAAATCCAGAAATTTCATCAGGAAATACATCTACATATTCTGCAACCGCCGGTATCTCTTCAATTCGTCTTTCCACTTTCTTATCTGTTACATCAACAACGTAAATCAAATATCCGATATGTCCACGTTCTAACAACCGTGATATTCAGATCGCAGATATCAAAGGATTCTTTGCACGAGATCCTGTCCATAGAAGATCATTGGTTTTCAGTGTCAGACTGAAACCGAACCGTCTTCTGACAACAATCCACAACGGTTTGATATTTACTCAACACATCAATACCCAGAATACAGTCAAAATCAGTCATATCTAACACAATCAAATCTGCCTGTATTTCATAGTTGTGATGCCCGGTAATTAATGGTGTTAATCCCGGTGTGGTAATGATCCTTTATGGATTTTAATTATGGCAATTATGAATTAATTGCGGTATTGGGACTCCCGAGGATTTTTAAATCCGGTATTTGGAGTCGTTGGATCCAAGGGATGAGATTGTATTCTCATCATGGTGATAACCTTGGAAGTTGGTCTTTGGTGGGATCTGGGGAAATCCGGAGTACTTTGTACTGTGGCTGGTAATGGAAATTGAGGTTGGGGAGATAATTATTGAAAACAGATGATTTTTAATGACTCATGATGTATTTCTGGTGGCATTGGTATTTTGGAGCCTTGGTACTATATATACCAAGTGGACTAAGTGTTTCGTCATTACACGAAATATCCTCTCTCTTCCTCTCTCTCCTCGCTTCCCACCCATTTCCCCCAAACCCCTCTTTTTTTTCTCTTGGAGAAAATGGCTAGAAGCTCGGTTCGAGAGCCGGATTGCTCAAAGAAAAGTTGATAATCTTCTTCCCCTCGCCTTTACCTTCGATTTGATTATAGTATTGTTGATTTTGGTTAAACTTTGGGTTGGATTTGGAATTTAGGGATTTTTTTTTTGTTAAAACCCAAAGTTGTGTTTTTGTTGTTTTTATGGGTTTTAAATGGAGTATTGGAGGTGTTGGAGGTGTATGCGGTGTTGGTTTTGAGTTTGGGTGTGGAAAACACCATTAAAGCTCGAATTTTTTGAAAACCCGCAGGTCGCGATCGATCGCGGCTTGGCGCCGATCCATCGCGACATGATATTGATTTTGGGAAGGCGGCGAATAGTCACGGCGATCGATCGCAAAGAATGATGATCGATCGCGAGGGTCTTGGCGATCGATCGCGAGATATGACGATCGATCGCGGCTGGCATTGTTGCGCGCAGTGGACTTGCGCGATCGATCACGCCTGAAGGGCGATCGATGGCGGCCCTGTTTTGGTTGGTATTTTTGGAAATTTTGGAAAATGTCGGGATTTTGGAATCGAGGTTTATTTAACCGATTTTCGGGGCAATGTCTACATTTCAATGGGAGTGCTACACCTTTAAAATGGAATGGTTGGAGCCAAGTTTTAATAAAGATTGGAATGCTCGATTTAATAATTGGTTAACTTTTGAACTAGTAAAATGGAATATTTTGGGTATTATGCATGCTTAGCCGGAGTCTTTTAAAATGGTTAATCGTCATGGATTGACGATGGGTTTAGAGGATTGTGAACGTGCTTGGGCACGTGGTGCATGCTTGTAATTGATTATGAATTATTTATGTGTTAGCACATAATTCATTGGATCACTGGACTAGGTCAAGGTTGGACTCGGACTACGGAATCATAAGGTACGTATAACGTACGAGCATAGCCTGTTATATTATTGCATCTTGGAAATGCATAGTTACTTGTGTTTGCAATAAATGGTTATATATATATATATATTGGGAATTATATGGTGCCGCTTTTGAGCGAGCAATGATTGGATGATGTTGCTGTTGAGCGAACATCGGTTATGACGCCGCCGCTGTTGAGCATGCGTGAGATTAAAATGCCGCTATTGTAGAGCGAGCGATGAAATAGAACTATGGAACTATTAACGAGGTATATGGAATATCTTTATCATCGTTTAATGATTGATCTTATTGATTATGGTATCGGTATATGTGGAACGGATTAGTTAATCAATATAATGATTAACTGACATTTGGGAATCTGATGGTTTCAATTATTTTGAGAACAGGAACAACACAGGGAAACCCGGATGATGATGATACCATCTAGGGAGTATCATTTAAGATACATGGCATTTACATTCTGTAAATTATGAACTGTGTGTTATGATTATCGGATTGGTGGTATTGGTATGCTCACCCCGTGTGGGGGCTATCTCTGTTGGGGCAGGTGGTACAGGTGCAACAATGGCTTTGGAGTTGAGCTCGAGTTGTTGATTGGGGTACTTCCAGACTAGAAGTACCAGAGCGGGTTGAACAGGTACAACAGTAGATCCGGAGTTGAGATCAAGCTATGGATAGGAGGTGCTTCCAGGATCGAATTACCAGTAACGATATTTGGTAGAGTACCTTATGCATTACATAGACAGTCATTCATTGGGTGCTCGCATGTAAGCACGTTTATATGTGTATATGGAATGTATAAAGGGGCATGACTTTTCTCTCTTCATTTATTGTTTGCATGCAATTAAATATGAAATTGCTAAATGAATTGAGAGCATGTTAGTGTATTATAAGGGTGCATGCTATGTACGTGGTCTTGGTTGGGGAATTTGAAATATTATGTGGTTTTAATGCAAGAAATTTTATAGATGGCATATTATGCTATACTTGCGTATGGTTTTTCCCCGTAATTACATAAGAGTATGTACTAAATACATGGATTAATACACTAATAGATGGTTAAGGGCACGGGGGTCCTTACAATACTCATCATCAAACTGAATAAAGCAAGCATTCACACTATGACAAGTCATCACCGTAGTTCCCATGGGTGTTGAGACATACAGAGGCATCAACAATGGAGATGAGCATATATGATACCGCTCAACAAAAGCTTGTGCAATAAATGAATGTGATGCACCAATACCAATCAATATAAGAGCTAGATAAGTAAATAAACAACACTTACCCGCTATCACATTATCAGGAGCTGCCTCTGCTTGCTCCTTGTTCAGTGCATAGACCTGAACTTGGGACCGCCCTACTCTCTGTCCTCCACCGGTCTGGGGTACAAACTGTGGTCTTTGCTTCACTGTACTTTGTGACACATTCCCTCTAGTCTGTTGTCCTCCAGTTTGAGGACAATCACTTATCATGTGTCCTGGTCTACCATAGCCATAACAAACTGGCCCCTCACTGTGTGGACAATCGCGTCTAAAGTGTGGTCCTCCACAATTAAAACACTTTAAACCTCTACCACTACTACTACTGCTGCCTTCGGACTGTCCCTTGGCACCTCGTTCGCCCCCTTTTTGCAAATCAAATTTCTTTCCACCGAATCTCGAGGAAAATGTACCTCCTCGTGATGATTTAAACTAATCCCCTTTGGGTCTCATACTTTCTGAAGTAGGTTTCTGCACTTGTCCTACATCCTTATACGCTCATATTCCGATCTCAGCCATTTCAGCCCTTGTCAATGCCTCCTCAAATGAAGTAGGATTATTAGAAATAACCCTATCAAACAACTCAGGCAGTAGACCTTTCACAAGCTGTCTAATCTTTGCTTTCGTATTTGCAACTATCTGCGGTACATATCGCAACAATGAAAAATACTGCAAAGCATAATCAGATACCTTCATAGTTCCCTGTTTCAGATTATTGAACTCATCCTCTTTCAATTGCCTAGCAGCAACAGAGAAATAATGCTCCAGAAAGCGAGTTTTGAATACATCCCAGTCCACAGTCTGCCCCTAAGCTCTCAATTCAAGCAATGTTGCTTTCCACCACATCATTTCTTTCTTAGCCAATTGAAACTCAGCTAAATGCAACCAGGTATCATGGTACATGGTACTGACACAAATATATGTTCAACACATTCTAACCATTCCTCAGCCTGTTCCCTAGATTCAGTACCCTCAAATCGAGGTGGCTGATAACTAAGAAATTGAGTTAGTGTCAACTCGCCAGGTAAAAAACACCTGTTCTACTGGTCCTTGGCCCACTGGTGGTGGTGGCACAGGTGCCAAACCAACACTAGCATTGCCACTCATGGCATCCCCAACATCATCTTGAAGTACTCTGTCTGTCATTACTGCACAACAGGGGTTAACAACAACAGTCGAATATATAAAGCATGTTAGTATACCAACATATCACACGATATCAACATGCTTTCAAGTGATTAGGTAACTCTCTAACTCACTTGCTCTACCCTTGTTCATCCAGTTCTAGAACCACTACTCTGATACCACTAATGTGGGGTCCTCGTTACTTAATCCGTTATATATCACATCTTATACATATGTGAGTAGGCATTAAGTAAGTCCAATACACTGATTAAGAGTTTTATTATGTCAGTTATTACAACATTTACAAAACCCTAACATGATTTCCATCATATGTACATAAGAACAACCTAAAGAAGTTCAACTCCTAAGTAGTGGTTCAGTTCGCAGCAGAAATTGACTCACAATCCCGTCCTCCCATGTTTATGAGTCCCTACAGAAACAATCACACAACATGAGTATTGATAATCAACCATCTCAGTTCTATATCAATAAGAAACATAATACGATAAATCACTATCGTAAAAAATCAACTGTGATTGTTCTGTATCATGCATCATAAAATGCAAATATGTCATGGCATGTCTCATCCATCATCATGTTATAACGTGACATCTATGATTTGCCTATCTCATCTCAATATGTCAGTGGAACCTCCTCACATCTTCATATTAGCAGCACATATCATATTTCCATCCTCACACATTATAACAACCAAAGCATATACTCAACCAGAGCATATCTCTCATGCCAAAGCATATGCTCAACAGTAGTATACCTCTCGTGGCATCAGTCTCAACAACATGCATGTATAACACCATGAATGTATAAGCATATGATACCATCAATCATATAATACAATCTCAATATATAGAAGCAGCATCACATTAATCAGTAATCAATAATCATACGTCAACACGTACCTATCGTGCTATAAAATATATATAGTCAGACGTCAATGTTTAACCGCCCTTTGTCCTTTCCCCTGTGATGATGCTACATGAATACCAACATTGTATCATGTTATAATAGGCTTCAAAATCAAATTCCACAAAATATCATATTTTTCAAAATATTAACTCTAGCGATCGATCGCGAAAAACACGCGCGTGTCGCCAAAACTTTCTGGCCAACATCAATCGATCTCTATGTTTCAAGCGATCGATCGCTTCCTAGACATTGATCGGTACGACCAAGCGATCGATCGCTAAACACACCGCCTCTCTTGTGTTTAGCCTTAAGCGACCGTGATCGATCGCTATGCTCTGTTTTTCTTAGAACATGGCGATTTTCATGTAGTTCTTCCATCTTATACTAATTTCTCTATACTCATGCCTCCAAAACTTCACACCAAAGATATTAAGTCATGGTATGATCATGTGGTCGTGAAACTACAACTAATTCATTGAATTCCATTTCATACCAATGCAGAACATATCAAGTACATAGAGCATGACCAACACTATGATTAGATGATGGCACTACCAACACATAAATACCATATATGCTCGGATTATCACCAAAACAAATCCAATCTCTAGTTCACACCAACTTTCCCTTTGATTCCAAGCTCAAAGTCAAGACAAGAGTGCAAGAGCAAGCAAGGCTGTGAGAGAGGTTTGTGTAGAGCTTTTGTAGGTGATTTTGGTGTAGTATGTTATTATAATCTGAATTGGTGCTCTATATACTAGCCCTTCACATGCACATGAAATGCTCATATCAAATTCACATGCAAATTCATGGAGTTCGGGTGTTCAACAACATGTCACTCATGTCCTTCCTACAAATAACATAGCTGTCTTGCTACATGTTCAATAAGCCATGTACATCAAGTCATTGTTTCCATCCTTGTTTCCAACTATGTTTACTTGCATACACATGATTCTTTTCATCATATATAATTATTCACACTTGGTCCCAAACCCGAGTCCATATCATACCTAATTATCACATAATTACGCCAGAACCATATCAAACATGTATGAGTCATATCGAGGCATTATGGTCTCTTCTTCACCACTCTTCAATGTGATATTACTCACATTTTCTTTTGGGTTCACCATTGACTGTGAAGGTAGGCCATTTGATATTCTCCCTTCTATCTTGTTGATTGATGTCGCCAACTGTCCCATTTGAGTGTTCAAGCTTTGAATGCTCGCCCTCGTCTCCTTTTGAAAATTGTAAAGTATTTTCAGCAATAACTTTAACAATATTTTCTAACCTGACGTTAGTGGAAGGGATTAGAGGTTGTTGAGACCTCTGAAATGGTGGTCTGTTGGGCGGTGTAGGGTGGTGCATCGGTTGACTTCCATAGCTCTAGTTCAGGTGATCCCTCCAACCTTGGTTGTATGCGCTCGATGATGGTTCATAGCTCCTTTGTGGTGGACCCAAAAATCCACCTGCTGCGTTTACCTCGTGTCTTGGCGTCTGTCCATGTCGAGCAAGTACAAATTGTTGGGAGTTAGCATCCATGTTCGCTATCAAGTTCCTTGCCTCCTCCGGTGTCTTATCAATAAAGGCTTCTCCGCTTGCCACATCCACTAGATTCCTGTCAGTAGAAAGCAAACCTTCATAGAAATATTGAATTAAGTGGTGTTCAATTATCCGGTGTCGTGGGCAGCTTGCACACAACTTCTTGAAACACTCCCAGTACTCGTGCAGTGACTCCTCGTGGTATTGCTTGATGCCATTAATTTCCTTCATATGTTTGTCACCCTCGAAGCAGGAAAGTACTTCTCAAGGAAGACTCTTTGCAAATCAGTCCACGTGGTGATGGATCCAGATGGTAGGTAGAATAGCCAATCCTTAGCAGCATCCTTCAAGGATAATGGAAAGGATACTAGTTTAATATGCTCATTTGTTACGCCAGTCGGCTTCATAGTAGTGCACACCATGTGAAATTTCATCAAATGTTTGTGGGGGTTCTCACCTGCAAGACCATGGAAAGAAGGCAATAAGTGAATTAAACCAGATTTAAGTTTGAAATTTACATTAGTTGCAAGGGCAGGGAAAGTGATGCAGAGGGGTTGTTGATCCAAGGTAGGATTCACCAGTTATCTTAGATGTTGATTTGCTGCAATCGTGTTCCTCTCCTCTTCATCTTCTTTAATTCTCCTAGCTTCTCTTATCATTCTATGTAATGCCCTCTCAATCTCAGGGTCTTATTGGAAATTATCTTCGTGATCAGACGATTCACATGTACTCATTAAACCAAAGTAGTAGTGCGGGACAGTAGAAAAAAAATTAACACAAAAATAAACAATGCCTTCCCCGGCAACGGAGCAAAATTTGGTCGCTCTTATCGCGTATGCCAAAATTAACCATCTCAAGTTAATAGCAATAAGTAAGTAATAGCATGAGTACGGATCGATCCTACAAGGAATGATGTATTCTTGTGTTAATTTATGAAAATAAAGGAAATAAGGGGATTTTGGAATTAATTAAATTACTACTATGAAAAATCTATGAAAATGGATTCAATCATTGATTATCACAAAAGATTTAATTTTTTACTTGAATATCCATCATTGGAGATCCAACTCCTACTTACCTTATGTCTAGTTAAAATAGCCCAAGCGTTCTAAGTTAACCTGTATCGTTAAACCAATCAAAACAACAACAGTTAAGATTAATATTAGCATTAGCTTTCAAAACTAGTAAAGAATGATGAAACTTAGACAACATAATTCAAGCGTCTATGTTTAATCTAGTCAAGCGTTTTCCCTAAGAATTTAACAACACCAACAACAGGAAATCATTAGTCTTAGTTGTTTCAAAGGCCAAGCGTTGGATTATATGTAAAAGTCATTAGATGGCCAATCTTATAAACAAAACACAACAATCATGGCAATAAATCAAAGAAAAACTTTTGATACTCAGTAAAATTAATAAAAGAACATAAATCTCATGAAAAACATAAATTCCAATTTTTTGTCTTCCTTAACCAAGAATCAAAAGAAGTTTAGCCACTCATGACTAAATCAAAAACAACAAAATAATGTAAAGAAAACATAAATAAAAGCAAGGAAGAAGAACTAATCCGATCGCCAATCGTCGAGGTTGTCAATCCTGCCTTCGTGTTGATCTTCATAGACGTCTTCAACAACTGAGAGAAAAAATCTAAACTCTATTCTAAACTCTAAACTAGGAAGAATTCTCAATAATAATGAAGAATATTCTGATTTAAGGTCATCTTTTCGAGTTTTATGGTAGGAGATCAAGTAATTTTGGAGTAGAATTTGTGTAGGATAGCAACAAATCAAGTTTCAAAAATTCTAAAAATACGTCCGGCGATCGATCGGTGGGTTTTGGGTGATCAATCGCCAGGTCCATATTTTTGTTACTCATTTTGTCTGCTTTCGGCGATCGACTTGCATTGGCCATAACTTCTTCATACGATCTCCGAATTAAGCGAATTAGGAGTCCACGTATAGATAACTGAAAGCTCTACAACTTTTCTATTGAAAACTGTAGGATCTAGCGCTTACCGCTTTACCAATAACTATAGTTAAGGGTAATGGCGCAACATCAATCTTTTCAACCATACACTGGCACAAGCGCCACGTGTTCGACCGATTACAAAGCAAGGCAATTGTTGAACCCCAACAAAAACATTTCAAAATATGGCTGGCACATGAAGAAAATCGAGGAGAAATGAGCGACATGTGTCTTGGATTCCGATTTTCTCTCTTTTCTTCAAGTTTCTTTCTTCTTCCATCATTTTAGCTTTATTTCTTCACCTGTTTCCTACATATTACCAAATATATGATTAAGTAACAAATGTAATAAATTATCAATCAAAACATACCTAATCATTGATAGTTAATCGCATAAAATATGTCTATTTCTAGCCACATCAATGGTCCAGTGAGATATTTTGATAGTATGTCGATTTTATCTGTAACACGTCTGTTATATGTGAATTATTATGGCACTTCTGATAAGGGTGTATTTTTAAATTTCGAGGATAAAATTTTATTAGTATGGGAGAATTGTGATGCCTGGAACTTAATTACCCTAATTAAATTGAGTTTAATGTAATAATGGAAGGGTAATTGAGAATAATTGTCATTTTGTATTCGAACCCAACTCTTCTTCACTCTTTACACCATTTTCACACACTAGATACAAAAATCCCCAAATCCTTCCTTCTTCTTTTCTTCCTATAAATCCTTTGGAAAGCTAGGAATAGCTTGGAACTTACACCTAAAACTTGTTTGGAAGATCTCAAAGGGTAAGAAAGTAGAAGTTATGAGTTGTGTGTGGCAATTGTTGTTGGTGAATTTTATTTGATTGATTGATTTTGATTTTTGGGATAGAAAGCTTGAAACGAGTTTAGATGTTGATAAAATGAGAAGTATTATGATGTTTAGATGTATTGTAGTTGAAGTGATTAGGTATATTGTGTTGTGTATGTGTTGTGTGGAGGAAATGCATGAAAATGGTGAAATCTCGTTGAAACAGGACGAACCAGTCGATTGTTACACGGAGCGATCGATCTCCTGACAAAAGCAAGTTCAACGATCGATCGGGCTGTATGAGCTATCGATAGCCAAAGAACAATTTTTGAAAAAAAAAGGGAACGGCCGCTCGTGATTGGTCGTGCTATGAAGAGCGATCGATCACGAGGCATGATTTTTGAAAAATTATGATTTTGACGGAATTTCGAGATGTGATGTAAGGCTCCGATATTTGATTACCATTAATTTTATTAATAATTAATTTGTGATTAATTAATTAGAAGTGAAATTGACAATATAAATGTCAACTGACAATTTAGTCGGAACATGATATATTTTTGACTTGGTAAAATATCTCCGATAATATTTTCTAAAATATTTGATTAAAATGAAGAATTAAATTTTGTGAGTATAATAGTGGGTATAAATCCCAATCATTAATTGTAAATGCAATTTATTAGTACACCGGCGACACTCCGATGTACATTACTGGACTGGAAATACACATATATTAAAACACTTTCAGCTCATTTCCACGCACGAAAACATGAAAACACACACATATAAAAACCGATCCTTCCATTTTCTCTCAGATTCTCTCGCGCTCGTCTGACTTCTTCCGGTAAAAGCCGTGCATTTGCCGCCGTCCGGCCACCTATCAGTGCGTCCGACCTACTACCGTGTAGCCAACTCGCAAGCGGTCATTTCCATACCAAGGAATAGGAGTTTACGTCGCGGAATCGTTCGGATATTTTTCCAGAAAACGGTGAGCTCGAGATTTTAGGGTTCTTGTCGTTTTTCTTCAAATTCAACAATTTTCACCATTAATTAGTTCGAATTATCTTGTGCGAAAGCTTCTACTCACCATGATCAAAGCTTCCCACCAGTCGCCGACCCTGCAGCCACCGTGAAT
Organism: Haberlea rhodopensis; assembly: GCA_907163345.1. Taxonomy (NCBI): domain Eukaryota; kingdom Viridiplantae; phylum Streptophyta; class Magnoliopsida; order Lamiales; family Gesneriaceae; genus Haberlea; species Haberlea rhodopensis. Next base: position 444,832 of record CAJQUN010000328.1, read on the forward strand.
CGCCGAAATCGCACATGCAAGGCTCGGTTACTGTTCACTCGAATGCTGTAAAATCCGATTTTGAATTTTTAGTTTGTAATTCTCATTTTGGCCTTCAAATTGGGTGTTGATGTTAGTTCTAGCATTGCATGTGGAAGCTGGTTGAATTAGACGATGCATGTCCGATTGTAGTCGATGCATGTTTAGGGATTTTTGTTCGATTTTAAGTGGTTGAGGGTTGCAATGTTTAAATCATGCCTTGGTTGAGTTTACCTCTTTTAAACCATGTTTTAGTTAGATAAATCATGTGTTGGAGATTTTACGTAATTCTTTCAAGTTTGTCTTGTTGTTGGTTGGATCGAATTCTTGTAGCTTGTTGAGGGGATAATGATCGATGTCCATGCATGTTAGAATATGGCAATCGATTTTCAGGTTTTGATGATTAATGTTTGAAATGATGGGTTAGTCAATTATTTACTAACTGAAATCGTGTTTTAGATTGAATGAATCTTGTATAAGAGAATTTCATGTAATTTCAATGACATTTTGAGTTTGGTTAGCTGTTGAATGTGGGGAAATCAATCGAGTTTTCAAGGGCTTAGGAGGTGAAAGTGCTTAATTGTTGTCTGCGGTCAACTTTGTAAGTTGTTCAATGAGTTTATTTCCACGTTATGAATATTAGATCAATGAATGAAACAAATGTGTTAATAGGATTTTAATGATGAGGAGACATCTTAAAAACTCCAGAACTGAATAAATGGCAAGAATAAGTATACGAGAATCATAATATGTCTATCCTACATAGTTTAGATCTGATTAGTATCCTCAAGTTAAAGAATAACTTATATGTATGTTGAGGTAATTTTAGTGGTAAAGAAGTAATGAAAATTGTGTGAATGAATTTGATAGATTAATACACGGCGGCATGAGAGTTCCACGAACTAAGAAGACAACATTTCAGCTTCTAGAACAAATAAAGTAAAGGTATGTTGCGATCGGTAACATACGACAGGTATCTGTATTATTTGATATATGACTTGCTGAACTTACATGAATTACGTGAAACTACTTGGCTATGTGGAATTACTTGGTTGTGTGAGTTAAATTGATTTATGGAGCATACATGGCATTCATGATTTAGCATTCGATGTATGAAATAAATGTTTTGTTAACACACATCATTTTTACATATATACATCGATGCATGACATACACGTTGAGCTATCGTTTCTTTGATATCCTTGATGATGATCGAGTTGATTTACGCTGAGTGTCGGGGACGATGAGCACAACGATGACAGGCAGTATAGGTAGCGACTGCAGTCACGCACGTGTCACCGGACCTAGGCACGAGGGATGGACGAGCACAACACATAGGATGATTCTCCTAGCGCAATGTGCGTGTGCTGTCACCTATGCTCGAGCTTGATATTGATTGTTGATACCTTTCTTTGGACTCTGATTTGGTATCTTGAGATTCGATCCATTGTACCTTACATGCATTGCATTACATTGCACTGCATTACATCATATATCACATTTTATAGATGCATGTTGTATTACTTGATAGTTTCATATTGAGCTTTGTCTCACCCCGTAGGGGGCTGTTGTTGTCTTTGTGTGTGGACAATGACATGTATTACAGGTAACTAGGATCCCAAAGAGGGAATACTCGTTGAAGCCTTACTTGAGGTTGTGTCTTTTGTCTCTTTCCCGGTCGTAGGATAGCTAAATTATTCCAGGGTGTGTCCTAGATCGTATATTTAAGTAATTTGAGTTTATTTTCAGTTCAGTCTTGAGAAATTGTGAATATTTGTTGTTTCTTTACTGCTAATGGTATTATGTATGTAAGGACCCTAGTTCCTTAAGTACGAAATAAGGGCATAAGTAGAGCTAAAGTGTATTATCAGAGTATAAAAATTCGTGTTGAGGCCTTGAGCTTTAAGGATTACATGCCAAGATAATTACTTCCAAATGGATTAGTTACATTCTTAACAAAATGAATGTTAATCATATAGATTTACACTACTCATAGAGTAGAAACTATACAAAAGAATCACAGCTTCTATATCAAAAGCACTCCTCGCTAGCTCACTGCGTCAACCCGACCTTAGCCCCTTTATGCCAAGATGTACCTACGAGGACAACCCCCAAATCATGAGCATATAATAATCCATATAAAACTTAGCATGATTAAAAAGCGTAAATGCATGAACCGTAATTACAAAACACTTCATGTTTTCCAATTGCATTTTAAACGCTCCCTTTTTGGTTGTCCCTTTATCATAACTCATGAGTATAATCAATAGATTATTTAATGGTTTCACACATGTCATGACATATCACCAATCACCAATCCCTAGTCTTTATAACAGTGTTTTTAATGCACCTCGCTTGTCATGACAGCGGCACTAATACCCATCGCTTTGACATATTAGCGGCATTGAATAACCTCGCTCAAATGCGACATGCGGCAAAACCCTCGCTTCAACATTTGGCGGCAAATATTCATTCCTCGCTACAATATGACAGCGGCAAGTATTCTATCATCGCTTCAAGTGACAGCGGCAAAGCATTAAAATCATCACTCTAATATAACCATGACTCATGGGATGTGCACCAAGTGTTCAACATACACATATGCAATCATAATGCATAATTCAACATGTATTTGCATCTACAATGCACAATTTAATATATACTTGCATCCTCAATGCATATTCCAATGAGTATATAAAATACATGTACCGTTGGGTGCCCGTACGTCTCTCTACGTACCTTTCCAAAATGTAGGATTTTGTAGGACTTTACTTCCTTTGTTGTGTTGCCACCTGGGATGGTTCTACATATTCATACAAATCAATATTAGGAGCCAATAATAGTCCGATACCAAAAATCCCACAAAAAAATAATTACACATAATTTGGCTTCTCGCGATCAATCGCCAATGGGCCCTGATCGATCGCGACCTCAATGCCCAAAATTCACCATTCCGCGATCGATCGCCGAAAACATGCCGATCGATCGCTGACTTCGCCGATCGATCGCTCAAACTCGCGATTGATCGCGGAGAGTCTCTGCCTTGCACTCTGGTGCTCGCGATCGATCGGGAAAAGCGCGCCGATCGATTGCTGATGTTTGTAATCGCGAAAAACCACCATTTTCGAGCATATCATACTTGCTAACACATAATACACCAAAAGCCATCAAACTTCCACAACACAATACACTCTAAACTTCATTACACTACCATGAAACAACACAACAACAAAATCCAACAAGAATACTACCATACATGTCATTTTTACTCAACATAATAACTCTCCTCAACAAAAACATTAACCATAACATACACATGGTTCCTCACCCTTTTTGCTCCAACTTTTTGCAAGATTTTAAGCAATTAAATTGCAAATCTCTTCGTCCTACTTTCCTGCCTGTTGTTGGACGATTTTGAGGAGAAAAGGGGAGAGATTTCTGAGATAGAATATGTGTTGGGAGAGTGGAGAGGAGGTATGGGTTGCAACAGGGTGGAGGTATGGGTTAAGGGGGGTGGTTAGATGATAGGGTTTATTTTTGTCCCTGTATTTAGCATGATGTATTTAAAATATCCCTAAATGATATTTTATAGCATTTACTCAAAATAAAAGAAATGCATCATGACTCCAATTAAACATGCTTTACCAAAAACAATTAACACCTACCCAAATGAACCATGCCATAACTCAATTTCCCAACATGCATCACATGCACCCTGAAATGCATTACCAGGTCACGCCCACCGCATTACTAAGAATTTCACCATAATTATTAATTCAACACTCAATAAATTAATACCATTATTATCACTTAAACATAATTCATGCTCAAACGCACATAATCATTTCGGGGATATCACAATACTCCCATACTTATAAGATTTCGCCCTCGAAATCAGCATGCACTTACCAAAACGAAACAAACATAAACCACATACCAAAAAATAGTTCCGGATAGTGCTGCACCATATGTTGCTCCATCTCCCACGTGGCCTCCTCGACACCCCTGCGATCCCACTGAACTTTAATAATAGGTTTCACCTTGTTCCGAAGTCTGCGGTCTGCCCGATCCAGAATTCTAACAGGCCGTTCCACATAAGATAGATGGGATTCTAACTGGACCTCAGAATGCTGCAACACATGTGACGAATCCGGCTCATACTTCTGTAACATAGACACATGGAACACATCATGTATACCAGACAAAGAAGGGGGTAAGGCCAGTCGGTAAGCTAAGGTGCCAATGAGCTGCAAGATCTCGTATGGCCCAACATATCTCGGAGACAACTACCCGCGCATTCCAAATCGTACAACACCTCTGAAAGGTGAGATCATCAAAAAGACCTTATCTCCCAACTGAAACTCTAACGATCACCGTCGTTTATTAGCATAAGCTGTCTGTCTGTCCTGGGCTGCTTTCATTTTCTGTCTTATCACCTTTACCTTCTCTTCCATTTCCCGAACTAACTCTGGTCCTCCGACCAATTTACGGTCCAAGTCGTCCCAACATAAGGGTGATCTACATCGTTTGCCATAAAGGGCCTCAAAAGGAGCCATCTGAATGCTTGCCTGGTAGCTATTGTTATATGAGAACTCTACCAAGGCCACTGAATCCTGCCATGAAGTATCAAACTCCAATACACATGCCCTCAACATGTCCTCGAGCATTTGGATAGTACGTTCGGTCTGGCCATCCGTTTGAAGATGATATGCAGTGCTCAACCTAACCTCAGTTCCCAAAGATGATTGAAGGCCCTCCCAAAAATGAGATGTGAATCGTGGATCTCGATCAGACACTATAGAAATAGGGATCCCGTGCAATCTTAACAGATCTCGTACATATAACTGACCCATCCTCACATAGGTGAAGGTCATACTATAGGGAATGAAGTGAGCCACTTTGGTCAATCTGTCTACAATCACCCAAATGGCATCAAGACCCAAAGCAGTCCTCGGCAAGTGGGTCACAAAGTCAATGGATATGTGTTTCCACTTCCATTCCTGTATCTCTAAGCTCTTCAGCTCACCACCAGGTCTCTGCCTCTCAGCCTTAACCTGCTGACAGATTAAACACCTCTTGACAAAAGCGATGACGTCACGCTTCATCCGCTTCCACCAAAATTGATCACAGAGATCCTTATACATTTTCCTCCCTCCTGGATACTAAGCATGCTACTATGAGCCAGCTGTAGGATTCCTTGACGCAACTCCGGCGTACTCGGAACTACCCAACGGTTACCGAGCCTCAAGGAACCGTCTTCAGCCACTCTGAACTTTGATGACTGACCAAGACGTACCAACGATAACCATCTCAATATCTCCTCGTCTGATTTCTGCACTCTCCTAATACTCTCATAGATATCTAGCTCAGCTAATAAGGTCAATACATGTACAGGCGATGCATACACATCTAGTCATAGCCCAGATAACAGTAGGAGGTCATCATGGCTGATAATTGCATGACATCCTCAGCAGTACACCTCACTTTCTGGCTCAAGGCGTCTGCTGTCAGGTTCGCCTTTTCAGGATGATACTCAATCTCGCAATCATAGTCCTTGAGTAAGTCCATCCATCTCCTCTGTCTCATATTCAGCTCTGCCTGAGTAAAGAGAAACTTTAGGCTCTTGTGGTCTGTATAAATGGTAAACAAAGTGCCATACAAGTAGTGCCGCCAAATCTTCAAGGCAAATACAACAGCCGCCCGTTCCAAATCATGAACTTGATACCTAGTCTCATGCGGCTTTAACTGTCTCGATGCATAAGCTACCACATACTTGTCTTGCATCAGCACACATCCTAAGCCCTGAAGTGATGCATCAGTATAGAGAATGAATCTCTTGTTCTCCATGGGAATCACCAATATTGGTGCTGATGTCAACCTATATTTCAACTCCTGGAAACTCTGTTCACAAGCCTCAAAAAAATAAAATGGTACTCCCTTTTGAGTCAACTGCGTCAGTGGCTTGGCAATCTTCGAGAATCCTTCGACGAAACGACGGTAATATCCGGCCAAACCAAGAAAGCTCCGTATCTCGGGCACTGAAGTAGGCGTAGACCATTCCATCACTGCCTCTACTTTCCTGGGATCCACTGATATCCCGTCCCTAGAGATGACATGACCGAGAAATACCACGCTGCTCAACCATAATTCACATTTGCTAAGCTTGGCAAACAGCTGATTATCTCTGAGCATCGTCCGCAAATGACTCACGTGTTCCTCCTCACTCCGAGAATAGATAAGTATGTCGTCAATGAACAAAATGACGAACTGGTCAAGATATTGCTGGAACACCCGATTCATCAGACCCATAAAGACAGCCAGGGCGTTCGTCACACCGAACGGCATAACCAAGAACTCGCAATGTCCATATCGAGTCCGAAATGCTGTCTTCTGTACATCCTCCTTGATAAACCCGAATCTGATGATAACCAGACCTCAAGTCAATCTTAGAATCTCGTGCCCTGTAACTGATCAAACAGATCATCAATCCGCGGATGAGGGTACTTGTTTTTAACCATCGCTTTGTTCAACTGATGGATAATCGATGCACAACCGCATCAAACCGCCTTCTTTTTGACAAACAGGACCGGTGCACCCCAAGGCGATACACTCGGACGTATGTATCCCTTATCAAGGAGTTCCTATAATTGCACCTTCAGTTCCGCCAGCGCCATTCTATAAGAGGTACGAGAAATAGCAGAAGTCCCCGGTAACAACTCGATTCCAAACTCGACATCTCTACTCGGCGAAAACCCTGGAATCTCATCCGAGAATACATCGGTAAATTCCGCAACCACCGGTATTTCCTCAATCCTTAGTTCTTTCTTCTTTTCCGCTATATCAACGGCATAGATAAGGTAACCTATATGGCCACGTTTCAATAACCGTGACATTTTAACAGCTGAAACGAACAGAATCTTCGGTCAAGAACCATTCCCATAAAAGATCCACTGAATCCCCTGATCAGATCGAAAGCGAACAGTCCTCTGTCGGTAGTCAACCACGGCCTGATATGTAGGGTCTTCCCACCTTAACATCATACTAATAACATATTATGGACTAAACATGCATTCATAACATCTTAGGGTACCGGTTGTAGCTTTGAGCTAATAAGATTACAGGCCAAAAATAAAATTTCAAAACTTAATAATTACATTCCCAAAAATGAATGCTAACATTATAGGTTTACACTACTCCTAGAGTAGAGACTATCAAAATCTTGTATCCTATATTCTTTCATGCTCCTTTTAGCTCAATGCCTCAACCCGACCCTTAGCCCTTCAGTCCAAAAGTGTACCTACAAGAACATCCCATCATGAGCATGTACATCATTACTTAACATCATAAGGTAATGGCATATAAATAAATGCATGAAAATAATCATAACATATACTTCCTGGTTAATCGCATTAACCAACTTTGGTTGTCCCTGTTTCATAGTCATGCATACAATCATTAGTTCTTGACATAAATGATTAAAATCATACTTCACATATATGCTCATAATACACAATGTTATTGAGAAATAGAGATGTTTCTGGTCTTGTTATGTCCACGGAACAATTGGCCCCCTCCCTTCGACATATAGCGGTACTGTGATTACTCCTCGCTACACCTTGATAGCGGATGTAATCTCCTCGCTAGCTATGTCAGCGGTAAGTACCTTCCTCGCTTTCCCATAACAACTACCAGTACACTCAACCATTCTCAATAACATAGTTAAACACATACATCATCATCATATCATAAACATCATCATCTTATACTTACTTATCATGATCATCATCATGAACATCACATCATCTTTACTCATCATAAACATCATCATCATAAACTTACTTATCATGATCATCATCATGAACATCGTATCATCTTCATTCATCATAAACATCATCATCATAAACTTACTTATCATAATCATCATCATAAACATCGTAAATACTTATGCAATCATTGCGTAGTCATAGTATAGAAATGTGTTACCGTTCGATGCCCGTACGTTTCTTACGTACCTTAATTCCAAAAGTGGAGAAGTTAGAGAACTTTATCTCCTTGATGTTGTGGGTACCTGGGATGGTTCTGCATAACCATACAAATCGATATTAGAAGCTAATTATAGTCCAATATCCAAAAATCCCACAAAAAATCAAAAACACATATTTTTACTTCTCGCGATCGATCGCCGCCCAGGCCCGATCGATCGCGAGATCATACTGGACGTTGCTGAAAAATTCACACCTTGGCAATCGATGGCCACTTTTGGCGCGATCGATCGCCAGCCTCGCCGATCGATCGCCCAAAAGTGGCGATCGATCACCAAATGGTTCTGGAGCCTACTGCTGCTCGCGATCGATCGCCTGAAATGGGCGATCGATCGCCAATCCCTGTACATCGAAAAATCACAATTTTGAGCATTTTTCAAGCTCTACCTCATACCATTCAAACCCGAACGTTCCAACAACACAACATCATCATAACTCACTAAAACCCACATAAAACACTTCAAAAACCATACCCCAACCACATACAACTTATACCCAAAACAAACCCACATAAAACACAAAAGCCAACCCATTTCATAACCAAACATCATAAAAACTTTAGGAAGGGTTCCATACCTCTTAAGGACTCCAAATCTTACAATAAATCTCACAAACAAAGGTTTTGTGAAGATTTCTCCTTCCACTTTTGCCAAGTTTCGAAAATAGCAAATGGGTTAGGGTTGGGGATGAATTTGGGGATTTAAAAGAGTGATGGGGAAAGTGAATAAAGTGAGGTAAAAAGGTGGGTAAAATGGGGGTTAAAATGGGTTGTGTAGATTAATTAAAATTGTACCACAAACTTAACATGATGTATAAAATACCCCAACATGGTATTTTAAAAGCATTTACAAAAATGCAACAAACTTCCACTAACTTCATATCTTCCTCATAATTAACACTCAATACAATTAAATCATGCTAACACCCCATTTTCTAACATGCATAACATACACCCTGAAATGCAATCCCGAGTCACGTCTATCATGTGACTAAGCATTTCAACATGATAATAATTTCAACACATAAATCAATTATCAACATAATTCATCATATAAACATAATTAATGCCCAAATTGCAATTAATTAATTTCGGGGCATCACAATACTCCCCTACTTATAAGATATCGTCCTCGAAATCGCATGCACTTACCCAAAATGAAACTAAACATAAATCATACCAGAAAATAGTTCCGGGTAGTGCTGAATCATATGCCGCTCCGTCTCCCACGTAGCCCCCTCGACACCCCGACGATCCCACTGAACTTTGACAATGGGTATAATTTTGCTTCGTAATCTGCGATCCTCTCGATCCAGAATTCTGACCGGTCGTTCTACGTAGGATACATCTGAGTCCAACTGCACTTCGGTAGGCTGTAATACATGAGACGGGTCTGGCTCATACTTCCGCAACATAGAAACGTGAAAGACATCATGAATCCGAGATAAAGACGGCGGTAGAGCCAAACGGTAGGCCAATGTACCGATACGCTGCAATACTTCATACGACCCAACATACCTCGGAGATAACTTCCCCGGCATACCAAAATGAACCACACCCCTGAAGGGTGAGATTTTCAAGAAGACCTTGTCTCCTACTTGGAATTCTAGTGGTCGTCGTCGCTTATTGGCATAGGCTGCTTGCCTATCCTGGTCCGCTTTCATCTTTTGGCGTATCAACTTAATCTTTTCTTCCATACCTGTGATATCCCCGAAATAATTAATTGCAATTTGGGCATTAATTATGTTTATATGATGATTATGGTGATAATTAATTATGTGCTGGATTTAATTATCATATTGAAATGCTTAGTCACATGATAGGTGTGACCGGGGATGCATTTCGGGATGCATGTTATGCATGTTGGGAAATTAAGGGTTATTATGGTTGTTTATGGTAATCGATAATTATTTGGTCGAACATGATTTTAATTGGTGTTTTGATGCATTTTGGGAGAATGCTTTAAAATATCATGTTGGGGTGTTTTATACACCATGGAATTGTGGAATGCATTTTATTTTAAAACAACCCACTTATACCCCAACCCCTCTACACCCATCACTCATACTTTCCCCAATTTCTCCTCCAAACCCTTCCTTCTCTTCATTTTCGATTTTGGGCAAAGGGGTGAAGAGAAATCCTTCCAAAAACTTAATTTGTGGGGTTTTGGTGTGAGATTTGAAGTCCCCTAGAGGTATGGATACCTCCATGTTGTTCTTATTGTGTTTGGTTTGAGTTTGAAATAGTTTTGAAGGGTTTTGGAAATGGGTTACTTTGGGTTGGTATCATTTTTGGTTGGGTGTTGGATTTTTGTGTTGCTTGAGGTGTATTTTGTTGATTTATTGTGTTATTATGTTGTAGGGTTGGTGGGAGAAGTATTGGTATGGGTTGGGATGGTTTTGGTGTGCATTAATGGTGGAAAATCGCGAGTCTGTGTGAGGCGATCGACCGCCTGAAATGAGGCGACCGATCGCCAACAGGCAGTATCAAAATCGCAGGGTTGGCGATCGATCGCCTGAAATGGCACGATCGATCGCCGAGGGGCATGTCCAAAATATAAGGTAGGCGATCGATCACCATGTATGGCGCGATCGATCGCCGCGAAGCAAAAATTGAGGCGCTCGATCGCCTCAGCGAAGCGATCGATCACCAGCAGTGGAATTTTGGAAAATGGATTTTTTTGACGAATTTTTGGTATTTGATTATTATTTGGCTTCTAATATGGGGTTGTGTGATTGTGTAGAACCATCCCAGGTGGCGACGCAACCAAGGAAGTGAAGCCATATCAAATTCCACTTTTGGAAAGGTACGTAGAGGACGTACGGGCACCCAACGGTACATGTATCTAATATACTCATTGATTATGCATTGTGGATGCAAGTATATGTGGAATTATGCATTGTGGATGCAAATACATGTTGAATTATGCATGATGATTGAATATGCATATGATGATTATTGGTGCACATCCCATGAGTCGTGGTCATCCCTTGATGATTTTAATGTTTGCCGCTATATGATTTGGTGCCGCTAAATGTGAAGCGAGGGGTGGGAGCGCCGCATGTCACATTTAAGTGTGGTTATCATATGAGGCGAGGAAAGAATAATTGCCGCTCAATGTGAAGCGAGGGGTGGGAGCGCCACATGTCCTTTGAAGCGAGGTTATTCTATGCCGCCTATATGTGAAAAGCAAGGGGCATTAAAATACATTGTGATGAACAGACTAGGGATTGGTGAATGGTAATTGGTGATGATGAAATGGTATTATGTCATGACATGTGTGTACCATTAAATAATCTATATGATTATACTCATGAGTTATGGTACAGGGCCAACCAAACAGGAAGCGTTTAAAATGCATGGGAAAAACAGGAAGTGTTTTATTATGATTTATGCATTTACGCCTTATATTCATATTGTGTTGGATATGAATAATATTATTGCTCATGTTTGGGGGTTGTCCTTGTAGGTACTTTTTGGCATGATGAAAAAGGGGCTAAAGCGGGTTGAGGTGGTGAGCTTGTGAAGAATACTTTTGAGAAAAGAAGGACATGATTACTTTTGTATAGTATCTACTCTAGGAGTAGTGTAAAGCTATAGTTGATAACATTCATTTTTGATTGGGAATGTAATTAATCCATTGATAGTCCTTGACTTGGCATGTAATTCTTAAGGCTCATAGTCTCAACACGAACATTTATACTCTGATGATGTATGTTAGCTCTAATTATGCCTTTAATCCGCACTTAAGGAACTAGGGTCCTTACATTAGTGGTATCAGAGCAGTGGTTAGAGAACCCGGGAACGAGTGAAGGGTAGCCTTAGCATGATTGGCTAGGTGGTTACATTTGAAGCATGTTTATGCATGTGGTGCATATTGTTGTATATACTGTTATACTAACATGCTTATTGTCATTCCTGTTATCTAACAGCATAACATATATATTTGTTTTGGAATTGTTGTTAACCTTTGTGTTACAGCATGGCGGCTATGAACTTGGGAAACCTCAATGAAGGGGTGGGTGACGTTGGCAGTGTTAATGCGAGCATTGGTCAGGCAAACCCTCTACCTCCTCCAGCTGTAGGCATGGAACCCGTGGTTCAGTTGTTACTACCTGGTGAGATCAGTTTAGCTCAGTTTCTGACTTACCACCCGCCCCGGTTTGAGGGGACAGAATCAGGAGAGGAGGCTGAGGAGTGGCTAGAGAGACTTGAACAGATATTTGTATCCGCTCCTTGTGCTGTGAGGCTTGCGGAGTTCCAACTGGCAAAGAAACCTTCCATGTGGTGGAAGAGCACGGTGATGGAACTGAGAGCACAGGGTGCATTGATCGATTGGACGCTCTTCAGAACCCGGTTTCTGAACCGGTACTTCTCTGCGGCGGCGAGACAGATGAAGGAAGATGAGTTCGCAAGCTTGAAACAAGGAAGCATGTCAGTGTCAGACTATGCTATGCATTATTCTTCGTTGCTGAGGTATGTTCCACACATTGCCACCAATGGACACGCAAAGATGAGAAACTTTCTGAAGGGGTTGCGACCAGAGCTTTTTGACTGGGTTATCACCAATAACCCCACTTCTTTTGATGATGCTCTCACGAGAGCAGAGCTTGCGGAGATTGGAGTTGGGGCCTATCCTAGTGCTGTACCCCCACAGGTGCCACAACAGAGGCAAGCTACTGATAGCTTGAGGCCCCGAGGGGAGTCATTTAAACCTCGTTGTGCCTCTTCATCCTCACGGTTCAGTGGAAAGAAATCCTTTGGTCGGAAGCAAGAGAATAAGAAGAACAATTGGTCGACCAACCGAGGGCCTGTGCAAGGAAATAGATCGGGGGAGTCGAGGTGCGATAATTATGGAGGGCCGCATTCTTCAAATAATTGTCATGCTTGTTATAGTTGTGGCAAGATGGGCCACATCTCTCGGTATTTCCCCACTCGGGGAGGACAGTCAGAGTTTCAAGGAAACAGGCCGAGATTTGATGACAGGACCGTGCTTCAGAGGCAGCAGAATATGCCTCGACCATCGGGAGGACAGTGGGACCGTCCCAGGGGCAGAAGTATGCACTGACTAGAGAGCAGGCCCAGGCAGCCCCAGAGGAGGTTATCGCCGGTACGTGTCGTTTATTTACGTACCCTGCTTTTATTTTGATAGATACAGGTGCCTCCCACTCTTTTGTATCTGTGGGCTTTGTGGAGAGACACCATATGCGCACGTCTTCTTTACCCACGCCTCTCATGGTCTCGACACCCACTGGAAGAAATGTTGTTGCCGATCAGTTTCTGGCAGATTGCCTCATTTATTTTGAGGGCAACGAGTTGAAGGCAGACTTGATTGTGTTAGGCATGTCAGACTTCGACTGCATTGTGGGTATCGACATTCTAAACAGATATCAAGCAGTGGTAGATTGCCGGCAGAGAACAGTGAGGTTCAGATCTGATTTGGGGATACAATGGACTTTTTATGGCAACGGTTCTCGTGCGAAGATTCCATTGATTTTGGCAATCAAAATGTCTCAGTTGTTGGAACGTGGACACACGGGCTACCTCATCTATGTCGTGGACACGTCGGGGAAGAATAAAGAATTGAGAGTTGAGGATGTACCAGTGGTAGAAGAGTTTGCTGATGTATTCCCAGAGGAGATCCCAGGTTTCCCACCGGCTAGAGAAGTCGAGTACCGGGGACATCCACTATCTCTCGTGCACCTTACAGGATGGCACCGGTGGAGTTGAGAGAATTGAAGGAGCAGTTGCAGGATCTCCTTGACAAGGGATATATACGCCCGAGCGTATCGCCATGGGGCGCACCGGTTCTCTTTGTGATAAAGAAGGATGGCTCGATGCGTTTGTGCATCGATTACCGGCAACTGAATAAGGCTACGGTGAAGAACAAGTATCCTCTCCCAAGTATTGATGATCTGTTTGATCAATTGCAAGGTACCAGAATTTATAGCAAGATTGATTTGAGATCCGGTATCACCAGATTCGAGTCAGGGAGGATGATGTACAGAAGACAGCATTTCGGACTCGGTATGGGCACTACGAGTTCTTAGTGATGCCGTTCGGTGTGACGAACGCCCCGGCTGTCTTTATGAGCCTAATGAATCGGGTGTTCCAACCCTATCTTGACCAGTTCGTCATTGTATTTATCGACGACATTCTCATCTACTCCCGGAGCGAGGAAGAGCACGTGAAACACTTGAGGACAGTGCTCCAGATTCTCAGAGATCACCAGTTGTATGCCAAGGTCAGCAAGTGTGAATTTTGGTTGAGCAGTGTAGTATTTCTGGGGCATGTCATATCTAGCAGTGGAATTTCAGTGGATCCCAGGAAGATTGAAGTTGTGATGGAGTGGGCTGCACCCACTTCTGTACCTGAGATACGGAGCTTCCTTGGTTTGGCCGGTTATTATCGACGCTTTGTCGAGGGATTTTCGAAGATTGCCAAGCCGTTGACACAGTTGACCCAGAAGGGAGTACCATTCTTTTGGTCAGAAGCTTGTGAGGAGAGCTTCCAGGAGTTGAAACATCGGTTGACGACGGCGCATGTATTAGTGATTCCTACGGAAAACTCCAGGTTTGTTTTGTATATCGATGCATCACTTCAGGGCCTTGGGTGTGTACTGATGCAAGATAAGCATGTGGTGGCTTATGCATCGAGGCAGTTGAAGCCGCATGAGACTAGATACCCAGTCCATGACTTGGAATTGGCGGCTATCATCTTCGCCCTGAAGATTTGGAGACATTATTTGTATGGTACTTCGTTTACCATTTATAAGGATCACAAGAGCCTCAAGTTTTTATTCACTCAGGCGGAGCTGAACATGAGGCAGAGAAGGTGGATGGACTTACTCAAGGACTATGATTGTGAAATTGAGTACCATCCCGGAAAAGCTAACTTGACAGCAGACGCTTTGAGCTGGAAAGTGAGGAGTACTGCTGAGGACGTCATCCATTTGTCGGCTATGATGACCTCCTATTGCCATCTGGGCTATGATTTTGACATAGATGCATCACCAGTGTACGTATCGACCTTATTAGCTGAGCCAGATATCTATGAGAATATTAGAAGAGCTCAGAAGTCAGATGATGAGATTCAGAGATGGTTATCTTTATTGCATCTTGGTCAACCATCGAAGTTCAGAGTGGCCGAGGACGGATCTTTGAGATTGGGTAGCCGTTGGGTGGTTCCGAGTAACGCCGGAGTTGCGTAGAGGGATCTTGGAGCGAGCTCATAGTAGCAGACTTAGCATCCACGCAGGCGGGAAGAAGATGTATAAAGATCTACGTGGTCAGTTTTGGTGGAAAAGAATGAAGTGTGATGTCGTCGCTTTTGTTAAGAGGTGCTTGATCTGCCAGCAGGTTAAGGCAGAGAGGCAGAGACCTGGCGGCGAGTTGAAAAGCTTGGAGATACCGAAGTGGAAGTGATAGGGTTGAATATTACGCGTTTTTATGCTATGATATGTATATGTTTTCGTGTTGATTCTTGGATAATTTTATGGTTTATGGTATATATTTCTCTATTTCAGGAATCAATGTTGAAATTCATAAAAGGGGAAGAAATCAAGCTAAAATGATGAAAAAATGAATTAAGTTGAAGAAAAGAGGAAGAAACCAGAATCCAAGACACATGTTGCTCCTTTCTCCTCAAATTACTATATGTTCGAGCTATGTTTTGGAAATGTGGTCCATATAAAAGTTGTAGAACTTTCTCTTATCTTCGCGTGGACAGCTGATTCATCAAATTCAGAGTTTGTATGAGAAAGTTACAGCCAAAATACTAAACTCGCCAGAAGCTGAAAAAGGCGAAGAAACTTACTGTGAAAGGCGATCGATCGAGAAACCATTTTGATCGATCGAGAAAGGCTGAAAACTGAGCGAAATTCTTACTGGAAGGCTCGATCGATCGGCCACTTTTTCGGATTGATCGGGACGATGTGTTTTCATAAAAATACCTTCCTTATAGAGTTTGTTTCCAACAAGGAAGTCCTTGATTCCCTTCCCCTATATATTACAAACGATTTTTACAACCAAAACATCAGATTTTGAACCCTAGAACACTCACATCACAGCCTCCATCTCAGCCCCCCCTTTCCTTCAATTCCACAAAACCACACGCCTCCTTTCTTCACTCTAACCTCACGCCTCCTTCACACGGCCAGCAGCCATTCACTCCACCATAACCTCCATCTTTCTTCCATACATCACCATCACCAACCTTCAACCCTTCACCCTATGTTTTGGAACGAGCCAACAAGATAATCGAAGAGCACGATCGAGAAAGAAGCGAGGAAGGATCAAGAATCAACGAACGAAGTCGACTTGGGAGTTTTCTTTTACTTTTCTATTATTGTTTTACATGAATAATTGGATTGTTGTGTTTTTTATGATTGAGAGATATCAATAACATAGTTTTTCCTATTGATTTTGAGATTGAATTCATATATCTTCTAAGTGCATGTGTTATTGTTCTTAATGCTTTTGAAGGATTGATCACCTTTGAATGATATTTTATTATAATTGAGATCGAGAGATGAAATTACAATACGATATAATAATTCATGCCGTGTGTTAAAGATTGAGATCGAGAGATAAAATCACACACGAGTGATAGCTTTGGGTTTTTTAATATAAAGTTAGTGGTTTTCATAAATCTCATTCAATGTTAAATTGTTAATTACGTGAACGAGAGTTACTAGTTGCAATTTGATGTTAGACTTAATATAGCTCGAGAGAGTATATTGAATAAATTCGGAAAACCCGTCACCTTAGAGATGTATGGAGAAAAGAATTGTAAGAGTTGGGTTAGGTGAATAATTGTCTTGATTCTTACTTGTGGATTTTTCTCGTGATCGTCGACTATTTTGGTTGGATTATAGTAGCTTAATTTAGTTTAGTTTAATTATTAATTGATTATCGTAGGTTAAATATAGTTAAAAGAAATCTTATGTGGTACTTGCTTGTTAGTCCTTGTGGGTTCGACAATCCGTATCTTCCTATCTATACTAAAACTTGACACCGTGCACTTGCGGTCTAAAATCGCTAGATTGGATTAATTGTTTAAAAAAAAAGCGATCAAGTTTTTGGCGCCGTTGCCGGGGATTAACTTTAGTAATATCATACTAGGTTCTTTGACTGTAATTTAACCATTTTTTTTATATAGTTTGAAAAAAAAAATTATATATATTTATTTTGTTTTTGTTTTGTTTGTCTTGTGAGGTACTTGGAGATACTACATCAACAAGCCTTCACAAGCTTTGCCCAACAACGTTCCGAGCCGTTTTATGCAGCGTGGGGAAGATTCAATGAATTGGCAGACACATTCCGGTATCACAACTTTTCGAACTATACTCTCTTGCAATATTTCTTCAACGGGTTGGATGCAGAGACACAAGAATGGGTATTGAGCGGAGCACTGATGACTGGGAGTCCCCTGGTTGATAGAGATGAGGACAGTGTGATGCACCTGTTCAATGATATGGCGGACTTCGATCATCACTGGCATTGTGATCCTTCGCTACAAGGTTGGAGTCACAATTACCCACCGGAGCCTCGCTACCCTATTGATACACCACAACCATTTGAACATCGCGACGAGAGGAGAGATAGTTCTGCAGAGGTCACGACTCAGTTAGAAGATACCTTAATAAGATTCATGGCATCAACTGAGAATAGTTTGGAGTGCCAAACCAACTCTATGTGTCACCTGGAGCAGCAAATGGCGGTCCTCATCGAAACAATTTCAACTAGATGCAGCGAATGGCGGTCCTCATCGAAACAATTTCAACTAGATGCCAAGAGGAAGAGATGAGGGCTACAAATCAAGAGGCGACGAATCGAGTTTGGTTATATGATGACGATCACTCAACCAACCAAGTTTGGGGGAGTGATCCTACTAGTGTGGAAAAGTCATGGGAACTTGAGCCTCTTCAAGAGATTGAGACTACTTCAAAGATGTCATCTGACGAGTTCCCAAGTGAAGATGAGTCGAGTGTGATGTTGGAGAAGGAAGAAACTTTCGAAGATTCAGATTTGAGCCCATCGATGGAGACATGTTCTATGCCATATGTGGATCCTTATTTTCCATCGATGTCAACTTCACCGCACTACATCCTGAAAGAGATAAAGCCGAGTCAAGAATCATTCTTCCATGCCTACCAATTCAAGAAAGTTGTTGGAGAGACGAGCCTACAATGTTACAATCATGCCAATCTTGAGGGCATACTGAATGAAGACCCATTAGTGGTATCATACGATACTTACTATGGGCGGCAGCCGCTCTTTGATGGTTGCTTCTGATGGTCAAGCCGAAGACTAAAAATCAGCGCTTCTTGGGAGGCAACCCAAGCGTATCCTTTTGCTATTTAGTTTTGTTTTTTTTTTTTTTTTTTTTTTAGTTTTTGCATTTAGTTTGTTTATCTCACGTGTCGACTATTTTATTTGCATTCTTCTCTTGCTAGGTACTCAGTTGGAGCGATGAACCCCTACAACAGTGGAGCTTTCAAAAGCAAATCTTCCTCAACCCTCATGCAAGCGTCTTGATCATGGGAGTTTACTGTTTCCCTTTTGATTCTTTTAAACATTGAGGGCAATGTTTGATTTAAGTTTGGGGGAGTAGTAGCTTGCATGTTTTACTTGTTTTAACCACTTGTTGTGTGCTTAAATGACACTTGAATCGTCCGATTATTATGAGCAAATTTTTTTTTTTTACGAGTTCAAACTTGAGAAAAGAATGAATTATAGTAGTGACTATTCAATGAGGATTTTGATCTCACTATGCATATGAACTTGATTTGTGATTGGACTTGTACATGAATATCCTAATTTGAGTTAGCATGTCAAGAATGAGGAATACTTTGAGCACAATGAGTCATGATCTTGTGGATTGCATGTTGAATAGTGATAATTGTTGTGAACTTGATGATTTGTCTTGAGCATCTTAGAGTTATCCTAGAACTTATTTGATGATGACACTTTGAGGCGAAATTTTATAGTTACAAACTTGACTTGGAAATGATCTAGGCGATCTTTGAAACGTTTGAGCCTTTCAAGCTTACCATGATTCATATCAATCCCTAGTGTCCCATTTGAGCTTTATTGAAAAAAGAATGGTATATGCATTGCATATAATTAGACCGCATTCGACATTCTTGGCAAACTCATTATACTTACCCTTGAGCCTAAATGAAAAAAGTTATCCTTACCCTAAGGGAGTATCTTGAATATCATTCGATGCACTTGAATTGTTATATCTTGATGAGCTTATTGAAAAAAATGATGAATGAGAAAAGGAAAAGATAGATAAAAAGCCTTGAGAAAAAGATTGACTAAATAAGACCCAAAGTGGCCAAGGCTATAAAAGAAAAAGAAGAAAAGCTCGATGTGTGCGAAAAATTTGAACTGTAAATGATTATACTCTCTTCTTTGCGCTTATCCTTCTTTGAAGCCAACACCAAAGGCCTTACATTACAAGCTTAAAAAGTCCTTTTGATCCAAGTCTAGAGAGTAACTATCATTAGTGGAGAAGTTGTTTGAAAATAGGCTTATAGGGTGCTTGATAATAATCTCGACTTTGAGTTGATTAACATGATTTGATCTTGAATATGTGCATGAAACTTGAGACTGACTATATCACACACACACATTCCGATTTGAGATATGTTGCTTGAATTAGTTAGGAGAAAACATGTCTTGTCAACTTTTGTATATGTGCATGAGATTTCTGAGAATAAAATAAGTCATGAAATAATTGTTTCAAGTATCAAGAATGAACTCTACCTTGTGATTTTAATGCTTAATCGAGGACGATTAAGTGATAAGTTTGGGGGAGTTGATAGGGTTGAATATTACGCGTTTTTATGCTATGATATGTATATGTTTTCGTGTTGATTCTTGGATAATTTTATGGTTTATGGTATATATTTCTCTATTTCAGGAATCAATGTTGAAATTCATAAAAGGGGAAGAAATCAAGCTAAAATGATGAAAAAATGAATTAAGTTGAAGAAAAGAGGAAGAAACCAGAATCCAAGACACATGTTGCTCATTTCTCCTCAAATTACTATATGTTCGAGCCATGTTTTGGAAATGTGGTCCATATAAAAGTTGTAGAACTTTCTCTTATCTTCGCGTGGATAGCTGATTCATCAAATTCGGAGTTTGTATGAGAAAGTCACGGCCAAAATACTAAACTCGCCAGAAGCTGAAAAAGGCGAAGAAACTTACTGTGAAAGGCGATCGATCGAGAAACCATTTCGATCGATCGAGAAAGGCTGAAAACTGAGCGAAATTCTTACTGGAAGGCTCGATCGATCGGTCACTTTTTCGGATTGATCGGGACGATGTGTTTTCATAAAAATACCTTCCTTATAGAGTTTGTTTCCAACAAAGAAGTCCTTGATTCCCTTCCCCTATATATTACAAACGATTTTTACAACCAAAACATCAGATTTTGAACCCTAGAACACTCACATCACAGCCTCCATCTCAGCCCCCCCTTTCCTTCAATTCCACAAAACCACACGCCTCCTTTCTTCACTCTAACCTCACGCCTCCTTCACACGGCCAGCAGCCATTCACTCCACCATAACCTCCATCTTTCTTCCATACATCACCATCACCAACCTTCAACCCTTCACCCTATGTTTTGGAACGAGCCAACAAGATAATCGAAGAGCAAGATCGAGAAAGAAGCGAGGAAGGATCAAGAATCAACGAACGAAGTCGACTTGGGAGTTTTCTTTTACTTTTCTATTATTGTTTTACATGAATAATTGGATTGTTGTGTTTTTGATGATTGAGAGATATCAATAACATAGTTTTTCCTATTGATTTTGAGATTGAATTCATATATCTTCTAAGTGCATGTGTTATTGTTCTTAATGCTTTTGAAGGATTGATCACCTTTGAATGATATTTTATTATAATTGAGATCGAGAGATGAAATTATAATACGATATAATAATTCATGCCGTGTGTTAAAGATTGAGATCGAGAGATAAAATCACACACGAGTGATAGCTTTGGGTTTTTTAATCTAAAGTTAGTGGTTTTCATAAATCTCATTCAATGTTAAATTGTTAATTACGTGAACGAGAGTTACTAGTTGCAATTTGATGTTAGACTTAATATAGCTCGAGAGAGTATATTGAATAAATTCGGAAAACCAGTCACCTTAGAGATGTATGGAGAAAAGAATTGTAAGAGTTGGGTTAGGTGAATAATTGTCTTGATTCTTACTTGTGGATTTTTCTCGTGATCGTCGACTATTTTGGTTGGATTATAGTAGCTTAATTTAGTTTAGTTTAATTATTAATTGATTATCGTAGGTTAAATATAGTTAAAAGAAATCTTATGTGGTACTTGCTTGTTAGTCATTGTGGGTTCGACAATCCGTATCTTCCTATCTATACTAAAACTTGACACCGTGCACTTGCGGTCTAAAATCGCTAGATTGGATTAATTGTTTAAAAAAAAGCGATCAGGAAGTGGGAACACATTTCCATGGACTTCGTGACTCACTTGCCGAGGAGCACTTCGGGTTTTGATGCTATTTGGGTGATCGTGGATCGATTGACTAAGGTAGCTCATTTCATTCCCTATAGCATGACCTTCACCTTTTTGAGGATGGCTCAGTTGTATATTCGAGATGTGGTGAGATTGCATGGGATCCCCATTTCCATAGTGTCGGCTCGAGATCCACGATTCACATCTCATTTTTGGGAGGGTCTTCAGTCAGCCTTGGGAACTGAAGTTAGATTGAGCACTGCATATCATCCTCAGACGGATGGCCAGACCGAGCGTACTATCCAAACGCTCGAGGACATGTTGAGGGCTTGTGTATTGGAGTTCGATGTTTCTTGGCAAGATGTAGTGGCCTTGGTAGAATTCTCCTATAATAATAGCTACCAGGCAAGCATACAGATGGCTCCTTTTGAAGCCCTTTATGGCAGACGGTGTAGATCCCCCTTGGGTTGGGACTACTTGGACAGTAAATCGGTCGAAGGACCGGAACTAATCCAAGAAATGAAGAAAAGATAAAGATGATAAGGCAGAAAATGAAAGCAGCCCAGGACAGACAGGCAGCTTATGCAAATAAACGGCGGAGACCGTTGGAGTTTCAGTTGGGAGATAAAGTCTTCTTGAAGATCTCGCCTTTCAGAGGCGTTGTGCGATTTGGGATGCGCGGAAAACTATCTCCGAGGTATGTTGGACCGTACGAGATTTTGCAGCGCATTGGCACTTTGGCTTACCGACTAGCTCTGCCACCTTCTTTTTCTGGTATACATAATGTGTTCCATGTGTCTATGTTGCAGAAGTATGAGCCGGATCCGTCTCATGTGTTGCAGCCTTCCGAGGTTCAGTTAAAATCCGATAAATCCTATGTGGAACGGCCTGTTAGAATTCTGGATCGGGCAGACCGCAGACTTCGGAACAAAGTGATACCTATGATCAAGGTTCAGTGGGATCGCATGGGTGTTGAGGAGGCTACGTGGGAGACGGAGCGGCATATGGTGCAGCACTACCCGGAACTATTTTCTGGTATGTTATTTATGTTTAGTTTCATGTTGGGGTAAGTGCATGTGATTTCGAGGACGAAATCTTATAAGTAGGGGAGTATTGTGATATCCCCGAAATAATTAATTGCAATTTGGGCATTAATTATGTTTATATGATGAATTATGGTGATAATTAATTATGTGCTGGATTTAATTATCATATTGAAATGTTTAGTCACATGATAGGTGTGACCGGGGATGCATTTCGGGATGCATGTTATGCATGTTGGAAAATTAAGGGTTATCATGGTTGTTTATGGTAATCGATAATTATTTGGTCGAACATGATTTTAATTGGGGTTTTGATGCATTTTGGGAGAATGCTTTAAAATATCATGTTGGGGTGTTTTATACACCATGGAATTGTGGAATGCATTTTATTTTAAAACAACCCACTTATACCCCAACCCCTCTACACCCATCACTCATACTTTCCCCAATTTCTCCTCCAAACCCTTCCTTCTCTTCATTTTCGATTTTGGGCAAAGGGGTGAAGAGAAATCCTTCCAAAAACTTAATTTGTGGGATTTGGTGTGAGATTTGAAGTCCCCTAGAGGTATGGATACCTCCATGTTGTTCTTATTGTGTTTGATTTGAGTTTGAAATAGTTGTGAAGGGTTTTGGAAATGGGTTACTTTGGGTTGGTACCATTTTTGATTGGGTGTTGGATTTTTGTGTTGCTTGAGGTGTATTTTGTTGATTTATTGTGTTATTATGTTGTAGGGTTGGTGGGAGAAGTATTGGTATGGGTTGGGATGGTTTTGATGTGCATTAATGGTGGAAAATCGCGAGTCTGTGTGAGGTGATCGACCGCCTGAAATGAGGCGACCGATCGCCAACACGCAGTATCAAAATCGCAGGGTTGGCGATCGATCGCCGAGGAGCAGTGTCCAAAATATATCGCCATGTATGGCGCGATCGATCGCCGCAAAGCAAAAATTGAGGCGATCGATCGCCTCAGCGAAGCGATCGATCTGAGGCGATCGATCGCCAGCAGTGGAATTTTGGAAAATGGATTTTTTTGACGAATCTTTGGTATTTGATTATTATTTGGCTTCTAATATGGGGTTGTGTGATTGTGTAGAACCATCCCAGGTGGCGACGCAACCAAGGAAGTGAAGCCATATCAAATTCCACTTTTGGAAAGGTACGTAGAGGACGTACGGGCACCCAACGGTACATGTATCTAATATACTCATTGATTATGCATTGTGGATGCAAGTATATGTGGAATTATGCATTGTGGATGCAAATACATGTTGAATTATGCATGATGATTGAATATGCATATGATGATTATTGGTGCACATCCCATGAGTCGTGGTCATCCCTTGATGATTTTAATGCTTGCCGCTATATGATTTGGTGCCGCTAAATGTGAAGCGAGGGGTGGGAGCACCGCATGTCACATTTAAGCGTGGTTATCATATGAGGCGAGGAAAGAATATTTGCCGCTCAATGTGAAGCGAGGGGTGGGAGCGTGCATGTCCATTGAAGCGAGGTTATTCTATGCCGCCTATATGTGAAAAGCGAGGGGCATTAAAATACATTGTGATGAACAGACTAGGGATTGGTGATTGGTAATTGGTGATGATGAAATGGTATTATGTCATGACATGTGTGGACCATTAAATAATCTATTTGATTATACTCATGAGTTATGGTACAGGGACAACCAAACAGGAAGCGTTTAAAATGCATGGGAAAAACAGGAAGTGTTTTATTATGATTTATGCATTTACGCCTTATATTCATATTGTGTTGGTTATGAATAATATTATTGCTCATGTTTGGGGGTTGTCCTTGTAGGTACTTTTTGGCATGATGAAAAAGGGGCTAAAGCGGGTTGAGGTGGTGAGCTTGTGAAGAATACTTTTGAGAAAAGAAGGACAGGATTACTTTTGTACAGTATCTACTCTAGGAGTAGTGTAAAGCTATAGTTGATAACATTCATTTTTGATTGGGAATGTAATTAATCCATTGATAGTCCTTGACTTGGCATGTAATTCTTAAGGCTCATAGTCTCAACACGAACATTTATACTCTGATGATGTATGTTAGCTCTAATTATGCCTTTAATCCGCACTTAAGGAACAAGGGTCCTTACAATATCCTTTATCATATCCGGTCCTCCGACCGCTTTACTAGTCAAGTCCTCCCAATACAGCGGTGACCTATAATGTCGTACGTAGAGAGCTTCAAAAGGGGCCATTTGAATGCTCGCCTGATAACTGTTATTGTAAGAGAACTCTACTAGTGGCAATGAACTTGCCACGGAGTGTCAAACTCCAATACACATGCCCTCGGCATATCTTCGAGCGTCTGTATAGTACGCTCCGTCTGGCCGTCTATCTGAGGGTGATAAGCTGTACTCAGTCTCACTTCCGTGCCCAAAGCTGCCTGGAGACCTTCCCAGAAATGTGAAGTAAACCTTGGGTCTCTGTCAGACACAATCGAGACTTGAACCCCGTGTAACCTCACCACATCTCGTACATATAATTGGGCCATCTTTAGATATGTGAAAGTCATACAGTAAGGGATGAAATGAGCTACCTTCGTCAGCCTATCAACGATCACCCAGATCGCATCAAATCCAGAGGTCGTCCTTGGCAAGTGGGTCACGAAGTCCATAGATATGTGCTCCCACTTCCATTCAGGTACCTCTAAGCTCTTCAGCTCGCCACCAGGCCTCTGCCTTTCTGTCTTTACCTGCTGGCAGATCAAACATCTTTTGACAAAAGCTATAACATCACGCTTCATGCGTCTCCACCAGAATTGACCACTTAGGTCCTTATACATTTTTCTTCCTCCTGGGTGGATACTGGACCGGCTACCGTGAGCTCGCTCCAATATTCATCTACGTAATTCCGGCGTATCTGAGACTACCCAACGGTTGCTCAGTCTCAAAGAACCATCCTCAGCCACTCTGAACTTTGATGGCTGTCCTTGAAGTACTATCGATGACCATCTCTGAACCTCATCATCCGACCTCTGGGCTTTCCTGATAGCCTCAAATATGTCTGGCTCAGCCAATAAGGTCGACACTCGCACCGGCGACGTGTCTACATCGAAATCATAGCCCAGATGGCAATAAGAAGTCATCATAGCTGATAAACACATAGCGTCTTCAGCAGTACTCTTCACCTTCCGACTTAAGGCGTCTGCTATCAAGTTTGCTTTACCATGATGGTACTCAATTTCACAATCATAATCCTTGAGTAAATCCATCCACCTTCTTTGCCTCATATTCAGCTCCGCTTGGGTGAATAAGAACTTCAAGCTCTTATGGTCCGTATAGATGGTAAACGTCGTACCAAACAGATAATGCCGCCAAATCTTCAAGGCGAAAATGATTGCCGCCAGTTCCAGATCATGAACTGGGTATCTGGTCTCATGAGGCTTCAACTGCCTCGAAGCATAGGCCACCACGTGCTTGTCTTGCATCAACACACAGCCCAAATCCTGCAATGATGCATCCGTGTACAAAGCAAACCTCTTATTCTCAGAAGGAATCATCAATAGAGGTGCCGTAGTCAAACGACGCTTCAGTTCTTGGAAGCTTTCCTCACAAGCTTCGGACCAATAGAACGGACTCCTTTCTGAGTCAGCTGTGTCATTGGGTTAGCGATCTTAGAAAATCCCTCGACGAAACGTCGGTAATAACCCGCTAAACCAAGGAAGCTCCGTATCTCGGGTACAGAAGTGGGTGCAGCCCACTCCATCACAGCTTCAACTTTCTTGGGATCTACAGATATCCCGCTGCTTGATATAACATGACCCAAGAACACCACACTGCTCAACCAGAACTCGCACTTGCTGAACTTTGCATATAACTGATGATCCCTAAGGATCTGGAGTACTGTCCTCAAGTGCCTTACATGCTCTTCTTCAGACAGAGAGTAAATGAGTATATTGTCAATGAAAACAATGACGAACTGATCCAAATACGGTTGGAACACCCTGTTCATCAGGATCATAAAAACAGCTGGGGCATTCGTCACCCCAAAAGGCATGACTTGGAATTCATAGTGCCCATATCTAGTCCTGAAAGCTGTCTTCTGAACATCATCTTCTCTTACTCGAATCTGATGATACCCCGACCTCAGATCGATCTTACTGTAGAGCCTCGTACCCTGCAACTGGTCAAACAAATCATCAATCCTTGGAAGCGGATACTTGTTCTTTATTGTGGCTTTGTTCAGTTGTCTGTAATCGATGCACAGTCGCATCGAACCATCTTTCTTCTTGACAAATACACTGGTGCACCCCAGAGTGATACGCTAGGGCGTATGTAACCCTTATCAAGGAGTTCTTGCAACTGAACCTTCAACTCCCTTAACTCCGTTGGTGCCATCCTATACGGGGCACGAGAAATGGCAGACGTCCCCGGTAGTAATTCAATTCCAAACTCGACCTCTCTCGTCGGTGGGAATCCGGGAATCTCTTCCGGAAAGACATCGGGAAACTCCGCCACTACTGGCACATCCTCGACTTTTAATTCTTTCCTCTTTTCCATAATATCAACAGCATAGATGAGATATTCCATATGGCCTCGTTCCAACAACTGTGCCATCTTGACAGCAGATATCAACGGGATCTTAGAACGAGAACCATCCCCAAAGAATGTCCACTGGACTCCCATATCAGACCTGAATCGGACAATCCTCTGCCTGCAGTTCACAACTGCATGATACCTGTTCAGAACATCAATTCCAACAATGCAGTCAAAATCTGACATTCCCAGAACAATCAAATCTGACCTTAGCTCGTTATCCTCAAAATAAATGAGGCCATCATAGACAATCCGATCAGCAATCAAACTTCTTCCAGCGGGTGTCGAGACTACAAGAGGCGTGGGCGACGGAGAAGTGCATATGTGGTGCCTTTCCACAAAACTTGTTGACACGAAAGAGTGTGACGCACCTGTGTCTATCAATATAAAAGCAGGGTGCGTAAATAAAAGACAGGTACCCGCAATCACTTCCTCCGGAGTCGCTGTAGCCTGCTCCCTTGTCAACGCATAAACTTGCCCCTGAGGTGGCCCCATAGGCTGACCTCCATACCGCCTCGGTACAAACGGTGGCCTGTGCTGCACTGCTCTGTCTGCAGGCCTCCCCGTAGAGTTCTGTTGTCCCTTCCGATTGGGACATTGCCGAGCAAAGTGGCCCTTATTGCCACAAACATAACAACCGACGCAGTCTTCGTAGAATGTGGTTGCCCACAAATAGAGCACCGAACCTTCCCAAATATGTCTCCCTGAGACTGTCCTCTTCCCGACGGGGCATCGTTCCTACGACTTCCTTTCCAACGATTCTCGGGCCTCTTACCACTAAAACTCGAAGCCGATGTGTTCCCCCTTGGCTTGAACTGATCACCCCTCGGCCTTAAATTATCAGCAGTAGATTTCTGAGGGGGTTCTGGAGGTGGTACAGCATCAGGATATGCACCAACTCCCAGTTCGGCTAGCTCAGCCCGTGAAAGGGCGTCATCAAAACAAGCATGGCCATAAGTGATCACCATGTCATACAGTTCAGGCCTCAAGCCCTTCATGAAGTTCCTCATCTTTGCTTGAGTACTTGCGGCGATGTGGGGTACATATCTGAGCAAAGAACAGTAATGACGAGCATAATCTGACACAGGCATGTTACCTTGCTTGAGGTTAGTAAACTCATCTTCCTTAGCCTGTCGTGCAGCAATTGAAAAATAGCGGGTCAGAAACCGAGTTCTGAACAGCTTCCAATTTATTTCTTGACCCTGAGCCTCTTGCTCTATCACTCTGGTCTTCCACCACATCAGCGCCTTCTTGGTCAATTGGAACTCCGCTAGCCTTATTTAGGCTGACTTAGCACAAGGAGCCGCCACAAATATCTGTTCGATCCTCTCTAACCACTCCTCAGCCTGTTCCCCTGTCTCAGTTCCTTCGAACCTCGGGGGTCGGTATGTCAGGAACTGAGCCAAACTTAGCTCCCCGGGTACTAACTGTTGCTCAGAGGGTTATTCACCCAAGGCTGGCGGTGGTAGGGGATTGGTACGTCCAGCACTTGCATTCACACTCACCGCGTCTCCTCTGTCGATATTTGCTGCCATACTGCAAGACAAGGGTTAACAACAATACCCAAAAGCAGTTCACTAATGTAGGGTCTTCCTACCTTAACATCATACTAATAACATATTATGTACTAAACATGCATTCATAACATCTTAGGGTACCGATTGTAGCTTTGAGCTAATAAGATTACAGGCCAAAAATAAAATTTCAAAACTTAATAATTACATTCCCAAAAATGAATACTAACATTATAGGTTTACACTACTCCTAGAGTAGAGACTATCAAAATCATGTATCCTATATTCTTTCATGCTCCTTTTAGCTCACTGCCTCAACCCGACCTTAGCCCTTCAGTCCAAAAGTGTACCTACAGGAACAACCCATCATGAGCATTCACATCATTACTTACCATCATAAGGTAATGGCATATAAATAAATGCATGAAAATAATCATAACATATACTTCCTGGTTAATCGCATTAACCCACTTTGGTTGTCCCTGTTTCATAGTCATGCATACAATCATTAGTTCTTGACATAAATGATTAAAATCATACTTCACGTATATGCTCATAATACACAATGTTATTGAGAAATGGGGATGTTTCTGGTCTTGTTATGTCCGCGGAACAATTGGCCCCTCGTTTCAACATATAGCGGTACTGTGATTATCCCTCGCTACACCTTGATAGTGGATGTAATCTCCTCGCTAGCTATGTCAGCGGTAAGTACCGTCGCTTTCCCATAACAACTACCAGTACACTCAACCATTCTCAATAACATAGTTAAACACATATATCATCATCATATCATAAACATCACCATCTTATACTTACTTCTCATGATCATCATCATGAACATCACATCATCTTTACTCATCATAAACATCATCATCATAAACTTACTTATCATGATCATCATCATGAACATCATATCATCTTCATTCATCATAAACATCATCATCATAAACTTACTTATCATAATCATCATCATAAACATCATAAATACTTATGCAATCATTGCGTAGTCATAGTATAGAAATGTGTTACCGTTCGATGCCCGTACGTTTCTTACGTACCTTAATTCCAAAAGTGGAGAAGTTGGAGAACTTTATATCCTTGATGTTGTGGGTACCTGGGATGGTTCTACATAACCATACAAATCGATATTAGAAGCTAATTATAGTCCAATATCCAAAAATTCCAGAAAAAATCAAAAACACATATTTTTTACTTCTCGCGATCGATCGCCGCCCAGGCCCGATCGATCGCGAGATCATACTGGACGTTGCTGAAAAATTCACATCTTGGCGATCGATCGCCACTTTTGGCGCGATCGATCGCCAGCCTCGCCGATCGATCGCCCAAAAGTGGCGATCGATCACCAAATGAGCCTACTGCTGGCTCGCGATCGATCGCCTGAAACGGACGATCGATCGTCGATCCCTGTACATCGAAAAATCACCATTTTTGAGCATTTTCATGCTCTACCTCATACCATTCAAACCCAAACTTTCCAACAACACAAACATCATCATAACTCACTAAAACCCACATAAAACACTTCAAAAACCATACCCCAACCACATACAACATATACCCAAAACAAACCCACATAAAACACAAAAAGCCAACCCATTTCAAAACCAAACATCATAAAAACTTTAGGAAGGGTTCCATACCTCTTAAGGACTCCAAATCTTACAATAAATCTCACAAACAAATGTTTTGTGAAGATTTCTCCTTCCACTTTTGCCAAGTTTCGAAAATAGCAAATGGGTTAGGGTTGGGGATGAATTTGGGGATTTAAAAGAGTGATGGGGAAAGTGAATAAAGTGAGGTAAAAAGGTGGGTATTGTGGGGGTTAAAAGGGGTTGTGTAGATTAATTAAAAATTGTACCCCAAACTTAACATGATGTATAAAATACCCCAACATGGTATTTTAAAAGCATTTAAAAAATGCAACAAACTTCCACTAACTTCATATCTTCCTCATAATTAACACCCAATACAATTAAATCATGCTAACACCCCATTTTCTAACATGCATAGCATACACCCTGAAATGCAATCCCGGGTCACGCCTATCATGTGACTAAGCATTTCAACATGATAATTAATTTCAACATATAAATCAATTATCAACATAATTCATCATATAAACATAATTAATGCCTAAATTGCAATTAATTAATTTCGGGGCATCACATGATATCTATTCAGCACATCAATGCCCACAATGCAATCAAAATCTTACATACACAGCACAATCAAATCAGTCTTCAAATCATTGCCCTCAAAATAAATGAGGCAGTCCGTAAGAAACTGATCAGCAATAACATTTCTTCCGGTGGGTGTCGACACCAAAAGAGGCGTGGGTATCGGAGACGGGCACATACGATGTCTCTCCACAAAAAGCAGATATAAAAGAATGGGAAGCACATGTATCTATCAAAATAAAAGCAGGGTACGTAAATAAATGACACATACCAACAATCACCTCCTCTGGGGCTGCCTCGACCTGCTCTCTAGTCAGTGCATATACTTGTCCCTGAGGTGGTCCCACTGTCTGTCCTCCCGATGGTCGAGGCATAATCTGCTACCTCTGATGCACTGTCCTATTATCAAATCTCAGCCTATTCATCCTGAAATCCAACTGTCCTCCCCGACTGGGGCAATACCGAGAAATATGGCCCATCATGCCACAACTGAAACAAGCTGGGCAGTTGTTTGATAAGTGTGGCCCTCCACAATTATAACATCTTGTTTCCCCCATTCTGTTCACTTGTATTGGCCCCCGGTTGGTCGGTACACTGCCCTTTCGACTCTCCTATTTCCGGTTATAAGACTTCTTCCCACTAAATCGAGAAGATGAAAAAGCTCCACGAGGCTTAAACTGCTCTCCTCGTGGTCTCAGTCTGTCAGCAACTGACCTCTGCGGTGGCACATGTGGGGGTACAATATCAGCATAGACCCAACTCCAATCTCTGTCAGCTCTGCTCTAGTAAGAGCATCATCAAAAGAGCTGGGGTTACTGGAGATAACCCGGTCAAATAACTCCGGTCTCAGACCTTTCAGAAAATGCCTCATCTTGGCATGTCCATTGCTAGCAACGTGAGGGACATACCTCAACGATGACGAGTAGTGCATGGCATAATCTGAGACAGTCATACTGCCCTGTTTCAAGTTGGTGAACTCGTCCTCTTTCAGCTCTCTGGCAGCAGCTGAGAAATATCGATTCAGAAACCGAGTTCTGAACAAGCTCCAATCAATAGATACCCCTTGAGCTCTCAGCTCCATCACATTTGTCTTCCACCACATGGAGGACTTCTTAGCCAGTTGAAATTCCATTAACCTCAGCCAAGAAGTCTTGGCACAGGGTGCCGACACGAAGATCTGCTCTATTCTCTCTAACCATTCCTCAGCTTCTTCCCCAGTCTCAGTTTCCTCGAATCTAGGTGGATGGAAGGTCAGGAACTGCGTCAGACTCAGTTCACCAGGCAATAGCGGTTGTACAATAGGTTCCACACCCACAGCAGGTGGCGCTAGAGGATTCGTCTGAGCAATGCTAGCGTTAACACTTCCTACATCGCCCACCATTGAGGTTCCCCAAATTTATGGCCACCATGCTGTAATACAAGGGTTAACAACAATTCCAGAAACAATACATATATTACACCGTTAGATAACATGAATAACAAAAGCATGTTAGCATAACAATTATATACCAATATGCACCACATGCATGAACCTGCTCATATGTAAACTCCTAGCCAACAAGTTACTAAGGCTACCCTTCAATCATCCCTGGGTTCGCAACCACTGCTCTGATACCACTAATGTAAGGACTCAATTTCCTTAAGTGCGAAATAAGGGCATAAGTAGAGCTAAAGTATATTATCAGAGTATAAAAATTCGTGTTGAGGCCTTGAGCTTTAAGAATTACATGCCAAGATAATTACTTCCAAATGGATTAGTTACATTCTTAACAAAATGAATGTTAATCCTATAGATTTACACTGCTCCTAGAGTAGAAACAATACAAAAGAATCCCAGCTTCTATATCAAAAGCACTCCTCGCTAGCTCACTGCGTCAACCCGACCTTAGCCCCTTTATGCCAAGATGTACCTACGAGGACAACCCCAAATCATGAGCATATAATAATCCATATAAAACTTAGCATGATTAAAAAGCGTAAATGCATAAACCGTAATTACAAAACACTTCATGTTTTCCAATTGCATTTTAAACGCTCCCTTTTTGGTTGTCCCTTTATCATAACTCATGAGTATAATCAATGGATTATTTAATGGTTTCACACATGTCATGACATATCACCAATCACCAATCCCTAGTCTTTATAACAGTGTTTGTAATGCACCCGCTTGTCATGACAGCGGCACTAATACCCATCGCTTTGACATATTAGCGGCTTTGAATAACCTCGCTCAAATGCGACATGCGGCAAAACCCTCGCTTCAACATTTGGCGGCAAATATTCATTCCTCGCTACAATATGACAGCGGCAAATATTCTATCATAGCTTCTAGTGACAGCGACAAAGCATTAAAATCATCACTCTAATATAACCATGACTCATGGGATGTGCACCAAGTGTTCAACATACACATATGCAATCATAATGCATAATTCAAAATGTATTTGCATCTACAATGCACAATTTAATATATACTTGCATCCTCAAGATTTTAAGCAATTAAATTGCAAATCTCTTCCTCCTACTTTCCTGTCTGTTGTTGGACGATTTTGGGGAAAAAGGGGAGAGATTTCTGAGATAAAATATGTGGTGGGAGAGTGGAGAGGAGGTATGGGTTGCAGCAGGGTGGAGGTATGGGTTTAGGGGGTGGTTAGATGATAGGGTTTATTTTTGTCCCGGTATATAGCATGATGTATTTAAAATATCCCTACATGATATTTTATAGCATTTACTCAAAATAAAAGAAATGCATAATGACTCCAATTAAACATGTTTTACCAAAAACAATTAACGCCTACCCAAATGAACCATGCCATAACTCAATTTCCCAACATGCATCACATGCACCCTGAAATGCATTACCAGGTCACGCCCACCACATGACTAAGCATTTCACCATAATTATTAACTCAACACTCAATAAATTAATACCATTATTATCACTTAAATATAATTCATGCTCAAATACACATAATCATTTCGGGGATATCACAATGTAAATATTTTAAGTATAAAATGTGTGCTGGAGACTTGTTGTACATGCTATGGTATTATGTAAATATTTTGAGTACGGATTATGTGTTGGATGCCTATGATGCATGCTATGGTATTATGTACTGCACTGGATATTATTTTATGCTTTTCATTTTTCTGGTATGTCCCTCGTGCGCGGAGGTCATGCCAAAATTTTGAGAGCCACTTGTTGGTAGGACTTTAAAATAAAAATAAAAAATCTTCCGTTTTTTTCACATAAATAATCATTGTGTGCTAATTAAATGCTTGTTTAGGAACGGGTCCTCACAGTATGGTATTAGAGCATAACTGGGAATGCTCTACTTTTGAGTCTTGTGTACACTTTGAATAGACATGAATGAACATGTGTGTATGTGTTTGAAACGTATTTGACTTATTTGCTCTTACATGATTTGGAGGGAAATAATGATGTCAATATGTGAATTATATTTGAGTATGCTGAGTCGTGTCGTATTGATATTGACCACGATATCGATACATTACTGTTTATGTTTGATAGAACTTAGTAGGGAAAGAGTTTACACTCGAGCGCCTACAAAGCCTGTTATTGTTGAACGAAACTGCATTAGATTGAATGAATGAGGAATATACTTATCAAATGAGACATTCAAACTCTTTTCTGAAATTTTAAATGAGTATGAGGTAATTGAGCAATGAAGTTGTTCTGGAACCTGTTGCGAATAATATGATTGATTGAAATTATGAGATGATTGAAATGAGAGTCCTTGAATGGGATGAGATATCTCCAGGACATGAGCCATTTTGATTTCGGCAATGAGATGCTGGAAAAGAACGAAATATGGCTATATCAAAATAAGATTTGAGTATGATAGCTTTACAAAAAGTAATAAGATTGAACTGATGAACATGTTGAATGAAAACATAGTTAAATACTAGTTTTGACAACATTGAATAGGTGTGATATTGTCACCAAGATTGAGTTATATAAAAACATCATGAGATGTTGAGACAATACAAAGATATGAGATATAAATCGAGAGCTGTTGGGAAGTCTTGTCCTTTGGATAATTTCTCGTGTATCTCAAAAATTTTGAAATGAAATTTAATGCTGAGATGGCTAATTTGAAGCTTGATCGAACCTACTGAACATTATTTTCAATAAGTAGTTCGATGTTAACTGATTTATATGAGAAGATGGAATTTTAGGATAGAATCTGCCTAAGTCGAATCCCTTCTGGTTTACGATACTTCATACTGAGATG
The DNA here is from genome assembly GCA_907163345.1 of Haberlea rhodopensis. Classification (NCBI taxonomy): domain Eukaryota; kingdom Viridiplantae; phylum Streptophyta; class Magnoliopsida; order Lamiales; family Gesneriaceae; genus Haberlea; species Haberlea rhodopensis. The sequence goes on from CAJQUN010000328.1 coordinate 479,967, forward strand.
AAGTGATAAATCAAGAATAATGAATTGTAATTTATTCAAAATCCTAATTCTAAGAAAGGTTTGAGCCTTTAAATTGTTATGTGTTCATAACATAGATGAAGCACAAATGTTGTGACTAGTCCGCATACATAATAAGAGCATTTACAGATGTACATCCGGAACATGAAATGAACGATGCACAAACATAATGAATTAATGCTAGAAATTGATCAATATATTTGAAAACCATTAATGATATGATTATATACAAACTTTGCGTAAAATCTATTCCAAGCAAAGATGAATTTTCTAAAAATGAAAAATTGGTACGAACCCAGACCTGGAGATTGAACGACAGAAGTTTTGAACATGAAACCGTGCTCGGAACTATTCGGAATCTCAGGTTAACTGAATTGATAAGTTTGGGTATATTAAAGAATAGAATTTGCATGGACATGAGTATTAACTTGGTTTGGAATATGTGCACTTGTGGTAAAGTTTTGAGAAAATTTGAAAAATAATAGAACTTTTGAAGATACTTGCGATGAAGGTTTGTAAGCATATCGATAAAGAAACTTTGACTCGGTATTGAATTTAGACAACTGAAATGATTGTCTTATGTCAAGGATTTATCTGATTCATTATCTTAGGACGCTTTTGTACGTCTCCTAAACGATATGCATTCTGAATCATATTAGCTGTCAATCCAAAGCCACGAGCTGCTTATATATATATCTTGTGTACTCGACATATGATTATGTCATATGAGTCTTCTAATTTTTGAACTTTTCTTGAACTCGATGAGTCTAATCTTTTGACAAGTTCTAGTTGAATGGTAATTACTCTTATTTGTATTCTCTTATTCTTTCGCGATGAAAATAAGTTGTGTTGAATATCCGAAACAGATATCTCACCTTACATGAAATATTTCTGATCAATCTATCCAGCCTGAATGTGATTTGCACAGGATAGTTTTCTTTCTATCATGTTATTTAGCGGGATTGACTTTTCCCATCGATAATGAAGAATATGAAAATCTCACATATCTTATGTGATTAACTCAAGCGAGTCAGATATTTCTCTGATCAGACGAGCATAACTTTGGTACTTTGATTAACCACCGAATCTGTTTTTATCATTCCTTCTGACATCGAATAGAATAGGACATATCTGAATCGATCTCTCAGTTTTCTATCAGGAATTGATTCTGTATACCAAGCTATCCAAATGGAAATGTTGAATGATCGAAGCGATACTCTTGGGCCACGTCATTTCTCGACGTAGCTTTTCTATTGATTCAAATAAGGTCGAAGTAGTGTTAAACTGGCTAAGACCTACCAATGTTCATGAGTCCGATGTCTTATGGTTTAGCAGGATTCCAAATGATTTATCAAAAGGTTTTGTTTTTGAAAATGGCTAAATCTATTACTCAACTAACACAGAAAAGTTGAAAATGTATTTGGTCAGACGAGTAAAAATTGTTTACTTGACACCCTGTATATAGTTTTGAACTGTAACAAATGGTGGTTTTAAAAAATTGACGTCATTATTTATACGGGGGAAGATTTGTTTTATTCGGACCACAAGAATTTAAAATATCTATTCTTTCAATCCGATATGGATACGATGCAACGCAGGTTGATGAATCTTTTGAAGGATCACGATGGTGAAGCTCAGTATCATCCTAGGAGATGATTGTCGACTGCTGTCCTTACTTGTAAAGTCTACGAGTCTATTCTAGCTTTTGTTTGTATCGCCTAGTACATGCTAATATCTGTACTTCTGACTGCGTTTTCACTTCACGCAACCATGAATTTTACCATTGCCTCAGCAATTCAAGTTGATTCGAAATTTATTCCAAACACCAAAAAAGTCGAATGAATTGATGTTCAAACTCAGGAATCTGTAGAATTGAAACTTCGGGACATCCTTTTAGTTTTCAGATATCTTTTGCTAGTTGTTACAACTTAATCATTGGTAAGTTGTTCCTGATAATTCTGATTTGATCTCTGTACTTATTTGTGAAGTACATAACTGTGATGACAGTATTCACCCTAAAGACGAAATATGCATATGGCTTTGAGACCACAGTTCTGATGAAGACATATGAGATAAGACAATTACTAATACATGGTCACATGTGGAGGTTGCTAACAGATGTAAACCAAATGAATGAATGAAACTCGGAAGGTTGCTTCATGGCTTTAAAAGTACCCAATGGGATTGGGAACATATGGCTATGGATTTTGTGACCCGTATTCCTCGATCACCCAAAGACTTTAATGTTGTTTTTAATATTATCGATCTGCTTCCTAAGTCTGCACTTTTCTTTCATTACGAGCAGACTTATCCTTATACGAATATGATCTGTTGTTTATCGCTGATATGTTACGTACTGTGGCAAATGATTTTGACTTTGGAGGGCATGAAGCTGTGCCATTAATCGAATTCTCCTATATTTATACCTACCAAATGGGCAAAAGTTTGACATCTTTTGAAACCTTTTAGGAAAGACGTTGTAGATCACCATTAGCCTGGAAAGAAATCGGTGAAAACCAGTTGACTAGACCTGATATTATACGAGAAACAAATGATAAGATTCAGTTGCTCAGATAGCGGATGATGGCTGCCTAGGATCGTCAAGCTAGTTATGCTTCTAAACGAAGACGACCCATAGAATTTCAGATAAGTAATCACATGTTTTTGAAAATTCCTGTGTTAGTGGCACTAATTGTTTTTGGCATGCGAAGGAAATTATCACCTTGTTATGAGGCCATACAAGATCTGAGATTGAATTGGAAATATGGCCTATAGATTGGCCTTGTCACCAGATGTATGGGTCACTCGTGATGTATATCTCTTCATGTTGCTCGTGCTGAATATATTATTGAATCTATGACGTAAGTCAACCAATGAGATTGTAATTGCTCATTCTTGTAGAACATCTTGGTTGCATTTTGGATCGTAAGGATATATACTGGTTCCATTGTATTCAATATATCATGTCGAATATTCTGATCCATATGTAGTTTTCAGCGTTGATCTGAATCTATGTTGTGATTTCGAGGATGAAATCTATTTAAGTGGGGGAGAAGTGTAAGGCCCCGATATTTGATTACCATTAATTAAATATAAATTGGGAATTTATTAATTAATTTGTGATTAATTAATTAGAAGTGAAATTGACAATATAAATGTCAACTGACAATTTAATCGGAACATGATATATTTTTGACTTGGTAAAATATCTTCGATAATATTTTCTAAAATATTTGATTAAAATGAAGAATTAAATTTTGTGAGTATAATAGTGGGTATAAATCTCAATCGTTGATTGTAAATGTAATTTATCAGTACACCGGCGACACTCCGATGTACATTACTGGACTAGAAATACACATATATTAAAACACTTTCAGCTCATTTTCACGTACAAAAACATGAAAACACACACACATAAAAACTGATCCTTCCATTTTCTCTCGGATTCTCTCACGCTCGTATGACTTCTTCCGGTAAAAGTCGTGCATTCGCCGCCGTCCGGCCACCTCTCGGTGCGTCCGACCTACCACCATGTAGCCAACACTCAGGCGGTCATTTCCATACCAAGGAATATGAGTTTACATCTCGGAATCGTTTGGATTTTTCCAGAAAACGGTGAGCTCGAGATTTTAGGGTTCTTGTCGTTTTTCTTCAAATTCAACAAATGTCACCATTAATTAGTTCGAATTATCCTATGCGAAAGCTTCTACTCACCATGATCGAAGTTTCCCACCAGTCGCGGCCCTTGCAGCCGCTGTGACTCGCTGGAAATCACATGCAAGGCTCGGTTACTGTTCACTCGAATGTGGTAAAATCCGATTTGAATTGTTAGTTTGTAATTCGAATTTTGGCCTTCAAACTGGGTGTTGATGTTAGTTCTAGCATTGCATGTGGAAGCTGGTTGAATTAGCCGATGCATGTCCGATTGTAGTCGATGCATGTTTAGGGATTTTTGTTCGATTTTAAGTGGTTGAGGGTTGCAATGTTTAAATCATGCCTTGGTTGAGTTTACCTCTTTTAAACCATGTTTTAGTTAGATAAATCATGTGTTGGAGATTTTACGAAATTCTTTCAAGTTTGTCTTGTTGTTGGTTGGATCGAATTCTTGTAGCTTGTTGAGGGGATAATGATCGATGTTCATGCATGTTAGAATATGGCAATCGATTTTCAGGTTTTGAGGATTAATGTTTGAAATGCTGGGTTAGTCAATTATTAACTAACTGAAATCGTGTTTTGGATTGAATGAATCTTGTATAAGAGAATTTCATGTAATTTCAATGACATTTTGAGTTTGGTTAACTGTTGAATGGGGGGAAATCAATCGAGTTTTCAAGGGCTTAGGAGGTGAAAGTGCTTAATTGTTGTTTGCGGCCAACTTTGTAAGCTGTTCAAAGAGTTTATATCCACGTTATGAATATTACTGAATGATATAAATGAGTTTTGAATCAATGAATGAAAACAAATGTTTTAATAGGATTTTAATGATGAGGCTTAAAAACTCCAGAACTGAATAAATGGCAAGAATATGTATACGAGAATCATAATATGTCTATCCTACATAGTTTAGATTTGATTAGTATCCTCAAGTTAAAGAATAGCTTATATGTATGTTGAGGTAATTTTAGTGATAAAGAAGTAATGAAAATAGTGTTGAATGAATTTGATAGATTAATACACCGCATGAGAGTTCCACGAACTAAGAAGACAACATTTCAGCTTCTAGAACAAAGAAAGTAAAGGTATGTTGCGATCGGTAACATACGACATGTATCTGTATTATTTGATATATGACTTGCTGAACTTACATGAATTACGTGAAACTACTTGGCTACGTGAAACTACTTGGCTATGTGAAATTACTTGGCTATGTGAGTTAAATTGATTTATGGAGCATACATGGCATTCATGATTTAGCATTCGCTGTATGAAATAAATGTTTTGTTAACACACATCATTTTTACATATATACATCGATGCATGACATACACGTTGAGCTATCGTTTCTTTGATATCCTTGATGATGATTGAGTTGATTTACTCTGAGTGTCGGGGACGACGAGCACGGCGATGACAATCAGTATAGGTAGTGTAGTCACGTGCGTGTCACCGGACCTAGACACGAGGGATGGACGAGCACAACACATAGGATGATTCTCCTAGCGCAATGTGCGTATGCTGTCACCCTCTGCTCGAGCTTGATATTGATTGTTGATACCTTTCTTTGGACTCCGATTTGGTATCTTGAGATTCGATCCATTGTACCTTACATGCATTGCATTATCATTGCACTGCATTACATCATATATCACATTTTATAGATGCATGTTGTATTTACTTGATAGTTTCATATTGGGCTTTGGCTCACCTCGTAGGGGGCTGTTGTTGTCTTTGTGTGTGGACAATGGCAGGTATTACAGGTAACCAGGATCCCAAAGAGGGTATACTCGGTGAAGCCTTACTTGAGGTTGTTTCTTTTGTCTCTTTCCCAGTCGTAGGATTGCTAAATTATACCAGGGTGTGTCCTGGATCGTATAATTATGTAATTTGAGTTTATTTTCATTTCACTCTTGAGAAATTATGAATATTTATTGTTTCTTTACTGCTGATGGTATTATGTAAATATTTTAAGTATAAAATGTGGATTGGAGACTTATTGTGCATGCTATGGTATTATGTAAATATTTTGTGTACGAATTATGTGCTGGATGCCTATGATGCATGCTATGGTATTATGTACTGCACTCGGATATTTTTTTATGCTTTTCATTTTTCTGATATGTCCCTCGTGCGCGGAGGTCATGCCGAAATTTTGAGAGCCACTTGTTGGCAGGACTTTTTAAAAAAATATCTTCCGTTGTTTACACATAAATAATCATTATGTGCTAATAAAACACTTGATTAAGAACAGGTCCTCACATGGGATGTCTTGTGATTGATTCATATGATAAATATGATATTTGGGGGGAAATCATTACCAAGGAAATAGGGTTATGTGAACCTTAAACACGTGTATACTACGTATGTGAATTAGTTAGTAATCAAAGGAATAAAGAATGAATGAACTAATTGTGTGTGGAATGCGATAAATGATGAGTGAGTTATAGGAAGCATGATGAATATGTATGAGACATAATAATATTGTTAAGGGTTGTTTATGTGAAGATAATATTGAATTGATATTTCAATATAGATACCTCGTGAGCCTCTGGTTGGGTAATCACGCTGTCGACTCTAAGGTACGTGGTAACGTACGAGCATAGGTATGTTTATCATTGTTACATTTAAAAAATAATATATTGTTATCACAATTTGATTAGTACGTGATTACGCACAAGAAATAGACATACACTTAGATGATATTTGTTAATTGAAAGATAATAACAGTTGTGAATTGCAAGACACTATGAATGTTACTGGTTAAACATATACCGTCACGAGTTGACGTGGATACTAGAAATGTCACGAGTTGACATATTGCGACAAGGGTTGACAAGGATACTATGAATGTCACGGGTTGACATGTATCGTCACAGGTTGACTAGGATACTATGAATGTCATGGGTTGACATATATCATCACGGGTTGACGATGATACTATGAATGTTACGGGTTGACATATACCATCACGGGTTGACGAAGATACTATGATGTCACAGTTGACATGTACCGTCACGGGTTGACGAGGATATTATGAATGTCACGGGTTGACAGGGACCGTCACGTGTTGATGTGGTGTCTCATGAATGTCATGGGTCATATAAAGGTAAGTGGTATAAATTGTTACATTATATTGTTAATGTGTTTCATTATTATTGATTATGTAACTATGGTTTATGATTATGCGTATAGTGAATCATTGTCATAATGATTTAATTGATGTTGGAGTTGATGATTTAAATATTTTGAGAATAGGAACATTATGATAGATATCATATAGTTAAAGTATATTCAGGGAGTGTTATCTTAATTTGCAGCTTTATGTTCTGTAAATTATTAATTGTGTATTTTATGATAATGTGACTATGTTGTTAGTATGTTCACCCCGTGTGGGGGTTGTTTCTGTTGAAACGGGTAGAACATGTATGACATAGGTACTGGAAAGGAGTTCAAGTTATGAATGAGGGTACTCCTAGGAATGAAGCACCAGTAATAGTATTGGTAACATGGAGTACAATCGGATACACATTTATGTTACTTAATGCTCGTCTTTGAGCATAGAAATGCGTGTATGTAGATTGTATAAATGATTTTTAAAATTATCTTTCCATTCAAGTAAACATTACATGAATTGAGAATATGATTAGTGCAAAGTGTATACATATATGGATTGAGTTGCGTCGAGAATCGAGTTTTACAAGGGATTATATTCGAAAAGTTTATGGTAGTTATGTTATAATTAAGAAGCATGTTATGAGAATCCCTTGATATTATGAATGTATGCATTAATAACGATTATAAATGTACTAATGACGTGATTAGGAGTTGGGGTCTTACACTAACTTCCATTGTGTTGCCTCCCAAGCAGCGCCTCTGTTTAACCTCAATAGCCCGATGCCAATCCATTGCTCAAGGTGGTTCATGTATGGTCATTGTGCTCTTCCACCTTAGTATCTTCTTGACAACTCGAAGGCAATGCATGTTTGCCTTGCACTTCTTGGAGGGTTTTTGTCTTTTAACTATGTCTCCTTCCTCCAATGTAGTAAGCTTAGGTCGATCGAATTCGACCTTATAGCATCCTTTAACTTGATGTCCCCTTTCCTCAGTACACGATTTTCTTAACAATTCAGCATGTCAGATTCCCTCATTCTTCCTATTATTTTTCAATGCAAGGGGAAAAAGTTATAATTTCATATTCGGAAACGGATGGGAACGTACCTTTATGAATCTCTGTCTGGTGATGCAAGGCCCCAAACCCTAATGCGTTATTAAGGCGTAATGGTGTAATATTCATAATATTCTTCGATAAATTCCCATAAACTTCATCCTAATGGGTTACACATATACCAATGCATAATACGGAGCATGCAAGGCATGTCATGATCAATTCAACATGCATTACGTCTCAAACTTTCACCAACGTGCCTCATAATCGTAATATGGATTTTATAAATATTTGGGCAGAGTCTCCCCGTAAACTCGACTTCCCAAAAAATAAACAAGGAGATAATAATCACTTCCTCAATTATTACAATATCAACATAATTAATTTCTCAACCAATCACCAAAATAATGCATCATTCATCTACTCAATTCCTAATTCACCATATCTCTCCAATCTAAAATACATCTAACACCAAATATAAGGAGAACCTTCGAAATATGCATGCAAACCATATACGAACATCTGGGTGCTCACAGGCGAGCCACGAATAATGAATACCCATATAATTGCATAAATAACATATACCATTTACCCAATCGCATACTATGCTTCCGAAAGCAATATTATCCAACCAAGCTCGAGCTTGCTACTCCAAAATAACTTTGTAGCTGTAGTACCTGTTTCAACAGAAACAGCCACCACACAGGGTGAGCATACCAATATCACAATACATCACAATAACCATATCATACAATGCATAAAGATCATGATAAGATCATAATATTGATCGCTATTTATTTAAACAGAAAATTTTCAGGTTAGCGATTATACTGCAAGTGCACGGTGTCAAGTTTTAGTATAGATTATGAAAAGTACGAGTGTCGAACCCATATGGATTAGAAAATAAGTACCAGACTTCAGTAGTTTAACTATATTTAGCCTACGAATATTAGTGATGATGATTACCTAACGTTTGACTAATAACTCGAAATCAGCCCAACAAGGAGTAAAGACTGAGAAGTAAATCAGTAGAGACAATTATCAAGACATCGGTTCACCCATGCAATCCCCCACAATTCACTTATTAGTTAAGAATTAAATTCAAACGTTCTAAGGTGACGAGTTTTCCTAATTCACTTGTTATACTTTGATCCAATTATAACAAGTCAATACTAAGATGCAACAAGACAATGGTCATGCACTTATTTAACACTCAATATTGTATGACGATTTATGAACTTCTAGCCTTCGATTTTGGTAAATCTATTGTTATCACACGTGTATTTGACTTTATCTCTCGATATCAGTCTGAAATCCACGGCTTAATTGCAATTTCCTATGGTCAATTCAATAACAATAAATAATCAATCAAGGGTGATTAATCCCTTAAAAGCATGAACAACAACAAATTAAACTCAAAATTGTAAAAATCAATCAAAATTAATTAAAATTGTGGGTTCAAAGCATGTGATCCCCTAAGTTTTGACAACAAACTTAGCCAACAATTATCATCAAATAATAATGCATAAAATTGTTTTGCAACATTCTAAACATCAAAATCTAATGGAAATATATAACAAAAGTTAAAAATACGGAAATAACGAGAGGCGTTGACTCCTTGCGTTGCTCCGTCGTCTCGTCTCTTCCGATGTGTCTTCTCTTCAATGGTTTTGTGGTGTATGGATGAAGGTGGGAGATGGAATAATGGTTGGAGGTTACAATCTGATCAAAAGTCTTTATTTTCGTCCAAGACATGCCATATATATTAGTGGAGGAGTTTTCATGTTTTTGGACACACAATATTCAAATAGGAAACAAAATCTCGAAATTTTAGCATATGGCGATCGATCGCGAAGTCCCGGCGATTGATCGCCAAAACATTATGCCTCCCGGCGATCGATCGCCGTTTCTTGGAGATCAATCGCGGAAATGGTAACCGCGATTTTTTTTTTTAAAGAATCAAAATCTTGTCCTTCTTCAACATGTTCGCTCGGCTTATTCCTTTTCATTGTTAAATAGCTGAAATCCTCCACTTTTATGCATTTCTACTTTTATTCATGAAAAATGCAAATATATACAAAAAACATAATAACTTCCAGGAATCACTACAAAAACCACTATAAAATCATAGTATAATAAGTGTAAAAATAACACTTACCAAATATCACAATTTAAGATTATTGAAAATCTATAAAAATGTACTCCCTGTACAGTTCTGAATATGTATAGCTCCCACGCACTGTTCGTGTTTCAAACTCACACGCTTTCATAACATCAAGTTTAGTATCGTTACTGAAAATATGATACTCATCAACACGATAAATTCAATACAACAAAAATCTATTATTTATGCTCGATCATAAATAATTTCATATCAATGCAATTCTGTCTGTCAATCTATCTCATTCTCAACATTTTCTCATACTGATCATGCCCAAGGCATCAGTACTCAATTCGTATGCTCGGATCACGTTCAACTATGTATCCATCATACCTCACACACACACACACACACACACATATATATATATATACATATTCTTTTCTTTACTCATATATTCGGATCACGTACAATTACGTATCCACCATACCACATATGTCGTACTCAACACACATGTCCATTTCTTACTTTCCATCATGACATTCATCAATACATGAATATATGAATATGTAATTACTTCATAATATGTATACATGCACGTACGTCACTACGTACCTTAAAGTCGACGACGTGAATAAGCTACCCTTGATGTCCAGAGGCTCATGGAGTATCTATAAATCGAATGTCCATTCCACATTAGTTCATTCATTCAACATTCTCAACATCTAGTTAACATATTACACTTGTTACTTGGAATTATTATCTCTTACTTAAGAAATGATCTACACAAATCTATAACACTTCTCGTACTATCCTACGTTCCAGTTATAATTTTCATACTCGATTTATCTTCACATACTCGCTTTAATCAACTATAATAATCGAGTTAGCCTCCACACTGTAGCAATAACTCAATAGAGTGACATAAATCATCAATTCATGCTATTGCACTCATTCAAGTATTTCTTTAATATCCACTTTAATACATGATTATAACACTCATCAACGTGTATCTAACTCACCTACTCATATAACGACACATGCTCTAAGTTATTAGCATCTTGAACGATAGCCCAATACTCACTAATCACTACCATGATAAGTCATAAGGTAGACTTTCTTATTACACAATCAGAAGAGCTTTTGGTCAACAATTGAACACCACTTAAGCATATTTTCAAATACATTATAAGCATGATTTTCATGCCCACGATAGCTCTAAAATTTCGACCAACAAGCCTTTATTTTCTGCCAAAGCATGTATTAAACTCAAGCAATTCATAACAGGTTTTGTTTTAAGACAACAATAAAAAACAAGCCCATATATCAACAAGAAAAATAGTTCAAAACAGCCATAAATTCGGTCAACAACAGCCCCAAATTTTCGAACATATGCAGCACTAATTTTCGCTCAAAAATCCTCAAAAGCTTAACCAACATTAAACTACAAGGAAGATAAATGGTTTAAAGTGTTAGAAAACTTCAGACCCCACAATTTGGCAAGAAAAATTGAAGCTTCATGGGCCAAAACCCAAGCTCTGCGCCGCGAGGGGAAGGGAATCGGGATTGGGGTTTTTGGAGGAAGGGGAATGTCGATTTGAGTGTTTGAAGAAGGGTGCACTATGTGTATTTTATTCCCCAACCTTTAATAAATTCAATCCCTACAATAAAATCATTTCTACCTTTTAAAATTTAACCACTCCTTTACTTTAAAATTTCAATCAAAAGAAATTTACCAATAATTTAATTTACCATGCGTTAAATTTGCATCACAAATTCACCCTGGAATTATTTATCCAAATCCCCGGACCAAAATGACATTCCAAAGAATTTAAGAATATCCTTGAATTTAATTAACATTAAAAATTCAATCTCGGACTCATATATCCAAACTTCATTCCAAAATCCAATACCCAAGAATTAAATCTTGAAATATCATACAAACATCATAATTAAATCCAATGAAAGATTATTGATTATTTCGGACATCACAACTCTCCCCAACTAATAGAATTTTGACCCCGAAATTAATGCATGCTTACCATTAAAATCCAACAGCAAAATTTACATACCGTTATACAGCTCAAGATGGTGTTGTAACAAATATATAGGACGACACCATCATTCAAAACATCATTGCTTGTAAATTGGCGTACCACACCAACGATCTCAAGACTGCAGGTCACGTTAATTTACCATATCCCAACCTTAGCATTCAATGAGCTAACATATATGAATGCATTTATTCATGTAATTCATTACGAGATGAACATCACATACAAAAATAAAATGCATACATGTATCTTTATTGATGTCACCACCGTTAAGACTAATAAAAAGAAAATTCAATTCCATCATCGCTTTTCCATTTTTCGCTTAACAATACATTGTTTTCTATCCCATATTAGACATAGTTCTTATAAGATCATTTTATTTTTTCTCACTACATGTGCATGTTCTTATTTTACGTACCAGTAGGTATTGCATCTTACACGATGCTGCATTTCAACTATCACATGCCCCCAATACATCATCAATTTAACAAATTCATAAGGATCTTATATAGAACACATTCAGTCTAATTTCTGTTGCTAACTCTTTCATTCGATTTATAACATTACCCATCCAACCGTGTTCCATTATTAGTTGTTATCTCAGATTAGTATCTACATACTATCCATTGCGTTTACGTCACATTTGGATTCTTACTCGTTCATGAGTATGCGTGCATAACACTTCGTTATTCTCTCATGTTAGACATCTCCTTAACAGTTCTCTATCATGTATAAGATTCAAGTACGTGGTGTATCAATCACAACTTCAAGTATTATCATGCCATTTCATTATTCCCCCACAGATTTACATTATATAGAAATCCATAATATTCTACATTACATTTGCCTCATGCAAAGTAATGAACCATCGGAATCCACAAAACCGTTTTCACACAGACCTCCTATCATTCTTTTCTCAATATCAACTATATGAAATTACATCAATATTAATATTGTATTCATAATTATATACCTGTATAGATGCAATCATCAACAAGGTATGTCAGTATTACAGCACCATGCTCATCACAATACTCAAATGCTCTAAGCATCATTCTCTCCACATCCCATCACCCAGCTGTCATCTGGTGTAAAATAAGTACTAGAAATAATATCATTAGTACTTCTCATATACATGTCTCAGAACCACGCACCTTATTATTTATGCATTACGGATATTCATAGCATCACAGTCATTAACATGAATATCCCTACGTAAAAAGGTTCACACATTTCCATGCACATCATGCTACAACATACTATCACATATACGTGTGATGAAATTCAACACAAGAATCAATTTCATATCTCAATTCTCTTCAATCATTTATTCAACAGAGTACAATTTCATGAATGGACAACACATCACGGTGTCGTAAATATTCATGAGTTCTTTTGCATCAGTCTCATGATATACCATCATCTGACCAATATATGTTGCCAAGTAAATACTAGAACATCCATGAGTATTTACTACATGCATATCTAATAATTTACATGTCTTCTAGTCACTAATTCCATATCAAAACATACTAAATAATTTAATCGTGGACATTCTTGTCTCACACATATTCACACAATAACATCGTTATATTGTTCAGCATAACTCATCATTAATCATTACATGATTATTCATCATCCTGTCAATATATATCAGAGAAGAACATTATAATCTCATACTCATTCACGACATTCACAATAGTTTCACGTCAACTCGTGACGTTCACAATAATCACATGTCCACATATGACATTCATAGTGATCCCACGTTATCCCGTGACGTACCCATGTCATCCTGTGACATATTCATTAATCTCATGTCCACGTGATTACTTTCAACTCAACACAGCACTTGATTAATCAATTATTAACATGCTTTCATAGCAATAAATATTATCTCAAGCGATTATCATTCTCCGTTAATACCATAGATATGATGGTGTTACTACATCGGTTACACCCTTATTGGTCTTATCATTGCAACCATAACAGATGAATATAACAAAACTATGTTTCTCTTATTTCATTCTTAACTTTTCTCCATGTATAAATGATTTTCATAAATCAATATAAATCAACATATTAAACCAAATGAAATGGTTTACCTCGATACCTCGTTTCCCTGGAACATTCCAATATCATCTTGGGTTTACATCTCATGTACCCAAGGAACAACAATAACACAACGTTCATTGCCATCTGCAATCAACACATCATCAATATATATTGCTAACACAATAGCAGTATAACAATACTCATTGCACTATGACGGTACATAATACTCATCGCCCAACGGCAGTACACAATACTCATTGCCCAATGGCTTTACACAATACTCATCGCCCAATGGCGGTACACAATACTCATCGCCAATGGCGGTACACAATCAATACCCTCGCTTCGATATAACAACGGCATAATCATCGAGAGGCAAGTATTCTTTTCCCATATAACATAATCACAAGACAAATATCAATGAATGTTTATACATTACGTGCATCATAATATCACCACATAACCATACCATCATCTCGCCAATAGATGTCATCGGTATATCTTTGTCAATTATACCCCGCACTACAATAAAAATGAAAGAAAACAATAATGTCTTTTCATCCACTCTCTCCATGATCGCTTTTGCCTGTACATTTGATCATCACAATATGTTAAATCAAAAAGGACAATTTAAATCAACATATCCATCACTCTCCCTCTATAGTGGAGGCACATATAATACATTGCACGCTCTCATTAGCGTCAATCTTGACAATAATCACATCGCACGCTCTCTCTAGCGTAGACCCTAACAGTAAATACATCGCATGCTCTCTCTAGAGTCGACCCTGATAACAAATACGTTGCCCGCTATTGTTAGCGTCGACCCTAACAATAACTACGTTGCATGCTCTCCCTAGCATCGAGCCTGACCATATATATGTCGTATGCTCTCTCTAGCATCGACCCTGACAATAAATAAATACGTCGCATGCTCTCTCTAAGAATTGTCAATCACCAATAGCGCTATTGATAAAGTTCTGCATTGAAAACCTCATTGTCATAGTCACAGTCAAAAATACTCGTGAGGGCATAGGTACATCATCAATACATAATACAGTATACATGGATACTTTGAGCTAGTATTAGTACATCGTTACGTACCTGTGTCATCACATTTATGACATACACATACCCATTCATCACATAGTCTATTTATTTTGTCCCTAGATATTGTATCACATTTCCCATTTTCTGATTCCCCTACAAAACCACATTCCTCAGCACTGTACATACATATACATAACATGTACACAAAACTCAACTCAATAAAACACATTTATTCCTTTACTAGCAATAACGTCCAATTACCATCGACATTAAATAATGTCAGCGTGGCACCTCATTCATCACGCATCTTAAAAGATATTATCATTTTCACCATAATCAAGCCAGTGATATAAATAAAACGAGTTACCATACTCATGGATTTTCAACAATACCACCTTCAGTGTGTATGTTCATTGTCATTGCTGGTCATTTATCAATATTACGTTCTTCGTATCTCATACGATCTTGCAACACGATGGTTATCAATAACACCACTTTTAATTGCATCATATAATACTATTCACATAAGTGTAAATGTCACATCACACTGATGCAAAACTACAATCATGTGTAAATTATGTCTATTCGATTCTCTCGACACATCTATAGGCCCTTAAACAGCCCAAAGAGCTAACAACTGCTCTGATACCGCTGCTGTAAGGCCCCAAACCCCCTAATGCTTATTAAGGCATAATGCTGTAATAATCATAATATTCTTCGATGAATTCCCATAAACTTCATCCTAATGGGTTACACATATACCAATGCTTAATAACAGAGCATGCAAGGCATGGCATGATCAATTCAACATGCATTACGTCTCAAACTTTCACCAACGTGCCTCATAATTGTAATATGGATTTTATAAAAATTTGGGCATAGTCTCCCAGTAAACTCGACTTCCCAAAAAATAAACAAGGGGACAATAATTAATTCCTCCATTATCACAATATCAACATAATTAATTTCCCAACCAATCACCAAAATAATGCATCATTGATCTACTCAATTCCTAACGCACCATATCTCTCCAAACTAAAATACATCTAACACCAAATATAAGGAGAACCTTCGAAATATGCATATAGACCATATACGGCATCTGGGTGCTCACAGTCGAGCCACGATAATGAATACCCATACAATTGCATAAATAATGTATATCATTTACCCAATCTCATACTACGCTTCCGAAAGCAATATTATCCAACCAAGCTCAAGCTTGCTACGCCAAAATAACTTTGTAGTTGTAGTACCTGTTTCAACAGAAACAGCCCCACACAGGGTGAGCCTACCAACATCACAGTAACATCACAATACCCATATCATAACAATGCATAAAGATCATGATAAGATCATAATATCACAATTTAAGATTATTGAAAATCTATAAAAAAAATGTACTCCATGTACAGTTCTGAATCTGTATAGCTCACACGCATTGTTCATGTTTCAAACTCACACGCTTGCATAACATCAAGTTTAGTATCGTTACTGAAAATATGATACACATCAACGCGATAAATTCAATACAACAAACATCTATTATTTATGCTCAATCATAAATAATTTCATATCGATGCAATTATGTCTATCAATCTATCTCATTCTCGACACTTTCTAATACTGATCCAGCCCAAGGCATCAATACTCAACTCGTATGCTCGGATCACGTTTGTATGCTAGGATCACCTACAACTACTTATCCCTCATACCGCATACACACACACACACACATATATATATATACATATTATTTTATTTTCTCATATATTCCGATCACGTACAATTACGTATCCACCATACCACATATGTTGTACTCAACACACATGTCCATTTCTTACGTTCCATCACGACATTCATCAATACATGAATATATGAATATGTAATTACTTCATAATATGTACCTCACTATATACCTTAAAGTTGACGACGTGAATAAGCTACGCTTGATGTCCAGAGGCTCATGGAGTATCTATAAATCAAATGTCCATTCCACATTAGTTCATTCATTCAACATTCTCAACATTTAGTTAACATATTACACTTGTTTCTTGGAATTATTATCTCTTACTTAAGAAATAATCTACACAAACGAATAACACTTCTCGTATTATCCAAAGTTCCAGTTATAACTTTCATACTCGAATTATCGTCACATACTCGCTTTAATCAATTATACTAATCGAGTTAGCCTCCACACTTTAGCAATAACTCAATAAAGTGACATAAATCATCAATTCATGATATTGCACTCATTCAAGTATTTTCATTGATATCCACTTTAATACATGATTATAACACACATCAACGTGTATCTAACTCACCTTCTCATATAACAACACATTCTCTAAGTTATTAGCATCTCAAACCATAGCCCAATACTTACTAAATCACTACCATGATAAAAGTCATAAAGTAGACTTTCTTATTACACAATTAGAAGAGCTTTTGGTCAACACTTGAACACCACTTGAGCACATTTTCAAATGCATTATAAGCATGATTTTCAAGCCCACGATAACTCTAAAATTTCGACCAACAAGCCTTTATTTTCTGTCAAAGCATGTATTAAACTCAAGCAATTCATAACAGGTTTTGTTTTAAGACAACAATAAAAAAGAAGCCCACATATCAACAAGAATATAGGTCAAAATAGCCATAAATACGGTCAACAATAGCCCCAAATTTTCGAACATATGCAGCCCTAATTTTCGCTCAAAAATCCTCCAAAGACATTCAACTACAAGGAAGATAAATGGTTTAAAGTGTTAGAAAGCTTCGTACCCCACAATTTGGCAAGAAAAATTGAAGCTTCATGGGCCAAAACCCAAGCTCTGCGCCACGAGGGGAAGGGAATCGGGATTGGGGTTTTTTGAAGAAGGGAAATGTCGATTTGAGTGTGTGAAGAAGGGTGCACTATGTGTATTTTACTCCCAGCTTTTAATAAATTCAATACCTACAATAAAATCATTTCTACATTTTAAAATTTAACCACTCATTTACTTTAAAATTTCAATCAAAAGAAATACCAATAACTTAATTTACCATGCATTAAATTTGCATCACAAATTCACCCCGAAATTATTTATCCAAATCCCGACCAAAATGACATTCCCAAGAATTTAAGAATCTCCTTTAATTTAATTAACATTAAAAATTCAATCTCAGACTCATTTATCCAAACTTTGTTCCAAAATCCAATACCCAAGAATTAAATCCTGGCATATCATATAAACATCATAACTAAATCCAATGACCGATTATTGATTATTCAGGACATCACAGGTGAGGTTCCTTTTCTTCCACCTCAGCCTCTGTTTGTTCTTCATGTTTTGATGCCGTCAGTACCATCTTCTCCGGAGTCCCTATCTCTTTGACACTATCCAATGTGATGTCGTCTTTGAAAAAATCATCCATAGATCCATCTCCTTGCAGTTTCTTTCTTAGGTCCATCTTCCACAACACATGATTCTTCTAGATATTTAACATAACGATCACTTGGAAACATAACTTTTGGAGTTGCATGATGTGAAAGATCCTTTTCTTCTAGTGGCACAGTTGTTTCCTCTTCTAGCTTGGGTGGCGTCAGTACCACCTTCTACAGGGTTTCATCCTCTTCATCACTCCATGAGGCAACTGCCTTCATTTCCTCCCTTGAATTCACCACTGTTTGGGAGAGTATAATGTCTGAGGATCGTTGGTAGCGTTTATCGTGTACGCCCAAATTAACCCTTCTTCAGTTAATGACAAAAATATGTAGTAGTGGAAGTAGGGATCGATCTCACAGGGAAGGTAAATTTATTTTGTGCCAAAAGCGAATAGTAACAAGGGGGTTTTAGGATGAATGATTACTACTAAGCAAATTCTAAAATTAAACTAATTAACGAGATTACTAAGATGATTAAACTTATGAGCATGAAGCGATTCTTGGTTTCCAGGTAACCGTACTTTTGGAAAATTATCTTTTAGTCATCAAATCAAAACATTCAAATTCTTTCAATTATCTATCGATTGGAAATTCAATTCCTACTCATCTTATTTTTAGTCAAAGAGAAAACAGCATTCAATTCAACCCTTACCAAATCTCTAATCATCACTACAGCCGTTAATGATTAAATCAATGATAGTTTTCAAAACTAATGAGTTCGATAAATCTAATCAATGAAAACTACAGCCGTTAAAATTGATTACTCAACCGTTTCTCCTAAGAATTCAACAACACCTACAGCCGGTTAATTATTGATCTTAGTTGTTTCTTAACAAACTATCGATTATGCAATTGAATATTAGGTGATTGGTCCAATACACAAACACAACAATCATGGAATTCGAAATTTGAGAAACTAATTGGAATCGAAATATAATTCAACAATCAAACCAAATTCTCATAAAAGGTTCAATTCCAAAAGCAGGTATCCCTTCAACCAAGAATCGAAGAGTTTTAGCCTAGCATAATTAAATCTAAAAACAATAAAAATTCAATGGAAAACATTAAATAAATAAAGGAAAAGAAATTACTAATATAAATCACGATTCCGGCTTGTCGATTCCGGTTACGTTCTTCGTTGTTCTTGAAGAAAACTTGAAAACAAATTAATCTCAAAGCTCCAAAATATTCTAAAGTATGAAAAACTATGAAAAACTGCTGCTAATGAGGCTTGTCTTCGAGTTTTAGGGTATGGAAGTGATAAATATGGGATACAATCTTTTAAACATGGTAAAAGACTCAATTTCCAAATTTCCGGACTCTTCGGCGATCGATCGCCTTGAATGTGGCGATCGATCGCTGCATTATTTTTTTTCGGAAAAATCATTGAGGCGATCGATCGCTATAAAGTGGCGATCGATCGCCGAGCTCCAGTAGACTTTGGCGATCGATCGCCACTTCTTCGCGATCGATCGCTGACTCTTCAAATTTGATGAAAATGTTTCTGTCCATAGGCGATCGATTTCCTCTTCCGGGCGATCGATTGCCATCTCCAAAATTACGTTTTTGCCCTTTTCTTGATCAACTTTGAGTCCTTGTCATGTCCATGTCTCTTCTTGGTCTTTACACATCGTTTTTAGCTCGTTTTCTTTGATTGTACCTATAATTACACAAATATACGATTAGGTAGCATACGTATCAATTTATCCATCAAAACCTACCAAATCGTAGACAATTAAGCACTAAAGATGTGTCTATTTCTAGTCACATCAATCGTGCTGCTATCCTAGTGATCGATGTTGCTAGTTGCTCCATTTGAGTACTCAAATTCAGAATGTCAGCCTTGGTTTCCTGTTGAAATTGTAAAATGTTATTAGCAAGCTCCATAATAGTATCCTCTAAACACTCACCAGGGGTAGGGAGTTGAGGTTGTTGCGGCCATGACTGATATTGGAGCATGTAAGATGGTAGGTTGGATTGCATGTAAGGTGGAGGTGGGTTCATCCATTGAGTGTTATAGCTGAAATTTGGATGATCACTCCAACTTGAGTTGTATGCTCTTTGTCCATTCCCTCCACCAAGTTGTTGCACAAGATAGGCTAATTCGTCCAAGCTCTTATAGTCCGCCTAGGTGAAATTTGGTTTTCAGATATCAAGTTGTAAGCACGAACAAACAAGATTAGCAGTGGGAGAAAGAAAGAAAGAAAGTGTGAGGGCCCGATCCTAATGTGGTGTTTAATTATCACATAATGATTAATTTGCGTAATTTCAAATGACCTGTCAAATGGCCTAAAAAAATTTCGCTTTTAGGTGATCCATATATAATGATACTGAAAATATGTAATTCCAGTTTCCCAATTCATCATGTTACTCATCACATAAGCATCGAATATATAACCAACCAATAATAGAATACTTAAAATATTGATACTCGGGGCATACCCCGGTAATTTAAAATGTAATTAAAAAGTACTCTAACAATTACTGGGACTAAGACTCAACATACAAAAGCTGAATTCAGGTATTCTAAGATGCTTCCTCATGAGCATCCAACATCTGTCTACCTGTAACACCTGTCATGCCCAAACAACAAATGACATGACAGCCCCCACTACGGGGGTCAGAACCCAGTATGAGAAATAAATAGATCATGTCAAGAATGACAAAGTATCATGCAATGCATACCATATGAATGGGTATAAAGAATCAAATCTCAAGATACCAATATCGGAGTCCAAAGGAAGGTATCAGTCAATATCAGCTCGAGCAGAGGGTGACATCACAACACTTTGCTCTAGGAGAATCATCATGTGATGTGCTCGTCATCCCTCGTGTCTAGGTCCGGTAGCAACACGTGTGACTACAGTTGCTATCTAAACTGGCATGTCATCGTCGTGCCCGTCGTCCCCGACACTAAGAGTAATCAACTCAGTCATCATAAAGGATATCAAAGAAGTGTATAGGTCAATATGATATGCCCATTAATCATCTATGCATCATATGACATATGCAACTCAATATGTCATGCAATCTTATGTGAAAGTCAATACATAATTCACATATCATGTAGTCCAATGTACCTCAACACGTCATATAGTCACATAAAAATCACATAGTGACAATTAAATCATATAAATCAATTAATGACATGTAAAATCATACAATAGCATCATTACACGTCTTCGTCAGACATCATGATAAAATTCATTTCTACGTACCTCAGACCAAAGCTAATCTACCGAGTACTCCTCAAATATACCCCGAAATCTTTTAACCTGTTGATGTAAATTCCAAATGACATTAAGTGTTCATGTAGTGCATTGAATCAAATTGCAACTTCTAAATATTGACCCTTAGAGATTTTCTTAATTTTCAGCTGACCCTTTTTCTTAGAAAAATCACTATAATTTCATACGACATCAAAACGACTTGATTCCAGTGCTCAAAGTTCAGAAACTCAAAATACTACATGTCATCTATTATGATGTCAAGCTTGTTCCTCCATTGAAAGGGTTTTGAACACTAAATAAGTAGCATTTAAAAACTTGTTTTTCAGCTTGAGCAGTGTTAGTAAAAATAATATAAATTTTTCAAATCCAAATTGAGTGATTCCAATGGAAAATTACAGCCAACTTGAAACCCTACAATTCCTATTTCTACATATCCCGAAATTCCTAGCCAATACTGCTCAAGAATTCGAAGAACACACTACATGGGTATTTTCGCCCACATGCAGAGCTCATAATGAGCAATAATAGTATAAAATTCATAACTTCTTTAAAGTAAGTCCAAATTAAGTACTCATTTTTTTTCTAAAATTGAAGAGAATTGAATGATATACAACTTTTGTTTGAAGACCAACATCAAATTTGAAGTATAATTTACCCAGAAACTCGAAAACCAGTATGCATGTATCATGCAAGAACATGCAGAGTAAAAAATGAGCACTTAAAGTAAAATTGACATAACCTTTACTTCAGAGATCCAAATCGCATGCTTCTTTTTTTTAAACGGCATAACATTCAAAGATCTACATCTTTTATCATTTGCTCAAAGTCAAATTCAGACTCCCAGTGAACCGAAAATTCAAAACTATCTATTGCATGAAACATCAAAATCTGCAGATTATGTTTAACAAAATGAAATCAACATTTTCATGTCTCTTCCTAGATTATAGACTCAATTCAACAAAATCCAACTAAATGCAGTTTGAAACAGAAACATACCCTTGAAGACTCAATAATTCCACCATCAAGCCACCTCCCAAGCTCTTAATCCTCCAATTCTTGAAGAATAAGAAGTCTCTCCTTTCTACCTTTCTATAACTCCAATTGCATGGAGGTTTTTCTCACAAATTCTCTCTAATTTAGGAGGTGTATATATTCGAATTTTAGAAGGGAAATCATATGGTTTTGGGAGAGAATAATACCCTATTTATGCATTAAAATATCATGGTAGTGGGTGTGAACCACTATGCCAACAATTGGAATTTTTTGATTATTTTATGCTACAACTCCCAAGTGTCCCATGATGATGATTTAATATGTATTTTATAAGGTGTTGGTCAAAAATTGCATGCCAACTAGTATAATTTTGACGTATTTTATCTTGATTAAAAATAAAATGTTATGACCCGGAACACCTTAATTCAAAATCTCAACTTTTAATCACCCGGGTTTGCTTAAACATCGTTAATTCGGGTTAATCATAATTAACTAACAACGGGGACTTACACTTCTTCCCCTCTTAAAATGGTTTTGTCCTCGAAATCGCAAAACTGAATATAACTCAACAAGTTAAAACATATGAGATGTCTCAATCTCATTCATAGATACATAAGAATCATCATGTATCAGTGACAACTGTTGTGGTAGTGTCAACGATATACCACTGAACCAAATTTCTGTATGACTTCACAAGGTTTAAAATATCGAGACAACATCGTACCTCACCGAACGAATCGTATCGATCATCGTAAATGTAATATCTTCAGATTTACCTGATTCTCAACTTGAAATTCTAACGATATATTTCTCTTCTTGGCATAGCAAGCCTGCTTACTTTAAGCCAATTTCATTCGTTTTCGCGGAAAATTTATCCTTCCTGGCATTTCCTCAACAATCTCAAGTTGTGCCAAATATTCCTCATCAATCTCATCTCATCTTATTAGCGATCGACAATTTTGGCTCTACAAAACCTCAACCGATGCCATCCGATAGTTGTCTAGAACTCAAATATATAGGAAACTTCTGCTAGTGAATAGTGATTCCTGTCGATTCCCACTAAATTCATCACTATTAATCGGGGCATAACTTCCAAAGTCTGGAAAATTCTCTCAGTTTGTCCATCAGTCTGGCTATGATAAGCAATACTCATTGCTAAGTACCCATGACATTCTGAAAATAGTTTTTGAATTCAGATATTATCATTGGATCTCTATCAGATACAACTGTTACAGAAACTCACTGTAACTAAACCATATTATCCACAACTTAAACATGTCGTTTTCTCATAGGCATACAAACAATCATATGAAATCAATATCTTGAATTGAATAGTCAATCAATGCTGATTCAACTTGTTTCACAATCTCTGTTTGATCTAAACAATTGAGTTATAACACTCAAAGCTAGAAATTTCCCAAATTCATTGTGGCACTTACAATTTCTATAGATTTCCATTAGGTCTCGTCTTTTTATCTTGACCTGCTGGAATGTCAAACAATTTGCCACAAAATTCTGAAATTTCTTCCTTCATAATATCCCATCAGAAATAGGATCTCGAGAATGATACATCTCATCATCCCCATAATAACACTATGTCAGCTATAATGTGCTTTCTACAGTAATACTTCTTTCGAATAGGTAGTATTTGATGTTATTTACTGATTGTTTAATCGCAATCCACCACTAAATGGCATACTAAAGTTTAGTTGGTTGGTGTGACAGAACCAAGTTCTTCAATCATATCTATATGAGTCTGTCCTTCGAGTCTTTCCAATCTTCGAAATCAGAGGTGACTCAAACTGCAAAGCATACATTGATGCTACCATTACACCTTGCACTTTTCGGTTCAGGGCATCTGCTACTAGTTTCATTTTCCCTGATTGACATTGACTATTAGAGTCAA
Source organism: Haberlea rhodopensis (assembly GCA_907163345.1). Lineage (NCBI taxonomy): Eukaryota > Viridiplantae > Streptophyta > Magnoliopsida > Lamiales > Gesneriaceae > Haberlea > Haberlea rhodopensis. The sequence goes on from CAJQUN010000328.1 coordinate 504,629, forward strand.
TTCTTTATTAAATCTAGTCATCACTTCTATCTCATGTTTAACTCTGACTGAATAATAGATATTTTAAACTCCTAAAATCAGAGTATATCATGAATTGTTCGTCATACAGATAACGTTGCCATGTCTTCAAGGCAAAATAATGGCTACAAGCTCGAGTTCATGAACAGGATATCATGATTCGTTCAGCTTCAACTATCTCAAAGCATATGTGATACGTGTCATTTTTACACTTATATTTGCATATATTTCTTGCGATTTTTATAGCGATTCTTGGAAGATTTTATACTTTTGGTTGTGTTTTGTTGTATTTCCAGGAATCCAGTAGAAGTGCAAGAAATACTGGAAAAAACCCCGTTTTATGGACTAGAAGGTGGAACTATGATTGGACGAGGCAATCCATGGGAAAGGATGTGAAAATGACTTAAAAAATGATAAAAGCTTCAGGCGATCGATCGCTTATCTCGAAGAGATCGATCGCCTGAAGCCAGAGAGCTCATGGAATTTTCAAGCGATAGGCGATCGATCGCAACAAATCAGGAGATCGATCGCCTCGGGGCAGAACATATAGGCGATCGATCGCCTATCTTGAGAGACCGATTGTCGAGGAGAAAAAGCTGAAGGCGATCGATCGCCTATCTCGAAGAGATCGATCGCGTGCAGAGTCCCAGATTTAAAAACTTCCTTAATTAAGTTTTGGGCTATTTTTGGTACCAGATTTCTTTGGGCTCGTGAGGAGACATATAAAATGGAGTTTTTAGGTCATTTTGAGGGTTCTTTCACCTCTGGATAGGCAGCCACCCATTGGAAGAGAAGATTGATTCAAGACGATTCAAAGAAACGCAGCTAGAGACGGGAACAACGGATCGACGCACGATTCAACATCGAGTGTTTATTAGTATTTCTGACCTTTTGTTTAGTTTTATTTTCGAATTCCAAATGTTTATAATGTTGTTAGATGTTATAAAACGTTGTTTTTTCCGTTAATATGTGATAAGTGTGATTTTTACACTTAATTTGATATATGATTAGGGGTGTTTTTGTAGTGATTCCTAAAAAATATTACACGTTTTGGTATATATTGTATATGTCAGGAATCTAGGTCCAAATGCATAAAAGTGGATGAAATGGGCTTAAAAATGCTGAAAAAGGACCAAATTGAGCAAATCTGGAAAAGCAGGGACCAAATCGCAAGAATGGAGATTTGAGGTCCGCGATCGATCGCCAATAACGAAGATCGATCGCCACCATCCAGAATGTTTCCGCGATCGATCGCCAAATGACGAAGATCGATAGCCAAACCCTGAAAAATCGAGATTTTGTTTCCTACTTGGTGATTTTGTGTCCAAACTTTGCAAAACTCCTCCACATTATATATAGAAGATTTTATGACTTTTGGGGGACTTTTGGCACAATTTTCTGAAACCTAGCAGCCTCTCCTCCATCCAAAGCACCACCACAAATCATTGAAGAGCAAGAGCAACGCAAGGAACGAAAGAACGGAGCGACGCACGGAGCGACATCCTCGTTATCTTAGTATTTCTGAACTTGATTATTTTTATTTCAGATTGTGATGTTAAATTTGTTGAAAGACATGTTTTTACATTATAATTTGATTATGGTTGTTGGCTAGAATATTTGTCAAGACATAGGGGATCCCATGTTTGAACCCTTGAGTTAATTAACGGTTTTGATTTAATTTCTATGATCTTTGCACATAATTTATGTTTGTAATGCTTGTAAAATATTAGCTACCTTTTGCATGATATTGGTAATCGTAATTGAATTGACCATAGGAGATTACGATATGATGTAGTAAATTAGGCCATGGGTTTTAGGTTGAGACGGACCAAGTAAAATCTAGCACACGTGTGATAGCAATAGATTTACCCAAATCAAAGGCTAGTAGTTTTCACAAAGCGTTTTTCGGTATTGATCATTCAATAAAGACACGGGAGTGATTTATTGTAGATTAATGCTAGACTTGTTATAACCGGACCAAGGTATAACGAATGAAATAGGAAAACTCGTCACCCTAGAACATAGAACATTGAATCTTAATTAAAAGACAACTTTTGGGGGATTACATGGGTGAACCGACGTCTTGATAATTCGTTTATAAATTCTCTTCAATTATCCATCACTGTTGGTTAGGTTAACTGTTGTGCTTAAGTCAATTTAGTTTGATAATCATTCCATAATCGTAGGTTAAATATAGAAATTCTAATCGATTGTGGTAATTGCTACTAACCCTGTGGGTACGACACTCTTTACTCTTAAACCATTATATTAAAACTTGACACCGTGCACTTGCGGTAGAGAATCGCTACATTGAAATAACTGTTTAAAATAAAAGCGATCAAGTTTTTGGCGCCGTTGCCGGGGACTAGTTTAAGTAATATCATACTAGATTAGTTGACTGTAATTTAGCCTTTTTTTTTTTTTTAGGTTTTTGATTTTTTTCTTCTCTTTTTTCCTATCTACTATTCTACTATTGCCTTCTTTTTGGTTGGATTTTGTAGGTTATTACTCCCTAGTGCATGCTAAGGAGTGAACAACCGGCACTTGAGCCTTTTGACCCTGAAATTGAAAGAACTCTTCTTAGAAGACTAAGAGAAGTTCGAACAATGGATGAAAACAATGCAGGAGGAGGTGGAAGAGATGAAAGACGGAACGAAGAGGTGCCTAATAGAAGATCCCTCATGGATTATGCTCATCCCTCATTCCATGGGTCATTGTCTAGTATCACTAGACCAAGCATACAGGCGAACAACTTTGAAATCAAGCCTGCAATCATACAAATGATCCAGCACTCGGTGCAGTTTGGGGGAGCGACCACTGATGATCCCAACACTCACATAGCGAATTTCTTGGAAATTTGCGACACCTTCAAGCATAATGGCGTCACTGATGACGCCATCAGGTTACGACTGTTCCCTTTCTCTTTAAATAATAAAGCTAAATCTTGGTTGCATTCTTTGCCTACAGGATCAATTATCACTTGGGATGGGATGGTGCAAGCTTTCATGTCAAAATACTTCCCACCATCAAAGACTGCTAAGATGCGAAATGATATCACTACATTTGCGCAACATGATCCTGAAACACTGTATGAAGCATGGGAGCGCTTCAAGGACTTACTGAGGAGATGCCCACACCATGGCCTTCCCATCTGGCTGCAGGTACGAACTTTCTATAACGGTTTATTTTCTGATAACCGTTCTATGATTGACGCAGCATCAGTAGGTACTGTGATGAGAAAGACGCCGGAGGAGGCCTATACACTTTTGGAGGAGATGGCTGCTAATAGCTGTCAATGGCAGTCCGAGAGGAATGTGCCAAAGAAGCAAGCTGGAGTTCATCAAGTGAGCGAAGTTACTGCGTTAGCCGCTCAAATTGAGGCATTGAACAAAAGACTAGATAGCATGAGCATGACAGGGATGAAAGCTCAAGGGATTACTTGTGACATATGTGGAGGAAATCATCCGAGCGTTGAATGCCAAATAGGTAACCCATTCGTTCAGACTAATGAAGCTGCGCATTATGTAGGAAATCGGCCGCAAAACAACCCCTGCCCATATCCATACAATATGGGGTTGAGGTATCAACCGCAACCACCACCGGGTTATCTACCACAGCTGAGCATGGAGGAGCTATTGACCAAGTTCATATCCTCAACTGAAACAAGGATGAATAAACAAGATTCATCTATCAAAAGCTTGGAGCTTCAAGTAGGACAGTTGGCAACTATCTTGGCTGGGAGAGCACAAGGAACTCTACCGAGTGACACAGAGAAGAATCCAAAGGAGCAAGCCAATGCTGTGACCCTAAGGAGGGGAAAAGAACTTGGTGATGAGAAGGAGACTAAAAAGATTGCTATTAAGCAAGAGGAGAAAGAGCAGCCACGCAACAAGGGTAAGTCCACTAGAGACACTACACCTATCACACCACAAGAAAAGGTACACATTCCGCTCCCATTCCCTGCAGCAGTTAATAGGGCAAAGGTTGATTCAAACTTTGCCAAATTTTTAGACATGCTTAAGAATTTGCATATAGATATACCATTTATTGATGCCTTAAAAAAATTCCAAATTATGCTAAATTCTTAAAGAAGATGTTGTCTAAGAAGCAGAAATTGGGAGAGCACGAGACTGTCTTTTTGACTGAGGAATGTAGTGCTATGGTGCAAAATAAATCGGCAATGAAGTTAAAAGATCCAGGGAGTTTCTCTATTCCTTGCACTATTGGGCCTATTTCTTCCATTAAATCATTATGTGATTTGGGTGCTAGTGTGAACTTAATGCCTTTGTCTGTTTTTAGGCGACTTGGACTGGGAGAGCCGAAGTCCACAAGGGTGGTGTTGCAAATGGCGGACAAGTCTATCACCTACCCACTAGGAATCGTTGAGGATGTTCCAGTCAAGATAGATCAATTCACTTTCCCGGTGGATTTTCTAGTGTTGGATATTGAGGAGGACGCGAGTATGCCATTGATCCTGGGCGCCCATTCCTAGCTACTGGAAGAGCTATTATCGATGTTGAAGAAGGGAAGTTGATCCTCCGTGTAGGAGAGGATCATGTTACCTTTACTATGTTTCAAACTTCACCACGTGCACAAAACACACACACGTGTTTTATTATTGATAATATTAATATTTTGCCTGATGATGTGGTGCAAGATACTGATAAAGTGAAGGTGAAGACCAAACTAGAGACTGAAGAAGGCAAGAGCCATGACATGGTGAAGCCAAGGAAGGCGAAGAAGCAAAAAGATAAAAGGACGTTTATGAAGGGAGAGACAGTCCAATTGCATAAAGCACCACCACCTCGCATTCTCCAAAGCAAGCGAAATGCTTCATGGGTTGGACCATTCACTGTTACCAAGATATACCCGCATGGAGCCATTAAGGTAAGTGATCCTATTCTAGGCACTTATGTCGTTAATGATGAGAGGTTGAGGCATTACCCAGTTGATTACGGAGATTCATGCTCCACACACCATCCCAACCTTTGAGAAAATGTGGTTGTAAATCCAGCTTGGGACTATAAATCAAGAACTCTTTCTTAACCCTTTGCTTTGTTTTTGTTTATTTTGGTTTGGTTTGGTTTGTTTTTGTTTTTTTTTTTTTTGGCGAGACTCCATGCGTGCTGTGACGTGTTCCAACACTATGCCCCATGAGCTGATGAGGAATTGGACAACGATCACTGACGATTGTTGTCAACGGTAAATGTTTTGTCCTATTTTCCATGCCTAATACATTGAGGACAATGCATGAATTAAGTTTGGGGAGTGCATTACTGTGTCATGCTTCTTATTTGGAAATTGATCGTTTATTGAGCACCAACAATTGAGCACCAACAAAATTTTTCTTGAAAATGAGTTCAATTAGTAAGATAAGAATGAATCATAGTAGTGGTCTCTATTCCATGATGATATTAATCACACTATGCATGTCAAATTGAGTTTTGATGATTGTAAGACTTGCTTGTGAATCTTGTTTTGAGTAGCATGTCAAAGATGATGAATATTTTGAGCACATTTGAGTCATAATCTTGTACTAGTGAATTTTTTGTGAACTTAATGAATTGTTTTTGAGCATCTTAGAGTACCTTAGAAACTATTTGATGACGACACTTCAAGGCGAAATTTTATAGTCATGAACTTGATTAGGAGATGATCTAGGCGATCTTTGGACCGTTTGAGCCTTTCAAGCTTACCATGTTTACATTAATCCCTAGTATCCAATTTTGAGCATAATTGAAAAAGAATGGAGTGTGTTTAACATACGATTAGCCCCCATTCAACAATTTTTTTTGGCAACTCATTATACCCACCTTTATGAGCCTAAATTGAAAGAATTCATCCTTACCTAAAGGGAGTATAATGATTCTCATGATATGCACATGAATTGCTACATTTGGATGAGCTTATTATTGAAAAAAAAATTTGATAAATGAGAAAAGAAAAAAGATAGATAAAGCCTTGAAAAAAAATATATATATCTAATTAAGACCCAAAGTGGCCAAGGCTACAAGAAAAAGAAGAGAAGCTCAAGTTGTGCTAAAAAAATTGAATTTTACATGATTATACTCTCTTCTTTGTACTATCATATCCTTTCTTTGAAGCCAAACACCTAGGCCTAACGCTACAAGCTTAAAAAGACCTAGTGATCCAAGTCTAGGGAGTGAATACATTAGTGGAGAAGTGTTTGAAATAGGATTTTGGGGTGGTCAATGATAATCTTACTTTTCATTGACTAGCATGATTTGATCTATGAAATTGCATGAAACTTGAAAGTGACAATAGCACACACACACGTTCTCAGTTGGCGACGTGTTGCTTGATCTAAGAGAAAAACAACTTGTTAAACTTTCTGATTGATTCTTGTTCGTCTTTAAGTGAGATATCTGAGTTACATGATTGACTGCGAAGTGGTTTACTTGAATCTTTAATATTGAACTCTACTGTTTGATTTCATTTCTTGCTCGAGACGATCAAGCTTAAGTTTGGGGGAGTTGATAAGTGTGATTTTTACACTTAATTTGATATATGATTAGGGATGTTTTTGTAGTGATTCCTAGAAAATATTACACGTTTGGGTATATATTTGTATATGTCAGGAATCTAGGTCCAAATGCATAAAAGTGGATGAAATGGGCTTAAAAATGAAAGCATTAGGACCAAACTGAGCAAATCTGGAAAAGCAGGGACCAAATCGCAAGAATGGAGATTTGAGGTCCGCGATCGATCACCAATAACGAAGATCGATCGCCACCATCCAGAATGTTTCCGCGATCGATCGCCAAATGACGAAGATCGATCGCCAAACCCTGAAAAATCGAGATTTTGTTTCTACTTGGTGATTTTGTGTCCAAACTTTGCAAACTCCTCCACATTATATATAGAAGATTTTATGACTTTTGGGGGACTTTTGGCACAATTTTCTGAACCTAGCAGCCTCTCCTCTATCCAAAGCACCACCACAAATCATTGAAGAGCAAGAGCAACGCAAGGAACGAAAGAACGGAACGACGCACGGAGCGACATCCTCGGTATCTTAGTATTTCTGAACTTGATTATTTTTTATTTCAGATTGTGATGTTAAATTTGTTGAAAGACATGTTTTTACATTATAATTTGATTATGGTTGTTGGCTAGAATATTTGTCAAGACATAGGGGATCCCATGTTTGAACCCTTGAGTTAATTAACGGTTTTGATTTAATTTCTATGATCGTTGCGCATAATTTATGTTTTTAATGCATGTAAAAAATTAGCTACCTTTTGCATGATATTGGTAATCGTAATTGAATTGACCATAGGAGATTACGATACGACGTAGTAAATTAGGCCGTGGGTTTTAGGTTGAGACGGACCAAGTAAAATCTACACACGTGTGATAGCAATAGATTTACCAAAATCGAAGGCTAGTAGTTTTCACAAAGCGTTTTTCGGTATTGATCATTCAATAAAGACACGGGAGTGATTTATTATAGATTAATGCTAGACTTGTTATAACCGGACCAAGGTATAACGAATGAAATAGGAAAACTCGTCACCCTAGAACATAGAACATTGAATCTTAATTAAAAGACAACTTTTGGGGGATTACATGGGTGAACCGACGTCTTGATAATTCGTTTATAAATTCTCTTCAATTATGCATCACTGTTGGTTAGGTTAACTATTGTGCTTAAGTCAATTTAGTTTGATAATCATTCCATAATCGTAGGTTAAATATAGAAATTCTAATCGATTGTGGTAATTGCTACTAGTCCATGTGGGTACGACACTCTGTACTCTTAAACCATTATATTAAAACTTGACACCGTGCACTTGCGGTAGAGAATCGCTACATTGAAATAACTGTTTAAAATAAAAGCGATCAATATGCTAGGCTAAGTTTGTTATCGAGACAAGGGGATCTTCTGTATGAACCCACAGTTTTAATTCTAGTTTTTGATTGAGTTATTGTTATTTTTGAGTTTATGTTATGCGTTTAATGCTTTTAAAGGATTTGCTACTCTTTGAATGTTGTTAGTTTACAATTGAGATCGAGAGATGATATTGTAAAACGGAACCAATAACGTAAACCGTGGATTTCAGACCGAGATCGAGAGATGACGTCAAATACACGAGTGATAGCTATAGATATCTAGTAATCGAAGGCTAGGGGTTTTCATAGAACGTATGCAACATTGAATTGTTAAATAAGTGAACGAGAGTTACTTACTGCAATTTAGTGTTAGGTTTAATATAGCTCGAGAGAGTATATTGGATATAACCGGAAAACTTGTCACCTTAGATGCATTAATTTAACTAGAACTAGTAGGTAAATTGTGGGGGATTACTCAAGTGAACCGAAGTCTCGATATTTATCTCTACCATTTATTATCTTAATTCTTTGTGGTGCGGTTGAATATTGGAGTTGAGTAAATTAGTTAATCTTTCAAACACTTTCGTAGGTTAAATATAGAATGCTTGTTAAATTTGGTAATTACTACTAGTCCTCGTGGGTTCGACAATCCTTACTTCTAGATCATTATACTAAAACTTGACAACGTGCACTTGCGGTAGAATCGCTAGAAATTACTGTTTAAAATAAAAGCGATCAATTTTTTGGCGCCGTTGCCGGGGACTAGTTTAAGTAATATCATAAGAGATTAGTTGACTATAATTCAGCCATTTTTTCTTTTATAATTATTTTTATTACGGTTTATACGATTTCATTACTGTTCTTTCTTCGTTGTGTTGAATTTTGCAGGAAGTTGTCTTTGTAGTGCATGCTACGAAGTGACAGACCTATATTAGAGCCACTCGACTTAGAGATTGAACGAACTTGCAGAAAACTTCGGAAATAAACAAGAGAGATGGCTGAGAATAATCGAGGGAATGGTGAACAACACAATGATGAAGTGCCAATTATAAGGTCCATGATGGACTATGCACAACCATCTTTTCAAGGCACCATGTCTAGCATCACAAGACCAAGGATTCAGGCTAATAACTTCGAGATCAAGCCTGCCATAATTTAGATGATCCAACACTCTGTGCAATTCGAAGGATCGCCTACTGATGATCCTAATACTCATATCTCCAACTTTTTGGAGATATGCGACACGTTCAAGCACAATGGCGTCACTGACGACGCCATCAGGTTACGTCTCTTTCCCTTTTCTTTAAATGATAAAGCTAAGAGCTGGTTGAATTCATTGCCTGCAGGGTCGATCACTACTTGGGAGGGGATGGCTCAAGCCTTCCTATCAAGATACTTTCCCCCTTCCAAGATAGCTAAGATGCGCAATGATATCACCACATTTATGCAACATGATCCGGAGACACTGTATGAAGCTTGGGAGCACTTCAAGGATCTACTTCGAAGATGCCCACATCATGGCCTTTCGATTTGGCTTCAGGTACAAACATTTTATAATGGTTTATTTTATGCTAATAGATCCATGATTGATGCAGCAGCAGGAGGTACGATTATGAGAAAGTCACCTGAGGAAGCTTACACACTCTTGGAAGAGATGGCATCCAACAGTTACCAGTGGAAGTCCGAAAGGAATGTACCCAAAAGACCGATTGGGATGCATCAAGTTGATGAGGTGACATCAATACAAGCTCAGTTGGAGGCATTGCATAATAAAATGGATAGCTTGAGCATGACAGCGATGCAAGCTCAAGTAGTCATATGTGATTTATGTGGAGGCAACCATCAGAGCACGGAATGCCAAGCAGGTAATCCTTTTGTGCAATCTACTGAAAATGCTAACTTTGTAGGAAACAGGCCACAACAGGGTAACTCTTACTCCAACAATTATAACCAACCGTGGAGGAATCATCCAAACTTCTCTTAGTCTAACCAAAAGAATGTTTTAAATCCACAACCTCCACCGGTTTATCCATCAAAGCCGAGTATGGAGGAGTTGCTGACCAAGTTTATTACATCAACGGAGAATAGAATGCAGAACCAGGATGCATCAATAAAGAACTTGGAGACTCAAGTGGGACAATTGGCGAATATTTTGTCAGGAAGAATGAAAGGAACCTTGCCTAGTGATACCGAGAAAAATCCGAAGGAGCAAGCAAAGGCTATATCATTGAGAAGTGGTAAGCAAACCGGTTCACCTATTGAGGAGAAAGAGAAAGCTGAGGACGTACAAATAGAGGAAAGTGAACAGACTGAAGCAGACGTTGAAGAAAAAGGTCAGTCTTCTATCAAGACACCCATCACACCACCGATGCAGGTACAGATCCCACCTCCTTTTCCCGCTGCATTAAAAAGAGCTAAGGTAGATGCAAGTTTTGCAAAATTTCTTGAATTTTTTAAGAAATTACATATCAATATACCATTTGCTGATGCTTTACTTCAGATGCCTAGTTATGCTAAGTTTTTGAAGGAAATTTTATCAAATAAGCAGAAATTAGGAGAGCATGAGACGGTAAGTTTAACAGAGGAGTGTTCAGCGATTGTACAAAACAAATTACCTCCTAAGTTAAAAGATCCAGGGAGTTTCTCTATACCCTGCACCATTGGCTCTATTTCATTTACTAAATCTTTGTGTGATTAGGGTGCGAGTATTAATTTAATGCCACTGTCAATTTTCAGGAAGTTGGGATTAGGCGAGACTAAACCCACTACAGTGTCACTTCAACTGGCGGATAGATCTATCACCTACCCTAGAGGACTCATTGAGGATGTACTTGTCAAAGTGGATAAATTCATTTTCCCGGTGGATTTTCTCGTGTTAGATATGGAAGAAGACACTGAAATGCCCTTGATCTTGGGAAGACCATTCTTAGCCACTGGCAAAGCACTCATAGATGTGCATCAAGGGAAGTTGATCCTCCGTGTAAGGGAGGATCAAGTTACTTTTAATGTTTTTAAGGCTATGAAACACCCACATGACGAGCATATGTGTTTTAGTATTGACCATGTTGATGTGTTATCTGACATGGTGTTTCGAACAGAATGCAAGGATGCAGCGGAAGCTTAGCTCATAATGATGAAGACATGCTTGAGAATGAAGAAGAACAAGAGATTGTTGCTCAGATGCGAGCTAACCCTCCTTACATTAGACGTCAAAGCAATAATTTAGGAGAGTTGGGAGAAAGGGACATCAAGCCACAGAAATCTTCAATTGAAGAACCACCTAATCTTGAACTCAAGACCCTACCAACTCACCTCAAGTATGTCTATTTGGGTAATAATAATTCGCTACCAGTAATTGTGTCTTCATCTCTGATAGGTATTGACGAGGAGAAGCTCCTTAGGATTTTGAGGGAGCACAAGCAAGCCTTTGCATGGAAAGTGGCGGACATAAAAGGAATAAGCCCATCGATGTGCATGCATAAAATTTTGATGGAAGACACTTACAAGCCGTTGGTGCAACCACAATGCCGTTTGAATCCAAAGATGCAAGAAGTAGTCAAGGCGGAAGTGATTAAGCTACTCGATGCAGGTATTATCTATCCTAGCTCAGATAGTGCATGGGTGAGTCCGGTGCAATGTGTACCAAAGAAAGGAGGTATGACTGTTATTACTAATGAAAAGAATGAATTAATACCTACTAGAACAGTCACTGGTTGGAGAGTCTGTATTGACTATAGAAAACTTAATGAAGCTACACGTAGGGATCACTTCCCCCTCCCCTTCATTGATCAAATGATATAGAGACTAGCTGGGTATGAATATTATTGCTTCCTAGATGGGTATTTGGGATATAATCAGATAGCAATTGCACCTGAGGACCAAGAGAAGACCACCTTCACGTGTCCTTATGGTACATTTGCATTTAGGAGAATGCCTTTTGGGTTATGTAATGCACCGGCTACGTTTCAAAGATGCATGATGTTGATATTTCCTGACATGGTAGGAATGTTTTTAGAAGTATTCATGGATGATTTTTCTGTGTTTGGAAATTCATTTGATGCATGTCTGCATAATCTTGATCTCGTATTGACAAGGTGTGAGGAGAACAGCTTAGTACTAAACTGGGAGAAGTGTCACTTCATGGTACAAGAAGGTATAGTCTTGGGCCATAAAATATCCCAAAAGGGTATTGAAGTGGATCGAGCAAAGGTACAAGTGATACATGAACTACCTCCACCAGTATCAGTGAAGGGAATTCGCAGTTTCTTTTTCTTAGCGAACGCATCAATCGCATATATGAGATGCCGGATATAAGAGACGATGAATACTCGGATTATTTGCATCACCACCTTGACTACAATGAAGTGATTGAGACCATCTGTGGGGAAGGGGCGGAATGGATACTAAATTCGGAGGGGCAGATCAGACATTGCAAGAAAACTCATTTGAAACCAGAGGCAGACATCTGGTTTACATTTATCTCCCATCGAGTCCTTCCATCTACTCACACTGCCGTGGTTACTAAGGAGAGAGCGGTGTTAGTTTTCACTATCATGACACGCCGCTCGGTGGATATTTGATCGCTTATTTTTCAAACAATTATTTTTCCAGTGTGGCGATTATACCGCAAGTGCACGGTGTCAAGTTTTAGTATAATGATAATATAAGTACGGATTGTCGATCCCACGAGGACTAGTAAATAAGTACCAAACTCCACTAGTTTAACTATATTTAGCCTACGAAAATTGGTTGTGATTAATTAACTAATTAACTCAATAATAAATCCTAACAAACAACAGAGAATGAGAATAAAATCAATAGAGACAGTTATCAAGACTTTCGGTTCACCTATGTAATCCCCCACAATTCGCCTATTAGTTAAGAATTAATTCAAACAATCTAAGGTGACGAGTTTTCCTAATTCACTTGCTATACCTTGGTCCGGCTATAACAAATCTAATACTAACGTAACAATAAGCCACTCTCGTACCCTTATTGAACAATTAATATTGTAAATCGATCTATGAAAACTTCTAGCCTTCGATTTTGGTAAATCTATTGCTATCACACGTGTGCTAGATTTTACTTGGTCCGTCTCAACCTAAAACCCACGGCAAAGATCACTTTATCGAATCACAATATCCTATGGTCAATTCAATTGCAATTTAATATCATTCAAGGATGGCCAAACCCTTAAAAGCATGAAGAACAATGATCTAAACACATAGATATATAAGAATCAATCAAAACATTAAAATTAAATCATGGGTTCATAACATGAGATCCCCTAAGTCTTGATAAAAAACTTAGCCTAGCAACATATTCAATATCAAATGCAAAATTGTGTATTTCAACGTCAAAAGCATAAGAAAATTAAATAGAATCAAACAAAGTTTAGAAATACGTATAAACTAGCGATGTTGAATCGCGTCGTCGACTCCGTATCTCCGTCTCTCCTTTGTAGTGTTGTACGTGACTTGATCTTCAACAATTCCTTGCTGTCGTGCTGTTCTGTACGTGCAGAATCCAAGTGTGAAATTCGTCCAGAAGCTCCTTGACGTGTTCTGTGCTGTACGTGAGTCTTCAACTCTGTCTCTCCACGTGAAGCTCCTCACTCGTCACTCTTTTCTTCTGGTTATCTTTTCGTAAATCTGCTCCTCAATCTCCGCGTCTCCTGTTGCTGTTCGTTCCTTCCCCTCAACTCTCGTTTAATGTTCTCGTCCGTGAAGGTTTATCCACTGAAGCACGTCCGTGAATCTGCTGCTCACTCTCTGCGTCTTTTCCCTTTCGTATCTCAACTCTACCGAATCTCCTCACGTAACTCTCCTTCTGTTTCTGTTTTTTCGTCTATCTCCTCTTCTCCCTCTCCTCGCGTCACTTTTTCTTCCTTCTTTTATTGCTCTTTAAATCTCTTATAATCTGATCTCCTCTTAAGTGCTACCGTATCAGATTCACTCTCTTCCGATATTGTTTCCTTTCTCGTGTATCCTCACCTCTCCACGTACATCTCTTCCTTTTCTACGTTTTATCAGCTTCCTCCGTGAATGAAAGTCTTTTCCCTTCAATCTCTTCACGTCTATCTTATTATATCATATATTATAATATAATATATTATAATATAATATTTCATCCATGTTCCATAATATCCGGTTGTGCTCGGTTTGGTCCTTTTTCATTAATTAAAGCTCATTTTCTCGACTTTTATGCATTTGGACCTGGATTCCTGAAATATACAAATATATACCCGCGTAATATTTCCCGGGAATCACTATAAAAACACCCCTAATTATATATCAAATTAAGTGTAAAAACCACACTTATCAACTCCCCCAAACTTAAACTTGATCGTCTCGAGCAAGAAATAAAATCACAAAGTAAAGTTCATTATTGAAGATTCAAATAAATCAATTCGTAGTCAATCACGTATCTCAGACATCTCACTTACAGACAAACAAGAATAAATCAGAAAGTTTAACAAGTTGTGTTTACTCCTAGATCAAACAACATGTCTCCAAATTAGAACGTGTGTGTGCTATTGTCACTTTCAAGTTTCATGCAACTTTCATAGATCAAATCATGTTAGTCAATGAAAAGTAAGATTATCGTTGAGCACCCCATAGTCCTATTTTCAAACAACTTCTTCACTAATGTAGTCACTCCCTAGACTTGGATCAATAAGTCTTTTTAAGCTTGTAGTGTTAGGCCTAGGTGATGGCTTCAAAGAAAAGATAGGATAGCACAAAGAAGAGAGATTAAAGTTGACATGTTACTCAAAACAAGATATTCACAAACAAGTTTTACAATCATCAAAACTAAAGTTGACATGCATAGTGAGATTAATATCATTATGGAATAGAGACCACTACTATGATTTATTCTTATCTTACTAATTGAACTCATTTTCAAGAAAAAAATTTTGTTGGTGCTCAACAAACGATCAATTTCCAAATAAGAAGCATGACATAGTAATGCACTCCCCCAAACTTAATTCATGCATTGTCCTCAATGTAATAAGCATGGAAAGTAAGACAATGCATTTACCGTTGACAATGACCGTCAGTGAATCGTTGTCCAATTCCTCGTTAGCTCGTGGGGCATAGTGTTGGACAAATCACAGCACGCATGGAGTCTCTCACCATAATCAAAACAAAAACAAAAGCCAAACAAAAACAAACCAAAATAAACTAAAACAAAGCAAAAGGATAGGAAAGAGTTCTTGATTTATAGTCCCAAGCTGGACTTTTTACCGTTTAAGCTGAAGTGACGCAAGGGCCAATAGGGGGTGATTTCACATCATCCTTGTGGTAGTGTCGTAGCCACTTTTCTTTGACCGTGAATAGTGCCCCGTGGTCATCTCTCAGTTTGAAGGTGTCGAATGGTAGAACATCGACAACTTTGAACGGTCCAGCCCATGGTGCATCAGACTCCCATGGAAAAAATCTCATCTTTTTCCTATTCATTAATACCGAGTCCCCTACGCCAAATTTACCTCTTCTTTGTTGGCCATTCGATGTGACCTCCACCTTCTTCTCACTCTTAACCTGCATCGCATCAACAGATAGTGTATCAATTATATTGACACTAAAACATCGGTGCTCAGTGCGTGTAGTGTTCACAACTTTGAACATATCATAAGTAACTTGATCCCCCCCTACACGGAGGATCAACTTCCCTTCTTGGACATCAATCAGTGCCCTTCCAGTAGCTAGGAATGGTCTCCCTAGTATCAATGGCATGTCCGCCTCCTCCTTTATGTCTAGCACCATGAAATCCATCGGAATGGTGAATTTGTCAACCTTGACCGGTACATCCTCCATATCCCATGAGGGTACTTGATGGACTTGTCTGCCATCTGCAATGAGACATTGATTGCCTTTAACTCTCCTAAACCCAGCTTCCTGTACACAGAAAAAGGCATTAAATTGACACTTGACCCCAAATCACATAAAGATTTATTAAAAGATTTAGAATTTATTTTGCAAGGTATAGTGAAACTCCCTGGATCCTTTAACTTTGGAGGTGAATCATTTTGAATGACAGCAGAACACTCCTCAGTTAAGTTTATCATCTCATGCTCTCCCAGTCTCCGCTTTTTTGATAGAATCTCCTTTAAAAACTTAGCATAATTCGGTATGTGCCGAATAGCATCAATGAAAGGCATCTCAATATGAAGATTCTTTATCAATTCTAAAAACTTAGCAAACTTAGCATCTATTTTTGCTCTCTTATATGCAGCGGGGAATGGGGGTGGGATCTCTACCTTAGTAGGTGTGATGGGTGTATGGGTCTTAGTAGACTTACCTTTGTCGTGTGTTGGATCATCTTTTTTCTTGATGTCTGCCTCGCCTTCCAGCTCAACGTGTGCCTCCTTCTTCTCAGCGACCTCCTTTCCACTCCTCAACATGATAGCATGGACTTGCTCCCTAAATTTTGTCTCAGTGTCATTAGATAATGATCCTTGTGCTCGTTCGGCTACGATCTTTGCTAACTGTCCCACTTGGACTTCCAAGTTCTTTATCGATGCCTCATGATTGTTCATCCTTGTTTCAGCCGATGATATGAACTTAGTTAGCAGCTCCTCCATGCTTGGCTTTGGTGCATACCCCGGTGGTGGTTGGGGAAAGTTCCTCGGCCCTGTATTGTACGTGTTTTGGTAGGGGTAGGTCGGTGGTGGTCGGTTCCCTACAAAATTAACAGCTTCATTAGTAGTAATGAATGGGTTACCAACCTGGCATTCAGTGCTCGGATGTGCTCCATTGCAAAGCTCGCATGTAACAGTTTGAACTTGCATTGCATGCATGCTCAAACTATCCATCTTCTTGTTAAGCGCTTCCAATTGGGCAGCTATGGCAGTGACTTCACTCACTTGATGTACTCCGGCTTGCTTCTTTGGCACGTTCCTGTCGGACTGCCATTGGCAGCTATTAGCAGCCATCTCCTCCAACAGCGTATAAGCTTCCTCGGGTGTCTTCCTCATCATAGTTCCTCCTGACGCTGCATCAATCATAGAACGATTATCAGAAAATAAACCGTTATAAAACGTTTGTACCTGCAGCCAGATAGGAAGGCCATGATGTGGGCATCTCCGCAGTAGATCTTTAAAGCGCTCCCAAGCCTCATACAGTGTCTCTGGATCACATTGGGCAAAAGTAGTGATGTCATTGCGCATCTTGGCCGTCTTGGATGGTGGAAAGAATTTTGACAAGAACAACCGCGCCATTCCATCCCACGTGGTAATAGACCCTGCAGGCAACGCTTGTAACCAGGATTTAGCTTAATCTTTTAAAGAAAAGGGAAACAAACGTACCCTGATGGCGTCGTCAGTAACGCCATTATGCTTGAATGTATCACAAATCTCCAAGAAGTTGGAGATGTGATCATTTGGATCATCTGTAGCAGCTCCCCCAAACTGGACCGAATGTTGGATCATCTGTATGATAGCAGGCTTGATCTCAAAATTGTTAGCCTGTATGGTTGGTCTCGTGATACTCGACAGTGATCCATGGAATGCAGGGTGGGCATAGTCCATGAGTGATCTTGCAACTGGTGGTACCGGAATCTCCTCGGTATTAGCCATATGTGCTCTTGCTTGCCTTAGCCTCCTTTGACAAGTGCGTTCAATCTCGGGATCAAAGGGCTCAAGTGTAGGGTTGCTACTCCTTAGCATGCACCAAGAGATTGTACCCTGTAACAATCAACCAAAACAAAAAGAAACAGTAGAAGTGAAAAAATTCGAAAATAAAAAAAAACAAATGACTAAACTACAGTCAACTAATCTCGTTTGATATTATTAAAACTAGTCCCCGGCAACGGCGCCAAAAACTCGATCGCTTATTTTTTAAATAAATTATTTTTCCAGTGTGGCGATTATACCGCAAGTGCACGGTGTCAAGTTTTAGTATAATGATAATATAAGTACGGATTGTCGATCCCACGAGGACTAGTAAATAAGTACCAAACTCCACTAGTTTAACTATATTTAGCCTACGAAAATTGGTTGTGATTAATTAACTAATTAACTCAATAATAAATCCTAACAAACAACAGAGAATGAGAATAAAATCAATAGAGACAGTTATCAAGACTTTCGGTTCACCTATGTAATCCCCCACAATTCGCCTATTAGTTAAGAATTAATTCAAACAATCTAAGGTGACGAGTTTTCCTAATTCACTTGCTATACCTTGGTCCGGCTATAACAAATCTAATACTAACGTAACAATAAGCCACTCTCGTACCCTTATTGAACAATTAATATTGTAAATCGATCTATGAAAACTTCTAGCCTTCGATTTTGGTAAATCTATTGCTATCACACGTGTGCTAGATTTTACTTGGTCCGTCTCAACCTAAAACCCACGGCAAAGATCACTTTATCGAATCACCATATCCTATGGTCAATTCAATTGCAATTTAATATCATTCAAGGATGGCCAAACCCTTAAAAGCATGAAGAACAATGATCTAAACACATAGATATATAAGAATCAATCAAAACATTAAAATTAAATCATGGGTTCATAACATGGGATCCCCTAAGTCTTGATAACAAACTTAGCCTAGCAACATATTCAATATCAAATGCAAAATTGTGTATTTCAACGTCAAAAGCATAAGAAAATTAAATAGAATCAAACAAAGTTTAGAAATACGTATAAACTAGCGATGTTGAATCGCGTCGTCGACTCCGTATCTCCGTCTCTCCTTTGTAGTGCTGTACGTGACTTGATCTTCAACAATTCCTTGCTGTCGTGCTGTTCTGTACGTGCAGAATCCAAGTGTGAAATTCGTCCAGAAGCTCCTTGACGTGTTCTGTGCTGTACGTGAGTCTTCAACTCTGTCTCTCCACGTGAAGCTCCTCACTCGTCACTCTTTTCTTCTAGTTATCTTTTCGTAAATCTGCTCCTCAATCTCCGCGTCTCATGTTGCTGTTCGTTCCTTCCCCTCAACTCTCGTTTAATGTTCTCGTCCGTGAAGGTTTATCCACTGAAGCACGTCCGTGAATCTGCTGCTCACTCTCTACGTCTCTTCCCTTTCGTATCTCAGCTCTACCGAATCTCCTCACGTAACTCTCCTTCTGTTTCTGTTTTTTCGCCTATCTCCTCTTCTCCCTCTCCTCACGTCACTTTTTCTTCCTTCTTTTATTGCTCTTTAAATCTCTTATAATCTGATCTCCTCTTAAGTGCTACCGTATCAGATTCACTCTCTTCCGATATTGTTTCCTTTCTCGTATATCCTCACTTCTCCACGTAAATCTCTTCCTTTTCTACGTTTTATCTGCTTCCTCCGTGAATGAAAGTCTTTTCCCTTCAATCTCTTCACGTCCATCTTATTATATCATATATTATAATATAATATATTATAATATAATATAATATTTCATCCATGTTCCATAATATCCGGTTGTGCTCGGTTTGGTCCTTTTTCATTAATTAAAGCTCATTTTCTCGACTTTTATGCATTTGGACCTGGATTCCTGAAATATACAAATATATACCAAAACGCGTAATATTTCCTGGGAATCACTATAAAAACGCCCCTAATGATATATCAAATTAAGTGTAAAAATCACACTTATCAATATTGGGAGCATCATATACTCCTCGATGAAATTAGCGGTGGAAGGCTCTACCACGATTGGTCTCCCCTTTCCGTCTTTAGTCACGGAATTGTGCCTCCAGGAACAAGTCCCTTGGGAGTCTTTTGAGGAAACAAGTGTTCCATTTATTCCCCTTCGCCTTCCTAGACCACCGTCGGAGCCCGAGTCTGCACCAGGGCCTTCAAATGATCCGGAACAGCCCCAGTCTTCACATCGACGAGCTCCTCGTGGCCATTCTCCAATAGCTCATCCTACCACCAATGCTCAAAGATTTCAATCTTTAGAGGATGAGCTTAGGGCACTCAAATTGCAACAGCGAGTGGTGCGCGATGGGCAACGAGAACTCCGGCGCAATCAAGAGGAGATGTTGCACAATCAAGATGATATACGCCTTGAGCTTCGTGAGTTTCTTTGTTTTTCATACGACTGACACACAGTCGCAGCACAGGCCCATCCAGACTTGGCGTTTCCACTGCCACCCACTCTCCAGCCATACCCGCCACCTACCGATGACGAGGATGATGATGATGGCGATGCCGATGCGGATGAGAGTGACGACCACTGACGGTTGTCACCACAGGTATTACGTTGTCCTATTATTTCTTCTTGTTCACTACATTGAGGACAATGTATTACTTAAGTTTGGGGGAGCAGTTGCAGTTGTTGAACTGGTATTTGATATTGTGGAGTTGAGGATTGTGTTTTTGCTTATATTTGGGGTGTGCATGGTGTTAAGTCTGAGTCTTAATTTGTTTAATTGTGCGTCTGAACATGTCTACTGCTGTGAAATCTATGATTTTAGCTTAAGATTGATGAGTCCGATGAAGAGCATGGAAAGTTGTTTTTAGTGTAATTGGATTAAAGTAGTGACTCCATACTATGATGACATTATTTTACTCTACTTATGACTTGAATCTTGATGATTGTAAACATGTTGTGAATATTTTGAGTTGAGTTGACATGTTGAAACTGAGGAATAAATTGAGCACATTGAGTCATGAACTTGTTGATTACATTTGAAGTAGTGATGATATGTGTGAACTTGATGACATGTCTTGAGCATCTTAGAGCAATCATAGAACCTATTTGATGATGGCACTTCGAGGCGGAATTTTTTTATAATTATGAACTAGACTTGGATATGATTTAGGCGATCTTTGGAACGTTTGAGCCTTTCAAGCCTACCTTATTTACATCTTTCCCTAGTGTCCAACTTTGAGCTTGATTGAATAAGAATGGAAATTAGCCACCATTCGACATTTGTTGATAAACTCATTATACCTATCTTGTTTAGGCAAAAAAATTGAAAAATCTTATCGTCACCCAAGGGATATAATGAATTTCATTAGATGCACATAGATGTCTATAGTTGATGAGCTTATTGTGAAAAGAGCTTGTGAATGAGAAAAAGAAAAGGATAGAGAAAGCCTTGAAAAAAAAAAGAAAAGAAAAAGTGATTGAATAAGACCCAAAGCGGGCAAGGCTAAAAGAAAAGAAGAGAAATCCGATATGTGATGCTTAAAAATGAACTTTACATTCTTCCTTGCACTTATCCTATCTTTTCTTTGTAACCGACACCAAAAGGCCTAACATTATAAGCTTTAAAAGTCCTTTTGATCCAAGTCTAGGAATTGATTACATTAGTGGAGAAGTGCTTGAAAACTAGGTATATGAGATTCTCGATGAAAAATCTTGATTGTTATTGATTAACACTGTTTGATCTATGAGGATTGTATGATACTTGGGATTGACAACAGCACACACACACGTTCCGAATTTGAAACTGTTATTTGACTTAAAGAGAAAACACTTTGTGTCCAACAATTTGAAGGATTCTTTGTTGTGGTATGAGTAAAAGTTCTGAGATAAACATATGAGCACGAAATGATCCATGTCACTTATCTGTTGTGAATTCACTGTTTTTGATTCTATTCTTGCTCGATGACGATCAAGAGCTAAGTTTGGGGGAGTTGATAAGTGTCATTTTTACACTTATATTTGCATATATTTCTTGCGATTTTTATAGTGATTCTTGGAAGATTTTATACTTTTGGTTGTGTTTTGTTGTATTTCCAGGAATCCAGTAGAAGTGCAAGAAATACTGGAAAAAACCCCGTTTTATGGACTAGAAGGTGGAACTATGATTGGACGAGGCAATCCATGGGAAAAGATTCGAAAATGACTTAAAAATGATAAAAGCTTCAGGCGATCGATCGCCTATCTCGAAGAGATCGATCGCCTGAAGCCAGAGAGCTCATGGAATTTTCAAGTGATAGGCGATCGCAACAAATCAGGCGATCGATCGCCTCGGAGCAGAACATATAGGTGATCAATCGCCTATCTTAAGAGACCGATCGCCGAGGAGAAAAAGCTGAAGGCGATCGATCGCCTATCTCGAAGAGATCGATCGCGTGCAGAGTCCCAGATTTAAAAACTTCCTTAATTAAGTTTTGGGCTATTTTTGGTACCAGATTTCTTTGGGTTCGTAAGGAGACATATAAATTGGAGTTTTTGGGTCATTTTGAGGGTTCTTTCACCTCTGGATAGGCAGCCACCCATTGGAAGAGAAGATTGATTCAAGACGATTTAAAGGAACGCAGCTAGAGACGGGAACAACGGATCGACGCACGATTCAACATCGAGTGTTTATTAGTATTTCTGAACTTTTGTTTAGTTTTATTTTCGAATTCCAAATGTTTATAATGTTGTTAGATGTTATAAAACGTTGTTTTTCCGTTAATATGCTAGGCTAAGTTTGTTATCGAGACAAGGGGATCTTGTGTATGAACCCACAGTTTTAATTCTAGTTTTTGATTGAGTTATTGTTATTTTTGAGTTTATGTTATGCGTTTAATGCTTTTAAAGGATTAGCTACTCTTTGAATGTTGTTAGTTTACAATTGAGATCGAGAGATGATATTGTAAAACGGAACCAATAACATAAACCGTGGATTTCAGACCGAGATCGAGAGATGACGTCAAATACACGAGTGATAGCTATAGATATCTAGTAATCGAAGGCTAGGGGTTTTCATAGAACGTATGCAACATTGAATTGTTAAATAAGTGAACGAGTGTTACTTACTGCAATTCAGTGTTAGGTTTAATATAGCTCGAGAGTATATTGGATATAACCGGAAAACTTGTCACCTTAGATGCATTAATTTTAATTAGAACTAGTAGGTAAATTGTGGGTGATTACTCAAGTGAACTGAAGTCTCGATATTTATCTCTACTGTTTATTATCTTAATTCTTTGTGGTGCGGTTGAATATTGGAGTTGAGTAAATTAGTTAATCTTTCAAACACTTCCGTAGGTTAAATATAGAATGCTAGTTAAATTTGCTAATTACTACTAGTCCTCGTGGGTTCGACAATCCTTACTTCTAGATCATTATACTAAAACTTGACACCTTGCACTTGCGGTAGAATCGCTAGAAATTACTGTTTGAAATAAAAGCGATCAATATGCAATGATCTCCTCATTATGCATCAGAATGTATCTCAAATCTTTGACCAACGTATTCACACAAACTATATATCCCCCTGAGCCAGTTAACAAAAATCAACACTGAGGCTGTAGTCCACTTCTGTTTCAGTTTATGAAACTGCTATCACATTCATCTGACCAAACAAAACTAAAATTTCTTCTTGGTCAACTTGTTACTAGATCAGACTATCATAGAATATCCTTTCATAAGAGCCTTTAATATCTGGCCAAACTCATAAAACATTGTATCTCGAGTACACTGGTATACCACTGGTGAATATTATTACACTTTCGCCCAAAAAGTTACGGAATACTCTACTCATCAAATTCATAACTCTACTAGTATAGTTGTCAGACTATACGTCATTACCAAAAATTAAAAATGCCTATATCTGGTTTGACTAATTGTCTAGAGAACATTTTCCCTTCTAACTCAAACTGATGGTAACCAGATTTAAAATCATTCTTCTTATACATCGAAGTTCCCTACAGCTAATCAAATACTTCTCGATCTCAGGCATTGGGTATTTATTCTTGACAGTAGCCCGGTTCAACTACATTTAGTCGATACACATCTTCATAATACCATCTTTCTTCTTCAAGAACAGCACTGATGTTTCCCCAGAAGACATACTCATACATATTTACCCTTATCGGGGATATTCTGTAACTATTCTTCTAAATCTGTCAACTCTGTTGATGCCATTCCATACAGTGCTTTTGATATCGAAACTATTCCTTGACATCAACGAACAGTTAAAATCGATTTCCTTCTTTAATGGAAATTCTATTATTTGCTCAGGAAAATCTTGGTAAGTTTTCTTACCACTAGGATATCGTCAACCTCGACTTTTCCTGATCAGCATCAACTGCTTATTATTAAATATCCCTCATTTTCCAAGTATTGCAACCACAATATTTTCATAGCTGATACTATCAGTATATTGGCTTGCTATTTGATCGCTTTTTATTTTAAACAATTAATTCCATTGTAGCGATTTTGTACCGCAAGTGCACGGTGTATAGTTTTAGTATAGTGATTTAGAAATAGGGATGTTGTACCCACAGGGACTAACGTATAACTACCAAATAAAATTAGAAAAATTAAATTTTGCCTACGAAATATATGAATAAATATCTAATTAAAATAAAAACTTAAAACTCAAAATTTAATCAACTCCTTTGAAGATACGAAGGAATTCCACTCGAGAAATTTATCAAGATGTTGGTTCACTTGTGTTATCATCAATTATTTGTTTTGTAAAAACAATTACTAACCAATTAATTCTTAAGGTGGCGGATTCCTTAAAATAATCAATATACTTTCTCAAGCTATATTGAAACTAATATTAAATTGAAACAAGTAACTTTCGTTCACTTAAACCAATTTAATATTGCATAAATTTCGATGAAAACCGTTAACTTTAAATCTTTCAATTCAAAGTGATCACGTATGTGATTTAATCTCTAGATCTAAATCTGTAACATACAACATGATTTATTATAGCGTATTATAATTTTATCTCTCGATCTCAATTATAATTCAAAAATCAATCAAAGGTAGCAAGGCTTTGACAGCATTAAGAGTATAAATCATGCACAAAAGAATTAATCCACTCAAACAACATTAAAATCAATAACTCAATCACAATCTTCCCTAATCTTGATAAAATAAACTTATTTTATGTTCAAATCAAATTAACATGATGAATAATTGTTTCTCAACCTCATAAACATCAATAAATTCATAAATCAAAATAAATAAAGTTTAGAAGTACGATAATGTAGGAGTTGAATCCGTGCGTTGAAACGTTACTTCTTCCCTTGCTTCCTTCCTTGCACTTCAAAGACTTTTTCTCTTAATTTGTATGGATGTTGGAGGATGAAAGGAGGATGATTTATGGTGTATGATATGATATTGGTCCTCTTAAATTCGTGCCTAGGTCTCTTATTTATAGAAGAGGAGGTGGATGGAAGTGTTACCAATAGATCAAACCCAATCAAGTCTTTTTTTTCTGAAAATTCTGTTGCTCGATCGATCGGTAAAATTGTCTCGATCTATCGAGCACTCTTATTTCTCATCCAGGAATTCTTCTGCCTCGCTCGATCGATCGAGCATTCTAGAATCTCGCTTGATAAATCACTGCCATGCTCGATCGATCGAGATAAATTACCAATCGATCGAGCTCCTCTTTTTCTTGTTGGCCAAAACTCTGTCTCCTTCGATTGATCGCGCTCCACTACCGCTCGATCGGTTATGTCAAATTCCAATTTCTTCATTTCTTGCCTCGATTTCATCCATTTTCTTCTTTCTAGCTCAATTCTTCCACTTCCCACCTAGATTCCTGAAACAACCAAATAAATATCAAAAAGCATAACATCATCCCGGAATCAACACGAAAATCTATACTTATCATTGCAAAAATACACGTAATATTCATCCTTATCAACTCCCCCAAACTTAGTCTTGATCGTTATCGAGCAAGCATTAAGATCAATATGCAAAGTTCATCATCAATACTTTAAATGAATTAAGTTAGCAACTCAAATGTAAAAGCTCGGAATCCCACTAAGACTTCAATCATAAGTCAATCCAAAAATTTCAATAGCGCCTGATGAGTTTACCTTGGAGACTGTGAATGGTCTGGACCAACGAGAACGTAGTTTACCTGGAAAGAGTCGCAGTCTGGAGTTGAACAAGAGTATTGTATCTCCTACATTGAATTCCCTCCTTTGTATATGAGAATCATGCCACTTCTTGGTTTTGTCTTTGTAACTTTTGGCATTCTCATATGCCTGATTCCTAAACTCCTCCATCTCATTCAGCTGTAAAAGACGTTTTTCGCCTGCAACATGACAATCAAAATTTAGCCATTTAATAGCCCAATATGCTTTATGCTCAAGTTCAACTGGTAGGTGACATGCCTTACCAAATACCAACCTATAAGGTGATGTGCCAATAGATGTCTTAAAAGCAGTTCTATAAGCCCATAAGGCATCATCTAAGCGTAAGGACCAATCCTTCCGGCTTAGAGTAACTGTCTTTTCTAAAATCCATTTCAACTCTTGGTTTGAAACTTCTACTTGTCCGCTAGTTTGTGGGTGGTAAGGTGAAGACACTTTTTGGGTGACACCATATTTACTCAAAAGATTTTCAAATTGTTTGTTGCAAAAATGAGTGGTCCCATCACTTATAATTGCTCGAGGGGTGCCAAAACAAGTAAAAAAATTTCTTTTCAAAAATTGCACAACCACTCGAGCATCATTTGTGCGTAAAGCTTCCGCCTCAACCCACTTTGACACATAATCCACTGCGACAAGTATGTATTTGTTTGAACATGAACTTGAGAAAGGTCCCATAAAATCTATTCCCCACACATCAAAAAGTTCGCATTCAAGAATATTATTTAAGGGTAATTCATTTATCCTATAGATATTACCGACCCTTTGACATCTATCACATGTAGAAACATACCTGAATGCATCCTTAAACAACGTTGGTCAATAGAAGCCAGAGTCAAGTACCTTAGCAGCTGTTTTGGTTGGGCCAAAATGCCCACCTATCTCTCCACCGTGGCACTGCTTCAAGATAGATTGCATATCTCCTTCGGGGATACATCTCTTTATAATGTTATATGCACAAGCTTTGAACAAATAAGGCTCCTCCCACATAAGATGTTTAACCTCAGAAAAAACAATTTCTTTTGATAAAAAGATAGATTTTGTGGGAGGATACCACTAGCAATATAATTCGCATAATATGCTTACCAAGGTAAAATGTCAGCGTTAAACAATTGCTCATCAGGAAATTTCTCATTAATTTCTTTGACCTCACTTTCAATTGTATCATCTCCATTGTCTATTCGAGACAAATGATCTGCTACCACATTCTCTACACCCTTTTCATATCTTATCTCCAAGTCAAATTCTTGCAACAACAATATCCACCTAATTAAGCGGTTTGGCATCTTTCTTTGCAAGTAAGTACTTAAGTGCAGCATGATCGGTGTAAACAATAACTTTGGCAAGACATAGATATGAGTGAAACTTATCGAATGCGAAAAATATGGCTAGAAGCTCTTTTTCAGTAGTGGCATAATTCATTTGTGCTTCATTCAAAGTGCGACTAGCATAGTAGATGGTATGAAATACCTTGTTCCTCCTTTGGCCTAAAAATGCTCCTACCGTCGTGTCACTAGCATCGCACATCAGTTCAAAGGGTAACTCACAATCAGGTGCTACCAAGACAGGTGTTGTTACCAGTTTCTCCTTGAGAATCTCGAATGCCTGCACACAATCAGCATTTAATTCATAAGATGCATCTTTAGTTAATAGATGAGATAAAGGTTTAGATATTTTTGAGAAATCCTTAATGAATCGACGATAAAATCTTGCATGGCCTAAAAACTTCGGATTCCTTTCACTGTTGTTGGTGGTGGCAATTGTTGTATCACTTGGACTTTTGCTCGGTCTACTTCAATACCCCTTTCGGATATCTTGTGTCCCAAGACTATACTTTCTTTGACCATGAAGTGACACTTCTCTCAATTCAATACAAGATTCGTCTCCTCGCATCTTGTCAACACCAAATCCAAGTTATATAAACAGATATCAACTGAAGATCCAAAAATAGAGAAGTCATCCATGAATACTTCTAAGAATTTCTCTATCATGTCATGAAATATGGCTACCATGCATCTTTGAAAAGTAGCAGGGGCATTGCATAATCCAAATGGCATTCGTCTAAAGGCAAATGTACCATAAGGGCAAGTGAAAGTAGTTTTCTCTTGGTCCTATGGTGTACTAGCAATTTGGTTATACCCAGAATACCCATCTAGAAAGCCATAAAAGTCATAACCTACTAATCTCTTTACCATTTGATCAATGAAGGGAAGGGGAAAGTGATCTTTACGAGTAGACTCATTTAACCTCCTATAATCAATGCACACTCTGCACCCGTGACTGTTCTAGTAGGTATCAATTCATTGTTCTCATTAGGGACAACAGTCATGCCTCCTTTCTTTGGTACACATTGAATAGGACTTACCCATGAACTATCAGAGATAGGGTAGATAATACCTGCGTCCATTAGCTTAATGACCTCGGCTTTGACTACATCTTGCATTTTTGGATTGAGACGGCGTTGTGGTTGTACCACGGGCTTAAATGTGTCTTCCATCAAAATTTTATGCATGCACACCGATGGACTAATTCCTTTAATATCTGATATCTTCCATCCAAATGCCTTATTGTGCTCCCTAAGGACTTTAAGAAGCTTCCCCTCGTTTTCACCTGTCAAAGATGAAGAAATAATGATTGGTAACAAATTTCCAGAATCTAAGAATACATACTTGAGATGAGGTGGGAGGGGCTTTAGTTCGAGAGTGGGTGATTCTTCGATGGATGGCCGTTGAGGATTAATGTCTCTTTTTCCTACTCTCCAAGATTTTCAGTGACTTATGTAAGGAATGGTGTTGTTCAAATGAGCTATAATCTCAATTTCCTCCTTGTCATGTTGTTTATAAGTTCCACAAGGTATGCTTCCATTTTCTCTTTGAATGTACCTTACAAAACATCAACAGTCAAGGCATCAATAATATCAATACTAAAACACATGGGCTCGTCGTGTGGGTGTTGAAGTGCTTTAAAGACATTAAACACAACTTGATCCTCCCCTACACGAAGGATCAACTTCCCTTGTTGGACATCTATGATTGCCTTTCCCGCTGCTAAGAACGGCCGGCCCAAGATCAGTGGTGTCTCCGTATCCTCTTCCATATCTAGTACAAGAAAATCAACTGGGAAGATGAATTTTTCCACTCTGACTAATACGTCTTCGATGATTCCCCAAGGGTATGTGACAGATCTATCTGCCAACTACAGTGAAACTTTAGTAGGTTTTGGCTCTCCTAGTCCCAAACTCCTGAAAATGGAAAAAGGCATCAAATTAATACTCGCACCCAAATCACACAATGATTTAGTAAATGAGACTGATCCTATAGTGCACGGTATAGTAAAACTCCCTGGGTCTTTTAACTTTGGAGGCATTTTGTTTTGCACAATTTCTGAGCACTCCTCCGTTAAGCTTACCGTTTCGTAGTCGCCTAACTTTTGCTTGTTAGAAAGAATTTCCTTCAAACTTAGCATAACTAGGCATTTGAAGTAGAGCATCAACAAATGGTATATTAATATGCAATTTCTTAAATACCTCAAGAAACTTACCAAATTCAGCGTCCATTTTAGCTCTTTTTAATGCTGCAGGAAATGGGGGAGGAATTACTACCTTATCAGTGTGTGTGATTGGTGTTGTGTTAGAAATTTTACCTTTTTCGGTTACCTTTTGGTGGGTGTTACCTTTGTCTTCAGTGGTGGTTCCATAACTTTCTTTTGCTTCAGTCTGCGTCCTTAGCTCTTTTCCATTTCTTAGTGCTATGACATTTGCTTGCTCCTTTGATTTATCACTATATCACTTGGTAGTGTACCTTGAGCTCGTCCGGAAATCAATGTTGCAAGTTTCCCTACTTGTACTTCCAAGTTCTTTATGGATGCATCCTGATTTTGCATCCTAGTTTCAGTTGATGATATGAACTTGGTCATAAGGTCCTCCATACTCGGCTTAGGTACATATCCCGGTTGTGGTTGTGGGTTCAACACGTTGTTTTTGTTGGACCATTGCAAATTTGGATGATTCCTCCATCCCAGGTTGTAAGTGTTTGAGTACGGGTTATTGGGCTGCCTGTTTCCTACATAATTAGCAGACTCATTAGACTGAGTAAATGGATTACCTGCCTGGCATTCGATGCTTGGATGATTGCTTCCACATAAGTCACAAGTGATAGCTTGAGCTTGCATCGCTGTCATGCTCATGTTAGTTATCTTCTTCCAACTGTGCCGAAAGAGCGGTGATGTCGTCAATTTGATGAACTCCGCTCGGTTTCTTTGGCACATTCCTCTCTGATTGCCATTGATAGCTATTAGAAGACATCTCTTCCAAGAGTTCATAAGCTGCTTCCGGTGTTTTTCGCATGATGGATCCTCCTGAGGCTGCATCAATCATAGAACGGTTAGCTGAAAATAAACAGTTATAAAAGGTTTGTACCTGGATCCAAATAGGAATACCATGATGTGGGATCTCCTAAGCAAGTCCTTGAAACAATTCCACTCCTCATATAAAGTTTCAAGATCATATTGCCCAAACGTGGTGATATCGTTTCTCATCTTCGCAGTTTTGGAAGGGGGAAAATATTTAGACAAGAACGCTTGAGTCATCCCCTCCCAAGTGGTAATAGATCCTGCAGGTAAAGAATTTAACCATGCTTTAGCTTTATCTTTTAATGAAAAGGGAAATAACCGTAACCTGATGGTGTCGTCAGAAACACCATTGTGTTTGAAGGTGTCACAAATCTCCAAGAAGTTGGAGATGTGAGCGTTTGGGTCATCAGTGGCTACTCCCCCAAACATCACTGAATGCTGGATCACCTGAATTATTGCAGGTTTTATCTCAAAATTGTTAGCTTGAATACTTGGACTCGTAATCTTGACAGTGATCCATGGAAAGCTGGTTGAGAAAAATCCATCATAGATCTTGGATTCGGTGCTTCATTATTCGCGCCTCCTTCTTGATTGTTATCCGCCATTGTTCGAGCTTCCCGTATTTTCCTTAGAAGCGTTCGCTCAATTTCTGGGTCAAACGGCTCGAGTGTGGGATTGCTACTCCTTAGCATGCACCAAGAAGATGATTACCTGTAAAAATCAACCCAAAAGGAGAAACACAAATGTAGTAAACCAAATAGTCAAAATTGACAACCAAACAAAACAAAAAAAAAATTAATATGGCTACATTACAATTAACTAATCTCGTATGATATTATACAAATTAGTCATCGGCAACGGCGCCAAAACTTGATCACTTTTATTTTAAACAATTAATTCCAGTGTAGCGATTTTGTACCGCAAGTGCACGGTGTCAAGTTTTAGTATAGTGATTTAGAAATAGGGATATCGTACCCACAGTGACTAATGTATAAGTACCAAATAAAATTAGAAAAATTATATTTAGCCAACGAAATATATGAATAAATATCTAATTAAAATAAAAACTTAACAACTCAAAATTTAATCAACTCCTTTGAAGATGCGAAGGAATTCCACTCGAGAAATTTATCAAGATGTTGGTTCACTTGTGTTATCGTCAATGATTTATTTGTAAAAACAATTACTAACCAATTAATTCTTAAGGTGACGGATTCCTTAAAATAATCAATACACTTTCTCAAGCTATATTGAAACTAATATTAAATCCGTGCGTTGAAACGTTACTTCTTCCCTTGCTTCATTCCTTTCTCTTAATTTGTATGGATGTTGGAGGATGAAAGGAGGCTGATTTATGGTGTATGATATGATATTGGTCCTCTTAAATCCGTGCCCTAGGTCTCTTATTTATAGAAGATGAGGTAGATGGAAGTGTTCCCAATAGATCAAACTCAATCAATTCTTTTTTTTTTTTCTGAAAATTCTGTTGCTCGATCGATCGGTAAAATTGTCTCGATCTATCGAGCACTCTTATTTCTCGTCCAGGAATTCTTCTGCCTCGCTCGATCGATCGAGCATCAACTTCCGATCGATCGAGCATTCTTCAATCTCGGTTGATAAATCTCTGCCATGCTCGATCGATCGAGATAAATTACCGATCAATCGAGCTCCTCTTTTTCTTGTTGGCCAAAACTCTGTCTCCCTCGATCGATCGCGCTCCACTACTGATCGATTGGTTATGTTAGATTCCAATTTCTTCATTTCTTGCCTCGGTTTGATTCGTTTTCTTCTTTCTACTCAATTCTTCCACTTCCCACCTAGATTCCTGAAACAACCAAATAAATACCAAAAAGCGTAACATCATCCCAGAATCAACACGAAAAATATACATATCATTGCAAAAATACACGTAATATTCATCCTTATCACTATTCGTGGCTATAAACATTTCATGTGGAGCCACAATAGTCGAAAATTCATTATACCATAAAAAATCATCTCTAATATTTTGAAACTTATCAGAGTATCTATGCCCTCAATACAATCAAAATCATATCTCGGCAATACCATTAAATTCAAATCCACAATACTATTAGGTCTTACCTCTAGTCTGCAGGTAACTAACTGCTGCTGGAACTGAGTGGTCGAAAAGAATAACCACTCTAATATCCACATCTATCTCAGAGTATTTGTTGTTATGGCTGCATCTGTTCTTGAGCACGTAACAGACATACTCTGTCTAGTCACAATCGATATCAGTTCCACTTATTCTTTCACATGGATCAGTAGATATTTACATCCACAGTGACCTCGAAAATGTCTGGTATCCTACGATCTCTTAGCATCTCTAGAATTACTAAAGTTGGATGAACTTGAGTGATACTTCTAAACCTTTTCTAGGACTACTTGGATTATTCCAAATGATAGTCACTTCATTAACATTTAATCAAGTCCTAGCTACTTCGTACCACATCGGTGTCTTATCCTTCAGTCGAAACACTTCTAATTCTCATCTCTTCGCTAGTGAATAGCTATCGAGATTAAGCACATACTTCCATTTCTCAAGTCCATGATAATCAGTTAGCATTTTCAATGTAATCGACATGGCCTTCTAGTAAACATCATTTCCCGTGTCAAAAAGAGGGAAACTCCTCTTCCATCACTACCATTACTCTAGATACTCTCATCTAGTTCATATTGTAGTTTTTATTCATAGTTCGGACACACAAACTGGAACTGAGTTACGACAGTCCCCATATCCACGTCCTCATTCAAACTTATTCTTGTTGTTTCTCACAACTATACTCTATTGTTCAATTGAAATATCACTAATTTCAATATCATCTCGACGTGCACAGGTTCTAACGTAAACTCATACGTATTACCCTTGTCTTTCGGACTCAAGATCCCGATGTCAATCGACAAAATGCATGTTAAATAGTTCTAGTGTCATCGCACTAATCACAAGGATTAAGTCCCAAATTGATAATAAAATTCCCAATAATGGACGCATTAATTCAATTATAGTTTACAGTGCCTACATGTAATACAGATAGCTAATAAAGTCTATATCACTGCTACCCGTTCAAACACTAACTATCCATAATAAAATCAAAACATCATATATAAATCTCAAGTCATAGATGTTCTCATCACTTACTCTACATCATCATCCGATCAGCAACTTTCAGTGCTAACATATAAAATTCTCAAATTCTCAAAATTATATGCAACTCAGCATATTACAATACTCAAAGATATGACATTTAACTGTCCCTGCTTAGTAATCCATTACATGTCTAACATCTCATTATCTAACATGTAATCATAGCAGCCAAGATCATATAAAAACACATAGTCAATTACATGCACAAACAATTATATTTGTGACTAGACCCAGTGTCTTAACTCTAGTTCGAGCATATCCTAGATTATGCTCTGATACCATAATGTGAGGGCCCGATCCCAATGTGGTATTTAATTATCACATAATGATTAATTTGCATAAACAACGGAAGATTTATTTCAAATGTCCTGTCAAATGGCCCTAAAAAATTTTCGCTTTTAGGTGATACATGTATAATGATACTAAAAATATGTAATTCCAGTTTCCCAATTCATCATGTTACTCATCACATAAGCATCGAATATATAACCAACCAATAATAGAATACTTAAAATCGGGGCATACCCCGGTAATTTAAAATGTAATTAAAAAGTACTCTAACAATTACTGGGAATAAGACTCAACATACAAAAGCTGAACTCAGGTATTCTAAGTTGCTTCCTCACGAGCATCCAACATCTGTCTACCTATAACACCTGTCATGCCCAAACAACAAATGACATGATAGCCCCCACTACGGGGGTCAGAACCCAGTACGATAAATAAATAGATCATGTCAAGAATGACAAAGTATCATGTAATGCATACCTTGTATGAATTCGATGTATGAATGGGTATAAAGAATCGAATCTCAAGACACCAATATCGGAGTGCAAATTAAGGTATCAGTCAATATCAGCTCGAGCAGAGGGTGACAACACATACACTTTGCTCTAGGAGAATCATCATGTGATGTGCTCGTCATCCCCCGTGTCTAGGTCCGGTAGCAACGCGCGTGGCTACAGTTGCTACCTAAACTTCCTGTCATCGTCGTGCCCATCGTCCCCGACACTCAGAGTAATCAACTCAATCATCATCAAGGATATCAAAGAAGTTGACAAATCAATATGATATGCCCATGAATCATCTATGCATCATATGACATATGCAACTCAATATGTCATGCAATCTTATGTGAAAGTCAATACATATCATGTAATTCACATATCATTGAGTCCAATGTATCTCAGCACGTCATATAGTCATATAAGAACCACATAGTGACAATTAAATCATATAAATCAATTAATGACATGTAAAATCATACAATAGCATCATTACACGTCTTCGTCAGACGTCATGATAAATTCATTTCTACGTACCTCAGACCAAAGCTAATCTACCGAGTACTCCTCGAATCAACCCCAGAATTTTTTAACCTGGTGATGTAAATTCCAAATGACACAAAGTGTTCAAGTAGTGCATTGAATCAAATGCAACTTCTAAATATTGACCCTTAGTGATTTTCTTAATTTTTAGCTGACCATTTTTCGTAGAAAAATCACTATAACTTCATACAACATCAAAATGACTCGATTCCAGTGCTCAAAGTTCAGAATCTCAAAATACTACATGTAGCATTTAAAATACTAGAAAGGGTTTTGAACACTAAACACGTAGCATTTAAAAACTTGTTTCCCAGCTTGAGCAGTGTTAGTAAAAATAATATAATTTTTTCGTTTCAAATTCAAATTGAGTGATTCCAGTGGCAAATTACAGCCAATTTGAAACCCTACAATTCCTATTTCTAGACAATTCCCGGAATTCCTAGTAAAAAATGCTTAGGAATTCGAAGAGCACACTGTATGGGTATTTTCGCCCACATGCAGAGCTTATAATGAGCAATAATAGTATAAAATTCACAACTTCTTCAAAGTAAGTCCAAATTAAGTCCTCTTTTTAAAAAAAAAAAATCGAAGAGAATTCAAAGATCTACAACTTTTGTTTGAAGACAAACATCAAATTCGAAGCACAATTTACCCAGAAACTCGAAAAACAGTATGCATGTATCATGCAAGAACATGGAGAGTAAAAAATGAGCACTTATAGTAAAATCGACATAACTTTTACTTAGGAGATCCAAATCGCATGCTTATTTTTTTCAAGTGCATAAATTTCAAAGATCTACATATTTTATCTTTTGCTCAAAGTCAAATTTGGACTCGAAGTGAACCGAAAATTCAAAACTATCTACTGCATGAAACATCAAAATCTGCAGATTCTGTTTTAACAAAATGAAATCAACATTTTTCATGTTTGTTAATAGATTTTCGACTCAATTCAACAAAATCCAACTAGATTTAGTTTGAAACAGAATCATACCCTTGAAAACTCAATAATTCCACCATCAAGCCACCTCCCGAGCTCCAAATCCACAAATTCTTGAAGAATAAGAAGTCTCTCCTTGCTACCTTTCCATAACTCCAATTGCATGGAGGTTTTTCTCACAAATTCTCTCTAATTTAGGAGGTGTATATTTTCGAATTTTAGAAGGGAAATCAGATGGTTTTGGGAGAGATGAAGTGTAATGCCTCGAATTAACGATCATACTTGTTGATATGATTATTTCGTCATTATGATATAATGATGGTATGATGTGAATGTAAGTAATCCAACATGCATGGTACGCAGTGGAATAAAATTATGGATTACTATAACACCGGATCTATACAAAGGTTATCATATCGGATAAAGGATCAAAAGTCTCACCCTTGTAGCGTGTTTGAGCAGATTCCACGAAGCAGCACCACGTCCAATGCCTCCTTCGAGTCACTAGCAAAACTTATCAAGTTTTTCCTCAACGGTATCCACACGATCAAATCGAACGAAGGAAAAGCTTAAGAACAAAGTGCTAGATTTGTTCTTAAACCAAAAATAAGAAGCACACTCGATTCACAATCGATGGATGACACGAAATCACCAATCTCCCTTCGGCTATCACTAAACCGAGAGAGAAGAGTGAGTGAGGCGTCCGTGTGCTCTTGAGCTTACCAAGGGTTGGGATTTATTAATTGTGTCTTACAATTAATTAATATACTTGGTATTACAAGGGCTTAATTAAGTTCAAGACTTTCTCAAAGTCTTATGGGCCCAAACCCATGATTTAATTAAGTTCTTTTAATCATTTAATTAAGACTCCTCTTAATTAATTAATTCATCCAATGAATTCAATTTCCCTTCTCGATTTAATCTTTTGTACAACCCGATAGGATCTTGTAATATTGGCAGTGACATAAAATCTCATTTTATGTCGCAAGCAATGAGCGGTATCTAGCAACACATCAATGCTACCCAAATTACAAGAATGTCAATGACTCGACATAACCTAGGAACCGTGATAATATTAATCATGACTTAATCCATTTGTCCTATGTGTTTAGATTGAACACGAGTCATGGAATAGTCATACTCGTATATTCAATCTCTATTTCTTGATCCCCAAGTAGAACTAGAATAAATGAATAAGCTCGATATCTCATATCGACTCATTCGAGCATGGCCATGCATTTTAGTCTTACTTGATCAAGGGCCCAAACACTACTCCTGTTATATAGGAGGGACAAATGCTATCTTGGTCAATCAACATCCCTCTACATAGTTCGTAGTGTATCCAATAGTTGCTTTTATAGTATACCCTGTTACAGGTAAAGTTTGACAATATCAAGATACATAACTCCTTATGTTGGGATCTCTGATGATCTCAAGTCGTAAGGATTACATACATTATTATCACTATGAGAATTGCTTATGACGATCATATAACTATCCATGTAGCATTCTCATGGTGGGTCTGTCCAGTACATCATTCTCTAACATGTACCCATGTGTTGATTTGATATCTCATATCAATGAACAATTCATCAATCAACACATACTAGTCTCTACGTATTATCATTATCCCTATTCATGATAATACTTGACTAGGGACATCTTTAAAAATAATACAATATTATTCTAAGGACATTAACATATATATTAATTCACATTGCACAGTTAATCGAATAATATATAATAATGAATTGCCATTCATAAAATCATAAACATTGTATGTCCAAACAATCATCCAATGATTTGTCTTAGGGCATATCCCAACAAATCTCCCACTTGCACTAAGACCACTCAGACATAAACCTAATGCCTAGAGATCTAGTATGACGATCATGCTTCTGCTGTGACAGTGGCTTCGTCAATGGGTCAGATACGTTATCATCTGTTGGTACTTTGCATATTTTAACATCTCCCCTTTCAACGATTTCTCGAATGAAATGAAAGCGCCGAAGTATGTGCTTGGATCTTTGGTGAGATCTAGGTTCCTTAGCCAATGCGATCGCTCCATTGTTGTCACAATAGAGTTCTATCGGATCTTTAATGCTAGGCACCACTCCAAGTTCAGAAATGAACTTCCTGATCCAAACAGCTTCCTTTGCTGCATCCGAGGCAGCAATATACTCAGCTTCCGTTGTAGAATCGGTTACTGTCTCTTGCTTTGAACTCTTCCAGCTCACAGCACCTCCATTTAGGCAATACACATATCCAGATTACGATCGAAAATCATCTTTGTCGGTTTGGAAGCTTGCATCAGTGTAACCCATTACATTGAGCTCTTCCTCACCTCCATAAATCAAGAATGTATCCTTAGTCCTTCTCAAGTACTTCAGGATGTTCTTGACTGCAATCCAGTGACCTTCACCTGGATCAACTTGATATCTGCTCGTCATGCTCAAAGCATACGATACATCGGGACGAGTACATATCATGGCATACATGATAATCCAATAGCTGATGCATATGGAATCTTACTCATGCGTTGTCTCTCATCTGGTGTTGAAGGACACTGTTCCTTCGAGAGATAAATTCCATGTGTCATAGGCACGAATCCTTTCTTTGATTCTTGCATGCTAAACTGTTTTAGCACTTTGTCTATGTATGTACTTTGACTTAGGCCAAGTAATCTTCTTGATCTATCTCTATAGATCTTGATTCCTAATACATAGGCGGCTTCACCCAAGTCTTTCATAGAAAAGCAATTCCCTAGCCAAATCTTTACAGATTGTAAGGCAGGGATATCATTCCCAATGAGAAGTATGTCATCTACATACAATATTATGAAGATAATTATGCTCCCACTGACCTTCTTGTAGACACAAGGTTCATCTACGTTTTTGATGAAACCAAACTCTTTGACGGCATCATCAAAACGAAGATTCCAACTCCGAGAAGCTTGCTTCAATCTATAATGGATCGTTGTAGCTTGCATACCTTTCCAGCATCCTTTGGATCGACAAAACCCTCGGTCTGTGTCATATACACATCCTCGAGCAGATTTCCATTAAGGAAAGCTGTTTTGACATCCATCTGACAGATTTCATAATCATGAAATGCAGCTATTGCAAGTAAGATCCTAATGGATTTAACCATGGCAACTGGTGAAAATGTTTCATCATAGTCAATACCATGAATTTGTTTGAAACCTTTTGCAACCGGTCGACCTTTATAGGTTTGTACATTACCATCCATGTCGGTCTTTCTTTTGAAAATCCATTTGCACCCTATGGGTCGTACCCCTTCAGGTGGGTCAACCAAAGTCCATACTTGGTTTGAATACATGGATTCCATCTCAGATTTCATGGCCTCTTGCCATTTCTCAGAATCAGTCCCCATTATAGCTTCTTGATAAGATGACGGTTCATCCTCATCAATAAGTAGTAAGTTACCTTGTTGAGTCACAAGAAATCCATATCTCTGTGGCTCCCGGTGTTCTCTTACAGACCTACGCTGGGTTTGTGTCTCTTGAGCAGGTACTTCTTCCACAACCGCTTGCGGTGCCTGCTCTGTTTCCATCTCAATCTCAGGTTCAGTGTTTTCTTGTGGTTGAACTTCACTAAGTTCTATTTGTCTCCCACTGGTTTTTCTAGAAATAAATTCTCTTTCAAGAAATACACCAGTCCGAGCAACAACTACTTTGTTCTAGGTGGGATAATAGAAATAGTATCATTTCGTTTCCTTAGGATACCCCACAAATAA
The DNA here is from genome assembly GCA_907163345.1 of Haberlea rhodopensis. Taxonomy (NCBI): domain Eukaryota; kingdom Viridiplantae; phylum Streptophyta; class Magnoliopsida; order Lamiales; family Gesneriaceae; genus Haberlea; species Haberlea rhodopensis. The sequence goes on from CAJQUN010000328.1 coordinate 543,810, forward strand.
ACACTTATCATATTTGGGTCCAAGTGTGTTAGAGATGTGACGTCTCACGAAATCCTCACAACCCCAAATCTTCATAAAAGACATACTAGGACGCTTCCCAGTCCATATCTCATATGGTGTCTTTTCCAATGATTTAGATGGAACACGGTTCAGTATGAAAATCGTTGTTTCTAGAGCGTGTCCGCAAAACGATATCGGAAGATCTGCATGACTCATCATTGATCGAACCATGTCCAACAAAGTTCGATTTCTCCTCTCGGATACACCATTCCATTGTGGAGTATACGGAGGAGTGAGTTGTGGGACTATCCCACACTCCTTTAGATAGTCATGAAACTCTTGGCTTAAGTATTCACCTCCTCGATCTGATCGAAGGATTTTGATACTTTTGCCAAGTTGGTTTTGTACTTCATTCTTTAAATCTTTGAACTTTTCAAAGGTTTCATGCTTATGCTTCATTAGGTACACATACCCATATCTACTGAGGTCATCAGTAAATGTAACGAAGTATTGAAAACCACCTCTAGCTTGTGTACTTATTGGCCCACATACATCACTATGTATTAGTCCCAATAAAACATTTGCCCTTTCAACATGTACCTTGAAAGGGGCTTTAGTCATCTTGCCTATTAAACAAGACTCCCATGTTTCATATGATTCAAAATCAAATGAATCCAATACTCCATCCTTATGAAGTTTAGATATGCGATTCTCGTTTATATGGCCCAAGTGACAATGCTAGAGATATGTTGGATTGCAATCATTATTTTTAATCCTTTTAGTATTTATGTTATAGACATGCATATCAAGATTTAATAAGTAAAGACCATTCACCATTTGTGCACTAGCATAAAACATGTCATTTAAATAAATGGAACAACAGTTGTCCTTTATAATAAATGAAAATTCATACTTGTCCAAACAAGAAATAGAAATAATGTTTTTGGTAATTGAAGGCACAAAATAACAATCTTTTAAAACCAACGATAAACCAGAAGGCAAAGATAAATGATAATCTCCCACAGCTAATGCAACAACTCTTGCTCCATTTCCAACTCGGAGATCAACTTCGCCTTTCGCCAACGTCCTACTCCTTTTTAGATCCTGCACATTTACACAAATGTGAGATCCACATCCAGTATCTAATACCCATGATGAAGAAGTAGATAAATTGACTTCTATAACAAAAATACCTGAAGCGGAAGTCACACTTCCTTTCTTTAGATCCTCCAGATATACTTTGCAGTTTCTTTTCCAATGGCCGGTCTCACCGCAATGGAAACAGTTCCCTCTTTTGCCACTCCTCCCTTTGGCTTCAGTGCAGCTTTTGGCTGAGACTTAACAAAGACCTTCTTTGCTTTCCTTTTGCCTTTAGTTTTGGCCTTTCCTTTCTGATAAGTGTCATTTTTACACTTATATTTGCATATATTTCTTGCGATTTTTATAGTGATTCTTGGAAGATTTTATACTTTTGGTTGGTTGTTGTATTTCCAGGAATCCAGTAGAAGTGCAAGAAATACTGGAAAACCCCGTTTTATGGACTAGGAGGTGGAACTATGACAGTACGAGGCAATCCGTGGGAAAAGATGTCAAAATGACTTAAAAAATTGATAAAAGCTTCAGGCGATCGATCGCCTATTTCGAAGAGATCGATCGCCTGAAGCTAGAGAGCTCGTGGAATTTTTCAAGCGATAGGCAATCGATCGCAACAAATCAGGCGATCGATCGCCCCCCTTATTCACAATAAGAACATTGGATGCCTTTGGTTTCTTGTTGTTGGCTTCGAAATTCCTCAACATACCAAGTAGTTGTGGTATAGTCTTTTCCATATCAGTCATATTGGAATTAATTACAAATTGACTGAAGCTTTCAGGCAACGATTGCAAGACTACATCAGTGGCCAACTCTTGGTCCAATGGAAAACCCAGTTTCTCCAGATTCTCAATGTATCCAATCATATTGAGTACATGAGTTCCAACTTGGCTTCCCTCTACCATCCTGCACTGGAACAACGCTTTAAAGACGTCATACCTCTCTTGTCTCGCTTGTAGTTGGTATAATTGCTTCAAATGTTCGATCATATCGAACGCCTCCATTTTCTCATGTTGCTTCTGAAGCTCAGAGGACATGGTGGCAAGCATTAAACAGCCAACATCAAGCGCGTCATTCTGATGCTTCTTGTAAGCATCCTTATCGGCTTTCGCAGCCGTTACGGGAGGTTCCTCAAAAGGTACAGGTTCCTCTAGGACATATTGTTTCTTTTCTTGCTTGAGGACAATCCTCAGATTCCTATACCAGTCTAGGAAATTAGTCCCATTTAATTTGTCCTTCTCAAGGACCGATCGCAGTGATAATGTGCGTGTTGTATTGTTAATTGTCATGGATATCTACAATATAAATATGCAAAATAAGTTTATGATTTAATCATTTAATATGGTCTTATATTAAATGACACTCCCACTATTTTGTTTAAAAAATATCAACCCTCGAAACCTTTAGTGGGCCAAGACCCATATTTCGCTTAATCTTGAGTTAACTTTGGCTAATCGCCCAAGACTCGGTTATTTAGGTAGACAACACTTTGTCAATTACATCACATGTAATTCTTGGATAGTTGGACGAACAACACTTTGTTCAAATTCATCAAATGAATTATTACCCAACCCATGTCTCTAGGTTCCCAATCCTATTGAGATAACCTAGTTAAGTCGTACCCAATTTAAAGTATAACGGATATCACTATTATCCTTTCGCGCCTTACCAAGATTGTCACGGTGCTTTGCTTTGGCAAACCCACACATGTACAATCGAAGTTTTGACGAGTACTTTTAATTTTGGAAGGCATATAAAACTTAATATTTTAGAGGGATTTATTGATCTCATGATTTTATTAATATTGAAAATATGTCCCGTACATATATGAATATATACATATCTACATATATATATAAGCATCAATATTAAATAAAACATAAGATAAATTATGCATCAACATACATAAATTAAACGTGGCATGGTTATAGCCCCTACTAGCGATTTTCTCAAGCCAATGATCTTAAGAGTCAACCTAAGGTAACTTCATAAGCACCTTCCTTTGGCTCCAAGTTGTGAATGGCCTCCTCATCCCGACACGATGCTCCATCTTCATTGATCATCATCAACAAATGAACTATACTATATAACATTTACAAGATATAGAATTCCTCGATTCACATTCGAGGGGAACATAGGGGAGGGATAACATTTAGAGAAAAATAGAGAAGGCACGACTCGCAGGCCGTATTATAAATTACAAACATTCACAATTCCTATCTAATAGGTCAAAAGGGCTATAACCATGCACCATGCTCAAACAACACATAAAACAGCTACAACATTTAATTAATTAAATTCTAAACAATTTAAAATTTAATTCTAATTAAAACTGTAAAATAAAATTTTGAAAAATTATCGTACGCTCGGGACATCACATGCCACGAACTTAAGCGATTAAACCAACGAACCACCATGGTTCGAACCAACATGGACCACGGTTGGACCAATCATGGGCCTAGCACCTAGCCCACGACTTGGTCCGAGTCCATGTGGGTGCGGCGGCCGTCCTTGACCTAGCCACATGCGCCGTTAAGATCCAATCTTGTGTTTCCATCGAGCCAACTTGTTCGAAACTCCAGAATTCATGAGCCACGAATCATGGTCAGGCCATGCACGGTGGTGGCTCAATCATCTCGAGCCAAGGGTTCGAAACACCCTAGCTCTCACGTGGTGAAGCCACTTATCCATGCATGCGTGAACCATTATTGAGCCAAAGAGTTCAAAACTCATCCACGTCTCGAAACCTCCATGCACGAACATGAGCCACAACGACTAGGCCATCTCGAGCCAAGGAGTCCGAAACCCCTGGCCCTCACGTGGCTAAGCCGTGGGTCAAGTGCACTAGGTGGTGGCCGAAACATCATGCAATTGATTGGATTATTCGCTTCGTGTATCGTATACATCAAACATCAATTATATCAATATAATTTCATGATAATTTCACAAACTTAATTTAATCATCTCATATACGATTATATACAGTTTTATAGCATGCAATATAATCCTAATATGATTAAAACAATTTAACAACATAAATCCGATATGAGCCTTGTACACGGCTCTGATACCACTGTAAGTAATCCAACATGCATGGTACGCAGCGGAATTAAATTATGGATTACTATAACACCGGATCTAACAAAGGTTATCATATCGGATAAAGGATCAAAAGTCTCACCCTTGTAGCGTGTTTGAGCAGATTCCACGAAGCAGCACCACGTCCAACGCCTCCTTCGAGTCACTAGCAAAACTTATCAAGTTTTGCCTCAACGGTATCCACACGATCAAATCGAACGAAGGAAAAGCTTAAGAACAAAGTGCTAGATTTGTTCTTAAACCAAAAACAAGAAGCACCCTCGATTCACAATCGAGGGATGGCACGAAATCACCAATCTCCCTTCGACTATCACTAAACCGAGAGAGAAGAGTGAGTGAGGCGGCCGTGTGCTCTTGAGCTTGCCAAGGGTTGGGATTTATTAATTGTGTCTTACAATTAATTAATATACTTGGTATTAAAAGGGCTTAATTAAGTTCAAGACTTTCTCAAAGTCTTATGGGCCCAAACCCATGATTTAATTAAGTTCTTTTAATCATTTAATTAAGACTCCTCTTAATTAATTAATTCATCCAATGAATTCAATTTCCCTTCTCGATTTAATCTTTTTGCAAGCAATGAGACGTATCTAGCAACACATCAATGCTACCCAAATTACAAGAATGTCAATGACTCGACATAACCTAGGAACCGTGATAATATTAATCATGTAACTTAATCCCTTTGCCCTATGTGTTTAGATTGAACACAAGTCATGGAATAGTCATACTCGTATATTCAATCTCTATTTCTTGATCCCCAAGTAGAACTAGAATAAACGAATAAGCTCGATATCTCATATCGACTCATTCGAGCATGGCCATGCATTTTAGTCTTACTTGATCAAGGGCCCAAACACTACTCCTGATATATAGGAGGGACAAATGCTTCTTGATCAATCAACATCCCTCTACATAGTTCGTAGTGTATCCAATAGTTGCCTTTATAGTATACCCTGTTATAGGTAACGTTTGACAATATCAAGATACATAACTCCTTATGTTGGGATCTCTGATGATCTCAAGTCGTAAGGATTACATACATTATTATCACTATGAGAATTGCTTATGACGATCATATAACTATCTATGTAGCATTCTCATGGTGGGTTTGTCCAGTACATCGTTCTCTAACATGTACCCATGTGTTGATTTGATATCTCATATCAATGAACAATTCATCAATCAACACATACTAGTCTCTACGTATTATCATTATCCCTATTCATGATAATACTTGACTAGGGATATCTTTAAGAATAATACAATATTATTCTAAGGACATTAACATATATATTAATTCCCATTGCACAGTTAATCGAATAATATATAATAATGAATTGCCATTCATAAAATCATGAACATTGTATGTCCAAACAATCATCCAATGATTTGTCTTAGGGCATATCCCAACAGTGAACTCGGGTTCGGGTTGAACCAAGTTGACTGATTAAATGAAAGAATGAACTACTTATGAGATTTCAATGAAGTTATAGCAAGTATGGTATAACATAAAACAAGAAATATAGGAGATATATGAATGAAGAACAAAGATATCTATGCTCTTTATATGTTGATGCATGTCTTATTGTATATACAAGAGAAGTAAGATACATGAAGTGTGTGAAGTGTGTAGTAGGATATGACCCTTGTGATGCATTTAACATGCATTTGAGAGGCATTAGAATGTGCATTTGAGGTGGAGGTTACTATATAAATGAAAAATCAGTTTTTTAACACATACCACACCTTGGTTCACCTAGTAATCTCTACACAAGCACCTCTCCAAAACCCTTTCTTGCTCTTGTGTCTTGTTCTTGGAATTGACCTTGGAATCAAGGAAACTTGTTGTAATTTAGAAGTTGGCTTTGTGTGGTAAGGATTATGTGCTTGGTATACTTAGTTTTATGTTGTTGTTGGTGAAAAAGATGAATTGAGTTTGAAGATTATCATGTTGTTATGTTTCAATTTATACATGATAGAAAAGAAAAGTATTGAGTTATAATGATATGGATTTCTGTAGGGACTCATAGACGTGGGAGGACGGGATTGTGAGTCTTATTCCGCTGCGAGTTGAACCAGCATAGGAGTTGTATGAGTCTAGGTTGTTTTACAGTACATATGATGTATAGTATGACAGGATTTTGTAACTAATGTATCAACCTATATAACTCAACTTTTAAACAGTGTATGATTTACTTAATTCCTACTCACATATGTATAAGGAACTGATACATAACGGATTAAGTAACGAAGACCTCACAAGAAGACCCTATTTATGCATTAAAATATCATGGTAGTGGGTGTGAACCGCTATGCCAACAATTGGATTTTTTGATATTTTATGCTACAACTCCCAAGTTCCCATGATGATGATTTAATATGTATTTTATAAGGTGTTGGTCAAAAATTGCATGCCAACTAGTATAATTTTATGTATTTTATCTTGATTAAAAATAAGATGTTATGACCCGGAACACTTTAATTCGAAATCTCAACTTTTAATCGCCCGGGTTTGCTTAAACATCGTTAATTCAGGTTAATCATAACTAATTAGCAACGAGGCCTTACAGAAAGAAAGAGAAAGATGGAAGAAAAGAAAAGAAAAAACATAAAATATTAACACAAAAATATACAATGCCTCCACGGCAACGATGCCAAAATTTGGTGTGTGTTTATCGGGTACGCCCAAATGAACCCACTCAATCTCAAGGTTGAAAACAAAAATATAGTAGCGTGAGTAGGGATCAATCCCAAGAGGAGGTGTGAATATTTGTGTTAACGAACAAAACAATAAAATAAAAATGGGGTTGTGAAGATTGGGTTGTACTAATAAAATTAAAAGTAAAGTTATTAAACTATTGAAAGTGATTCTTGGTATCTGTCAATTCTACCTTGGATATTATCATTTATTTCATCGATTCGCAAAAAACTCAATTTTAATTGAACAATCATCAATTGGAAATCTAATTCCTCCCTCGCCTTATTCCTAGTCGAAAAGAAACCAATGCTCAATTCAACCCTTATCAAATTATTAACCAAAACAACAACAGTTAAGATTAATTCAATGATAGCTTCCAAAACTAGCAAGCGATGAATCTAAACAACATAAACACCAGCGATTTATATTATTTTAGTCAATTGATTTTTCTAAGAACTTAATTAATTCAACAACAGAAAATATATTCTTAGTTGTTTCTTCAATTAGATTATTCAAATAATTTCTTATTTGATATCCAATTAGTAATAGATTAAATGCAAGTTATTAAGTTGTCAATCCAATTCAAACACAAATCATATCAATAAAATCTGAAAACATTGATATCCAATAAAATTGATGATTAAAAGTAAAAATCTCACTGAGATTAATAAATCCAAGGAATTGTTGTCCAGAATTAAAAACTACTTACACACGATCTAATACAAACAACTAAATAAAGCAAAGGAAAGAGAAACTAATCCGATCTTCACTCGTCGAGGTTGTCAATCCCACATTCGTTTCGATCTTCGTACCCGTATAAGAAAACTTGAAAGAAAAATTCTAAAACTAGTCTAAACTATTCTACCATAACTATGTAATCAATAATAAAGTCTGATTTTCAAGCTATATGGTATGTGAGGCTAAAGAATTAGGATGGGAATCAAATTGTGCAAGGAAACCCTTCGTTTCCTTTTTTCAGGACTTTGCAGGCTCCTACCGCGCTTAAAATCATGCGTCTATGCGCCTATGTTTCTGTCCAGAAGTCCAAATTTTGGTATGATTTTGCATGTGATTCAAAATCTGTCGGTGTTGGGCATTTGGTAAAACTCATATATTTTGAAACGTCGGCAACTTGGAGACGATATCTCTAAATTACAATTATGATTGTATTGATTTTGAAAGAGAAAGGTGTTATGGTTTGTAGACGCCGCATTAAAGAAATTACAAGTACAATAATATTCAAATTCATAATGGTATTTTAATCAAGATTATCATATTCCAAAAGGAATCGATTTTTTCAAACAAAGTATACAATTTATTTTTTTTTCCCTTTCCACCAATGAAAGTGTAATGATTCTAACTGTCTATGGTATATCAAGAAATGTTCAACGGCCACATTTGGTAAACTCCAACTACCAACTTACCGTTCTTTTCTCTCACACAAGAACGCGGAAATCTCCGACTTTCTCTCTTTACACATCACTCTACTATGCTCTCATCGTTCAACCGAGCCAATCTTCGGGTACACTTCAACATAATAAAGTTTATATCTTGCTTGTAAATTGTGGGTTGTTTGAGTTGTTTGCAAACAAACAAGAAAATCGATTCGTTTTCTGGGGGGTTACTGTTTTCATTGGCAGAGGCGAGCATTTGGATTTCTGGAACTATTCCGTAAAGTGGAGAGAAAGATGGAGAGCACATTCAAGGAAATGGATGGAGAATCAGTTCTTGATTTAGAGGATAAATCTGGTGTGGGTGGAGGTGTTGAGGATGTGTACGGCGAGGATAGGGCGACGGAGGATCAGCTTGTCACCCCATGGACTATATCAGTTGCCAGGTGATCTAGCAATTTTTTTATTATATATGTCACATTATGGATATTTTTGAAATTGCATTCTTGAATGATTTCTTATGATAGTCTTGCTGATGCTAAGTGACCATTTCTTGAATTTTTAGTAATCCAAATATGAATACAATCATGTACCTCCTTTGTGTCGAGTTCTTCTCCAAATATTTGTCTTACTTCTATAATTTTCTTTATTCTCATGTATCTTGATTTTGAGATTTGTTTCACATCAACATATCATGATGTAATGATTTTGCTCAATTGATGTATATTATGTCCGGCAGGATCTAATGATTGTTGAGTACACTATTGATTAAATCTGTTTTTCAATAGAACCTTTCAAATGGTCTTCTTCCCTTCATTTGCACCAAGTTTTGGTTATCTGAAATATATTTTGGAATATTATATCTGTATTCAGTGGGACTACCTTATTGCGTGATCCGCATCACAACAAAGGAATGGCTTTCACTGAAAAGGAAAGAGAGTCCCATTACCTGACAGGTCTTTTGCCCCCATCAGTTTTTTCTCAAGAGCTTCAGGTAACATGATAGATCTTGTGATTATTCTTTATTTTTCAGTATCATTGTTTTTCCTAGCTTGCTTCTCATAACTTTTCCCGATTTGGGTGATCAGGAGAAGCGGTTGATGAAGACTCTACGTGAGTATAAAGTGCCATTGCAGCGATATATGGCCATGATGGATCTCCAGGTAAAGTTGCTACTAGGAAATACACACTTTGATGCATATATTCTATTAAGTTTAAGAACGAGTGTCTGAATAATTCTTTCCTGTCTGTCCACTTAAAATTCGTTAATACATATATACCAATTTGGTTTGTGATGCGTGTATATATTTTGGCTGAAGTTTGGAAATGAAGTCAGCCATGTGTGATTTCGTTTCTTAAACATGCAGGAGAGAAATGAAAAGCTGTTTTACAAGCTTCTTGTTGATCATGTTGAAGAACTACTGCCCATAGTCTATACTCCTACAGTTGGTGAGGCCTGCCAGAAGTATGGTAGCATATTCAGGCGTCCGCAGGGTCTCTTCATCAGCTTAAAAGAAAAGTACTCCCACGTCCTTCGTTTTCGGTTATTGTTACCCCATAGAGAACTTTTCACTTTGAATTCTTTTGTTGATTCTCGATGATCCTACTTCACCAGGGGGAAGATTCTTGAAGTCTTGAAAAACTGGCCTGAAAAGTCTATTCAAGTTATTGTTGTAACTGATGGAGAGCGTATTTTAGGACTTGGAGATCTTGGCTGCCAGGTGAAAATAATCGAGTAGCTTAATTTCAAATATATCCTGAAAATCGTATAATTTCTTAGAAGCTGAAATGTATACTTTCTATGGAATTACAAAAGAAAATGTTCAAAATTACAGGGTATGGGGATTCCTGTGGGAAAACTAGCTCTGTATACTGCACTTGGAGGAGTCCGTCCCTCAGTTGTAAACACAACTCTCACTTTTAGCTCAAGCTTTATATAGCTAAATAAATTATTACTTGCTGATGCTTATATCCGATAATTGTTAGCTCGAGCTTTATATAGTTAACCTGCTCTGATAACTTCGTGTGCATCCCTGATAGTGTCTGCCTATTACCATTGATGTCGGCACAAATAACAAGAAATTGCTGGAAGATGAATTCTACATTGGTCTGAGGCAAAATAGAGCGACTGGACAGGTCTAAATTATTTCATTTTTCTTGTAAAAATTTCTGGTACGAAAATTAGGATACAATTGTACATTTTTAAGTTGTCTTTTTTTTTTGCCTTTTTAAGGTAATAATAGTTCTTCCAATTTGCTTTCAGGAATACGCCGACCTCCTAGATGAATTCATGTCAGCACTCAAGCAAAATTATGGGGAGAAGGTCTTGATACAGGTGGAACATGTCCTTTTGCCACATTTCAGTTATTGACATTTAAGTTCTTATTTGGTCAAAAAAAAATTCTATATTTTGACAGTTCGAAGATTTTGCAAACCATAATGCCTTTGAGCTACTTGCCAAATACCGAACGACTCATCTCGTATTCAATGATGATATCCAGGTAAAAGTGGTCTTCTGATGCTTTTGTTTGATTTTAAAGGACACCCTTTTTGTCAAGAATATAATACCTTTTTATGGCATCTCAGGGTACAGCTTCTGTGGTTCTTGCGGGGGTTGTTGCAGCCCTGAAACTTGTAGGTGGAACTTTAGCTGATCATACTTTCTTATTCCTAGGAGCTGGAGAGGTTAGACTACATTTACTTATTCTTGAATTCCCATTCCCCTTGCTTAATAATAATATAATTAATCTGCTTTGTGAATTCTCTTTGGGCGACTTAGAAAATAAAGAACTAAACTTTGAATATGGTAATCGATTTATGTTTTGCAGCATTATAACACGCAGGTATTAAATTTTTAGATATTCAGTTTCTTTGTGATTTTTAAAACATGAAATATTGTTTTTTTTTTTTTGGATTCATTTTTTCTTTTGACTGTAACAATTGCATCCACTTGGTTCTGCATCACCATACAATTTCATTGGAGATCCTTTGATCTTACTTGTATTTTTGGATTCTTAAAGGCTGGGACAGGTATAGCTGAACTTATCGCCCTCGATATATCCAAAAAGGTATGGCTTTTTTTTGTCGTCGCTGTTAAATAATGTGCATGCTAAATTTTGCTTCTTGGTTGAGTTTTCGATTTATGGCTACAGACAAACGCTCCAGTCGAAGAGACGAGGAAGAAAATCTGGCTTGTGGACTCGAAGGTCCAAAATGATCATTTTTCAAACATCATCCATTTTATTTTCCTATTATAATGTACCACATAAATTTTATTTTTATGACAATAGGGGTTAGTTGTCAATTCTCGTCTAGAGTCCCTTCAGCATTTCAAGAAACCATGGGCTCATGATCATGAACCAGTTAAAGAACTTCTGGATGCAGTTAAGGTGGGAAGATCGTGTCTTCAATTAAGCCTTTGTATTGCTTGATGTTAATTCTTTTGCTCGATATCTATAAATTTCAGGCAATAAAGCCAACGGTTCTGATAGGAACTTCGGGTGTTGGAAGAACGTTTACGAAGGAAGTCGTAGAGACCATGGCTTCTTTAAATGAGGTTATGTTTTATTCTCTGTGTCGGTTCTTTGAAATGCATACTTATGTGGCTAAATTTGGTTTAATGATGTGTATATTGTTTTTTTTTTTTATATAGAAACCTTTGATTCTTGCCCTATCAAACCCAACTTCACAATCAGAGTGTACTGCTGAAGAAGCTTATGCATGGAGTGAGGTAAATGTGTCTTTTTTTCTCGTCCCAATTATATAAACTATAGGGGGTGTAAAAGGGCCAAGCTATCTCAAGAGCATAAAATTCGTAGTTTCAGTGCTCATTGAGCTACTCAAACTCAATCTGTAGTTTGTTTGTTTGTTTTTACTTTTCTAATGATGATTAAATTACTAGTTCTTTAATAATCAAAGAAATTAAAAATAAATAAATATGAGTAGCCTGAATAGCTCAATAAACACACCGAGAAGCATGCTTGGCTCTCGATAGATTGCTTGTTCGAGTAACATCGATTAGTCAAATTGTTAATTGAGTCAAACTCAAGAATAGTACTACTCAAGCTCGACTCGACTCCTACGCACTCATGCCAAAACCTTGGTAAGTTTTCATAGTACATTATCGCTTGCAGGGACGTGCCATCTTTGCCAGTGGAAGTCCATTTGATCCAGTCGAGTACAATGGGAAAGTATTTGTGCCTGGTCAGGTTAATATCTATAACCTAAAGAAGCACTTTCTTTATTTGCTTCATCCTCTATTCTAATACCAGTACATAACTTCATAGGCAAATAATGCTTATATATTTCCTGGATTCGGTTTGGGTTTGATCATGTCTGGTACAGTACGTGTACATGATGATCTTCTCTTAGCAGCCTGTAAGTATACATAAAGCCTTTAAAATGCATTATAATTTATGATTTCGGGGAACGACTTCCAATTCTGTTGTGATTCTTTTGCTGCAGCGGAAACTTTGGCAGCTCAAGTGACAGAAGAGAACTATGCCAAGGGACTGATATATCCACCATTCACTAATATCAGAAAGATTTCTGCCCACATTGCAGCTGAAGTTGCTGCAAAAGCATATGAACTTGGTAAGTTCTCATGGACAAATTCATAAGTTTTTGTTATAGTCGATGTATTCCTTGTTCAAAAAAGTATGTGATATGATTGTAAAATAAAAAAAATTGTTGGGGTTGGAACTCGTATTTACAGTGAATTTAAATTTTTTTCTTCCGGCCGTGCAGGTTTGGCTTCCAGGCTCCCACACCCCAAGGATCTTGTCAAGTACGCGGAGAGTTGTATGTATACTCCGGTATATCGTAGCTATCGCTAATCATCAATCCACATGTGGTTTGAATTTAGCAAATGTTTTGCATTTTTTATTTGAATTCTCTTTTTTTTTTCTTTTTTTTTGTTGAGATTGTATTTGTTGCTCGAGTAATATTGTTTAGGTATTATTTCATTGGTATATTGTTTGTCTAGTAATATTGTCGCATATCTTGAGTTTGGCGATGGAAGATTTTGGTATATTGAAATTCACCCCTTTGGGCAAATGACAAATTTATGGTCTGTCCTTTATTTTTTGTTCTTGATAGTTGAGAGTAGTTCCTCCTTCCTTTCAATTTCCGTTTTCTTGCTTTCCGTGAGATGCTGCTAAAGAGTACTACGAATCACAATGACATCAAGCATAATAAGGCAACAATATTCTCGGTCTGTATAATTAATTTTTTTATAAAAAAGGTACGTTTTGCTCCTATAATTTTCAATGGTTAGTGTACTTTTACATGTAGGTGTTTATCCTACAATTAACGTCATCCCTCGTCCAAATTTCTGAACCTGCCCGAGTTAAAAATAAAGAAGCGAAATTTTACAAAATACTAAAGCGTGGAGGTAGTTTTTTCCAAAACGGATCGAATATAAATCGATGCCCTCACTGGTTACATATTCGATCAGTTCAGTCACTTGAATCATCGGTTCAACCGGTTATGATGTCGACATAATCTAATATCTATTTTAATTTTTTGAAAACTATACAAATATGTATTTATCATAGTTTCAAGTAGTTCACGATAAAAAAACAATCATTACACCAAGATAACACTTCCACTTTCAAAATCATATCAACATAAAATAAAAAAAATAGAACATCTCGAAATGACAATTATATCAAACAAAAACGTCCACTTTTTAGCAATGCGGTTTTAGAGGGTCAACCGGACCTACCAAGCACGAGTCAACGGTTAGACCAACCTGTCCGGTCCGATTTTCACAAGATACCTGGAGGTAGCTTAACCACAGATTCTGAATATTTGATTCTATATTTGCAAAACATCCCATGTAACTTTAATAAATGCCATCAAATTTTTTTATCAAAGCTTTCGTTTCCACAGGCTTACAATTAACAATCTACATGAAAAACCAGTGAACCAAAGGTAAATGAAGTCCTCAACATATGTTCTGAAAGACAATAACATTGTTTTAGTTCGTATCATCCAAAACCTGCGAGCTTCTTATTCCCCAAAATGACCGGGGCCTCATTTTCTTCCTCGTGGCTGAAAAGTGCCAACCCATGTGAGTTCCACATGTGGTGCATTCAGCAATCGACCATGCATACCTGCACCAATACGAGCCCAAATTATCAAACTCACATCATTCGAAAGAAAGAAGAAACCAAGATTCAGAATATGTAAAGTATGTAATTGTGCCTGTCGTGACATGGATAACAATGGAAACAGTAACTCGTACAAATACAAAACAATAATCTTCTTCCATTCAAGAATTTCTTCTTGTCAACTCTTATTCACTGGCTAAATATTAAACGGATGACAGGTCGTACAAAGGTAGTTCGGTATGTAGTGATTCTCAACTCATCAAGGATCAGGCAGCAAAGCCAACGTTGAACAATAGAATGATATTGCCCTAATTAAAACACTGAAAGTATTATCTTATTTGTAGTCCTTCATTACAAAATACACTGACTAAATACCATGCCTGTGAAAGCAAATCTACTAATAGGTGTTGGCCCCAGGTGCCGCAACATGAGATAGAAAATAGCGAAAATGAAGAATAAAAAGGACACCAGAATTTACGTGGAAAACCCCTAAAAATTATTATGGTAAAAACGAGCAAGATGAAAAGATTCCACTAGAATATTTTGTGGGTTACATCCTCTCAATATCTTTCAAAGAGAACACTCTAAATATAGGAGAAAACTACCTTACAAATATTATATAAATACACACTCAAATATATAGATATGAGATAACACTCTGGAATTTAATGATAATGAAGGAAATGAGCTCCAGGGTTGAAGATGTGCATTAAATGCACATCTCCCAACACCCAACTCCCGCTGCTCAACTACCCTATTAGTTGCACACGGCAATTGACATTTCTCCCACTTGGAGATTTGATTGAATCAAGCATAACTCCACACAACCTTTCAATCTTACCATACCCTGCTGCTTACGTTTCTGCTAAACCACTTGAGGATCTACACCACTCGAACTTCTCAGTATTAACTGGCTTTGTCAGAATATCAGCTAGGTTATCCTTCATATGGATCTTCTGCATATCCATATTTCCTTCCTCTACCACTTCGCGCACAAATTGAAATTGTACCCCAATGTGTTTTGTCCTTGAATGAAAAGCTAAATTCCTTGTAATGTGCAAGGCGCTCTGACTGTCACAAAACAAAGGAATTTTCTCTGGTTTGCACCCAAGCTCATCCAATAACCTTTTATTCCATATTGCCTCCTTGCAAGCTTGAGTAGCAGCCATATATTCTGCCTAGTTGTAGATAATGTCACAATTGTTTGTAGTTTTGAAACCCAGCTTACTACTTCTCTTGCAAGTGTAAACACATAACCAGTAGTAGATTTTCTTTTATCCAAGTCAACTGCGTAATCTGAATCCACATAGCCCTTGAGTGTAAAATCTGATCTTCCATAACATAATGCAGCATCCGAGGTACCCTTAATGTATCTAAGGATCCTCTTTACCCGTACTCCAATGCTCTCGTCCAGGATTCGTCATGTACCGACTAACTACTCTCACTGCTTGTGCAATGTATGGTCTTGTACAGATCATAGCGAACATCAAACTTCTCACCGCTGATGCATACGGTACTCGTGATATTTCCATCTTCTCCGCTTCACTGCTAGGACACATAGGATAACTTGAAGTGGGGTAAAAATTGGCTTACAATCTTACATGTTGAAGCGTTACAATATTTTCTTCAAATAATTTCTCTGGGAAAGCCAAATCTTCATGTTACTTATGTATCGGTGAACTTGCATCCCTAGAATCTTGTTTGCCGGTCCCAAGTCCTTCATATCAAATTCCCTAGCCAACTGTGCCTTCAATTCTTGGACTCGATTTTGTTGGTGCCAGCTATACGTACAACAGCAAAATGATGTAATCATCGTCCCCAGATCTCTTGTAAACACAAGGATCTGCATTAAGTCTGTTGTACCCAAGGCTCATGATATAGGAATCAAATCTCTAGTATCAACACCTCGTCGCCCGTTTGAGACCATACAGAGATTTGTTCAACCTGCAAACCAAGTTCTCTTTGCCTATTTCAGCAAAACCTTCTGGTTGGAGCATATGAATTTTTTCTTCAAGATCACAATGAAGAAATGCCGTTTTCACATCTAGCTGCTCTAGATGTAGGTCAAACACCGCACACAAAGCCAATACTACTCTGATTGTTGTAAGCCTGACCACAGGATAAAATATCTCATTGAAGTCGATACCTTCTTTCTGAGCATATCCTTTCACCACAAATCATACATGATATCTTTCCACTTGGTTGTTACCATCACGTTTGATCTTATAGACCCATCTGTTACCGATGGCTTTCCGTCCTCGTGGTAGTGTAACAAGATCCCAAGTTTTGTTCCAGTCCAAGGCCTCCAATTCTTCCTGCATTGCTGTCATCCATAAGGATACATCAGAACTTCGAAGCCGCCTGGAAACTCGATGGCTCACCATCCTCCATTAATAAACAGTATGCAATATTGCGTTCAATAACATAATATGAAAGCCAACCCGGTGGTCTCCTCTTGCGAGTAGGCTGCCTGACTTTGAGAACCTCAGACTCAACTGGTTCTTGTTCCTCGTGCTCTGGTAATACCTCAGAAGAAACTTGATCTTCGTCTGTCTTATTTTCCACCTGAATTGTAGTAGTATCTGAATTCAATGTGCCTTTGTCTCCCTTCACTTTATCTTCCTCGAAAATAACATTCCTGCTGATAATAAGTTTGTGGGCAGTGAGATCCCACAAACGATACCACTTAACATCATCAGCATAGCCCAAGAAGATACATTTTCTAGATTTAGAATCCAACTTCGATCTTTCTTGTTCGTTGTACAGAACGTGCACCGGACTTCCAAATGTATGTAGCCGAGAATAATCGGACGGCTTTCCAGTCCACACCTCCATCGGAGTCTTCAGATCAATCGCCACTGATGGAGAGCGACTGATAATATAACTGGCTGTCTTGACTGCTTCTGCCCAAAATGACTTGGCTAGACCTGCGGTCTTTAACATGGCTCTTGTTCTGTCCAACAAGATTCTGTTCATCCGCTCTGCTACTCCATTTTGCTAAGGGTGTAAACCGTTGTGAATTGTCTTTTGATGCCCTCTCTTTGGCAGAATGCATCAAATTCATCACTTGTGTATTCTCATTTATTGTCAGTCCTCAAACACTTGATCTTCTTTTCAGAGTCAAGTTCAACCCGCGCTTTGACACCTTGAAGAATGAAAAAAACATCTGATTTCTTCTTGATTGGGTACACCCAGCATCTTCTAGAGAAATCATCAATGAACGAGACAAAGTATCTCGCTCCTCCTAGATATACAATCGGTGCTTGCCAAACATCAGAATGAATCAGCTCCAATATACCGCTGCTTTTGGCAGTAGATGTGCCAAACTTTAGTCTGTGCTGTTTACAGGTAACACAATCCTCAAAAGGTTAGAGTCGTTTTTTGTAAGCCGCGGCAGCAGCTTCCGTTCTGAGAGAACCTTCAACCCCAGTTCTGACATATGCTCGAGCTTCCTATGCCATAACACCGTTAATTCTTCTCCCGAACTAGTCGATGCAACAACTAGTTCTGCCTCTTTGTGTGTTTCCCCCAGAAGTACATACATATTCTTGTAAGCCTTTTCCGCCTTCAATACCACAAGCGCTCCTTTCACAACCTTCATGATCCCATTTTCGAAACGGGTCTTGCACCCGATATCGTCCAATTGTCCCAAAGACAAAAGATTCTTTGTCAGACCCTTCACATGTCGTACCTCCTATATTGTGTAGTACCATCAAGCATTTTAATTTTGACGGTTCCCACCCCAGCAATTTCCAAGGCATGATCATTTCCCATGAATACAGATCCTCCTGAGACTGGTTCATACTGGTCGAACCATTCTCTCCGAGACGTCATGTGCCACATCGCTCCTGAATCCATTATCCATTTGTCATAAAATATTTGTCTGGCTTCCGCAACCGTTGTTTCTTCGCTGAATAGTATCTCTCCACCGTCTGAGTTACTGACAACATTTCCTTGAGAAGCTTTTTCAGTACTCTTCTTACTTGTACAATCTTTCTTGAAGTGCCCTTTACCACCACATTTATAGCAGTAAAAATTCTTCTTCTTACTTCTGGATTTGAATCTACCATACTTGTGGCTCTCACTGGAGTCACGCTCCATCGATCTTCCTCTCATCATCGGCAAAGCTCTGCATGCTTCGAACTTGCCAACCTCTCTTCCTTGTTCTTGCGCCTATTTTCATTTTCAAGAACCGCGGCTGCAACATTATTGAAGACTAACATATCATTAGTGATATTGTTGGTCAGATTGACGATGAGTTGATCGTATGAATCTGGTAAACTTTGAAGTAGAAGTTTCGCACGTTCAACTTACTCTATTTTATGCCCCAAAGTAGTGAGTTGGGCAAATAGAGTATTCAATGTATTGATATGGTCGGGCAACGATGATGATTCCCGACATCCTAAGAGTATAAAGCCTTCGCTTTAAGAAAATCTTGTTGTAGTGACTTGGCCTCGTATAGGTTTGTTAGAGCATCCCAAATATCTTTGGCATTTTTCTTTTCAGCAATACTTGACAAAACTTCATCTGCTAGAGCCAAATGCAGATTGGCAACAACATTACCTTTAATTTTTCAATCTCGAACTGTGCCGCCATTTTAACAATCATAAAATTGCCTCAATAAAAAAATATATCAAAGATCTTTTCTGATGTGGAAGATCAGTCAAGGCTGCAACCACTGAGCATACTTAGAATTTTTAAGATTTTTACAATGAGGCTCTGGCACCACTTGTTGGCCCCAGGTACGGCAACATGAGATAAAAATAGCGAAAGTGAAGAATAAAAAGGACACCAGAATTTAAGTGGAAAAACCCTAAAAATTATTAGGGTAAAAACGATGGGCAAGATGAAAAAATTCCACTATAATATTTTGTGGGTTACAACCTCTCACTATCTTTCAAAGAGACAACAATCTAAATATAGGAGAAAACTACCTCATAAATATTATAGAAATACACAGTTAATATATAGGTATGAGAGAACACACTGGAATGGAATGATTTAGAACGAAAGAAATGAGCTCTATTTATAGGGTTCAAGATGTGCATTAAATGCACATCTCCCAACACCCAACTCCCGCTGCTCAACTACCCTATTAATTGCAAGGCAATTAAGAATTGCCGACAATAGGATCTTTAATTAGGAGAAGTTGTAAGCTGTCGAAAGCAGAGAATATACCCGGGAA
Source organism: Haberlea rhodopensis (assembly GCA_907163345.1). NCBI lineage: Eukaryota > Viridiplantae > Streptophyta > Magnoliopsida > Lamiales > Gesneriaceae > Haberlea > Haberlea rhodopensis. Next base: position 563,388 of record CAJQUN010000328.1, read on the forward strand.
ACCAGCTGAATTCTTTCACTGAAGGCCCTGCAACTCTTACTCCATTTGTTTTGAAGAGTGTCATTACCTCATGCACAAAACCATGTGGATTAGCATAGGCATTAAGCGGACCATCACTAGACATGATTAACATATCACTTCGCCTTCCAATCAACGTCTACGAAAGAAACAAAATATTCAAAATGCGATCATCGATGCAACAAAGACATAAAGGCACACAAATACTGTAACATATATATTCATCCATGTTAGCACATTCGTATATAAATGTATAACAAATTCAGAATCACATTTACAGAGATTGTAATGTAATGCACAATTCGTTCACCTGTTAAAAAATATTGAGTAACAAATAAAATTTTAGAAAGTGGATAACTATTTCATGAAAAAATAATTATGAGTTAATATCCCAAAAGGACATACAAGCATCCAATGCATGAAAAAAATGGGAGCACAAGGCATATATGAAATAATGTGTAATCTTCATGAATTTTACCTAAAGGCGGCACAGCAATGACATGCTACATTAGTTACCTGGCAAGCTTTGCATCGAATTTGATCAAAACTTTCAAGTAACTCAATTTCCCTTCGCAATCTGTAAGAAGTACCATCAATTTCCAAAAGCTCTTGCCTCTTACATTCAGATAGTGGAATTTTACTAGCAATGTGAAATGAAAGAAGATCTGGTTTCATTACAAGCCCCTCCATGCTTGGTGACTTAACAACTTGTTTCCACCTATCTGCGATATTACATTTATGTAAATTACACTTCCAAGTTTCTTCGATTCATGCATATTCATTTTTTAGAGCTATTTGTCTTTTGTTCCAAATGAAAAAAGAAAACAAAAACTAAGGTCACATGAAGTTATAGGACATTTAAATAAAGGTATAGTACATGAGATTTCGTAGAACATGCGAAGTTCCTGACGTCATTTCCTAAACTTAACAAGTAGGTGCATAATATAAATTAGTAGTTAGACATTCGGCGTGTACATTTGGTAGACCTAAGCAATCAGTATAAAAGGACCTTGCTTAACACGGAATATAGAAATAGATAGGATAATAAGGTGTTTGAATTTAGAAGTTTTTCTTTGAAAAAATCAAAGAAAAAAATTTAGGTATTTAAACTACGAAGCATATTATGGGCATTATAAATTTGGTATACCAAGTAGTTAGCATAAGGTGCTCTCAATTAATGTATAGTATAGATTATATTCTCCCAAACTTCATAAAAAATCTGGTTTCATAGGGGACCAAAAGATATGCAGCACGAGGAAACAAGTGACAAATGAAGGTTAAAAAAGGAAAGTCACCTTACCAGCTGCCTTTCTAGCAAGTGAATAAGAATCGAACATGTTGTAAACCCAACTGGGCCAAAATGCTCCAGGAACATTCCGAAGCAGGGTTATGGAGCGCTTTTCCCATTTTCCGTTGTAGCGAGGTTGAACACCTGAGAAGGCCCTTTTTCCAACACTAGGACTAGCATCTACTCTCCGTTTGTTGTGTTCTGAATGCATTGACCTCAAATAGATATCTAATCCTGACATTTCAGGATGAAATTCTGAATGTTGCACAAAGTTCTCCTCATCGCTGCTCATTGACTCATCATTTACATTAGGACGACAAGAGGCTAGAGCAGACTGGTGCAAACTTTTTTCTGCTGATGAAAGTTCACCTTCAAAACTCCCCTCTGACATTGCATCAGAATCATTTCCCTCCTCACAGCTGCGGTGATTAAGCTGAGAATCATTTAAAGATGGATCGCTCCAGATACTACTAGTTTGCAAGTTTCTCAATGGAGCCAGCTTGCCAACGACTTCCCGTGGTGTTCTCAGTGGCAGATCTTCCCTAATTATCTGAACCTCTCCACATGGCTATTTGAAAGCAGTTATACAATTAAAAAATGAACAGTACAAAAACATGAACCCTAACTTGACAATTTAAAAGAACTTACTGCTCCCTCTGCATCAATCAGACGGCGCTTCAGACGAAAACGCTGCTGGCCACGGGCAACAACGTTTACTGAACCGTCTTCCAGCCGCCGATGTTGCCGAATCTGCCATAGGTTGTAAGGAACTGAATTATTCTAGAACTAAATGTTCTATAGAAAACTTAAAGTTCATGTGCAGCAGAACACACTCAACAGAGATTTCTCAACTTACAGAAGATTACCCTTCCGAAGATAAAAATTTGAAGTAACATACTCAAGTAATTCCAGGTAACCAGGGGCTATACCCATTGCTTCCAAATATAAAAGACATATGCCAAAAACAATAATGATTTTTAGCTAATTTCTTTATTTCAGTAGTTAGGTTGAACCAGTTTCAAGTCTTAGAAGCTTCAATCTGAAAATAAATAAATCTGATTTATGACATTCAGTAGGACCAAACAAGTGCGGACGGAGTATTTACCCTTGAGTAGATAATCTCACATGGAAATGAAAATTAAAGAAATGTCTCTCATTTTTATCATCTCCCATGCACCATTATAATCTATGACATTAAATATTTTTATTCACCTCCGTGCATTAACTTATAATCTACAAGATTATAATAATTAAGTTCAAATATTGGATGAATACAAAAATTATGTCTAGTAGTGTCGTACATAAAGTATGTTCTGTAAATTGGCATGCTTAGAAAAAATTCCAATAATCATGAGATAAGAAATAGTAAAGAATATACTATGCAATAAGTCATGCATATTATGGCTGCATCTCTTGATAGTATTAGATTGAAATATTATTTTAATGCCTGATACTATAAAAATGGATTGGTAGCATAATGAATCTGGTTCAAAAAAGAGCAAGAGACATGAAAAGCAGAAAAATCAACTATTTCCTGTAGCGAAAATATCCAGCTGTTACAAAGAAATTCTGCTGACCTCAGCAGTTGTGCCGGTAGTTGAAAATCTAATCCTGTCACTATTAGAATCTCTATAAACGCGAACCTGAAATACATTGCTAACATCAAGTCAACACAAGAAAAAAAACAATTAAAATAAAGTTATGAGACATGAAAAGGAAGTAAAATGGGTAGGAAGAAGGAAAGAGTTCACGTACCACGCCAATTGTATAAGGAGCATCAGTTTGTCTCATTGCTCGTTCAACTCCAGTTATAAAATTAGGAAAAATCACTCGAAGAGGAAGCGTCGCCTCTGGGAATAAAACAATACCTGCAAGAGGTTGAAAACAAGAGATACAGATACTCAAAGAATATCGATCCTTGTAATAATCTCATTAATCATAATGGCGTGTATACCAAGAACATAAAAAAATATCAACTTCAACTGAATGGAGGACATCCCACATGATAAGTAATATAGAAATCTATTATAGACCCGAAAATGCCTCAAGAGCGGACAGAAGAGTATGCTTTACAACAGTAATGTTTGAAGATGTGTCATGACTACATGATGTATTGCAGAGACAAGTGACCATGAGTGTGATTTCACATAAAAACAAGAATTGTGGAACATTAAAAGTCACTTGGAAGCTTGAACCATAACAGAAGAAAATTCAAGTTGAATTACAAAATCAGAAATCGTTAGAAATGACATTCATCCTCAACGTTTAGGTAAGTACCTTCTAGATAGAAAAGTGGAAGTGTCAGCACAGCACCACCATCCAAAAATGCCATTCTGTTATGCGTGTCGTCGACCTCTGATACACATGGATAGAGCAATTGAATGTCATGTTTGATTCAAACAAATTTAGGGAAAAAAGATAACTCACACAAAGATGCCTACCACCAAGGTATGAATGCAATGCAACTAAGGAGGTGTCATACGTATTAGATACAGAGGCACCAGCAGCACCACGGTGACTACAAACCCGAGATAAAATAATCAAGTTAATAGAAAACAGAATGAACAATATATAATAATACAGGTTGTAGCATCGCCCAGTACACGGACTGTTGATGAAAACCATTTAGCTATTCAAAATAATGCTACATCATCAATAAACTTTGAGATTTCCCAGAGAATTCCAAACATGCAACCAAATTAATTATGATTATCCCACATAATGACTGGTCTATTTCTCCAATTTGTTATCCACATGGCAACTAAAAAGTTACATTCACAAAAAGCAACGGGAACCAAAGTATCCATGCGCTTGCATGCGTGCAAAAAGAAAATGCGAACCTACACAATCCGTCGGGGTCATCATTAAACCTAGCATCACATGTTAAACAAATGCTTAGAACAAAATCGCTACAGCGCCGGAACTTACAATCTACGTAATGGCATCCAAAAGCCCTAAATCAAACATGATAAAGATATTCAAATAAGGCAAATAGCCACACAACAATTTCCAGAAACCAAAGTAAAAGGAGTGAATAGTCAAGCGTGGAGAAGTAAAATTATAAAAAGAAACTCCAGAAAATTAAATTGAAAATAAGCTAAACGTTTACATGTCCTCGTCAGACAAATCCTCATTGTCGACTTCCTCGATTTCCAACTCCTCAGATTCCAGCTCGCGAATATGCTCGATTTGTAACCTCTCACTCTCTGGAATTAAATAGTCCTCCATCGATCAAAATTATCCAAAATTGCACGAGTTTCCAAGCGATGTTGAGCATGTATCACAGCAGAATTGCAAGGAAAAGCAGTCTGCAGAGATTTAGCGCCGAAAAAGGGATGGGTTTCTCATAACCCGACCCGGGCAGTTTGATAGCGTGTCAAATATTAGGCTCGATCATTTTTTCTTTGATTTCTTTTCCAATTAAATTTGTTGCAGGTGTTTTCTAGTAAAAGTATCATTAATACCAAGAAATTTCAAAATTAATCTCATAAAATATGAGTTTAAATAATAGTGATCTATATATTTATGATTAATCAAAATTAATCTCATAGAATATGAGTTTATTTAATAGTAGTCTCAAACGTTTAAAACTAATCAAAATGGTCACGTATGATATATGTTTAATCCAAAATTGTCCAAAAGACTCTTTCAATTATGAGACCAATTTTTGATAAAACGTAATTTTTGTGGGATCAATTTTGATTAGTCATAAATGTTTGGACTACTATTGATTAAACTCATATTTTATGTGACCAATTAATTAGTCATAAATGTTTGATATTATTATTGATTAAACTTATATCATACGGTAAATTTACCCTATTAATATTAATATTTTTCAATGGGAGGATTTGTATAATAGTATACTAATATATGTTATATGCTCGATTTTTTTAACGTAAGGATAGGGCATAACCGAATCGATCCAAATATGAAGAAAATTTTAGGTTTGAATTCGCTCGAAATAGATATTTGAGATCGAGTTCGATTCGGAGTTCGGATAGTTTTAAAAAAAAATAGGCTCGAGTTGGCTCGAATCAAAGTTCGAGTTCGGTTTGAAAAGATTCGAACATATTCGCAAGATATTCGAATCCTTGCTCGAAAATAAATACCCGAAATGTTCGAAATATATTTATTTAATATATAATTATATTATACTAATAGAATATCAAATTTCACGGGCGGCTCACGAACTATTGGATAAAGTAATTTGGGCTCGAGTTCCACTAAAAAATGTTCGAATATGTTCGAGTTCGGCTCCAATTCGATAATTTCGAATACGAATCAAATATTTTTCGAGTCGACTCGAAAAGTTCGTGAACCAGTTCGATTCATTTGCACCCCTATCGGGACTGCCTTGGCAAGGTAGTTGGGCTCCAGGTTCCCATTAATATATAAAATTTATTTAAAATATTATAAATAAATGTACGAATACTTTTTTGTATTTCCATATCATTTCTTGTACATTTTATTTATTTTTCTACAACATTTTTATACTTATGTACGTCAATTAGTGAAAATTATCGACACATATAGCTATATTTATAGATGCAAAGTCATCACAATATAAAGATTTGTACTAAATAAATATAAATTTACGGAGTTTAAAATTATCAAATGACATATGTAATGGCACGACCATTTTGATCTGGTAGAACAACATCTTCTAGTTTAGGAGAAGATCATAGATTCTAAATTCATTGTTGTAAAAATAAAAATAAAAATAAAAATACATCTTCCCTATATTAAAAAATGACATGTAATTCATATTCCCGGTTTGGTCGAAGCAGTTGTCGGTAGACAAGTATGTTTTGTATTTTCTAATATTATATAATTTTTTTTATCAAAACAAAGATTATATAATTTTTATTTTCTGAAGTTTTTTAATAAAACAAATAGACTGCTTTTGTATTTTTCACACGTTGTGCATAATTTTTAGATGTTAATATAGATGGAAAAATAAGCTGAATTTAGATTAATAAATCATTTTATTTCTGCTCCAAGGTACCAAGTGTAATAACATTTTTCAATTTGTTTTATCGGAACTAAAATATAACAGTATGTATAATGGCTTAAAAATTTAGGGTGAACTTCATGTAGATCCCCTCTAATTTTCATAATTATCGTTTTAGCCCCTCTAATTTTCATAATATAACTATTCTACAAGAGATATAGATGTAATTGTTAAAACTAGAGAGAAGAATTTGTAAAACAATTATCCTATAAGAGAGACATATGTAATAATCCCAAAATACTAAAATCTGTTTCACTCATAATATAATATAAAACTGAGGTATATTTTTTATATTAAAGTTGGATTAAATAGAATTATATATATATATATATATATATATATATATATATATATATATATCAAACACATGATTCTTACAAGGGGGTAAAAACATCAAAATAAAAAATAGAGTGGGAACAAAAAATTCAAGGGGTATATAATTTAAGGTGATCAAAATATAATTTTTGAGGATAGAACTGCCGAGACATGATTTTGACTGGACGTATTGGTGGGATTGTGTGATCTTATGTTTAAAACTTAATAATGAAATTTGTAGTTGGTTATATATTGTAGTTGTATATATATATGTGTGTGTGATATTGATCAACATCTCGATCATGTATATCATATTTTAATTTATGATGTAAATTATTTTTTTTGACGATAGTAGGTCTACATATTGTGCTGTTAGATTGTGATGATCAAGATGATGCTCGTGTATTATTTAACTAAAAATTTAATATTTTTTAAAACGAAATTTTTTAGCCGAAATGTTAGTTGTTGTTTATTAGCCATAGTTACTTACGTACTAATACGAGGTTAACATATGGGCATACACCGATTAATCTAAAGACAATAGTTTAATTTTCCAAAATTTAGAAGGCATTCACGTTTCAAGCATCTAGCAAAACACTTGGTAAATATCAACTCTACATAACGAAGAACTGCTTTTTAAATTTATGTATAAAATATGATGCATCATGCCTTTTAGAATTCAAAGGATTTAAGATGAAATCATATTAAATATGAATTATTTTTATATGAATTTATTGTAATTTAGCGAGTCAGAGAGAATATCGTGTATCTACATTTACACATAATAACAAAAGTAGTATTGTAATCCAAACTAACATAAATTTATAAAGTTTCGGCCCCTAAACATTGTGTCGTGGCTGTAGCATGTAACTCCCATATTGTGTTATGTTAACTCAAGAAATTTCATGTGATAGTAATAAATAAATATGTCATATAAATTAAACGACAACATATTTTTAACGTGAAAAAACCCTCAAAACGAGAAGAAAAAGCATATGACATAGTCCTGTATAAATTTTCACTATTAATATCAAGAATTACAAAGTTTTGGTACAATAATCAAGCAAATAAAAATGAAGAGAAATGATTTTTGTTTAAGAAAAAGGGAAGAGATCTACGGTCTTCTTCTTTCTCCCAATTTTTTCTCCCAATTTTTTAATGTAGTTGGAAGACTTAACCATTAAATTACTTCAAGAGGGGAAAAATGGTGGTATCTTTATTCTTGAAAATTGAAATATGAGGTGTTCTCATGCATTTGTGACTATACATGCAATATGGTAAGGTCACTTCCATGTATAACCCTAACATTCACTCTAATCGAGCTAGAGTACAACTCCATGTCTCGACTTTGGTATTAGGCCAAAATTATCGGTGCACCCTTCTTGGAATTTTTGAATTTCGTTAAGCAGATTAGTACGTCAAGACTTAGATTGATTTAAGTTGCTAACATGCCAGGAACTCTTTTTTTTTTTTTTTTTTGCATGAGGCCGAGGTGACCGGGGCCGAATTGAACAAGACCGACCTAAAGAGGCCGAGGCACGAGGCCGGGGTATGAAGTAGATCTAAGACCAAGGCATGAGGCCGATCTGAGGCCAAGGTATGAGGTCGATCAGTGGCCGAGGCATGTGGCCGATATGAGGCTGCTCCGAGGCCAAGTATGAAGCCAATCTAAGGCCAAGGTATGAGACCAATGTATGAGGCCGAGGTATGAGGCCGAGGTATGAGGCTAAATTATGAGGCCGATATGAGGACAATCAGAGGCCAACGTATGAGGCCGAGGTAAAAGGCGAACTGAGGCCAAGGCATGAGGCCGATCTTAGGCCCATGTATGAGGTTGATCTGTGACAATATATGAGGCAGAGGTATAAGGCCAATCTAAAGCCCAAGTATGAGGCTGATCTGAGGCCAATGTATGATGCCAATCTGAGGCCAAGGTATGAGGCCGAGGCATGAGGCCGATCTGAAACAGATGTATGAGGCAGAGGTATGAGGCCGATCTGAGGTCGATCATGAGGCCGAGGTATGAGGACAATGCATGCGGCCGGTCTGAGGCCAAGGTCTGAGGCTGAGGTATGAAGTCAATCATAAGGCCGAGGTGTTAGACCGACTGAGGCCGAGGAATGAGTTCAATCTGAGGGCGAGGTATGAGGCTGAGGCATGAGGCCGATCCTGAATCCAAGGTATGAGGCCGATATAAGGCCCACGGATGAACCCGAGGTATGAGGCCGAGGTATAAGGCTGGTCTAAGGCCATGGTATGAGGCCAAACTAAGACTGAACTGAGGCCGAGGCATAAGGCTGAACTGAGACTGATACGAGTCCTAGGTATGAGGCCGATCTGAGGCCAAATTATGAGGCCGGTCTGAGGCCAAGTATGACACCAATTTGGGGCCAAGTTATGAGTCCAAGGCATGAGTACTAACTGAGGCTGAGGTATGAGGTCGGTCTGAGGCCGAGGTATGAGGCGAATGATATTTCTAGAAATAGACACATCTAATTCGTTTTGATAGGCTTAGATTTTGAGTGTTTTTAACTGTAATTTCTTCCTACTTTCCGTATTTTTTTCCTGGATGATATTATGCTTTTTGGTGTTTATTCGTTTGTTTCAGGAAAATAGATCGGAAGTGGAAGAAATGAGCTAATATGAAGATAACGGGCGAAATCGAGGCGAGAAAGAACTAAAATTGAGGAAATGAGATTTTCGGAATCTCGATCGATCGAGATTTACTCTCGATCGATCGAGCCAGGCAGAAAGTTGAGCATCAAAGAATTTCAAGTCTCGATCGATCGGTACAAATTCTCGATCGATCGAGCGTGGCAGTAACTTCAAAGCTGATTTTTTTCAAAGTCTCGATCGATCGGTAGAAATTCTCGATCGATCGAGCGAGGTAGTAAGTTTCAAAGGCTGACATGAACAGTGCACCGATCGATCGAGAAAACCTTCCGATCGATCGATACGCAAAATCTGCAGATTTTATTTTCCATGTTTATCGTGATCTGTGGGGGGTTTAAAAGAAAGAAAATCATTCCATTCGAAAAAGGGAAGATCAGACGAAATTTCTGAACCAAAGAAGAGCCCTAGCCGCCGCCTAGCCGCCGCCAAGGAGATCCGTTCTTCCGGTTCTTCGTCCGAGCCAAAGCCAATCAATTCCGGAGTGCAAGGAAGGAGCAAGAGAAGAGATTTCGGTGCTACGCATGGATTCATTCCGCCGTTTATCGTATTTCTAGACTTTAATCTATTTCATATTAATTTTCAATTGATGTTTTTGAGGTCGAGAGACGATTAAACTTCTTTTGTATTTGATTTGAAACAATTGTAGTTTATTTTATTGAGATTTAGTATCATTGTGTTTGATATATTGATTCAATTGTGTTTGAGTGTATTGATGTCTATTGTTCATGAATTAATCGATTGTTAAGATCAAAGCCTAGCTAACTTTGATTGATTCTGAGAGTTATAATCGAGATCGAGAGATAACGTTGTAACACGCTCTTTTAATTCATGAAGTATGTTATGATTGAGATCGAGAGATGATATCGCATACGTGAGAACTTGGAATCGAGAGATTTAGAGTTATAAGGTTTTGATAATTTATGCAACTTTGAATTAGTAAATAGGTGCACGAGAGTGACTTATTCTAATTTATTGTTAGTTTCTTTACAGCTCGAGAGAGTGTATTGAATAATAGCGAAAACCTTTCACCTTTAGAATCAATTGGTTGATAATTTGCTTATTCAAATGAATCATTAAAGATAACACAGTTGAACGAAGAGCTTGATAAATTTCTTGAGCAACTTACCTTTGCATATCCGGAACCATTCATTTTATTGTTTCTTGTTTAAGTTTCATTTCTTAGTTTAAGTTTGCTTTAGATAATCACATTTGTTAATCGTAGGCTAAATATAATTTTATTAATCTTATTTGGTACTTATATGTTAGTCCCTGTGGATTCGACAACCCGTACTTAATTTTCACTATACTAAAACTTGACAACCGTGCACTTGCGGTCTAAAATCGCTAGATTGGAATAATTGTTTAAAATAAAAGCGATCAAGTTTTTGGCGCCGTTGCCGGAGACTAGTCTGTATAATATCATACGAGATTAGTTAATTGTAATTTAGCCAATTTTATTATTGCGTTTTTGTTTTCTTTTTCTTTTTGTTTTTTTTTCGAAAAAAAAAATATTTAAAAAAAAATTATTATTTTATTTAAGTATGTTATTTGTTTTTCTTGCGAGATACTTGTGATGCTTCATCAACAAGTCTTCACAGAGCCGTTTTATTCGGCGTGGGAGAGATTCAATGAACTGGCAGACACATTCAGGTATCACAACCTTTCGAACTATACTCTTCTGCAACATTTCTTCAAAAGTTTGGATGCACAGACACGAGGATGGGTATTCAGAGGAGCACTGGTGACTGGGAGTCCCCTGGTTGATAGAGTTGAGGACAGTGTATTACACCTGTTCAATGATATGGCGGACTTCGATTACCACTGGCATTTTGATCCTTCCTTGCAAGGTTGGAGTCACCAATACCCACCAGAGCCTCACTACCCTAATGATACGCACCAAACTTTTGAGCATCACGGCGAGAAGAAAGATAGTTTTGTAGAAGGAACGGCTAAATCAGAGAATATGTTATTTAGATTCAGCATCAACTGAGCAACGTTTAGAGAACCAGGCCAATTATATAGGTCATCTAGAGCAGCAATTAGCAATCCTAGTGGAAACCATCTCAATGAGCTACCAAGAGGAGGAGACGAGATCTACAAATCAGGCCTGGTTATATGATGATGATCACTCAACCAATCAAGTTTGGGGGAGTGATCCCACTCATGTGGAAGAATCAAGGGAAGTTGAGCCTATGGAAGTGATTGAGCCTACAGTGGAAAAGTCATCTGAGGAGATCCTATGGGACAACAAGCCAAGAGTGATGTTGGAGGATGAGAGTTTCGAGAACCTTGATATGCACCCATCGATGGAGACATGTTATATGCCATATGTGGATACGTATTTCCCATCGAAGCCACCAACTTCACCGCACTACGCCCCATATGAGAAGAAGTCAAGTAAAGAATCATTCTCCCATGCTCACTATGTCATGACGAAAGTTGTTGGAGCGACGAGTTTACATTGGAGACATCTGGCCAATCTTGAGGGCATACTGAATGAAGACCCATTAGTGGTATCATACGATACTTACTATGGGCGGCAACCGCTCTTTGATGGTTGCTTCTGATGGTCAAGCCGACGACTAGAAATCAGCGCTTCTTGGGAGGCAACCCAAGCGTATCATTTTGCATTTAGCTTTGTTTTATTTTCAATTTTGCATCTAGTGTGTTTTTCTCTCTTGTCGATTTTTTTTTAACATCCTTCTTTTGCGAGGTACTCAAGTGGAGCGATGAACCCTTACAGCAGTGGAGCTTTCAAAAGCCAAACTTCCTAAATCCTCATGCAAGCGTCTTGATCAGGGGAGTTTACTTTTTCCCTTTTGATTCTTTTAAACATTGAGGACAATGTTTCAGTTAAGTTTGGGGGAGTGGCTTGCGTGTTTAATTTGTTTTATCCACATGTTGTGTGCTTAATTGTCACTTGAATCGTCCTTGAGCAATACCAACAAAATTTTTTTTAGAAAATGAGTTATTCTTGAGAAATGATGAGTTGGAATTGCAATGGTACTACATGATTAAATTAATCCCCATCTAGATAGGAGTCATGAAAATTTTTAACTTGTTTGTATATATCCTTTGTTAACCATATGTCAAAACTGAGGAATAATTTGAGCACTTATTGAGTCATGATTGAGTAAAGTATGTATCGATTAAATTGAAATTTGTGTTAACTGTGATGAGTCTTGAGTATCTTAGATAACTCTACAGTTTAGTTGAAAGCACTTTGAGGCGAAATTTATAATTAGGAACTAGACTTGGAGATGATTTAGGCAATTTTTGGACCGTTTGAGCCTTTCAAGCCTATCTGGTATACATTATTCCTTAGTGTCCCCTTTTGAGCCGTATTGAAAAAGAATGGTATATGCATTGCATATGATTAGACCCCCATTCGGCATTCTTGGCAAACTCATTATAACCACCTTGGTTTGAGCCTAAAAGAACAATTTTATCCATCCCTAGGAGAGTATAATGAATCTCATTCATTGCATTAAATTGTTATATGTTGAGAAGTTCATTGTGAAAGAAATGAAATGAACGAAAGAATGAGCAAAGAAAAAAAAAAAAAAAAAAGAAAAGTTGTAGAAAAAGCCTTGAAAAGAAAATTTAAATAAGACCCAAAGTGGCCAAGGCTAGAAAATGTGAAGAGAAGCTCAATGATTATGTGAGAAGATTTTGAACTGATTCTGTTATACTCTCTTCTTTGATTCTATCCTACCTTTTCTTTGGAGCCGACACCAAAAGGCCTAACGTTATAAGCTTGTAAAGTCCTGTTGATCCAAGTCTAGGGAATAATTACATTAGTGGAGAAGTGCGGGATAGTAAATTTGTAGAGTAATTCAAAGTAATCTTGACTAGGAGTTGATATGGCACATTTTGATCTTAAAGATATGTACATTACTCATGTTTGACAATAGCACACACACACGTTCCAATGTTGCGATGTATTGTTTAACTTAGGAGAAATTGCTTCTTGTTAAGTGTTGAATGACTTCTATTGATGTGTAAGTAGGATTTCTGAGTTTTTACGTATGTTGTAAAGATGATTCATGCTTAGTATCGAGTTTAACTTTTCTTTTTGAGCTTATTGCTTGCTCGAGGACGATCAAGTCTAAGTTTGGCGGAGTTGATAGGCTTAGATTTTGAGTGTTTTTAACTGTAATTTCTTCCTACTTTCCGTATTTTTTTCCTGGATGATATTATGCTTTTTGGTATTTATTCGTTTGTTTCAGGAAAATAGATCGGAAGTGGAAGAAATGAGCTAATATGAAGATAACGGGCGAAATCGAGGCGAGAAATAACTAAAATTGAGGAAATGAGATTTTCGGAATCTCGATCGATCGAGATTTACTCTCGATCGATCGAGCCAGGCAGAAAGTTGAGCATCAAAGAATTTCAAGTCTCGATCGATCGGTACAAATTCTCGATCGATCGAGCGTGGCAGTAACTTCAAAGCTGATTTTTTTCAAAGTCTCGATCGATCGGTAGAAATTCTCGATCGATCGAGCGAGGCAGTAAGTTTCAAAGGCTGACATGAACAGTGCACCGATCGATCGAGAAAACCTTCCGATCGATCGATACGCAAAATCTGCAGATTTTATTTTCCATGTTTATCGTGATCTGTGGGGGGTTTAAAAGAAAGAAAATCATTCCATTCGAAAAAGGGAAGATCAGACGAAATTTCTAAACCAAAGAAGAGCCCTAGCCGCCGCCTAGCCGCCGCCAAGGAGATCCGTTCTTCCGGTTCTTCGTCTGAGCCAAAGCCAATCAATTCCGGAGTGCAAGGAAGGAGCAAGAGAAGAGATTTCGGTGCTACGCACGGATTCATTCCGCCGTTTATCGTATTTCTAGACTTTAATCTATTTCATATTAATTTTCAATTGATGTTTTTGAGGTCGAGAGACGATTAAACTTCTTTTGTATTTGATTTGAAACAATTGTAGTTTATTTTATTGAGATTTAGTATCATTGTGTTTGATATATTGATTCAATTGTGTTTGAGTGTATTGATGTCTATTGTTCATGAATTAATCGATTGTTAAGATCAAAGCCTAGCTAACTTTGATTGATTCTGAGAGTTATAACCGAGATCGAGAGATAACGTTGTAACACGCTCTTTTAATTCATGAAGTATGTTATGATTGAGATCGAGAGATGATATCGCATACGTGAGAACTTGGAATCGAGAGATTTAGAGTTATAAGGTTTTGATAATTTATGCAACTTTGAATTAGTAAATAGGTGCACGAGAGTGACTTATTCTAATTTAATGTTAGTTTCTTTACAGCTCGAGAGAGTGTATTGAATAATAGCGAAAACCTTTCACCTTTAGAATCAATTGGTTGATAATTTGCTTATTCAAATGAATCATTAAAGATAACACAGTTGAACGAAGAGCTTGATAAATTTCTTGAGCAACTTACCTTTGCATATCCGGAACCATTCATTTTATTGTTTCTTGTTTAAGTTTCATTTCTTAGTTTAAGTTTGCTTTAGATAATCACATTTGTTAATCGTAGGCTAAATATAATTTTATTAATCTTATTTGGTACTTATACGTTAGTCCCTGTGGATTCGACAACCCGTACTTAATTTTCACTATACTAAACTTGACAACCGTGCACTTGCGGTCTAAAATCGCTAGATTGGAATAATTGTTTAAAATAAAAGCGATCACGTTTAATTGCCTAAAATTTGGTATGTTTTGATATATAATTTGATACATATATTACCTAATCGTATAAATGTTTGACCTTAGGTGGAACTGATGAAAACAAGTTAAAAATGATGAATAAAGGTTGGAAAATACTTTAGAGATGATGAGGAATCGAAGTAGATCAAGAAAAGTGAGGGAAAAAAAAACAAGCTTGAGGAGCACGATCCATCGCACGGAAAGGCAGGGTCGACTGCGCCTAGCAGGGAAATCCAAGCCACAAAAATCGTGGATGAGCGATGGATCGATGAAATGAGCCGTTTGATCGCTTCGCGCGGTCGATGCGAGCAGAGTAATATCAAACACAATAGGGAATCCTGAAAATGTGGAAACTCGATCTCTTTCCATCCTAGGAGGATTCTAACCTACCTATTTGGCCACCAACTTTATGAACTGGAGATTTTAGACCTCTAGACCATGTAATACATTAGATATTATAGTTTAGACTTAGGTTTCCATTTTCTTTCATAGTTTTGAAGGTGGCTTTGAAGATCAACACGGAGACGGGATTGACAACCTCGACGAGTGGCGATCCAACTAGTTTGTTCTACTTTATTTTATGCTTTCCTGGTTGAGAGATACTATACTTTTGGATTTTAAATACTTTTGAGATTCATGTTTTGTTTATCGATTTTGTTCAATATCAATTTGTTTTTATGATTTTATTGATATCATTTTTGGATTGATCACCTAGTAATCTTATATGCAATCCAACGCTAATTTAAGAAGCAACTAAGACTAATAGTTTTCTTCTGTTGAATTTCTTAACTTCTTAGGGAAAACAATCGGCTAACCAATATAAATCGCTGGTATTTATGTTGTTTATCATTTTCACTAGTTTTGAAAGCTATAATTGAATTAATCTTGACTGTTGTTGTTTTGGTTACTAATTTAATAAGAGTTGAATTTGGGCGCTGGTTTCTGTTTGACTAGGAATAAGGTGGAATAAGAAGTTAATTTTCAATGATGAATGACTGAATAAAAATTGAATCTTTTGAGAATCGATGATCAAGTACATATTTTTGCAAAGATAGAGTTGACTGATATCAATAATTGCCTTTACATCTTGATAACTTAGCAACTTATTTTTAATTTTCGTAGCTATAATCCAATATTCTCAACCCCATATTTAATCTTATTTTTTATTTTGTTAACACAAAGAAAAAACCTCCTAATGAGATCAATCCTACTGACACTACTGCTTTATTATTATCAATTATTTGGATTGAGTTTTGTTAATTTGGGCGTACACGATAACGCGCACCAAATTTTGCCGCCATTGACGGGGAGGCGTTTATTTATTGTGTTAACTTTTGTATTTTTTCTCTTTTATGCTTTTCTTGTTTGTTCATGCACGGAAGAAGATTATCAAATACTGAAACTTACCCTGAGATTGAGAGAAGTCTTCATAGACCGAAGAACTTACGAAAAACTACTGAGGAAGTCAAGTATACTACTTAATCTAAATCTGCAACAAAGACATACCAGATCGATAAAGACCAGATCGAGGTCAACAAAGACCAGACCTATAAATACCAGATCGATGTCAACCAGATCAGTACAGACTAGATCGACGCAGATTAATGCAGAGCAGATCAGAACTTATCGATTCAGACTAAGTTAGCAAACTTCGTTCATCAGTCCGAATAATCAACGATTATTTATTGAAGCATTTAATGTTGCATTCAATGCTGAAATAGACCAAAGACTGGAGTTACCTTAAATGGTAAATAGACAAAGCAAATCTTATCTGACAAGCGCCGAAAGAACATACCAGAAGGGAAAGAGTCTAAAATAGAAGACTGCAGCTTGTTCAGAGATTGAGCAACGTAGAGTTGCACATAAAAAGGAAATATTGTCGTTGACAGAAATGCTTATATTTAGGTGCAACTTAAATGCTCAAAACACGAGACAATACAAGAGATACAACACACATACGAGATCAACAATCAATCATTTTATTGAGCTTCCATTTGAGCAGACTATCATCGAAAGACTCCATCTTGTCGATCTGCTCAAAGTTAAAAGCACGTCTTATTGTTTTATTTGATCGCTTAAGGATCATTTGTGCTTAGAATAATTCACTCTATCAATTGTGTTTGTTCTAAGATAGAAGAGTGAGTTCTTTGTAACTGTCAGACAGATTGTGTCTGAACAGATTGACAGACTAGGAGTTTCAGTCTGGAAGTGGGTAAATCCAGCTGAATCGGGGTTGTACAACGGGATTGTATTACTCAGAGTCTTCTAGTGAATCCTTCCAAAATTGGAAGAAGGGGAGACGTAGAAGGAATTGCCTTCGAACTTCCAGAAACACATCATGTCTATTTTACATATCCAACTACTTTGTGTTTCAAGCTATTAGACTGGTCTTACTAACCAAGAACAGACCGATTCTGCACTCACACTATCAGTGGTCTGTTCAAATTAGAATTGATTAAGATATAGATTTCATTTGCTAAATCAATGAAGATTTTAAAGGTTAACCCTGCCCTGGGAGGGTCAAGTGGTGAACCTCAGATGATTGAAAAGGAAAGAACTACCTGGTCCAATGAAGAAAGGAAAAAAGGCTAATCTAGACAATGTAACCAAGGATATTCTGTTCAAAACCCTAGACAAGAATATGTTCAGCAAGATCAAGATGTGCTCCACTACCAAAGAAATTTGGGAGGAGATTGCACAGTCTCTGAAGGGAATAACCAGACCAAAGAGATAAAGCTGATTGTGGCTCTACAAAAGTTTGAAAGCATAAAAGATGAGACATGAAGAAACTCTAAACGAGTTTGATGAACGAGTTATAGGCATTGTTAATGAACTGGACAGTCTTGGCAAGGACTATACCACAGAGAGATAGCTCGGAAAGTTATGAGAGCATTACCGAAGGAATGGGACGTCAAGATCATTGCAATGAGAGAATCTAAAGATCTGAACAAAATCAAACTCCATGATCTGTTCGCTGATCTCAAGGCCTATGAATTCGAGCTGATCACTAGAGGGGAAGTAGAGCCATCCACCTCTCAACCAACCAAGGCACTTGGAGCCATTCCAGATCAATCTACCCCTACAGACCGATCTGTCGAACAGATGAGTAATGATGCTGTGTCGTTATTTATTAAGAAATTTGGTAAATTCATGTCTAAAAATAAAAAGAACTTTAAACCATCTCATCAATATAAGTCAAGAAAAGATGCTTCTGTTAACGATCAGGCTTGCTACAATTGTGGTAAGACCGGACAATTCATTGCAGATTGCACCAGACCAAAGAAAGACGAGAGGAAGGAAAGGCACCGAGATGACAAGAAGTTGAAGCACTACAAAGATCGTAAAGGGCATCATGGAAAGGCTCAAAAATTTCTGGTAGCAGAAGAAGGCAACAGTAAGTGGGCTCAAACTGATTCAGAATCAGAGAGCTCAGAAGGATCCTCCAGTGAAAGCGAAGAGGAGATCCAATGCCTAATGGCAGACGAGGAGACTAGTCAGAACGATGATGTATTCGATTTTGACTCAGATGAATTTACATGAGAAGAACTTGTACTTGCACTACAAGATATGTCCAATGACTATAGAATGCTAGCTGAATCATTTGATAAATTTAAGGCTGAAAGCAAAGATCAAACAGATGAGCACATCATACCAAGCTATGCTAAGCTAGGTGAATGTGACAGTCTGAAGATCGAGCTGGATAAGCTAAAAAATTTCCTATGAACAGCTCCATTCAGAAAATCAGACAATTAATGCACAAAATGCTAAACTTTCTCATATTTTCAAAACATGGACAAAATCAAGAGCTTCATTAGATGATTTGCAAGAGGTACAAAGAAATGTTGGTGATATCACTGGCAAAGGCTTTGGTATCAATGAAAGCACTAAAAATGAAACTGAATTCTTGCTGGAAAAGAAAAAAGTCAAACAAATGAAATTTGTTATATCCAGCACAATATATGAATCAGAAGTGCCAACAATACAAACATGAATCTCTTTCAAGGATAAAGGTCTGAAAAAGGGGATTGGGTATGTTAACCAAGGCACGGAAAAGGCACCAGCGAGTTTTGAGTCTATCAGACCAAACTCAAGAGTGCAAAATCTAAGGCAAGGAAAACCATCCAATTATCATAGCTCACAACCAGTCCAAAGAAGATATAGATTGCCTGACAAGAATCAAAGGCCACCATTTCACAAAACACACTACAGACAACAAGCTCAGCATACTTGTTGACGCACAGCACACACCACACCATACACACACAAGCCAATAAAGCTGATTCAGGTGTGGTCCTCAAAGGACTAATCCATTCCGGACCCAAGTAGGATTGGGTACCAACAGTAATTCTTGTTTTTATAAGAACCCAAGAAGAAACTATCAGACTGGTATTTAGACAGTGGATGTTCTCGACACATGACGGGAAACATCGAGCTGCTGTGATATTACTCAATACACTGGTCCTAAAATCACCTTCGGTGATAACTCAAAGGGTAAGACTGTGGGCAAGGGTAAGATTGTCCATAGCAACATTATCATAAAATGTGTTATTAGTTGGGAATTTATGCTATAATCTGATTAGTATAAGTCAATATGTGATAATGGTTATACCGTAGAATTTCACAAACACACTTGCACTGTTAAATCATCTAATTGTAAAACCATACTAGTAGGAATCAGGAATGTAAATACGTATAAGATTAACTGGAATCATGATCAACCTGATAATCCTACTCATTTCATCGCCTATAACGATAATAAACATTGGCTATGGCATAAACGCTTGAATCATCTTAATTTCAAGACTATTTCTAGCCTATGTAAAAATGATTTAGTTATCGGTCTGCCCAAGATCAACTTTGCTAATGATAAGATCTGCCAAGCTTGTCAAATGGGCAAACAAGTCAGATCATCCTTTAAGAACAAGAATGCCAAATCCTCCTCACGCTGCTTAGAATTATTGCACATGGACTTGTTTGGTCTCATACCAATAACAAGTTTAGGGGGAAAACTCAGATTTTACATGGACTATATTTTTTAGCAGTAAAGACCAGACCGGCCAAAATTAATCAAGCCGTTGAAGCGCATTCAGAACGAGAAATCCTCTGGGATAGACAGGATTCGAAGCGACAAAGGCACTGAATTCTCAAACCAAAATCTTGAATCCTTTCTCGATGACCAAGGGAGAATACTCAGCAGCTCGCACTCCTCAATAAAATGGAGTTGCAGAACGACGCAACTGAACGCTCAAGGAAGCAGCAAGAACAATGCTTGCTGACTCTGGAATCTCTCAAAAGTTCTTGGCAGAGGCTGTCAATACTGAATGTTTTAGACAAATCGGTCCATGATTAATAAGAAATTAAATTCAACACCATATGAAGTATAGACAAATAACAGATCGATTATTTCATACTTCCATATCTTCGGCGGTAAATGTTATGTCCATAACAACGGTAAGAATCATCTAACCTCTTTTGAATCTAAGTCAGATGATGGAATATTCTTAGGATATTCATCTGTTAGCAAAGCATTTCATGTCTTCAAAAATTGAACTCTAACTGTGGAAGAGTCAATTCATGTAGTTTTTGATGAATCTCTTGATAATGAGAACCACAAGGAACTAATTCAAAATCAGATGGAAAATTGTAAGGACCCCAAGCCCTTAACCCTTGATTAGTGTATTAATCATTATGTGTGGCACATGCTTTCAATAAAATCAATCGGGAAACTCAGATGATGCTTTACCATTGAATGTCAATTACAAAATTTCTTTAATATTCAACATTAAGATCATCTCTACCAACAAATAGACTCATAGATTCCGCCCATTTCCATCCCCATTACACCACCTTTTACATTGTGGACTTTTATAAAAATTTGGGCAGAGTCTCCCCATAAATAGGGCCATCCCGAAATAAAAGCACATCACATAATACAGTTCCCGGCCAGGGAAAACACATACTCAACAGAATACAGCAACACTAAGTAAATTCCCAGCCAGGGAAGACACCACACATAAGACAACATAAGTGGGTTTCAACACCCACATAATACACCAATGACTCTCATATCATTAGCAATTCTACCCTTAATTGCATGCAACATAGAATGAAAGAGAGAAATGTTCATGCCTTTATATACAACCCATATACAAGTATAACCGTGCTCACATGCGAGCATCATAAATGTGTATATAACCCTCGGGTGTATATAAGTACTCTATACGATACCGTGCTCCATCAAGCCCTGGTACCACGATCTTGGGAGTACATCCAATCAACAGCTCGAGCTCAGCTCCACAGCCATCGATGTACTTATTCACCTGCCCCAACAGAGACAGCCCCCAACGGGGTGAGCATACCAATACACAAAATCCCATAATCACAATAATGAAAATTCATAATTTACAACAAAAGTAAATACTAATAAATGTTAAATGATACTCCCTGGATGGCAACGTCCTCATCCGGGATTCCGTGTACTGTCCCTGTTCTCACAATCATCAAACTCATCAAATCTCAAAAATCAGTAAATCAACACATTGATTTAACTCATCGCATGCCTGATTCTCAAATATCAATAATTAATGATTCCAAATTCATTATACATACAAATATAGATCTAATACTGATTTTCAACTTTGCTACCAATCACAGATAGCTCAAATGCCTAGCATTTATTTTACCAATTCTCCATTATACTTAGACATCTCACATGTCTTATAATGAATACATGCTCCCACGATCATTCTCAGGCATCTCAATGCCCTATAATGGTCATATACATTCAGTACCCCATATATCTTATGAGGTTATGCAACTCTAAAATCACGCACGCTTGTGGCGGCGATATCAAGATTAGGTCGTTCCATAGCCATATCAACACATATATATATAACCATAAAGTAATGCTCATACGTCGCACGTACCTTAAATCTCCGAAGTCCGAGCCAAACCTTGCTCGAGTTCCATGCCCCGAGGAACGATTTGCTAACACGGTAAATAATTCACAATTATTTACGAACATGCAACCCATGCTCAAGCACACCCATAACCCTTATACAAAAAATATTGTCAACACACGACAATAAACCATTTAAAAGACCCGGGGCAGGGCACATGCAGGGAGGGAAATTCAAAAGAGACATCAACGAAATTGATCAAGAACCATCCATAAATTTCGAACCCTAACATCACAAATTCGAACCCAACCAAGCACCATAATTCATCTAAAACATGAATTAATCAATCAATAACAAGAATCACCGCCCCCCCTGCCAAAACCCCTAAATTCGAACACAACCCTCACGAAATTAGGGAATAATTTCGAACCAATGCCAAAAAAACAGGGAATTACATTAGAATGACGAAAAAGGGGTAAGGGAGGTTACCCAATCGGAAATCGGAACGAAAACGTTCGAAAATCGAAGAACCCTAGAAATTGGGCATCTGCGCTTTCTGCAAAAATGCGAACGCAAATCACGACTAAACTTCGAATTGCTGGTGTGGGAAGCTGCGCCTGGACGAGACGAAGCCAACGGCGGTCTGGACGCGCCGGATGGTGGCCAGACGGCGGCGGGCGCACGGCTTGAAGCGGCGGGGGTGAGGGAGACGGGAATGGTGCAGACGCGGGGAGAGAGAGAGACGGGCAAGGTGAGGAAAATGGTTTCTAAAATTAAAATCTCGGGTTCAACTGGTATATATAGCAAAATTTCCCCGAAATACCAATAGCCCCACAAATACATCATGATTCATTAAAATCATCTGTTTTCAAAAATTCTCTCTCTAACTCCAAAACCCCCTACCGGTGCCCACACAAAGCACCCCAGATCCCGAGACACATCAAAAACCCAACTCGTAGATATTACACCGTAATGAGAATAAAATCTCAACCTCGGGATCCAACGATCCCAACTACCCAAATAGACGAGCCCGGAAGGCCCAACACCGCGATTAAACTCCAAATCGCCACGTCAGAACAACTTTAGGGGTTATTAACACTCCGGGATTAACATCTATAATCCCTGGTCATCACAATATCCCCTACTAAAAGAATTTCGTCCTCGAAATTAGCACCGGTGTATCACGTAACACCCAGGCTACACAACAACATGAAGTGATAACCTCGATTCTTGACCATATCAGAATCGTATTAATAAACGCGAGGGTACCTACCTCGCGTCAAACTCTGGAATGAAATAAACCTTCCAGTCCACCAAAAACGAAAGAGCGTCGGCACAACATAACGCTAACAATCCAAAAGCAGTTAGTCAACTGAAACTGCAAGGATTCGAATCGCTCCCGATTCCATCGTAGATATCATTCAATGACGTCTCTACCATGACTCACGATGTCTAACATACATCGTTACGAGGGAAACACTAGTATACCACGGTGTACACACACCAAACCTGGTTTCCACTTTCAAACCTCCTCCATCGAAGGAGCAGTCGCATCATTGCAACTCAATTTGGGCAACTCACGGCCACAGATTCACACAAAAGACATCTCACAAGATGTCCACCTCCGGATGTTCCAAGAATCACATCCTGATCATAAATAGACAATCGAGACTCCACGGAGTTTCAAATTCTGAAAGGACATGCAATAAACCCATTGCATCCTCAACGCTTGTGTCGTCAGCGACACCCAACAAATCCGAATCCCTGCCATCCCTTGATAATCCTAGGATTTAACAATCCAAGCTTGGGAAGGCTATCGAATTATCCAACAAGAACTACCATGGTTCCAAAACACGACAATCCCTCCTCAGGGGAAGTCAAACAACCCTCACGATCATTCCTCAGAATGCATCGTGTCATCGAGATTACCGATCTCAAGTTGCCACAATCTCCCACCGGAGATTCATCAAACCAAGCACACTAATCCGACATTCAACAAGGAACGAAATAGAGTTGACATTCGTATACACACACAGGTATACATGTCTAAGCACCAACACAACAGGCACACTCAAAGCAATAGGCTCGGGTATCTCCAAGCGTACCCAAAGTCCCAAAAACCTACTGCCAAACCTCGATTATCCTCACTCCATGGAGAATAGTGGTCGACAGACCAAAGCCAAACGGTGTGATTTCAACATCAACCCACACCACCAAAGTAATGAATCTCCCCAAAAGATTCAACCGGCAGGTATATCAATACCGCCTTTCCCACAAGGATAGTGTCATGAATCCATGACCCTCCAACCTCGAACCACCGTCCGGAAAACTGGTTATATACATACCAACATATAACTCGGAACCAAAATATGCAACTCGTTCAGACTAGTGCATCGAAGCCACTATTATCAAATCGAAACTCGTATACGCCAGGTATACTCAACTAACGATGCCCTGTACTATTGCCATAGTACTACACAACTCGAGCATCACCCCGGAGACGTCTCCTCGAACGTCTCACTGGGAGTACGAAGCCATCACCTAGTCCAACACTAGTAGGGCTTACCCTAGTTGATTCACGATCAACCCTCAACCAATACTAGCTGTCTCCATGACAGTATAATCCAAATCTCTCCAAGAGATAAAGTCAATATAGTAGTGTCACCCCACTAACTATACCACACAATTCCAATTATGACTTCCGTCGCATACCATATACAAAGATGCTCAACCAGAGCTAACAACGACTTGTCGATGCTCACGTTGGTATTTCCAACAAAAATGAGTTGTCCCAAAACAAGTCTCTTAAAACATTTGACGTATGAACGTCTCCGTGAGGTATTTCCTGCCTCAATTATCATGCCACAAAGAGACTACAAGATTCTACCAAAAGTCCTCATCGTATCACCATACGATTCACCGAACTCGAATCCCACGAGCAGTATAATGGCTATCACAAGCACACTATAACACTGAAACAATACTTGGCTAACAATTCTCTGGTCCCTTAGGCTCATACCAATATATCAACGTGACAGACGTCCCATTTCGGTATTCTATACCGTACAAACCATTAGAGTTGTGGGTCACCACCCACACATCTCTAAAACACCAAAGCATAATGGACATCCCGGTGTCCTTGCTCAACCACGAAGCAATCCTAATCCATTAGGACTTGTCCCACACCCTCAGGGTGGGTGTGACCACGCCCACCGCACATCACAACAAGCGAGTAGTTTCCTCAATGACTACTCTTACCACTAATCACTTGGCCTAAGCCAAACCAGCGAGTATCCCCAAAGGATATCATCACTCGAACAATACATACTCCGAATATGTGCTGCGGTACAATTCCCGTACGGCGCACCCAAAAATTCTTCGAGCAACCTGCTCGGTATAATGGTCTCGTCAACTAGTGACCCAGACACTACCATGTGCCCACCAAAGGCACTCAAACCATACAACCAAATATACAAACATAAATGTATTAATCATCAAAACGATGCTACACGTCTACATAGAACACCCGCTATGCCATCGTCATCCGGTGACGGCATATGTGAACATATGACATCCAATTAACATCGTCAAACATATGACGGTACATATCAATACACGACATCCATAATCTCATCGTCAAACACATGACGTATATAACAACACGTAGTATTCACGATAGTGCTAACAAAAGTAATATGCCATACCTCATCGCTATCAAGATAGCGGAATACCTGTATCCATCGTCCACCAGCGGTACACAAGTAGCACCCATCGCTCGTAGGCGACATAATCCAGCGCTACGCACATAGCAGTATCACCCATCGCTATAGAATCAGCGACATGATCCCTCGTCATAGAGCCAGCGGCATAAAACATCGCTATAGATATTCGGCGGTATGAACCATCGCCATAGGTGTAGCGGAATGACCCGTCGCTATGTAATATCCGGCGGCACGAACCATCGCCAATAGAATATCCGGCGGCATGTACCATCGCCAATAGAATAGCTGAATGAGACATCGCTATCAATATATCCGGCGGCAAGAACCATCGCCAATCAATATAGCGGAATGAACCGTCGCTATCAATATACCTGACGGCAAGAACCATCGCCAATCAATATAGCGGAATGAACCGTCGCTATCAATATACCTGGCGGCAAGAACCATCGCCAATCAATATAGCGGAATGAACCGTCGCTATCAATATACCTGGCGGCATAAACCATCGCCAATAGAATAAACGACCCCTAGTCATTGTTACGGTAGTGTATTTTAATGCCCCTCGCTCAAATACAACATGCGGTACTCCCACCCCTCGCTTTACATATAGGCGGCATAGAATAACCTCGCTTAAATGGACATGCGGCGCTCCCACCCCTCGCTTCACGTTTTAGCGGCAAATATTCTTTCCTCGCCTCATATGATAACCACGCTTCAATGTGACATGCGGCGCTCCCACCCCTCGCTTCACATTTTTAGCGGCACAAAACAAACAAATAGCGGCAAGCATCTAAAATCATCACTCATCCATAACAATGACTCATGGGATATTCACCAAGCATTCCATCCATACCTGCAACACAATGCATATACTCTATCCAATATATATCATCATGAGTGTATTTTAATGCACTTCGCTCAAATGCGACATGCGGTACTCCCACCCCTCGCTTCAACATTTGGCGGCAAAGCATTAAAATCATCACTCCATTGTACACATGCAATCCACAATGCATAATCCATGATGTATATAAAACGCAGGTTACCGTTTCGTGTCTTTCAACCCTGGCCTTAGCCCTTCGTGTCATAGTGTCCCTACAGGAACAATCACAAATCATGAGCATATAATAATCCATATTCACCACAATATGATTATAACGAGCAAATGCATAAACTATGAGTACAAAGTACTTCCTGTATCCCAATGCATTTCAAAATGCTCCATTTGGTTGTCCCTGTGTCACAACTCACAATCATAATCAACAGATTATATTATGATCCTATAGATGTCATGACATATAATCGTTTCACTATGATCACATGTTACAAATGCACATAAGCAAAATAGTTGTGTCACACAACACTAGCTACTATCATGCATAAATATGTGCTACCCATCCCTATCAACATGTTCCAGGCCTTCAACAGCCCCAAAGAGCTAACCTAGCTCTGATCCCACTAATGTAAGGACCCCAAGCCCTTAACCCTTGATTAGTGTATTAATCATTATGTGTGGCACATGCTTTCAATAAAATCAATCGGGAAACTCAGATGATGCTTTACCATTGAATGGCAATTACAAAATTTCTTTAATATTCAACATTAAGATCATCTCTACCAACAAATAGACTCATATATTCTGCCCATTTCCATCCCCATTACACCACCTTTTACATTGTGGACTTTTATAAAAATTTGGGCAGAGTCTCCCCATAAATAGGGCCATCCCGAAATAAAAGCACATCACATAATATAGTTCCCGGCCAGGGAAAACACATACTCAACAGAATACAACAACACTAAGTAAATTCCCAGCCAGGGAAGACACCACACATAAGACAACATAAGTGGGTTTCAACACCCACATAATACACCAATGACTCTCATATCATTAGCAATTCTACCCTTAATTGCATGCAACATAGAATGAAAGAGAGAAAGGCTCATGCCTTTATATACAACCCATATACAAGTATAACCGTGCTCACATGCGAGCATCATAAATGTGTATATAACCCTCGGGTATATATAAGTACTCTATACGATACCGTGCTCCATCAAGCCCTGGTACCACGATCCTGGGAGTACATCCAATCAACAGCTCGAGCTCAGCTCCACAGCCATCGATGCACCTGTTCACCTGCCCCAACAGAGACAACCCCCAACGGGGTGAGCATACCAATACACAAAATCCCATAATCACAATAATGAAAATTCATAATTTACAACAAAAGTAAATACTAATGAATTTTAAATGATACTCCCTGGATGGCAACGTCCTCATCCGGGATTCCGTGTACTGTCCATGTTCTCACAATCATCAAACTCATCAAATCTCAAAAATCAGTAAATCAACACATTGATTTAACTCATCGCATGCCTGATTCTCAAATATCAATAATTAATGATTCCAAATTCATTATCCAGACAAATATAGATCTAATACTGATTTTCAACTTTGCTACCAATCACAGATAGCTCAAATGCCTAGCATTTATTTTACCAATTCTCCATTATACTTAGACATCTCACATGTCTTATAATGAATACATGCTCCCACGATCATTCTCAGGCATCTCAATGCCCTACAATGGTCATATACATCTAGTACCCCATATATCTTATGAGGTTATGCAACTCTAAAATCACGCACGCTTGTGGCGGCGATATCAAGATTAGGTCGTTCCATAGCCATATCAACACATATATATATAACCATAAAGTAATGCTCGTACGTCGCACGTACCTTAAATCTCCGAAGTCCGAGCCAAACCTTGCTCGAGTTCCATGCCCCGAGGAACGATGTGCTAACACGGTAAATAATTCACAATTATTTACGAACATGCAACCCATGCTCAAGCACACCCATAACCCTTATACAAAAAATATTGTCAACACACGACAATAGACCATTTAAAAGACCCGGGGCAGGGCACATGCAGGGAGGGAAATTCGAAAGAGACATCAACGAAATTGATCAAGAACCATCCCTAAATTTCGAACCCTAACATCACAAATTCGAACCCAACCAAGCACCATAATTCATCTAAAACATGAATTAATCAATCAATAACAAGAATCACCGCCCCCTGCCAAAACCCCTAAATTCGAACACAACCCTCACGAAATTAGGGAATAATTTCGAACCAATGCCACCAAAAAAAAAGGGAATTACATGAGAATGACGAAAAAGGGGTAAGGGAGGTTACCCAATCGAAAATCGGAAGGAAAACGTTCGAAAATTGAAGAACCCTAGAAATTGGGCATCTGCGCTTTCTGCAAAAATCCGAACGCAAATCGCGACTAAACTTCGAATTGCTGGTGTGGGAAGCTGCGCCAGGACGAGACGAAGCCAACGGCGGTCCGGACGCGCCGGATGGTGGCCGGACGGCGGCGGGCGCACGGCTTGAAGCGGCGGGGGTGAGGGAGACGGGAATGGTGCAGACGCGGGGAGAGAGAGAGACGGGCAAGGTGAGGAAAATGGTTTCTAAAATTAAAATCCCGGGTTCAACTGGTATATATAGCAAAATTTCCCCGAAATACCAATACCCCACAAATACATCACGATTCATTAAAAATCATCTGTTTTCAAAAATTCTCTCTCTAACTCCAAAACCCCCTACCGGTGCCCACACAAAGCACCCCGGATCCCGAGACACGTCAAAAACCCAACTCGTAGGTATTACACCGTAATGAGAATAAAATCTCAACCTCGGGATCCAACGATCCCAACTACCCAAATAGACGAGCCCGGAAGGCCCAACACCGCGATTAAACTCCAAATCGCCATGTCAGAACAACTTTAGGGGTTATTAACACTCCGGGATTAACATCTATAATCCCCCGTCATCACAAAAATATTCATCTCGAAGGTAACAGTGATGATGAGAATGCAGTTAACAGATCAAGAGACAATCCACCAGAACCTAAAGTACCAGACAGACCAGTAGAAGCCACTGAAGTTCTACCAGATCAAGCTGATGTCGCTGATATGAAATTAACGAATGCCAACGTGAAGACCAATACTGACGATATCAGTATTCTGCCTCCATCAGAACCAGATGTTCTCGAACCAAACTACCGCTGGACTAAGAGGCATCCACATGATCTTGTGATTCGAAGTCCATCTGCACCCATAAGAACTAGAGGACAGATGATGGATGAATTCACCTACGCTGCATTCATATCCAACCTGGAACCAAAACAGACTGACGAAGCTTTAGCTGACTATAACTGGATAGAGGCTATGCAAGAAGAGCTCAACCAATTTGAATAGAATCAGGTGTGGAGTTTAACTCCCAGACCAAGTGATCAGCCTGTTATTGGAACCAGATGTGTTTTCAGAAACAAGCTAGATGCAAATGACGTGGTAGTTAGGAACAAGGCCAGACTGGTTGCACAAGGATTCAGACAAGAAGAAGGAATCGACTTTGATTAATCCTTTGCACCAGTTGCCAGACTTGAATCCATTCGAATCTTTCTTGCATACGCTGCTTTTAAGGATTTCAAAGTATATCAGATGGACGTGAAGAGTGCATTTCTTAATGGCGAACTTCAGGAGGAAGTCTACATCGAGCAACCTCCTGGTTTTCTTAATCACTCATTTCCAGATCACGTATACTTACTAAATAAAGTAGTGTATGGACTTAAACAAGACCCCAGAGCCTGGTATGACACTCTGTCTCAATTTCTTCTGGATCATGATTTTCAGATCGGCTCAGTAGATAAAACTTTATTTAAGTTTATAAAGGGGGAACATACTCTGTTAATTCAAATATATGTTGATGATATCATTTTTGGGTCAATTAACCCCAAGTTATGCGAGAAATTTTCTAAGTTAATGCAGAACCAATTTGAGATGTGTATGATGGGAGAATTGTCATTCTTCCTGGGTTTACAAGTCAAACAGGTTGATAATGGAATCTTCATTAATCAAACCAAGTACACCAAGGAGCTACTCAAACGGTTTGGTATGGAGACTTGCTCAACTGTTTCAACTCTGATGAGTCCATAAATCAAGTTAGATAAAGACGAAGGGGGAACGTCAGTTGAGGTAACAATGTATCGATGTCTAATCGGATCGCTGTTATATCTTACAGCGAGCCGGCCTGATATTATGTTTTCTGTTTGTATGTGTGCTAGATTCCAATCTGACCCTAAACAATCCCACTTCATTGCCGCTATACGCATTTTATAATACTTAAAAGGTTCTCCGAATGTTGGTCTCTGGTATCCCAAAGATTCTAATTTCAATTTGATTGGATATTCAGACTCTGACTATGCAGGATGTAAGATCGGTCGCAAAAGCACCAGTGACACTTATCAATTCTTAGGTGAAAGATTGATCTCATGGTTTAGCAAGAAGCAAACATCGATTGCCACATCCACATCTGAGGCAGAATATCTCACCGCCGGAAGTTGTTGCGCTCAAATGCTCTGGGTTCAACATCAGCTCAGAGACTATGGCATTCAAGCTGCTGAGTCACCAATCTTTTGCGACAACACAAGTGCAATTTCTATCACATATAATCCAGTCTTGCACTCTGGAACGAAACATATTGATGCTAGACATCATTTTATTCTAGATCATGTTGTCAAAAAGGAGATTCGGATCGAGTACATTTCAACAAACCAGCAAGCTGCAAACATCTTCACTAAACCACTCCCAGAGGGTAAGTTTAATTATTTTCGTCAAATTCTTGATTTAATAGATCTATCTTAATATATTTGACGCATGCTTAACTTAATTTTTTTTAAGATTTAGTGTTAGCACAGATCGATAGTACAATGGTCAGTAAGATATAGACCGGTCATGACTATCAGACCAATCTCTATCGATCTGATGTTATCTTATGATCTGACTCAAAACACTATCAATCTTTAATATAGTAATATTTTACAGCCCGGACTGACCTAACTTTAACCGCCTTATTATACCCTTATCCAGTCCGTTAAAATTTGAATTTTTAAAATATCAGTCATCGAGATATAGACACGTGTCCAATATCTCTGTATTTATCAGGTTGTACATTTCATTCACCATCTTCCTTTATCTATTTACCGTCGTCTGCTTATCTCTTCCAAAAATTCCTGTTTATTCCATATTTGTATCATAATCTTTCTAATGGCAACCATTACTCACAATTCATTATCTGTTGAGTTTGATGCTCTCTACAGGATGGAAGATACAGAAATGGTATCTACGTTCAAAAATCTAGAATCATCCAGACTGAGGAAATTCTTGGAATGCGGCACAGTGGTGTATGAATCAGAGATCAAAGAACTATTCTCCAACACCGTATCTCACAAGAATTCCATCTCTTCTTCGGTTAATGGCCAGATTGTTGAAATTTCTCAGGAGCTGTTTACGGAGACGTTTGGACTTCCTACCTCTGGCATGTCCGACTTTGCTCTCTTGTCCAAAGACACTCTGGAATAATTTCAACACCGAGTATCAATCTTCGGACTTACACTTAGGCCTGCATTCAAGAAGAAAGAGATGTTTTCCATTTTCAAGTGCTCTGCGACATCGTCGGAAAGCCGCTGCTGAGCAAGGCTGGAAGTTTTGATGTTGTGACGTATGAGAAGTTTGGGGTCATGGCAGCTATTCACTTTAGACAGAAAGTGAACTGGTCCTCCATCTTATTTGGTGTTTTATTGGAGACCATCACTTCTGCAAAGCAGGCTGTCTCTTTTGCCTTTCAACTGAGCAAGCTATTGGAGTCCATGAATATTGAGCTGGGGAAATCTTCGGCACTCAGTCCATTCAAAGTCATCAATACCAAAGGACTGGCTCTGTTACGATCCAAAGTGCTCCCCCAACTCCCACTGATTTATTGACCGTAAAGATGGAGATTGGTGCAGAACAGGCTGCAGCGAAGAAGACAAGGGCTAAACGAAAATTGGTAGTGGTACAGACTGACTCTGATGAAACCCAGTCCGCCTCTACTACTCCATCCCTAACCAAACCCCTACCAAAGAAGCCTCGAACCCAACTCACCAAACCCCTGACAAACTTAAACCCCAAACCCATATCTACATTTCCTCCAACCCAAGCAACCCCTGTACTCCAAGCTCCACTCCTAAAATCCCAAGCTCCTCCTCAAACATCCAAAGCTCCACCAACACTAGCCAAAGTTGTGCCCCGAGTCCCATCCAATATCCCAGCTGTCAAGGGTATTGTGATTAAAGAATTGGGTGATTATACCCAATCAGGGATCAAGTCCTCATCTGTTGCTGGGAAGGGCAAAGCCACCATGACATAGACTGCACCTTCAAAGCCCAAATCAGCTGCTCAAACAGCTATTAACATTGCCATGGAGGACATTGAAGAAAACGTACAGGCTTTCACCGTCATATTCGATGAATGGGTCCTGTACAGAACAGTCAATCCCTTCAATCTATTCTTCGGTAAACTCAAGCGGCTGAACAAAATGGAACAGGAATTTCTGAAAGGCACAGAAACAGAGGATGTTCGCATTGTTGTGCATCGCAAAGAGCTGTTTTGTGTAAAACACAGGCTGAGGCTTGCAACTCTCCTTATCCAAGCTAAGAAAGCCAATTTTGATGTAACCAGCCCAACTATCAAGGACGACAGCGCGGTTATAGTTCAGTTGGAGATGGATGTTCCCACTCTTCATATGGCTGTCCGAATGCATCGCCAGCGGTTGAATATTTCAACCCCTGCTGCAGAGGCTGAGGCAATGGACATACTACTGGAATCTACTACTACGTCTATTCCTTTTGCTTCCCCAGTCTCCGAAGCTCAGACCAGCACATTAGTCGCACCAAATACTATTGTCACACAAGACATCGTCGATGTTGGACTAGTTGTGCCCGGCAATGTTGCGGCTTTACTAATTGAGGAGCCCGTTCAACCAATCTCTCGTTCAGATCAGTCTGTTGCAGACTTGGCATTTTTGAATCAATTTTCTACGCATCTGGTTGAATTAGTTCGGTCCGACAATCGCCAATCTGCTGACTCATTTGTTATGCTGACTGAAAAAGGGAAAGAGCTGGCTGTGTCACCTGCTGAAGACATACCAGACTACCTTGACGATACTCCGTCAGTGGCCAAGTCCTTTCGAGAATTATCTGATAATTTTCTCTTTCTCTCCAAAAAGAGTAAGAGAAGTATCAAAGCCAACAGACTACCTCTATGGATTTTGATTCGTTCAAGGAAAAGATGCTGAAGAGCATCAATAATATCCAGCATAGTCTAAACGATCTATTTTCTCAACAAGCATCTATAAGGCCAGCCTGAGAAAAGAACAGATCGAGCTGGCTTAGTAAAAACCGCAGTTGCCAAATCCCTCTTTACCCAAGATCATCGCCTGGATGCTATCTGTGCTCAGCTTACACATATCGTAGATTTCCTCAGGAGATTGCTGATACTAAAAAGGGGAAAAATAAGAAATAAATGAAGCCATAACAGCAGCCAGAACAGCAGCCCGAAAAGAAGACATAAATAACTGCATGTAATGAATAACATATGTAAATGTATTGATCATACAAGTTTATAAAAAGTCTTTCGGTCGGAATTCTCAGTCTTATTCATTTATTTTGAATAGTTCATTTATTTTGAACTAAAAGACTAAATCGATCTGAACATAATTTCTAAAAGAAAAAAGGACTGTAAAAAAGATAAAGAAGCTAGGTTTTGTCATCATAAAAAAGGGGGAATTTGTTGGTTCCGGATTTTAAAGATGACAAAACAGACCAGATCGATAAAGAACAGATCGAGGTCAACAAAGACCAGACCGATAAAGACCAGATCGATGTCAACCAGATCAGTACAGACCAGATCGACACAGATCAATGCAGATCAGATCAGAACTTTTCAATTCAGACTAAGTTAGCAAACTTAGTTCATCAGTTCGAATAATCAACGACTATTTATTGAAGCATTTAATGTTGCATTCAATGCTGAAATAGACCAAAGACTGAAGTTACCTTAAATGGTAAATAGACAAAGCAGATATTATCTGACAAGCGCCGAAAGAACAGACCAAAAGGGAAAGAGTCTAAAATAGAAGACTGCAGCTTGTTCAGAGGTTGACCAAAGTAAAGAGTTGCACACAAATATTGTCGTTGGTAGAAATGCTTATATATAGGTGTAACTTAAATGTTCAAAGTACACGAGACAATACAAAGAAATACAACACGCATACGATATCAACAATCAATCATTTTATTGAGCATACATTTGAGCAGACACTATCATCGAAAGACTTCATCTTGTTGATCTGCTCAAAGTTGAAAGCACGCCTTATTGTTTTATTTGACCATTTAAAGATCATTTGTGCTTAGAATAATTCACTCTATCAATTGTATTTGTTCTAAGATAGAAGAGTGAGTTCTTTGTAACTGTCAGACTGATTGTGTCTGAACAGATTGAGAGACTAGGAGTTTCAGTCTGGTAGTGGGGTAAATCCAGCTGAATCGGGGTTGTACAACGGGATTGTATTACTCAAAGTCTTATAGTGAATCCTTCCTAAATTGGAAGAAGGGGAGACGTAGAAGGAATTGCCTTCAAACTTCTAGAAACACATCATGTCTCTTTACATATCGCACTACTTCGCGTTTCAAGCTATCAGACCGGTCTACTAACCAAGAACAGACCGGTTCCGCACTCACACTATCAGTGGTCTGTTCAGATTAGAATTGATTAAGATATAGGTTTCATTTTCTAACCCAAGTGAAATCAATCCAGGAAAATCTAAAAAGATAAATTTTAGTAGAGTATTAATTCACCCCCCCCCCCCCCCCCCTCTAAACACTCCTATTCGATCCTAACAGAAGTCATAGGTTGAAGGGGTGCCATAAGGCAGAAATGGGTGAAACAAAGTGCAAGGACTCATGTATGTTCTCTATCCCATGCACAATATGTGTAAGGACCCTAGTTCCTTAAGTGCGGATTAAAGGCATAATTAGAGCTAATATAAATGATCAGAGTAAAATAATCGTGTTGAGACTATGAGCCTTAAGAATTACATGCCAAAATGAGGACTATCAATGGATTAGTTACATTCCCAAATCAAATGAATGTTATCAATTATAGCTTTACACTACTCCTAGAGTAGATACTATACAAAATTAATCCTGTCCTTCCTTTCTCAAAAGAATTCTTCCCAAGCTCACCACCTCAACCCGCTTAGCCCTTCTTATCATGCCAAAAGTGTACCTACAAGGACAACCCCCAAACATGAGCAACAATATCATTCATATACAACACAATATGAATATAAAGCGTAAATGCATAATCATAATAAAACACTTCCTGTTTTTCCCATGCATTTAAAACGCTTCCCGTTTGGTTGTCCCTGTACCATAACTCATGAGTATAATCAATAGATTATTTAATGGTCTACACATGTCATGACATAATCCATCTCATCAACACCAAATATCAATCACCAATCCCTAGTCTGTCCATCACAATGTATTTTAATGCCCCTCGCTTATTTACATATAGGCGGCATAGAATAACCTCGCTTCAATGGACATGCGGTACTCCCACCCCTCGCCTCACATTGAGCGGCAAATATTCTTTCCTCGCCCTATATGATAACCACGCTCAAATGTGACATGCGGCGCTCCCACCCCTCGCTTCACATTTAGCGGCAACAAAACAAATAGCGGCAAGCATTAAAATCATCAAGGGATGACCACGACTCATGGGATGTGCACCAATAACCATCATATGCATATACAATCATCATGCATAATTCAACATGTATTTGCATCCACAACGCATAATCACATATATACTCGCATCCACAATGCATAACAAAGAGTATATTAGATACATGTACCGTTGGGTGCCCGTACGTCCTCTACGTACCTTTCCAAAATGTAGGATGTGGTAGGACTTCAATTCCTTGGCTGTGTCGCCACCTGGGATGGTTCTACACATTCACACAAATCAATATTAGAACCCAATAATAGTCCAACACCAAAAATCCTACAAAAATATCCAAAAACACAATTGGTGTCTCGCGATCGATCGCCATATAGCCCCGATCGATCGCGAGACTACACTGCCTCGCCCAACAAAATCTTACAATTCGCGAATCGATCGCCGAGTTTGCGCCGATCGAATCGCGGCCTCGCCGATCGATCGCGCCAAACTCGCGATCGATCGCTGAAGGCTACTGCCTTCAGCCCTTGCAGCTCGCGATCGATCGCTGAAGGCGCCGATCGATCGCCGAGTCCTGCACACGCGATATTCGGGCACTATTCACCCTTCTCCTTCCAAACTCAAACAAACTCAAATATTCAAACATCAACATACCAAAACTCTAAAAATCCACAATAAACATCCTCATAAACTCATAAACTCAATACTCAACCAAAATAATACCAACCCCAACAAACCCATTTCAAAACCCTTCAAAAACCATATCAAACTCAAATAAAACACTACAAAAACAACAATGAGGTATCCATACCTCTTGGGGACTTCAAATCTCCCAACAAACTCCACAAATCAAGGTTTTTGGAAGGATTCCCTTTACCCTTAAGCTCAATTTCGAAAATGGGGGAAAAGGAGGGTTTGGGTGGTGTAATTTTGGGAAAGTTAAAAAGTAAGAGTGAATGTGTGGTGGGGGTTGGGGTATAAAAGTGGGTTATTTAAAATAGAGTGCATTCCACAATACCATGGTGTATAAAACACCCCAACATGATATTTAAAAGCATAACACCACAATGTTCCACAATCTCAAATATATGCATGTTTCCCCAATAAATGACTACCAACACATGTAAGTCATTAAAACACCCAAATATCCACATGCAACACATGTACCCCGAAATGCATTCCCGGGTCACCCTTTCCATATGACCATGCATTTCCATAAGATAAATAAATCCAACACATAATTAATTACAACCATAATTAATCATATAAACACAATTAATGCCTAAATTGCAATTAATCATTTCGGGGATATCGCAATACCCCCTACTTATAAGATTTCGTCCTCGAAATCGCATGCACTTACCCCCAAAAGAAACTAAACATAATCACATACCAGAGAATAGTTCCGGGTAGTGCTGCACCATATGCCGCTCCGTCTCCCACGTAGCCTCCTCGACACCCCTGCGATCCCACTGAACCTTGATCATAGGTATCACTTTATTCCGAAGTCTACGGTCTGCTCGATCCAGAATTCTAACAGGCCGTTCCACATAAGACACATCGGATTCTAACTGAACCTCGGAAGGCTGTAATACATGCGACGGATCCGGCTCATACTTCCGCAGCATAGACACATGAAACACATCATGTATACCAGATAAAGAAGGCGGCAGAGCTAGTCGGTAAGCTAAGGTGCCAATGCGCTGCAAAATCTCGTACGGTCCAACATACCTCGGAGACAGTTTCCCGCGCATCCCAAATCGCACAACGCCTCTGAAATGCGAGATCTTCAAAAAGACCTTATCTCCCAACTGAAATTCCAATGGTCTCCGCCGTTTATTCGCATAAGCTGTCATGTCTGTCCTGGGCTGCTTTCATTTTCTGCCTTACATCTTTATCTTCTCTTTCCATTTCCCGAATCAACTCCAGTCCTCCGACCGAATTTACGGTCCAAATCATCCCAACACAAGGTGATCTACACCGTCATGCCATAAAGAGCTTCAAAAGGAGCCATCTGAATACTCGCCTGGTAGCTATTATTATAAGAGAACTCTACCAAGGGTACCGAATCTTGCCAAGAAACATCGAACTCCAAAACACAAGCTCTCAACAT
Organism: Haberlea rhodopensis; assembly: GCA_907163345.1. NCBI lineage: Eukaryota > Viridiplantae > Streptophyta > Magnoliopsida > Lamiales > Gesneriaceae > Haberlea > Haberlea rhodopensis. The sequence goes on from CAJQUN010000328.1 coordinate 601,758, forward strand.
GTCCTCGAGCGTCTGGATAGTACGCTCGGTCTGGCCATCCGTCTGAGGATGATATGCAGTGCTCAATCTAACTTCAGTTCCCAAGGCTGACTGAAGACCTTCCCAAAAATGAGACGTGAATCGTGGATCTCGATCCGACACTATGGAAATGGGGATCCCATGCAATCTCACCACATCTCGAATATACAGTTGATCCATCCTCAAAAAGGTGAAAGTCATGCTATAGGGGATGAAATGAGCTACCTTAGTCAATCGATCCACAATCACCCAAATAACACCAAAGCCTGAAGTACTCCTTGGCAGGTGAGTCACGAAGTCCATGGAAATGTGTTCCCACTTCCACTTCGGTATCTCCAAGCTTCTCAACTCGCCGCCAGGTCTCTGTCTCTCTGCCTTAACCTGCTGGCAGATCAAGCACCTCTTAACAAAAGCGACGACATCAAACTTCATCCTTTTCCACCAAAACTGACCACGCAGATCTTTATACATCTTCTTCCGCGCCTGGGTGGATGCTAAGTCTGCTACTATGAGCTCGCTCCAAGATCCCTCTACGCAACTCCGGCGTACTCGGAACCACCCAACGGCTACCCAATCTCAAAGATCCGTCCTCAGCCACTCTGAATTTCGTTGGCTGACCAAGATGTACTAAAGATAACCACCTCTGAACCTCGTCATCTGTCCTCTGAGCGCTCCTAATGTTCTCATAGATATCTGGCTCAGCTAGCAAGGTCGATACATACACAGGTGATGCATCTATGTCAAAATCATAGCCCAGATGGCAATAGGAGGCCATCATAGCCGACAAATGGATGACGTCCTCAGCAGAACTCCTCACTTTCCGGCTCAAAGCGTCTGCTGTCAAATTAGCTTTTCCGGGATGGTACTCAATCTCACAATCATAGTCCTTGAGTAAGTCCATCCACCTCCTCTGCCTCATGTTCAGCTCCGCCTGAGTGAATAAAAACTTGAGGCTCTTGTGATCCGTGTATATGGTAAATGAAGTACCATACAAGTAATGTCTCCAAATCTTCAGGGCGAAGATGATAGCCGCCAATTCCAAGTCATGGACTGGGTATCTGGTCTCATGCGGCTTCAACTGCCTCGATGCATAAGCTACCACATGCTTATCTTGCATCAGTACACACCCAAGGCCCTGAAGTAATGCATCGGTATACAAAACAAATCTGGAGTTTTCCGTAGGGATCACTAACACTGGCGCCGTGGTCAAACGGTGCTTCAACTCCTGGAAGCTCTCCTCACAAGCTTCTGACCAAAAGAATGGTACCCCCTTCTGGGTCAACTGTGTCAACGGCTTGGCAATCTTCGAAAAGCCCTCGACGAAGCGTCGATAATAACCTGCCAAACCAAGGAAGCTCCGTATCTCAGGCACAGAAGTGGGGGCAGCCCACTCCATCACAGCTTCGATCTTCTTGGGATCCACTGATATTCCGCTGCTCGATATGACATGCCCCAGAAATACTACACTGCTCAACCAAAACTCACACTTACTGAGCTTGGCATACAACTGGTGATCTCTGAGAATCTGGAGCACTGTCCTCAAGTGGTTCACGTGCTCTTCCTCGCTCCGGGAGTAGATGAGAATGTCGTCAATAAACACGATGACGAACTGATCAAGATACGGCTGAAACACTCTGTTCATCAGACTCATAAAGACCGTTGGAGCATTTGTCACGCCGAACGGCATCACTATGAACTCATAATGTCCATATCGAGTCCGAAATGATGTCTTCTGCACATCTTCCTCTCTGACTCGAATCTGGTGATACCCGGACCTCAAATCAATCTTGCTATAAAGTCTGGTACCTTGCAACTGATCAAACAAGTCATCGATCCTTGGGAGAGGATATTTGTTCTTTACTGTGGCTTTATTCAGTTGCCGGTAATCGATGCACAACCGCATCGAACCGTCCTTCTTTTTCACAAAGAGAATCGGTGCGCCCCATGGCGATACGCTCGGGCGTATATATCCCTTGTCAAGGAGCTCCTGCAACTGCTCCTTCAACTCTCTCAACTCTGCCGGTGCCATCCTGTAAGGTGCACGAGAGATAGCGGATGTCTTCTGGGAATACATCAGCGAACTCTGCTACCACTGGTACATCCTCAACTCTCAGTTCTTTATTCTTCCCAGACGTGTCCACGGCATAGATGAGATAGCCCGTGTGGCCACGTTCCAACACCTGAGTCATCTTGATCGCTGAAATCAACGGAATCTTCGCACGAGAACCGTTGCCATAAAAAGTCCACTGACTACCCAAATCAGGTCTGAACTTCACTGTTTTCTGCCGGCAATCTACCACTGCCTGATATCTGTTCAGAATATCAATACCCACAATGCAGTCGAAGTCTGACATGCCCAACACGATCAAGTCTGCCTTCAACTCGTTGCCCTCAAAATAAATGAGGCAATCTGCCATAAACTGATCAGCAACGACATTTCTTCCAGTGGGTGTCGAGACAAAGAGAGGCGTGGGTAGAGAAGACGTGCGCATATGGTGTCTCTCCACAAAGCCAACAGATACAAAAGAGTGGGAGGCACCTGTATCTATCAAAATAAAAGCAGGGTACGTAAATAAATGACACGTACCGGCGATCACCTCCTCTGGGGCTGCCTGAGCCTGCTCTCTGGTCAGCGCATACACCTGTCCCTGGGACGGTCCCACTGTCTGACCTCCCGATGGTCGAGGCACAAACGCTGCCACTGGTGTACTGTCCTGTCATCAAACCTCGGCCTGTTGCCCTGAAACTCTGACTGTCCTCCCCGGGTGGGGCAATACCGAGAGATGTGGCCCATCTTGCCACAGCTATAACAGGCAGGGCACTTATTCGAAGAATGTGGCCCTCCACAATTGTCGCACCTTGGCTCCCCCGATCTATTTCCCTGCGTAGACCCTCGGTTGGCGGACCAATTGCTCTTCTTGCCCTCCTGCTTCTGACCAAAGAATTTCTTCCCACCGAACCGCGAAGATGAAGAGGCACCACGAGGTTTAAATGGCTGTCATTAGCTTGCCTCTGTTGTGGTACTTGTGTTGGCACATCACTAGGATAAGCTCCTACTCCAATCTCGGCAAGCTCCGCTCTTGTGAGAGCATCATCGAAAGAAGTTGGGTTATTGGTGATAACCCGGTCAAAGAGCTCCGGTCGCAACCCCTTCATAAAATTCCTCATCTTTGCGTGCCCATTGGTGGCAATGTGGGGAACATACCTCAGCAACGAAGAGTACCGCAAGGCATAGTCTGACACTGTCATGTCCCTTGTTTCAAACTTGCAAACTCATCCTCCTTTGTCTGTCTCGCCGCTGCGGAGAAGTACCGGTTCAGAAACCGGGTCCTGAAGAGTGTCCAATCAATCACAGCACCCAGTGCTCTCAGTTCCATTACCGTGCTCCTCCACCACATCACAGGTTTCTTTGCTAACTGGAACTCCGCCAGCCTCAGCCAAGCTGTAACAGCACAAGGAGCCGATACAAATATCTGCTCAAGTCTTTCCAGCCACTCCTCAGCTTCCTCTCCTGATTCTATTCCCTCAAATCGGGACGGGTGGTAAGACAGAAACTGAGTCAAGCTAATTTCACCAGGTAGCAATAACTGAGCCACTGGTTCCATACCTACTGCTGGTGGAGGTAGAGGGTTTGCCTGACCAATGCTAGCGTTCACGCTCCCAACATCGCCAACCTCTTCGTTAAGGTTCCCCGCATCATAGCAGCCATGCTGTAACACAAAGGTTAACAACAATTCCAAAACAAATATATGTGTTATGCCGTTAGATAACAGGAATGATAATAAGCATGTTAGTATAACAGAATATACATCAATATGCACCACATGCATAAACATGCTTCAAATGTAAGCACCTAGCCAATCATGCTAAGGCTACCCTTCACTCGTTCTCGGGTTCTCTAACCACTGCTCTGATACCACTAATGTAAGGACCTAGTTCCTTAAGTGCGGATTAAAGGCATAATTAGAGCTAATATAAATGATCAGAGTAAAATAATCGTGTTGAGACTATGAGCCTTAAGAATTACATGCCAAAATGAGGACTATCAATGGATTAGTTACATTCCCAAATCAAATGAATGTTATCAATTATAGCTTTACACTACTCCTAGAGTAGATACTATACAAAATTAATCATGTCCTTCCTTTCTCAAAAGAATTCTTCCCAAGCTCACCACCTCAACCCGCTTAGCCCTTCTTATCATGCCAAAAGTGTACCTACAAGGACAACCCCCAAACGAGCAACAATATCATTCATATACAACACAATATGAATATAAAGCGTAAATGCATAATCATAATAAAACACTTCCTGTTTTTCCCATGCATTTTAAACGCTTCCCGTTTGGTTGTCCCTGTACCATAACTCATGAGTATAATCAATAGATTATTTAATGGTCTACACATGTCATGACATAATCCATCTCATCAACACCAAATATCAATCACCAATCCCTAGTCTGTCCATCACAATGTATTTTAATGCCCCTCGCTTATTTACATATAGGCGGCATAGAATAACCTCGCTTCAATGGACATGCGGTACTCCCACCCCTCGCCTCACATTGAGCGGCAAATATTCTTTCCTCGCCCTATATGATAACCACGCTCAAATGTGACATGCGGCGCTCCCACCCCTCGCTTCACATTTAGCGGCAACAAAACAAATAGCGGCAAGCATTAAAATCATCAATGGATGACCACGACTCATGGGATGTGCACCAATAACCATCATATGCATATACAATCATCATGCATAATTCAACATGTATTTGCATCCACAATGCATAATCACATATATACTCGCATCCACAATGCATAACAAAGAGTATATTAGATACATGTACCGTTGGGTGCCCGTACGTCCTCTACGTACCTTTCCAAATGTAGGATGTGGTAGGACTTCAATTCCTTGGCTGTGTCGCCACCTGGGATGGTTCTACACATTCACAAAAATCAATATTAGAACCCAATAATAGTCCAATACCAAAAATCCTACAAAAATATCCAAAAACACCAATTTTGGTGTCTCGCGATCGATCGCAATATAGCCCCGATCGATCGCGAGACTACACTGCCTCGCCCAACAAAATCTTACAATTCGCGATCGATCGCCGAGTTTGCTCCGATCGATCGCGGCCTCGCCGATCGATCGCGCCAAACTCGCGATCGATCGCTGAAGGCTACTGCCTTCATCCCTTGCAGCTCGCGATCGATCGCTGAAGGCGCCGATCGATCGCCGAGTCCTGCACACGCGATATTCGGGCACTTTTCACCCTTCTCCTTCCCAAACTCAAACAAACTCAAATATTCAAACATCAACCATACCAAAACTCTAAAAATCCACAATAAACATCCTCATAAACTCATAAACTCAATACTCAACCAAAATAATACCAACCCCAACAAACCCATTTCAAAACCCTTCAAAAACCATATCAAACTCAAATAAAACACTACAAAAATAACAATGAGGTATCCATACCTCTTGGGACTTCAAATCTCCCAACAAACTCCACAAATCAAGGTTTTTGGAAGGATTCCCTTTACCCTTAAGCTCAATTGCGAAAATGGGGGAAAAGGAGGGTTTGGGTGGTGTAATTTTGGGAAAGTTAAAAAGTAAGAGTAAATGTGTGGTGGGGGTTGGGGTATAAAAGTGGGTTATTTAAAATAGAGTGCATTCCACAATACCATGGTGTATAAAACACCCCAACATGATATTTAAAAGCATAACACCACAATGTTCCACAATCTCAAATATATGCATGTTTCCCCAATAAATGACTACCAACACATGTAAGTCATTAAAACACCCAAATATCCACATGCAACACATGTACCCCGAAATGCATTCCCGGGTCACCCTTTCCATATGACCATGCATTTCCATAAGATAAATAAATCCAACACATAATTAATTACCACCATAATTAATCATATAAACATAATTAATGCCTAAATTACAATTAATCATTTCGGGGATATCACAATATGTGAACTCGCCTTGAGAAGGTCATTCTAGACTTAGGATCATCAATTAATGCAATGCCATATATGATTCTTTACAACTGGTCCTTTGAACAAAACTGGAGTTGTAATTCAATTGGCGGATAGATCTAGAGCATATCCTAGGGGTGTTATAGAGGATGTACTTGTGCATGTCAATGGTTTGGTTTTTCCTGTTGATTTTTATGTGCTTGACATGGAGAATGGTGACAAGTAGTCTCATTTTGTTAGGAAGACCATTTCTAAAAACATCCAAGACTACATTGTTTACTCTATTGATATCATTGATTATTTGTCACAATATGTTTTTGAACTTGCTAGTAGGGATGAGTTGGGAGTTACTATTATTATGCTCATTGAGAGGGAGGATGAGGATTTACTCCTCCATTACGAGTTGAAGGACACCATAGCCACTTTGAATAATACCCCTGAGTCATCTCAGTCATGTAACATTTCTTTTGTGTCTCTGTCTCTGACACTATATTATATACATTTGTACCATTGAGTTGAAGCCCCTAGCTACCCATCTCAAATACGTATTCCTTCGTGAAGCAAATACACTACCGGTGATCATCTCTAACAAGTTGGAAAATGTCAAAGAGAATGAGCTTATTCAAGTGATTAAGGAGCACACGACTGTTATAGGATGGAACATTGCTGATATCAAGTGAATTAGTCCCTCCACGTTCATGCATCATATCCTACTTGAGGAATGAGGGAGTCTGTGGAATATTGTTGATATCAAGGGAATTAGTCCACGTTCATGCATCACATCTTACTTGAAGAAGGAGGGAGTCTGTGATGTTATAGGATGGAACAATCGGCCCTTTCCCCCCTCCTCCATTCATGTGTCGTCCTTCGCGCTGAGAGAGAATACCCGATTAAGCAAACTTCAGGCGTAGTTTTGATCGAGTTCTTGGTAATAAATCTTGCCTAGTACCTCAATCGTTCCTCCCCCTTGTCATTTTTTTATTTTTGGATCGATAACCTTGCGTTTTAGGGACTTAATGGGGGTCGAAAAATCTGTTATTGCTGGGTTCGAATCTTGCTTTATTTTTTGGGGTGATTTTTGTACCTTTTGGGGGCAAGGAAGTATGTTTTGTTGGTTCAAAGTTTATGCTGTAATTGGTTTGAAAATACTGCTGAAGTTTCAAGCATTGGTTCGAAATTTCTTCTATACTTTGGCTCAGTTTCTTCATGCTCTTGGGTAAAAATTTCTACTGTCTTGAGGCTGAACTCTGCTACACTCATATTTCAAAAATTGATCGAATTTTGGTTCTAAAATATCTGCATTTCCATTCAAAGATGGGCTGCAAACTGGACTCAAAATCTGATATGGTTTGTGTTCGAAAATGATGTAGTTTCAGCAAAGAAAAATATGTTGTCTCCTTTTGAAATCTATCTGCTCTTGGTTTGAAAAATCTTGTGTTTTTGATTTGAAATTGTTGCTGCTATTTTATCTGCAAAAACATGTTGATGGGTTCGAGAACCTTGACATATTGGGCTCGATTTTCTGATTGGTTTAGTGACCAAGTTCTCTGGCTTTGAGTTACAAAGATAGATGCAACCATATGTTTCTTTTCTGTCCAGAAATTGTTGCTTATGAGCGTGAGGTGGTGCTGGACATGAAGTGTGTGCGTCAATGTGTGTGTGTGTATTCTAAGAGTGTGTTAGTTTCGGATTTTAAAGATGACAAAACAAATCAGAATGGATCGATGGAAATCAGTCTGACCAGATCGATTGCTCAAAGCAGATCAAGCCGATATGGTCTATCGCAAAATCAGAACGGATCGATGAACATCAGCCTGACCAGATCGAAGCTTCAGAACAGCTCAACTATTATCAGATCAGAGCAGACAAGGTTGAATAAACTTTGCTCTTCAGTCCGAATCATTAACGGTTATTTATTGAAGCATTTAATGTTACAATTAATACTGAAAAAGACCAAGGACTGAAGATTACCATAAAAGGTAAGAAGACAAAGAAGAGCTTACCTGACAGTCGCCGAAAGCATGAGCCAGAATGGCAAGTGCCCAAAAGAATAAAACTGTAGTTTACTCAGAGTTTGAGCAGAGTCAAGAGTTGCACTTAAAGGGAAATAATGTCGTTGGTACATGCAACTATATAAGGAGGCAACTAAAGAGCTCAAGTAGGGAATCTGATCAATCGAGAAACGCAAAAGAAAAAACAGCACAGGCTTACAAGCTCAGACATTCTCGAGCCGAAAGTTTTTATAAGCACAAGCATATTGTAATATTTGATCATCTCAGGATCACTGTGTGCATAGACAAAATTAGTCTATCTTTTGTATTCTTTACTAAGATAGAGAAGTGAGAATCAATTGTAACTGTCAGACGGTGTGTGTCTGAATAGATCGAGAGACTAGGAGTTTCAGTCTGGTAGTGAGGTAAATCCAGCTGAATCGGGTTTGTACAACAAGATTGTATAAATCAAACTAGTGAAATCCTTCCTTAATTGGAAGAAGGGGAGACGTAGAAGGATTACACCACCTTAGAACTTCCAGAAACATATTCTGTCTTTTATCATTCTGTACTCGTTATACTATTCAAGCCATCGAGTCGTTCTTACTAGTCTAAGAACAGACAGTTCCGCACTAAAATATTCAGTGGTCTGTTCTGCAGAAAAGTTGATTAAGAAACAGATTTCTTTCACTAACCCGAGAGAAATCACAAAGGATTATTTTTAATATGAGTGTTCATTCACCCCCCCCCCCCCCCTCTAAACACTCCGGACCGATCCTAACAAGTGGTATCAGAGATGGCTGTTCTTGGAAAGCATTTGAACTGATTTTTGTAGCGGATATCTTTAAAATGTCTTTCAAATGATTAATCGGTTATAGAGCGGGTTATGTCGAGTGTCTTCCGCTCAGTTTTGTAACCGAACTCGATATAATCTCTCGGTGCAATTATTTCAAGAACGCGAGCTATTGAAGCTCAAGTTGGTTGAACTCGGGTGTGGAATGGCATAAACACTGGCTATGGCATAAACGCTTGAATTATCTCAACTTTAAGACTATCTCTAGCCTGTGTAAACATGATTTTGTTGTCAGTCTGCCCAAGATCAACTTTGCCAAGGATAAGATCTGTGAAGCCTGCCAAATGGGCAAACAGATCAGATCATCCTTCAAAAACAAGAATGTCAAATCCTCCTCACGCTGCTTAGAACTATTACATATGGACTTGTTTGGTCCTATACCAATAACAAGTTTAGGGGGAATGCGGTATACTCTTGTTGTTATTGATGATTACTCACGTTTTACATGGACTATATTTTTTAGCAGTAAAGATCAGACCGGTCCGAAGTTGATCAAGCTGCTGAAACGCACTCAGAATGAGAAATCATCAAGCATAGATAGGATTCAAAGTGACAAAGGCACTGAATTCTCAAATCAGAATCTTGAATCATTTCTAGAAGATCAAGGAATTAAGCATGAATTCTCAGCTGCTCGAACTCCTCAACAAAATGGAGTTGCAGAACGAAGGAACAGAACGCTTAAGGAGGCAGCAAGGACAATGCTTGCAGATTCTGGTATTTCCCAAAAGTTCTGGGCAGAAGCTGTAAATACTACATGCTACACTCAAAATCGATCTATGATTAACAAGAAGTTGAATCTTACTCCATATGAAGTATGGACAGGTAACAGACCGTCTATCTCTCACTTTCATGTATTTGGCTGCAAATGCTTCGTTCACAATAATGGTAAGAATCACCTTACAGCATCGAAGCTAAATCAGATAATGGAATATTCTTAGGATATTCATCCAAATAGTAAAGCTTTTCGCATCTTCAATAATCGCACTTTAACTGTAGAAGAATCAGTTCATGTAGTGTTTGATGAATCTTTATGTATTGAGGGTAACAACGAATCAATTCAAAATCAGATGGAAAATATCCATCTCGAAGCTAACAGTGATGATGATATTGTAGCTAACAGGTCAAGAGACAATCCACAGGAACCTGAAGTACCAGATAGACCGGATCAAGGCACTGAAGTTATTCCAGATCGAGCTCCTCCAGATCGAGCCGATACGGAGGTTCTAAACTCTAATGTTAAAGCAGATGTTGATAATGTTGCTACTACTCATCCTTCTGGACCAGATAATCCGAAATCGAGCTATCGATGGACAAAGAGGCATCCACATGATCTAGTAATTGGAAGTCCTTCTGCACCTATAAGAACCAGAGGACAGATGATGGATGAATTCACTCATGCCGCTTTTATATCTAATCTGGAACCCAAAAAGATTGATGAAGCTTTGACTGATTACAACTGGATTAAAGCCATGCAAGAAGAGCTTAATCAATTTGAACAAAATCAAGTCTAGAGTCTAACCCCCAGGTCATGTGGTCTGCCTGTTATTTGAACCAGATGGGTTTTCAGAAACAAGCTAGACGCAGATGTAGTTGTGGTTAGAAACAAGGCCAGATTGGTGGCACAAGGATTTCGACAAGAAGAAGGGATTGACTTCGATGAATCTTTTGCACCAGTCGCCAGACTTGAAGCAATCCGAATCTTTCTTGCTTATGCTGCTTTTAAAGACTTCAAAGTATATCAAATGGACGTTAAGAGTGTTTTTCTTAATGTTAAGCTTCAGGAGGAAGTCTACATTGAGCAACCTCCTGGATTTCAGAACCACTCATTTGCAGATCATGTATATCTACTGAATAAAGCCGTATATGGACTGAAACAAGCTCCAAGAGCATGGTATGATACTCTGTCTCAATTTCTGCTGAACCACGATTTTCAGATCGGCTCAGTGGATAAACCTTTATTTAAAATTATTAAGGGGGAACATACCTTATTAGTTCAAATTTATGTTGCGAGAAATTCTCTAAGTTAATGCAGGGACAGTTTGAGATGAGTATGATGGGAGAATTATCATTCTTTCTGGGTCTCCAAGTCAAACAGCTCAGCAATGGTTTTTTTATAAATCAGACCAAGTATACCAAAGAGCTTCTCAAGAGATTCGGAATGGAGACTTGTTCAACTGCATCAACTCCAATGATTCCTTCAATTAAGCTAGATAAAGACGAAGGGGGAACAGCAGTGGAAGTAACAATGTATCGAGGACTGATCGGATCGCTTTTGTATCTTACAGCAAGTCGGCCTGATATTATGTTCTCAGTCTGTATGTGCGCTAGATTTCAGTCAGATACAAAACAATCACACTTTATTGCTGCTAAGCGCATTCTTAAATACTTAAAAGGATCTCAGAACGTTGGTCTTTGGTATTCCAAAGATTCAAATTTCAGTTTAGTCGGATATTCAGACGCTAACTATGCTGGGTGTAGATTGATCGCAAAAGCACCAGTGGAACCTGTCAATTCTTAGGTGAAAGATTGATCTCATGGTTTAGCAAGAAGCAAACATCTATTGCCACATCTACAGCTGAGGCAGAATATCTTGCCGCTGGAAGCTGTTGCGCTCAAATGCTCTGGATTCAACATCAGCTCAGAGACTATGGCATTCAAGCTGTTGAATCTCCGATATTTTGTGACAACACCAGTGCAATTACTATAACGTATAATCCAGTTTTGCACTCTCGAACAAAGCATATTGATATCAGACATCATTTTATTCGAGATCATGTTGGCAAAAAGGAAATTCGAATCGAGCATATTTCAACAGACCAGCAAGCAGCAGATATCTTAACCAAACCACTTCCCGAGGCTAAGTTTAATTATTTTCGTCAAATTCTTGGTTTAATAGACTTATCTTGATATTTTAGAGGTATTTTGTTTGCTTTAAAGATTGTATACTGGCACAGATCGATAATACAATGATCAGAAAGACACAGACCGGTCCGAACTTTCAGACCGATCTATGTCAAATCTGATATTATCCCATGATCTATCTGGTCAACCAGTCTTTAATAAAGTAATTGTTTATAACAGCCCGGACTGATCGAATTTTAACCGTCTTATCTCTTTTTCATCCTGACCATTTATTTTGAATTACTTAAAAATCAGTCATCGAGATACAGCCACGTGTCTTCTCTCTCTTATTTAGCAGGCTGAATATTTCACTTTCATTTCACTTTTTTACGAATTACTGCTATCTGTTTCTAACTCTCAAATATTTCCAATTTCTTCGCAATCTTCTTTACATACTCAAATGGCCACTATCACTCACAACTCTCTATCTGTTGAGTTCAATGAAATCTACAGGGCTGAAGATCCAGAAATGGTCTCCATGTTCAAATCCTTGGAATCTTCAGGATTAAGGAACTTTCTGGAATGCGGGACGGTTGTTTACGAGTCGGAGATTCGAGAGTTGTTCGCCAATGCTGTGTCTCAGAAGACGTTCATCTCCACTTCCGTCAAGGGCAAATCTTTTGACATTTCTCAGTCGACGCTGTCAAAGACCTTTGGTCTTCCCAACACCGAACTGACTGAGTTTGGCCACATCCCTCAGGCCACTATCACTGATCTTCAGGGGAAAGTATCCATTTTTGGCCACAGACTGCAGCCATCATTCAAGAAGAAGGAAATGCTCTTTCATTTCCAAGTTCTTTGCGAGATTGTTGGCAAGCCAATATTGGGAAAAGCCGGAAGCTATGACACCGTCACTGCCGAAACATTCCGGGCCATGGCTGCTACTTACTCCGGACAGAAAATGAACTGCTCCGCGATCTTGTTTGGAGTTCTGTTTGAAACAGTTATCGCATCCAAACAGGCTGTGTGCTTTGCTGTTCCTCTCAACAAGCTATTGGAGACTCTGGACATTGACCGCTTTATTTTTAAACAAAAGATATTTCAAAGAATAGTGTGAAGCGATTCTACCGCAAGTGCACGGTTGTCAAGTTTTAGTATAGTGAAAATTAAGTACGGGATGTCGAATCCACAGGGACTAACCTATAAATACCAAATAAGACAAATAAAATTATATTTAGCCTACGATTAACAAAGGCGATTAACTAATGCTAATTTAAACTAAAGATTGAAAAATAAACAAGAAACAATAAAATGAATGGTTCCGGATATGCGAAGGCAAGTCACTCGAGAAAATTACCAAGCTCGTCGTTCAACTATGTTATCTTTAATGATTCAACTGAATTATCAAATTATCAACCAATTGATTCTAAAGGTGAAAGATTTTCGCTATTATTCGATACACTCTCTCGAGCTGTAAAGAAACTAACATTAAATTAGAATAAATCACTCTCGTGCATTTATTTACTAATTCAACATTGCATAAATCGTCAAAACCTTGTTACTCTAAATCTCTCGATTCTAAGCTCTCACGTATGCGATATCATCTCTCGATCTCAATCGTAACATACATCATAAATTAATAGAGCGTGTTACAACGTTATCTCTCGATCTCGGTTATAACTCTCAGATTCAATCAAAGCTAGCTAGACTTTGATCTACACATGCAATTAATTTATGAACAATAGAAATCAATGCGCTCAAACACAATTGAATCAATAATCAAACACAACGAAACTAAAACTCGATAAAATAAACTAGATTTAATTCAAATCAAATACATAAGAGTTTAATTGTCTCTCGACCTCAAAAACATCAAATGGAATTGAAAATCAAAGAAATCAAAGTTTAGAAATACGATAAACGGTGGATGAATCCGTGCGTTGCACCGTGATTTCTTCTCTTGCTCCTTCCTTGCACTCCGGAATAGATTAGCTCGACTTTGGATGAAGAACGGAGATTGAATCTCCTTCGGCGGCGTTAGACGGCGGCTAGGGCTGCTTATTCTCGACCTGAATCACATCTGGTATGGTATATCTTTGATATGGAAGTGATTTATCCTTTTATACCTCAAAAATCATTTCAAAAATGGAAGATAAGATTTTCCCGGATTTGCGTCTCGATCGATCGATATTTGCGTCCGATCGATCGGTGCACTGTTCATGCCAGCCTTTGAAACTCACTGCCTCGCTCGATCGATCGAGATTTCCTTCCGATCGATCGAGACTTTGATAAATTTAGCTCTGAAGTTACTGCCTCGCTCGATCGATCGGAAAATTGTTCCGATCGATCGAGACTTGAAATTATTTTCTTCTCAGCACACTGTCTGGCTCGATCGATCGAGACAAAATCTCGATCGATCGAGATTCCGAAAATCTCACTTCCTCAATTTCAACTCTTTCTCGCCTCGATTTCACCCGTTATCTTCATATTAGCTCATTTCTTCCACTTCCGATCTATTTTCCTGAAACAAACGAATAAACACCAAAAAACATAATATCATCCAGGAAAAAGTACGGAAAATGGGAAGAAATTACAGTTAAAAACACTTAAAATCTAAGCCTATCAGACATCGAGTTGGGGAAGCCGTCTGCTCTAAGCCCTTTCAAGATTCTCAACCCCAAGGGATTGGCACTACTGAAGTCCAAAGGTGCTCCACCCACTCCTTCTGATCTGGTGGCTGTCAAGATTGAACGAGGAGAAGAACAGGCTGCTACTAGAAAAACTCGAGTCAAGCGCAAACTGACTATCCAGACTGACTCAGAGGAAACCCAGTCTGCTCCTTCATCTCCAGCCAAGCCCCCTCCAAAGAAGCCAAGAACCCAGATCACCAAGCCCATTTCAACCATCAACATTAAAACCTTACCCACCTTGCCATCAACAAAAGCCACCCCTGCTACCCAACCTTCAACTCAACCTTCAACAGTTCCAACCACTGTACCCAAAGTCACCATCCGAGTCCCTTCTGCCATCCATGTGGTCAAAGGCATTGTTATCACAGAATTGGGAGACTACACTCAATCAGGGATCAAGACCTCGTCTCCCTCCGGCAAGGGCAAGGCAGTTCTCACTGAACCTCTCTCTTCCAAACCCAAGTCAGCCGCTCAAACTGCTATCGACATCGCCATGGAAGATGTTGAAGAAAAGGTCAAGGAGCTTACTGTGGTGTTTGATGAATATGTTGCATACAGAACGATCAACCACTTTGATCTATTCTTCGGCAAGCTGAGAAGACTCCAAAAGATGGAACAAGAAGTCCTTAAGGGGACAGAGACTGATGACGTCCGAATTGTTGTTCATCGCAAAGACTTGTTCCAGGCTAACCACAGATTCAGACTGGCCAACTTGCTCATTGTAGCCAAGAAGGCAAATTTTGATGCCAACACACCGACTGCAAAAGATGATGTTGCTGTCATTGCTCAGCTGGAAATGGATGTTCACGCTCTTCAATTGGCTGTTCGTTTTCAACGACAGAAGCTCAACATGTCCACTCCAGTTCCCAGCCCGTATCACACATCTGCGAGCAAGACCTTGGCTGAACCATTCATTGAGCCAATTCCTTCTTGTACAGCGGAGCAGACAGCAAAGCAGACAGCGGACCAGCCACTGACTAATGCTCTGTCTGCAGCTGAGACTGAAGCCATGGATGTCTTGCTAGACTCTCCAACAACTCCCATCCCCATTGCATCCTCAGTCTCCCAAATTCAGCACAGTCCAACCGCCGAAACTACGATAGCTGTCTCGCCTGACTCCGTCGATCCGGATCTGGTGGTGTCAACAGTTGTTGCAGCTCTACAGGTTGAGGAGACTACCAGTCCTATCACTCCTCAAGTTCAGCCTAATGAAGACTTGGCATTTTTGGAAGAATTTTCTTCGGAATTGGTCAATTTGATCCAGTCTGAAATACGCCAATTTGATATGTCTTCACTTGTTCCAATTGCCGTAGAGGTTGATCATCCTTCGTCGCCATCTGATCACTCTCCAAGCCATCTATCTGATGATGCCCCATCCCTGGCCAAGTCACTTCAACACCTTTCTGATAACTGTCTATCTCTCTCTCAACGAGTTATAGAAGTTCATCAGAGTCAGAGGGCTACATTCTTGGATTTTGAATCCTTCAAAGAGAAGATGACGGCTAACATTAGTAGTATTCAGCGCGGACTGAATGATCTGTTCTCTCAGCAAGCTTCCTATAAAAACAGCCTGAGAAAAGAACAGATCGAGCTGGCCACTAAAGTTCGAGCTTCCGTCGCAAAGTCCCTTATTGCTCAAGACATTCGTCTTGATGCTATCAGCGCTCAGCTCGCCCAGATTGTAGACTTTCTTCAGGAGATTGCTGCTGACAAAAAGGGGGAAAAGAGAAAGGATTTCAAGCCAGCTCAGTCTTCAGCAAGGAAGTAGCGGTCTATATAAGTCAGACATGTCTGTAAATGTATATCAGATTTTTATTCAATAAAAATCAGAGTTTTTTTTAAGTCTTCGTTCATTTATTTTGACCAAAATGGCTTAATTAATTTGAACTACAACTTAACTGTGTTCATTTATTTTGAACAAGAAGAAGTAATTGATCCGCAAGTATAAGCTTCAAATCTCTTAAAAGACTGAATAAGAAGACATAGAAGCTAGGTTTTGTCATCATCAAAAAGGGGGAATTTGTTAGTTCCGGATTTTAAAGATGACAAAACAAATCAGAACGGATCGATGGAAATCAGTCTGACCAGATCGATTGCTCAAAGCAGATCAAGCCGATATGGTCTATCTCAAAATCATAACGGATCGATGAACATCAGCCTGACCAGATCGAAGCTTCAGAACCGCTCAACTATTATCAGATCAGAGCAGACAAGGTTGAATAAGCCTTGCTCTTCAGTCCGAATCATTAACGGCTATTTATTGAAGCATTTAATGTTGCAATTAATGCTGAAAAAGACCAAGGACTGAAGATTACCATAAAAGGTAAGAAGATAAAGAAGAGCTTACCTGACAGTCGCCGAAAGCATGAACCAGAATGGCAAGTGCCCAAAAGAATAAAACTGTAGCTTACTCAGAGTTTGAGCAGAGTCAAGAGTTGCACTTTAAAGGGAAATAATGTCGTTGGTACATGCAACTATATAAGGAGGCAACTAAAGAGCTCAAGTAGGGAATCTGATCAATCGAGAAACGCAAAAGAAAAAACAGCACAGGCTTACAAGCTCAGACATTCTCGAGCCGAAAATTTTTATAAGCACAAGCATATTGTAATATTTGATCATCTCAGGATCACTGAGTGCATAGACAAAATTAGTCTATCTTTTGTATTCTTTACTAAGATAGAGAAGTGAGAATCAATTGTAACTGTCAGACAGTGTGTGTCTGACAGATCGAGAGACTAGGAGTTTCAGTCTGGTAGTGAGGTAAATCCAGCTGAATCGGGTTTTTACAATAGGATTGTATAAATCAAAGTCTTCTAGTGAAATGCTTCCTTAATTGGAAGAAGGGGAGACGTAGAAGGATTACACCACCTTCGAACTTCCAGAAACATATTCTGTCTTTTATCATTCTGTACTCGTTATACTATTCAAGCCATCGAGCCGTTCTTACTAGTCTAAGAACAGATCGTTCCGCACTAAAATATTCAGTGGTCTGTTCTGCAGAAAAGTTGATTAAGAAACAGATTTCTTTCACTAACCGAGAGAAATCACAAAGGATTATTTTTAATAGGAGTGTTCATTCACCCCCCCCCCCCCCCCCCCCTCTAAACACTCCAGACCGATCCTAACAGAGTGTGTATATATACTGATGCGTGTGAGTATATACTGTTGTGTGTACAAATATACAGCTGTGTGTGTATATATACTGCTGGGTATGTGTGTATGTGTGGATTTTAGCATATAACTAAGTGTGTATGTATTGTGGCTTGTGGTTGGATTAAGTAATGATAATGAAGAAGGATAACTTGATTTGCCATAGTAGGTTAAGACAGCTTTGTAATGATAATTCAAGTGTGAACATTATAATTGAAAGGTGATAGGGTATTGCATTATCAATGAAATACCATGATTAATGTGATAGTATGGACATGATTTTGGTGATTACGGTGAGGATATGTGCATCAAGTATTGGTTGAGTTGATTCTTAAACTTTTGAGTTTGTGCAGAACCTTCTTGAGCTCACAGACAAAGAGGAGGGTGACTTGACGATATTATAAGGTAGTGACGTATTAGCAGGTATACATATTATGAAGTAATTACATATTCATATATTCATGTATTGTTGAATGTCATGATGGAACGTAAGAAATGGATATTTGAGTATGACTTATGTGGTATGGTGGATACGTAATTATACGTGATCCGATTATATTAGTAAATATATATATATATATATATATATATATATATATATATGTGTGTGTGTGTGTGTGTGTGTGTGTGTGTGAGGGATAAACAGTTGTACGTGATCCGAGTATACGAGTTGAGTATTGATGTCGTGGGCACAATCAATATGAGAAAGGGTTGAGAATGAGATAGATTGATAGACAGATTGCATGCGATATGAAATTGTTTATGATGAAGCATAAATAATAGATTTTGGTTGTATTGAATTTATATGTTGATGAGTATCATATCTTAAATAACGATACTGAACTTTATGTTATGAAAGCGTGTGAGTTTGAAACAGGAACAGTTCATGGAAGTTATACAGATTCAGGAACTGTACAGGGAGTACATTTTTATAGATTATCAATAATCTTAAATTGTTTTATTATGCTCTCATCATGATCTTTATGCATTGTTATGAATAGAGTATTTTGATATTGGATGTACGACATCAGTCTGGAAGAGAGTTCAAGTCATTGAATGAGAATATTCCCAATAGCGTGATACAAGTATTGGTATGGGGTAATGTGATTTGTGCAAGTAGATATACATTTCTTTATTTAATGCTCCTCTGCCAGCTTCGTGGATATGTATTTATGGCTTGTATAAATATCTCGAAGTCTCTCCTTATATTTTGGTGTTAGATGTATTTTAGTTTGGAGAGATATGGTGCATTATGAATTGAGTAGATGAACGATGCATTCTTTTGGTGATTTAATGGGGGAATTGATTATGTTTATATTGTGATAATGAGAGAATTGATTATTGTCTCTTTGTTGATTTGGGAAGTCGGTTTACGTGGAGACTCTGCCCAAATTTTAATAAAATCTCACACAGTAATTATGAATCATGTAGTGAGAGTTTTAAGGATTGATAAATTATTTGTACATATGACGTTATAATTGCATTATTGGCGCGATGGGACGTTGGGATTTTACATTAGTGGTATCAGAGCAATGGTTAGCTCTTTGGACTATTTAAGGGCCTAGGGTGTGTATAGAGGGAGTTGGATAGCACATGATTTATGCATTATTGCGAATTTGTGTTTATTTAGTACGACAATTATACGCTTATGTGTATGATATTATATGGGTTATGGAAACTTTTGTTATTGCTAATGATGTGACTAGATATAGACACATCTATTGCGCTTAATATTTACAATTCGGTATATTTTGATGGATAATTCGTTACATATGCTACATAATCGTATAATTGTGTAAATGTAGGTGAAATCGAGCTAAAAAAAGAGAATTAAGACCAAGGAAAGCTTTGGAGATGATAAGGACTCAAGGTAGATCAAGAAAAGGGCTAAAAATGTAATTTTGGGAGAAGCGATAGCCCACATGAAGGAGGAGATCGATCGCCTATGGACAGAAAGTTGAGCAACAAAATCTGTGGTCAGCGATCGATTACAATGGAGCGATCGATCGCCAAAGTCTTCTAGAGCCACATGATCGATCGGTAAGAAGGAGCGATCGAGCCTGCCAAAAAAATAAAGCTAGAGATCTATCGCTAGCTTGTAGCGATCGATCGCCAGCAGTGTTTTGGAAATTTTAGAGTCTTGATTTCTTTCTTCCTACATGGGCTTTAACATAACCCATCAGCCTACCCACCTCTATAAACTTGAAATCAGCCTCTTTAGACCAGAATTCAGATTTTAGAACATAATTTTAGAATTAGAATCAATTTTCTCTCAACTTTTGTGAAGAACGCTTTGAAGAATGAATAACGAATACGGAAGCGACACTCCGAAAACGTGATTCCTTTTAGTAATTCTTCTTTTTACTATTAGTTTAATGCTTTTTAGAACAGATATGATTGTTTTTAATCCAATTATGAGTAACTAAACACATTGATTCTTGGTTGAGGGATACTTGCCTTTGGAATAAAAACACTAATGAAGATTTTGGTTGATTGTAAGATTTTTAATTCAATTTCAATTTGCTTTTCAGATTTTGATTATTATGATTGTTGTGTTTGATTGATAGATTGATCACCTAGTAATCACTTACACAATCTATTGCTGATTAAGAAGCAACTAATATTGATAATTACCTGTTGTTGGTGTTATTAAATTCTTAGGGAAAACTATTGGATTAATGCTAACGGCTGTAGTTTTATTGATTAGATTCATCAAACTTACTAGTTTTTGAAGCTATCATTGAATTAATCTTAACGGCTGTAGTTTGGTTTAAAGATTTGATAAGAGTCGAATTGAATGATGTTTTCTATTTGACTACGGTTAAGGTAAGAGAGGAATTAAGTTTCCAATTGATGAATAATTGAATGAATTCAATTTTTTTTGTGATTTGATGATCAAGTGAATAATTTACAAAGGTAAAGTTGACCAAAAACCAAGAATTACTTTTTAACCCTGATAATCTAGTGATTTGCTTGCTTCAGTTTAATTAAATTATAGTTAAGAACTTCGAAAAAACCCATAATTGTTACTTTGTTACTTAGTTTTTTCGTTAACACAAGAGAATACCATTCTTCGTGTGATCGATCCCTACTTTCAATACTACATTAGTTTTATAAAAAGTGAGGTTAATTTGGGCGTACAAGATAAATGTGTACCAAATTTTGGCGTCGTTGCTAGGGAAGGCGTTTACTTTTGTGTTAACTTTATTTTTTATATTATTTATTTCTTTTTATGCTCGTGTCGTTTGTTCATGAGTACAGGTGACCCATCAGATCAAGAAGACAATATTCACTATGATCTAGAGGTCGATAGGACGCTACATCGGAGAAGGAGAGCAAATTGAAGGCAAGAAGAGGAAGAGATGAACAACATGGCCGCGAATCAAAGTTTGAGACAGTTGGCGAACCCTAACTTGGATCAACAACCTCTCTGCATCACTTTCCCTGCGCTTGCTAATAATGTAAATTTTGAACTCAAGTCTGGACTAATTCCTTTACTGCCATCTTTTCATGGTCTTGCAGGTGAAAACCCGCACAAGCACTTGATGGAATTCCGCGTGGTATGCACTACTATGAAGCCAGCTGTCATAACAGAGGAACAAATCAAACTCAGAGCCTTTCCATTCTCTCTAAAGGATGCTGCTAAGGATTGGATATTCTACCTACCCTCCGGTCTATCACCATGTGGACAGATTTGCAAAGAGTCTTCCTAGAGAAGTACTTTCCAGCTTCAAGGGCAACCAACATAAGGAATGAGATCTATGGTATGAAGAAATACCACAAGGAGTCGCTACAGGAGTACTGAGAACGTTTTAAGACGTTGTGTGCAAGTTGTCCAAAACATCAGATAAGTGAACACCTTTTAATTCTATATTTCTATGAAGGTTTACTTTCTGGTGGCAGGAACTTAGCGGACGCGGCAAGGGGAGGAGCTTTTATCGACAAGACTGCGTAGGAGGCAAGGAACTTGATAGCAAACATGGCGGCCAACACCCAATAATTTGGACGTGTTCGCCATGGACAACCGCCAAGAAAAGAGGTAAACGTATCCAATCTAGTACAACAATTGATTGACTTAACGTTTCTTGTGCGTAATCTTGCAGGAGGCAATGTGGGTAAAATGAAGCCGTGTGGAATATGTCTAGCCGTGAACCATCCGCTGACGCATGTCCTTCATTACAAGAGACATCCACTGAGCATGTAAATGCAGCAGGAGGATTCCTAGGTCCACCACAAAGGAATTATGACCATCCAACCAGCAACTACAATCAAGGTTGGAGGGACCATCCGAACCAAGGCTATGTGAATCAACAAATGAACCAACCTACACCTTATAGATCGCCATATCAGAGACCTCCACCACCACCAGTGCACGCTCCCTCTGACAGGTTAGAGAATATTATTAAAGTTATTGCTGAAAATTGCTTGTAATTTCAACAGGAAACAAGGGCGAGCATCCAAAGTTTGACTATACAAATTGGCGACTTTTCTCAACAAGATTGAAGCAAGAATGTCCAATGGGATTCCCTCACAGCCGGAGGTGAACCCAAGGGAAAATATGAGCGCCATCACTTTGAAGAGGAGTGACGATGAAGCTGAGGAAGAGGTGGTACTGATGCCACCCGGAAGAGGAGAGATGAAGGTAGAGAAGGACACCGAGAAGGACATTGAAGAGCTCACGCAAGAGGAGGAACCAAGAGGTATGTTCCCTAAATTGTCTGAATATAAAATTGAACCCTCATTCCCCCTTGCATTTAAGGAAAATAGGAAGGACGAGAGTATCAAAAAACTTTACAAGTTTCATACGCTGCGAGGCGAACGCTCCACTACATGATGCCATAAAGAAAGTGCCTTGATATGCAAGATTTTTGAAGGAAGTGTGGAAAATGGATAAGAGCAAGGAATGACAAGGGTGCCCCAAGATCGATCTAGACGAGAATGTTTCCAAAGAAACATTCCCACAAAGAAACATTATCCAAAGAAACATTCCCACAAAGTGTAAGAACCCTGGTATGTTCTCCATCCCTTGTGTGATTGGAACCACTATGATTGAGAAGGTGATGCTAGATTTAGGATCTTCAATTAATGTCATGCCTTACTCAATCTACACTCAACTGAAACCTGGACCTTTAAAAAGAAACAATACTGTGATACAATTAGCTGGTAGGTCCACGGTTGTTCCTAGAGGGATAGTAGAGGATGTATTTGTGCACGTAGAGAGTTTGGTTTTCCCTGCTGATTTCTATGTCTTAGACATGGAAAATTGTGATCCATCTAGCCCCATTCTTTTAGGGAGATCATTCTTGAAAACCTCTAAATCTGTGATCGATGTGAATAGCGGCATGTTAACAATGGAGTTTAACGGTGAGGTTGCAAAATTCAATATCTATGAACCCATTAAACTCATGAGCATTCTAGTTACGCTATTGATATAAATGATGAATTTGATGATGATTTTGATAATGATGAATTGTGGGAGAGGGGAAAGGCTATTGATGGCCTTCATGACAAATGAGGTATGGAGTCAACTCTTGTGCATACTTTTCAGACTATTGCTACCGTATCTACTCATGATACTGTTGACTCTCTTTATTCTCACTTGCAGGATCATACCATTGAAAAGAAACACCCTCCAGTGCGACCGACTAATGATGGAGGAGGAACAAAGACTGAGGAAGACCACAAAAAGGCACACAAACTAAAGTTTAAGGGAATCAAGAAGATATTGAGGTGGAAGAAGAAAAATGGTGTGACACCGCATCACCCACCTTGACAAGGACTGGCGTCGGGCCACCGACGTTAAATAGAGGCGCTGCTTGGGAGGCAACCCAAGGGGAGTTAGTTTTTCTTTTCCTTTTTATTTTATTATTGCTTCATTAGTTATACTTTTCTCTTTTCTTGTATTTTTATCTTACATTGGGGACAATGTAAGATTTAATTATGGGCGAGGGATTAATGGTGTGTTATTGCTTTTCTATTACAAAAATAAAATAAAAAAATCGAAAAATTTTAAAATTTTGAGCTCATGGTTAGTAATAAACGCATGCTTAGAATCACTAGCCCGTGATGAACCTATTGATAGCATGCATGTTTTTGAACATAGGTGAATTGTTAACCTTGGAACACTTTGAACTCTAATGCAAAGTGTGCTTTGACATTGTAGTTGAATTTATTAATGTGATGTCCGGGGATTAATGGTGTTAATCTCGGTGTGGTATTAATCCTTGATGGATTTTTAATTGTGGCAATTAGGAGTTAATTGCGGTGTTGGGTCTCCCGAGGTTGTTAAATCGGGCATTTGGAACCGTTGGATCCAAAGGTTGAGATTTTATTCTCATTTTGGTGGAAAACCTTTGAGTTGGGTTTTTAGTGGGACTTGGAGTCCGGGGTGCCTTATGTTGGGGCCTGTATGGGGATTTGATGTTGGAGAGAGAGTTTTTGTAAACAGATGATTTTTAATGAATCATGATGTATTTGTGGAGGTATTGGTATTTTGGAGCATTTTTGCTATATATACCAAATGGACTCGGGATTCCGTCATTTGGAATCCATTTCCTCTCCTCTCTCCCCTCTCCTGCGATAACCCTTCTCCCCCATTTCCCTCTTCTCCCTTGATGGGAAAATCGATGGTAGCTTGGCTCGGGAGCCGGTTTCTCAAAGATAATAAGGTATTATCCATCCCCTCGTATTTGTCTTCGTTTTGAATGTGCTTTTGTGTGGTTTAGTTGTATTATGAGTTGGGTTTGAGTTTTGGAATTTTAAAGAATTTTGGGTTGGTTGGTTTGAGGAGTTTTTATTGTGTTTATTTTGAGGTTTAATGTTGTAAGGGGTGTGAGGATTGTTGTTGGGCAAAATTTTGCAAGAAAAAACACCATTTTTAGCTTTTACAGGTCGAGGCGATCGATCCCTAGGGCAGGGCGATCGATCGCCGCGACGTTATTGAAAATTTCAGGAAGATGAACAGTGAGGCGATCGACCGCCTCAAATGAAGCGATCGATCGCCATGAGGCAGTGGCCATTTACGCTAAGAGGCGACCGATCGCCTGAAAAGGAGCGATCGATCGCCTGTTCCTATTTTCGCGAGGCGATCGATCGCCTGAAATCATGCGATCGATCGCCAATGCTGTTTTTTTGAGGAATTATTTCATGTTGAGTTTTCGATGCATGCTTCGCCCGGGGCCTTTTAAAATGGTTAATCGTCATGGATGACGATATATATATATTTGGGGTTTGTGAACGTGCTTGGGCACGTGGTTGCATGCTTAAGATTAATTGTGGATTATTATCGTGTTTAGCATATAATTCATCGGTCACGGGACCAAGGCAAGGTTTGGACTTGAACTACGGAATCATAAGGTACGTATGACGTACAAGCATAGCCCTGTTATATAATTGCAATTGTTGAATGCTTGGTACACTGTATTGAAATGAATGTGTTTGGAAATGCATGATATATGATATTACCAATGAATGGATATTGGAATTACATGGTTTATGGTAATTTCTACAAACAGACATATATGCATTGTGAATCATATGGTGCTGCCTTTGAGTGAGCAATGATTGGATGTTGTCGCTTTTGAGCGAACATCGATTACGACGCCACTGCCATTGAGCATGCGTGGAAATGGAATGCCGCTATTGTAGAGCGAGCAATGAAATAGAGCTATGAAACCATAAGTGAGAAACATGGATTGTCTATAATCATTGTTTAATGATTTGATGTTATTGATTATGATATTGGCATATGGCTCATGGAATTGTTAATCAATGTAATGATTAACTGGCATTTGAGAATTTGATGGTTTCAGTGTTTTGAGAACAGGGACAGTACAGGAAACCCCGAATGAGGACGATACCATCCAGGGAGTATATTTTGTATTTCATAGCATTTACATTGTTGTAAATTATGAATTGTATTATTGTGGTTATTGAATTTGGGATATTGGTATGCTCACCCCGTGTGGGGGCTGTCTCTGTTGGGGCAGGTAATTAGGTACATCGATGGCTTTGGAGTTGAGCTCGAGCTATGGAGTGGAGGTGATTCCAGGGATCAAAGTACCAGTGACGACATTGAGTATGATACTTTATACATCAGATACACGCCTACTTATTTGATGCTCGCATGTGAGCAGTATTATGTGTATATGGGATGTATAAAGAAGGCAAGGGCCTTTCTCTCTTCATTTGTGTTGTGTGCAATTAATTATGAACTGCAAAATGAATTGAGAGCATGTTAGTGTATGTTTAAAGGTGCATCATATGTTTTATGGAATGTGTTGGGAAAGTATAGACATTATACGATTAATGTAAACGAAATTTTATAGAAGGTATTCATGCTAGAGTTGCATGAGATCACTTTCCCCTTTAATAATATGATCGTATGCACTAAGTACGGGGGTTAATACACTAATAACGGTGTTTAAGGGCACGGGGGGTCCTTACAATTAAGCACGATATTGTCATGACTTGTGAAGTGTACATAGCTTAGTGAAGATTGTGTTAATTTTGTGATAGTCTTATAAAGTCTCTAATACATGCTAGAACTTAACACATGCTCTTTGAGGCGTATGTCTAGACTACTTGCGAACATGAAAGTGATATAGGCAATCTTTGATGCGTTTGAGCCTTTCAAGCCTACCATGTAAAGAAAATCAATCACTAGTATCCTTTTTGAGCTTTAATGTAAAAGAATGGTTGTGTGCTAAGCATACAAAATGACCCCCATTCGACATTCTTTGACCAATTTATCATCCTTCCCTAATGAGCCTAAATATGATTTTAATCCATACATTTGAAGAGAGTATGATGTGTTTCATTCACATGCACTTATGCTATCATCAAATTATTTAATTGTGAGCTTCATTGTCAAAAGAATGAGATGCATGAAAGAAAAGGGATGCCTTGAGAAAATTACTAAAAATATGACTCCTATGGGAGCCAAGGCATAAGAATTTTTTTTTTATTAAACCTTGAAAAAAAATGAACAAGGTTGGAAAAAGTCATGCAACGAGAGGAGTTTATATTGTGCATATCATCATACTCTCTTGTTTGATGCATCTCTATCCTTTCTTTCATAAGCCAATACCTAGGCCAAGCTACAAGCTAATAAAGACCTACTTGATTTGTGTTAGCATAGTGGTTAAGATAGTGGAGAAGAGTGTGCAAGTGAGTTTATACTTCTGTTAGTGTATAACCTGAACTATTGTGAGTTTACATCTATTGGATCTATAATTGTACATGACATTTGTTCATGACCACACACGCACGTTCACAGCTTTGTCGGGTACGAAATGTTTAGGGATTGAACTTGTTCCACTGTTAACTTTTCACCGTTACTATGGATGTTTATAATTGTTGAGGCATAAAAGTGAGGACAAGTTATTTTGTTATGATGCTATGAGCCAAACAAAAAAAAATTAGTTTTGTCTGATTTACTCGAGGTCGAGTAAAGAGTAAGTATGTGGGAGTTTGATGTGACTAGAAATAGACACATTTATTGCACTTAATTGTCTACGATTTGGTATATTTTGATGGATAATTGGTTACATATGCTACCTAATCGTATAATTGTGTAAATGTTGGTGAAATCTAACAAATCGGGCTAAAAAGGGCGAATAAAGACCAAGGAAAGCTTTGGAGATGATAAGGACTCAAGGTAGATCAAGAAAAGGGCTAAACATGTAATTTTGGGAGAAGCGGTCGACCATATGAAGAGGATATCTGTCGCCTATGGACAGAAAGTTGAGCAACAAAATCTGTGGGTCATCGATCGATTGGTACAACGCAGCGATCGATCGTCAAAGTCTTCTGGAGCCAGACGATCAATCGGTAAGAAATAAAGCTAGTGATCGATCGCCAGCAGTGTTTTGGAAATTTTGAAATCTTGATTTCTTTCCTTCCTACATGGACTTTAACCTACCCCATCAGCCTCCCCACTTACATAAACTCGAAAATCAGCCTCTTTAGACCAGAAGAATTAGAGTACATTTTCTCTCAACTTTTGTGAAGAACGCTTTGAGGAACGAAGAACGAAGACGAAAACGGAAGCGACGCTCCGGAATCGTGATTCCTTTTAGTATTTCTTTTTTACTATTAGTTTAATGCTTTTTAGAATATATTTGATTGTTTTTAATCCAATTATGAGTAGCTAAACACTTTGATTCTTGGTTGAGGGATACTTATCCTTGGAATAGAAACACTTGTGAAGATTTTGGTTTGACTGTTGGATTTTTACTTCAATTTCAATTTGTTTTAGATTTTGATTATTATGATTGTGGTGTTTGATTTTGATCACCTAGTAATCACGTACACAATCTAATGCTAATTAAGAAGCAACTAAGATTGATAATTACCTGTTGTTGGTGTTATTAAATTCTTAGGGAAAACGATTGGATTATTAATTCTAACGTCTGTAATTTTTATTGATTGGATTCATCAAACTTACTAGTTTTTGAAGCTATCATTGATTTAATCTTAACGGCTGTAGTTTTGGTTAAAGATTTGATAAGAGTCAAATTGAATGTTGTTTTCTAGTTTACTACGATTAAGGTAAGGGAGGAATTAAGTTTCCAATTGATCTAATTGAATGAATTCAAATGTTTTGTGATTTGATGATCAAGTGAATAATTTCCAAAGTAAAGTTCACCAAAAACCAAGAATTGCTTTTTAACCTTGATAATCTAGTGATTTACTTGCTTTAGTTTAATTAAGTTATAGTTAAGAATTTTGAAAAAACCCCTAATTGTTACTTTGTTACTTAGTATTTTCGCTAACACAAGAGAATACCCTTCTTCGTCGGATCGATCAATACTTTCACTACTACATTAGTTTTATTAAAAGTAGGGTTAATTTGGGCGTACACGATAAACGCACACCAGCTAACCATGGTGGTTGCAGGATAGCAGAGGGAGTACGCGTATGATACTAAGGAGTAATCGTTGATGTTATATATATATATATATATATATATATATATATATATATATATATATATATATATATATATATATATATATACATACTGACGATGGTACTTATGGAGGAGTGCGTCAATCTTGTAACTTATTCTCTAATATATCAATGATTTGGCTTATGTGATAGTGATAATGTATTGTTGGATGAATGAGTAATGATATACCATGCTGATAGCATTCAGCGTCAATGGAGACTCGACAATGTTGCCTAAAAAGGGGGTGTATTTTTTTTATGAACATGCTAGATATATCATTGTATATTGTTGTCATTGTACATTGCTGTGGAAGTTGATTTTGTATGTCAACCAGAAATGAGAAACATAGTAATATAGTACTATTGATATATGATGATATATATGCTTATGTGCTGATATAATGACATGGGTACGCAACGACGTACTAGTGCTGTTGATTCAAACTATCTTTATTTATTGTATGATGTACTGGTGATGCAGCTATGCCCTCACGAATGTTTGACAGTTGTGATGGTAATGAGGTTTGCGGAGCGGAAAATGTTAATTGTAATTTTCACTGACGGTATTGTGGGGGATTTTCATTGATGATGGTATTAGTGATTCATGTGGACGGTGTGATTGGTGATTATCATGGATGGTTGTTGATTTAACGTGTCAAGGTCGCCTCTTGCTAGCGAGCAATGTGACAGGGTTGCCGCTGACGAGCGAGCGATGTGTTATTGGGTCAATACTTGGGAGAGCATGCCACATAAATATTGTCAGAGTCGATGCTAGGGAGAGCATTCGGAGTATATATTGTCAGAGTCGATGCTAGATAGATCATGCGATATA
Source organism: Haberlea rhodopensis (assembly GCA_907163345.1). NCBI lineage: Eukaryota > Viridiplantae > Streptophyta > Magnoliopsida > Lamiales > Gesneriaceae > Haberlea > Haberlea rhodopensis. Next base: position 631,079 of record CAJQUN010000328.1, read on the forward strand.
TATATTGTCAGGGTCGATGCTAAGGAGAGCATGCAACGTAAATATTGTCAGAGTTGATGCTAGAGAGAGCATGCGACATATATATTGTCAGGGTCGATGCTAGAGAGAGCATGCGACGTATATACTGTCAGGGTCGATGCTAGAGAGAGCATGCAATGTATTTCTCATCAGGGTCGACGCTAGAGAGCGTGTAACGTATTTGTATCAGGGTCAACGCTAGAGAGAGCATGCAACATATTTGTTATCAGGGTCGACGGTGGAGAGAGCGGGCGACGTATTTGCTGTAAGGGTCGACGCTAGAGAGAGCGTTGTTAGGATAGGTGCTAATGAGAGCGTGCAATGTATTATATGTGCCTCCAATATAGAGGAGAACGATGAATATATGTTGATTTAAATTATCCTTGTTGATTTAACTTATTGTGATGATCAAATGTACAAGTGAAAGTGATCATGGATAGAGGGGATGAAGATACAATATTGTTTTCTTTTATTTTCATTGTAGCGGTGATACAACAACGAGGTAGAAATCGACACCGATATATCGATGACATAAATTGGCGAGATGATGGTATGTGTAATGCCTAGACAGTACTCATCCATGTTTTATTTGCTTACTGGGTAATTATTAGAGAACTACGATATGCTGTGGACTCGGGTTCGGATTGGACTGAGTATGAATTGATGACATATGCCAAAACGATTAATTGGTCATGTTTGAAATGAACTAAACATGATAAATGATAGTCATATGTGCTATGAGAAAGATGTGATTCAATGAGATAAAAGAAGTTGTGAACAAATGTATATGGAGTTGTTGTAATACATGCCTTAGTATGCAATTGATAGTTGTATTTCTACATGGAACACATAGATTTGATGCATGGTAGAACAGATGGAGTAAAGTTAACATGGTATGACTTATGACAAATTATATAAAGGGATTTCAAATTTCCAAACTCATAACACACATATGTTCACCTAGTAAATCCCTATGAACTCTCTCACCATCCTTTCTTGTGTTGATTCCAATGTCTTGGAAAAACTTGTGTTAAGACATGCTTGTGTTAGGACTTGGACTTCTTGCTGGTTTTGGTAAGTATAACATGAAGTATGCACTCTTTTGGTTGATAGTTGGATTTAAAAACTTGAATGAGGTGGTTTATGTTGTGAAGAATTGACAGAAGTTTTGATTCAATGAAATAAGTTGTGTGGTATGAAAACATGTTTAGATTTTGATATAGTGTTGTTTTATGAAGTTTTGAGAGTATGATTTGAGGTGGAAGAGATAAATCATGAAGATAAGCATCAAAATTGCTATGTTCTGAATTTTGCAGAGCAGAGCGATCAATCGCTCGAAGCGAAAGTGGTTAGCAATCGCACGCTAACGAGTACCGATCGATCGCTAGAAGGCCGAAACATTTTGTGAAAATGGGACTTAAATAGCTATTGATCGCTAGCAATGACCCATCGATCGCTAGGGTTATAAAACTTGAAGCGATTGATCGCTAGAAACGCCCGATCGATCGCTATGAATATGTTGAAAATGTTATTTTTTGTGGAAAGTTTGATGGTGAAGCCTATTTTAACATGGTATATTGGTGATGTTCATTTAGCAGCATCACAGGGGACAGGACATTGAGGCGGTTAATCATTGACGCCTACATTTATATAATTGTACAGCACAACAGATATGTGTTGGCGTACGAGCATGTATTGTGATGCCCGTGAATTATTGGTGTAATTTCAGTGTGGTATTAATCCTTAGGGGATTAATATGGTGGCAATTATGAATTAATCGCGGTATTGGGACTCCCGAGGATTTTAAATCTGTTATTTGGAGTCGTTGGATCCAAGGGTTGAGATTGTATTCTCATCATGGTGATAAACCTTGGAAATTGGTTTTTGGTGGGATCTGGGGTCCGGAGTGCTTTGAATTGAGGCTGGTAATGGAAATTGAGATTGAGATGTAATTATTGAACACAGATGGTTTTTAATGAGTCATGATGTATTTGTGGGGGACTTGGGATTTTTGAGCTTTGGTACTATATATACCAAGTGGAGTCGATGTTCAGTCATTGCACTAACTCTTCCCTCTCACTCTCCTCTCTCTCGCGCTCAACCCTTTCCCAACCCTTCCCCTTTTTCTCCTTGGAAGCAAAATCGATGGATGCTCGTCTTGGGAGCCGAATTTCTCGAAGATAAATTGGTAATCTTCTTCTCATCACTTTTATCTTCGTTTTGATTATGGTATTGTGGAATTTGGTTAAGATTTGTGTTGGGTTTGGAATTTGGGATTTTTTTGGTTAAAATAGAAAGTTGTGTTTTGGTGTTTTTATTGGTTTTAAATGGAGTATTTGAGATGTTGAAGGACATAAATGCATGTGAATGAAACATATCATACTCCCTTCACATGTTTGGATAAAAAACACATTTCTCATTAGGGAAGATGATAAGCAAGTCTAAGAATGCGAATGGGGGTTGTTTATATGCTTAGCACACAACAATTCTTTTATATTAAAGCTCAAAAAGGGACACTAAGGATAATTTTTTGTTTACATGTGATGTGACTAGAAATAGACACATCTATTGCGCTTAATTGTCTACGATTTGGTATTGTTTTGATGGATAATTTAATACATATGCTACCTAATTGTATAATTGTGCAAATGTGGGTAAAATCGAGCTAAAAAGGCGAATAGAGATCAAGAAAAGCTTTGGAGATGATAAGGACACAAGGTAGATCAAGAAAAAGGGGTTAAAAGTAATTTTGGAGAAGAGATTGATCGCATAGGAGAGGGGATCGATCGCCATTGGACATATGCGGGTCAGTGATCGATCGGTAAAGATGAGCGATCGATCGCCAAAGTATATTGGAGACAAGCGATCGATCGATAAAAGCTAGCGATCGATCGCTCAAAGAATCTGCCGAAAAAATAAAGCTAGCGAGTGACTTCCAATTCATCATTCCCTACAATATCAAAAATCTCTCGGGACAAGTAATCAATGATATCAATAGAGTAGACAATATCATAATCATTATTGCAAGGATGTTTCATTGCATCATAGATATTAAAAGTTATAATTTCACCATCTAATTCCATAGTAAGAGTGTCACTATGAACATCTATCTTTGTTTTAGAAGTTTTTGGAAATGGTCTTCCTAACAAAATGGGACTACTATTGTCACCATTCTCCATTTCAAGCACATAAAAAGGCAATTCATTTACTTGCACAAGCATATCCTCTACAACGCCCCTTGGGTATGCACTGGATCTATCCACTAACTGAATAAGTACTCCAGTTTTGCTCAATGGGCCAAGTTGTAAGGATGTATAAATAGAATACGGCATAACATTAATTGATATTTCTAGATTTAACAATGCTTTTTCAAGACAAGTGTTACCTATTGTGCATATGATAGATAACATACCAGGGTCATTGCACTTTATAGGGGTTTCCTTTGGATGACAGCAGAGATATTTTCACCCAATTCTACCTTATGGGACCCTTTCAACCTACGAGTTCTTTTCGTCGTGCCTAATTCTTTTAAAAAATTTGCACAAGAGGAACTTGATTGATAGCATCAAGTAAAGGAATTTTGATATCGCACCGTCGAAAAGTGTCATATAATCCTTTAAGTCCAACTTTCTTCGTATTATCTTTCAATGCATGGGGAAAAGGGTGGAACTTTCCACTCAAATAGTGGAGGAAACTTACTTTTTGGCACCTCAGTCTCAATGGTTTCCTTGTTACCCACTTCGGCTTCCTTCCCATCCTCGTTCTTTGATGGTATGGTGCATTTTTCTCCAGTATCTCCAACTCTTTACCACTCCTCAGCATTACCGCACTTGCGTTGTCCCTTGGATTCGCCACTGTTTGGGAGCGTAAGCTGTTAGATCCTCGAGTCTTCTTTCTATTGATTTCTATCACCAATTGTCCCATTTGATTAGTCAAGTTTTGAATGCTCGTCCTTGTATCCTGTTGAGATTGCAATGTTTTTTTTAGCAAGATCTTTAAAAAGATTTTCTAAATACTCACCAGGATGACGATTTGAGGGGCTTGTTGTCTCGCTTGAAATGGCGGTCGATATGGTGGAGGGTTTTGTTGCACTTGAGGTGGAACATAATTCACCGATTGGCTTCCATAGCTCAGGATCGGGTGGTTTCCAACCAGGATTGTATGTACTTGAGAACGAGTCATATTTGCATTGTAGTTGCCCAGGAAACCCACCCGCTGCATTCACTTGCTCAGCTGGTGTCTGTTGAAGTGTGAGCAAATTCCACATACTTTGGCTTCTTACATGTTTCCTATAGCAATTTGGCGAACAAGCGAAGTTAAACTTATCAATTATTGTTCAAGACTAGAGACAGTTACCTTTCTTTGCTTTACTTGAGATGGTTCAGCCAGTGATATGCCAAATTGTTGAGAGTTGGCCGCCATATTTGCTATTAAATTCTTAACTTCCACCAGTGTCTTGTCTACAAAAGCTCTACCGCTCGCATCATCTACCAAGTTCGGGTCACTAGATAACAATCCTTCATAAAAGTATTTTATAAGAAGGTGTTCACTTATCTGGTGTTGTGGGTAGCTTGCACACAACTTTTTTAAACGTTCCCAGTACTCGTGTAGTGACTCTTCAGTGTATTGCCTAATTCCATAAATCTCTTTCCTTATGTTGGTAGCCCTTGATGCAGGAAAGTACTTCTCTGGAAAGGTCTTCTTCAAGTCATTCCATGTAGTGATTGCGCAAGAGGGCAGGTAAAATAGCCATTCCTTAGCAGCATCTTTAAATAGAAAGGAAAAACTCATAGCTTGATTTGCTCCTCAGTGACTCTAGTTGGTTTCATGGTTCTGCAAATCAAATGGAATTCCGTGAGATGTTTTGTCAGGGTCCTCTCCTGCAAGTCCATGAAAAGTAGGCAATAAATGTATTAGTTCAGATTTCAGCTCAAAATTAACATTAGTTGCAAGAGCAGGAAAAATAATGGAGGTTGTTGGTTCAAGTCTGGATTTTTGGTTTTGATTCTCGGCCATTGTATTCCTCTCTTCTTCAGAATTTTGATTCTCTCTTCTTCACCTATGTAGAGTCCTCTCGATTTCAAGATTGTATTGAAGGTTGTCTTCTTGATGAGAGGATTCACCTTTATTCATTAACAAACAAGAAGAGCATAAAAAGAAAATATAAAAATTACACAAAAGTAAACGCCTTCCCCGGCAACAGTGCCAAAATTTGGTGTGCGTTAGTCGTGTACGCCCAAATTGTACCCCACTCAATCTATTGGATTGATAACAACTATGTAGTAGCATGAGTTGCATTGATCCCATGAGGAAGTATATTCTCTTATGTTAATAAGAATCAGAAACTAAACAATAAGATAAAATAGCGGGTTTTAAAGATTGGATTATAACTACTAAAATTAAAAAGCAAGTTATTAGATTGCCAAGAGTAAAAAGCAAATATTGGTCTTTGGTCAACTCTACCTTTGGATATTGGTTACTTAGTCATTGATTATCAAAAGATTTAATTCATGTTCTATCATTCATCATTGAAAATCTAATTTCTACCATACATACTCGTAGTCAAACATACAACATCAATTAAGATTAATTCAATGATAGCCTTCAAACTAGTAAGGATGATGAATCTAAACAACCTAAACAATAACAGTTTCATCAATCTTAGTTGCTTCTTAATTAGCCTTAGTACTGGGTGATCAATTTAAAAGTAAAATATAACAATCATATCATCAAAATCTGAAAAACAAATTGAAATTACATAAGAATTAACAAACAAACCATAAATCTCACACCCTTAACCAAGAACTAAAAGTGTTTAGCCACACATGGCTGGATTAAAAGCATAAAAAATTGTTTAGAAAGCATTAACAAAGCTAAACAAAAATTACTAGAGAACAAAACACGATTCATGTGCGTCGCTTCCTTCTTCGTTCTTTGAATTGTTCTTCAATAATTGAGATGAAGCATGTAAAAGTCTGTTCAAAGTCTGAATATTCTGAGTTGCGAGGCTTTAATCTCAGTTTATAGGAGTAGGGAGGCTGATAGAATAGGTAGAATCCCTATAGGATTGTAAAAATTGAGTTTTCTTCTTATTTTAAAACTCCTCAACCGATCGATCGGTCCGGCCTACTGATCGATCAGTAATTCCAGTAACTTTATTCTTCACAATTTCCCAAGGACCGATCGATCGGTCCTGTCTACTGATCGATCGATCAAGATTTTATTTTTCTTCTCAGCTACGTACTTTGACCGATCGATCGGAGAATCCCACCGATTGATCGGTGTGTCTTTTTTCTTCGTTTTCCTTGTCCGTCCTCGATTTCTCTTAATCTTTAGTCCATCCCTTGGTCCTAATTCATCGTTTTTTGCTCCTTTTTTCATTCCTACCTATATTCAAACAAATATACGATTAGGTAGCATATGTATGAAATTAGATATCAAAATATACCAAATCGTGGATAATTAAACTCACTAGATGTGTCTAATTCTAGTCACATCATTGGGGCATCTTCTTTATGGGACCATTCCCTAATTCTTGTGGTCATATTTATCTATTACTTGTTGATTATGCTTCGAAATGGGTGGAAGTTATAGCCACCCGAACTGATGATTCTAAAGTGGTTGCAGATTTATCAAGCATAACCTGTTTTCTAGGTTTGGAATTCCAAGTGTGATATTAAGCAATTGAGGTTCCCACTTCTGCAATAGGACAGTGTAAAGTTTGTTGAAAAGATACCATGTGACACACAATGTATCCACTGTCTATTATCCCCAAACAACGTACCTGACAAGGAAGGACTGGGCTTAAGATTGGACGATGCACTCTGGGCATATAGGGCTGCATACAAAATGTCAACAGGTATGTCCCCTTATAAATTATTTTTGGTAAACCTTGTCATCGTTCTGTAGAGTTGGAGCATGGAGTTTATTGGGCTGTCAAGAACCTCAATATGGCGTACGATGATAATGACAAGCATAGGAAGTTACAACTGTAAGAATTGGAGAAATATGCAATGATGCATATTGATAGGCTTAGATTTTAAGTGTTTTTAGCCGTAATTTCTTTCCGTTTTTCGTACTTTTTCCTGGATGAAATTACGCTTTTTGGTATTTATTTGCTTGTTTCAGGAAATTAGGTCGGAAATGGAAGAAATGAGCCAAAATGAAGAAATCAGGTGAAATCGAGGCGAAAAAGAGAAAAAATGAAGAATTCAGAATTTTCAGGCACCGATCGATCGAGAATATTTCTCGATCGATCGATCCGGGCAGAGAGTTCAGCAGCAAATTTATCGAAGCACCGATCGATCGGAACAAAATCTCGATCGATCGATCGAGGCAGAAAGTTTTAAAGGCTGAAGTGAACAGTGCACCGATCGATCGAAAACTCTTTTCGATCGATCGATACGCGATTTTCTGAAAATCTTATCTTCCAAAAATAACTTGATTCTCGGTGAATTTAAAAGGGTATCTCTTCCATATCATTCCATATCATATCAGAGAGGAAAGGGAGCTGATTTTTATCACACTACAACCCTAGTAGCCGCCGCCAAGAAGAATCCGGGGAAAAGCCATCTTCCTCCGTTCTTCGTCCAAGCTTGAGCGAGCCATTTCCGGAGTGCAAGGAAGGATCAAGAGAAGAGATTACGGTGCAACGCACGGATTCGTTCCAGTATTTAACGTATTTCTAAACTCGGACTTATTTGATTTTCATTTTAATTGGATGTTTTTGAGGTTGAGAAACAATTAAACATCTTATTGATTTGTTTTGAATTGAATTGAGTTTATTTTATCGAGTTTGAGTATAATTGTGTTTGATTTATTGATTCGAATGTGTTTGAGTGGATTGTGTTCTTATTGTTCATGAATTAAAAGCTTATTAAGATCAAAGCCTAGCTAACTTTGATTAAATTCTGTGAGTTATAACCGAGATCGAGAGATAACGTTATAATACGCTACATTAATTCATGATGTATGTTTAAGATTGAGATCGAGAGATAAAATCACATACGTGAGCACTTTGAATCGAGAGATTTAGTGTAACGAGGTGTTGAAGATTTATGCAATATCAGATTAGTAAATAAGTGAACGAGGGTTACTTGTTCTAATTTGATATTAGTTTCTATACAGCTCGAGAGAGTGTATTGAATAATAACGAAAACCTTTCACCTTAAGAATCAATTGTTTGGTAATTGCCTATTCAAACGAATCTTTGAAGATAACATAGTTGAACAAAGAGCTAGATAAATTTCTCAAGCGAATTTCCTTTGCATATCCGGAAGCCATTTATTTTCCATTTTTGTTCTTTAATTCTAAGTTTACATTAGTTAATCTCCCCTTTTTAATCGTAGGCTAAATATAATTTTACTAGTTTTATTTGGTACTTATATGTTAGTCCCTGTGGATTCGACAACCCTTACTTTCATTGAACTATACTAAAACTTGACACCGTGCACTTGCGGTAGTATCGCGTCACACTCTGAAATCATCTTTTGTTTGAAAATATCGAGGTCAAGTTTTTGGCGCCGTTGCCGGGGACTAATCTGTATAATATCATACGAGATTAGTTAATTGTAATTTAGCCAATTTATATTATTTCATTTTTATTTTTATTTTTCGTTTTAGTTAGTTGTTCTTGTTCTTTTTTTTGATTTTGTATTTTTGTTGTTGTCTCCTTTTGTCTGATCCAGTACAGGAACCATTTCTCTAGTGCATGCTCAGAAGAGAGGAGCCCATTCTCGAGCCATTTGATCCTGAAATAGAGAGAACTCTACTTAGAAGACTACGAGAAGCTTGAGCAATGGCCGACAATAACGAGGCACAGAACCCGAGATCGATGATGGACTTTGCACAGCCAGCGTTTCATGGATCTTTATCCAGTATTACTAGGCCGACAATCCAGGCAAATAATTTCGAGATCAAGCCTGCGATTATTCAAATGATACAGCACTCTGTAATGTCTGGGGGAGCTGCCATGGACGATCCAAACACTCACATCTCCAACTTCTTGGAGATCTGTGGCACGTTTAAACGTAATGGCGTTTTCCGACGACGCCATCAGGTTAAGGCTCTTCCCTTTTTCATTGAGAGACAAAGCTAAATCCTGGTTGAATTCTTTACCTGCAGGATCAATTACAACATGGGAAGGGATGACAAAAGCTTTCTTATCGAAGTACTTTCCTCCCTCCAAGACGGCAAAGATGCGGAACGATATCACTACGTTTGGGTAATTCGACCCCGAGAGTTTATACGAGGCGTGGGATCGTTTCAAAGATTTATTGAGGAGATGCCCACATCACGGTCTACCCATATGGCTGCAGGTACAGACTTTTTACAATGGTTTGTTTTCTGCTAACCAATCTATGATAGATGCAGCATCTGGGGGATCGATCATGCGGAAGATAGCGGAAGAAGCATATGACTTATTGGAGGAAATGGCGTCCAATAGCTATCAGTGGCAGTCGGAAAGGAACACGCCACAGAAACCAATAGGAGTCCATCAAGTGGATGAGATTACTGCTATTTCGGCTCAGTTGGAAGCTATGAACCTGAAGATAGATAGCATGGGTGCAGCAGCGATGCAAGCTCAAGTTGTCTTCTGTGATTTATGTGGAGGCGGTCATCCGAGCATTGAGTGCCAAGCAGGTAACCAGTTTAATCAATCTACTGAAGCTGTGAATTTCGTAGGGAACAAGCAGCAGAACAATCCATATTCGAACTCATACAACCCGGGGTGGAGGAACCACCCAAATCTGAGGTGGTCAAATCAAGAGAATGTGTTGAATCCACAACCACAGTCGGGGTTCACACAAAAACCGAGTATGGAGGAGCTGATGGCAAAACTGATTTCGTCGACTAAGGTGAGGATGCAGAATCAGGATGCATCGATTAAGAACCTAGAAGTGCAGATAGGGCAGCTGGCCACGTTGATTTCTGGAAGGACACAAGGTACGCTCCCGAGTGATTCTGTGAAGAATCCAAAGGAGCAATCAAGTTAACAGATGAGGAGGTGAAAGTCCAGCTTGGGACTATAAATTAAGAACTTTTTTTCCTTCCTCGAGTTTTTGTTTCTAGTTCTTCTTTTTAATTTGGTTGTTTTTAATTTGTTTTTAGATGTTCCGAGAATGAGTCTGTGCAATTTTGTTGCAGGTGTAAAAGCAAGAAAGATGTAGGCGAGGCAACCCGAGAGGAAAATTTTTTGAAAAAATTTATTTTGGTATTCTGGTGCTAGCGATCGATCGAGAAAAAAAATCTCGATCGATCGCCCGGAAATTTTAAAGACCAAGAGGTTCACTGCCTCGATCGATCGATCGAAAAATATTCTCGATCGATCGATCGAGAGAAAATTTTGAAAAATAAAGGGGCACCGACGCAACATTCTGCACAACACATCAAATTTTTTCCTCTCCTCTTCAGCAAAGAACCAAATCGCCTCCTCCAATTTCTCATCCTCTCTCATCCATATTCGCTCCAATTTTCAAATTACTTCAAATCTTTGAAGTAAGAATTGTTTCTGATGAGATTTTACTTGCAGATCTGAAGTATTGCAAACCGAATTGGGTAGAATTGCACCTGAAAGAGAATTCCGAGCCAAGAGCAAAAAAATTCTTCAAAGATCATATTTTTCTTGGTAATTGGTTTTAAATTTCATATCTTTTCATCCTTTGGTGCAATCACTTCGTTGTATTTTTGGGTTAGAAGAATCAAAGTTTCGGGGAATTGTTGTTGTGTTACAGGGTGTTGGTAGTGCTGTATTTTGGGTGTGGTGTTTTGTTGCAGTTAAGCGAAATAATTGAGAACAACTTAGCAAGAAAATGGCTCCAAGAAAGAGGTCAAAGAAGGCAGAGGCCTCACAGAAACAAAAGCAGGCGGAGGCCACCACTTCTGAGCAAGAGCATGACGCACAGAAGTTTGAAAATGGTACAACAGCTGAGTTGTATCCCAGTTATCACAAGAAAACCCCTTAGTCGTGAAAGGGGCATGAGTATGGAAAAGATTGAATGTCCTGTCATAAGGGCAGTAAGGCGACGAGGGTGGTTTCAGTTTGTTCAAACACCAATTGATGCTGTGGTTCCACTGGTGATGGAATTCTACACGAATCGAGTTATCCCACCAGGATGGAGAGCAAATGTTTGCCATTCATACACAATTGTGCGTACCAATCCTTCCGAAAGAGTATAATCAATTATGATGAGGTACTCGCAGTTATTGGCATGCCGGGAGTAGATTGGCAGCGGAACGATAAGGGAGAGCCACAGGTGGTTCTCAAGAAGCATTTGACACCAGAGGCCCAAGCATGGTTCTCATTTGTCGCCTCATGGGTCATACCTGTTGGGATATGCCCTAAGACAAGTCATTAGATGATTGTTTAAGACATACAATGTTTATGGATTTATGAATGGCAATTCATTATTATATATTATTCTTTTAACTGTGCATTGTGAATTAATATATATGTTAATGTCCTTAGAATAATATTGTATTATTCTTAAAGATGTCCCTAGTCAAGTATTATCATGAATAGGGATAATGATAATACGTAGAGACTAGTATATGTTGATCGATGAATTGTTCATTGATATGAGATATCAAATCAACATATGGGTACATGTTAGAGAACGATGTACTGGACAGACCCACCATGAGAATGCAACATGGATAGTTATATGATCGTCATATGCAATTCTCATAGTGATAATAATGTATACAATCCTTACGACTTGTGATCATCAGAGATCCCAACATAAGGAGTTATGTATCTTGATATCGTCAAACGTTACCCGTAACAGGGTAATCTATAAAGGCGACTATTGGATACCCTACGAATTATGTAGAGGGATGTTGACTGATCGAGATAGGATTTGTCCCTCCTATATAACAGGAGATGTGTTTGGCCCTTGATCAAGTGAGAACTAAAATGCATGGCCATGATCGAATGAGTCGATATGAGATATCGAGCTTATTCGTTTATTCTAGTTCTACTTGGGGATCAAGAAATGAAGATTGAATATACGAGTATGACTATTCCATGACTCGTGTTCAATCTAAACACAAAGGACAAAGGGATTAAGTTACATGATTAATATTATCACAAGTTCTAAAGGTTATGTCGAGTCATTGACATTCTTGTAATTTGGGGAGCATTGATGTGTTGCTAGATACCGCTCAATGCTTGAGACGTAAAATGAGATTTTATGTCACTGCCAACATTACAAGATCCTATCGGGTCGCACAAAAGATTAAATCGAGAAGGGAAATTAAATTCATGGGATGAATTAAATAATTAAGAGGAGTCTTAATTAATAATCATAAGGATTAATTAAATCATGGGCTTAAGCCCATGAAGCTTTGAGAAAGCCTTTAATTAATGATTATTAAGTGTTTAATTGTAAGACAACTTGAATAACACTTCATAACAAAACCTAGCAACCAAAGAAGGGCTCTCGGCCACCTTGTGAAAGTCACACACGGCCGCCTCTCAATCTTGCTCTCGGTTTCTTGATAGCCGAAGAGGAAGAGTGATATTGTGCCAATTTTGATTGTGAATCAAAGTGTGTTTTGGTTCCGGTTTAATATCTTGTCTAGCAACTTGATATTAAACTATCCCTTCACCCGATTTGATCGTGTGGATACCGTTGAGGCAAAACCAATCGAGTTTTGCTTAGTGACTCGGAGAAGGCGTAGGACGTGGTGCAGCTCCGTGGATTCGGCTTCAAACACGCTACAAGGGTAAGACATTTGTAATTCTCTAATCCGATATGATTCCCTATGTATAGATCGCTGGTTTGTAATCCCAAAATTTTATTCCGCTGCGCTGTATGCTCATGGGGTTACTTACAGTGGTATCAGAGCCAGGTTCAAGGCTCATATCGGATTTATGTGGTTAAATAGTTTAATCATGTTAGAATTAATATTGCATGCTATTTAAAACTGTATTTTCATAAATGATATGGAAAAATCGATTTTGTGAAAATCATCGTATGATAATATATATGATATAATTGACGGATCGAAATATATGATAATTCGTGATCATAAACCGGAACCTTGGCTTGTGTAGGGCTCACGGCCGACGCCACCTAGGTGCTAGGGTTTCGAACCCTAGTCACCATGGCTCGGCCGCCGCTTCCAATAGGCTAGGGTTTTGAACCCTAGTCACAAAAGCCTCTCGGCCGCCGCTTAAGGGCTAGGGTTCGGACCCTGGCTCGAGCATGGGTCAAGCCGTCGCACTATCTAGGGTTTTGAACTCTATTGGCTCGATAAAGTATTGAAAAGGTGCAAGTTGGCTCGATAGAATCAACATGGTGCAAGGCGGCTAGGGTTTGGAACCCTAGCAGCGCCGCACCCAAGCCGCCGCATGGACCATGGCTCGGCCATGGGCTAGGGTTTCGAACCCTAGGCCCACTATTGGTCCAGCCGTGGGTTTTGGTTCGAACCATGGTGGTTCGTGTTTTAGTCGCTTTAGTTCGTGGCATGTGATGTCCCGAGCGTACGATAATTTTTCAAAAATTATATTACAGTTTTAATTAGAATTAAATTTAAATTGTTTAGAATTTAATTAATTAAATGTTAATGCATGCTTTATGTGTTGTTTGAGCATGGTGCGTGGTTATAGCCCTTTGACCTATTAGATAGGATTTGTGAATGATTGTAATTTATAATACGACCTGCGAGTCGTGCCTTTCTCTATTTTATTCTAAATGTAATCCCTCCCCTATGTTCCCCTCGAATGTGAATCGAGGAATTCTATATCTTGTAAATAGTATAGTTTATTTTATTGATGGTGATCAATGAAGATGGAGCATCGTGCCGGGATGAGGAGGCCATTCACAAATTGGAGCCAAAGGAAGGAGCTTATGAAGTTACCTTAGGTTGACTCATAGGAGTTTCTCATTGGCTTGAGAAACTCATTAGTAGGGGCTATAACCATGTCACGTTTTAATTATGTATGTTGATGCATGATTTATCTTATGTTTTAGTTTGATAATAGTATTACACATATATGTAGATATGTATACAACTATATGTAGTGGACATATTTTAAATTATCAAATTAATCATGAGATCAATAAATCCCTCTAAAATATTAAGTTTTAGATGCCTTCCAAATAAAAGTACTCGTCAATAACTTCGATTGTACATGTGTGGGTTTGCCAAAGCAAAGCACCGTGGCAATCTTAGTAAGGCGCGAAAGGATAAAAGTGATATCCGTTATACTTTAATTGGGTACGACTTAACTAGGTTATCTCAATAGGATTGGGAACCTAGAGGCATGGGTTGGATCATAATTCATTTGATGAATTGAACAAAGTGTTGTTCGTCCAACTATCCAAGAATTATATGTGATGTAATTGACAAAGTGTTGTCTACCTAAATAACCGAGTCTTGGGCGATTAGCCAAAGCTAACTCAAGATTAGGCGAAATATGGATCTTGGCCCACTAAAAGATTTCGAGGGTTGATATTTTTTCAAACAAAATAGGGGGAGTATCATTTAATATAAGACCATGTTAAATGATTTAAATCATAAACTTATTTTGCATATTTATATTGTAGATATCCATGGCAACTAACAACGTTACTAGCACTTTATCACTGCGATCGGTCCTTGAGAAGGACAAATTAAATGGGACGAATTTCCTAGACTGGCATAGGAACTTGAGGATAGTCCTCAAACAAGAAAAGAAACAATATGTCCTAGAGGAACCCTTACCCGCTGAGGAACCTCCCCTAACGGCTACAAGAACCGAAAAAGATGCTTACAAGAAGCATCAGAGTGACGCACTTGATGTTGGGTGCCTCATGCTTGCCACCATGAACTCTGAGCTTCAGAAGCAACATGAGGAAATGGAGGCGTTCGATATGATCGAACACTTAAAGCAGTTGTACCAACAGCAAGCTAGACAAGAGAGGTATGACGTCTCTAAAGCGTTATTCCAGTGCAGGATGGTAGAGGGAAGCTTAGTTGGAACTCATGTGCTCAAGATGATTGGGTACATTGAGAATCTGGACAAGCTAGGTTTTCCATTGGACCAAGAGTTGGCCACCGATGTAATCTTGCAATCGTTGCCGGAGAGCTTCAGTCAATTTGTAGTAAATTACAATATGACTGATATGGAAAAGACTCTGCCCCAGTTGCTTGGTATGTTGAGAACATATGAAGCAAATACTAAGAAGACTAAGGCCACAAATGTCCTTATTGTGAATAAGGGCAAAGGAAGGGCCAAAGCTAAAGGCAACAAGAAAGCAAAGAAGGTCTTTGCTAAATCTAAGCCAAAGTCTCATGCACTGAAACCAAAGGGAGGGATAGCAAAGGAAGGGAACTGTTTCCATTGCGGTGAGACCGGTCATTGGAAAAGAAACTGTAAAGTATATCTGGAGGATCTAAAGAAAGGAAGTGTGACTTCCGCTTCAGGTATTTTTGTTATAGAAGTCAATTTATCTACTTCTTCATCATGGGTATTAGATACTGGATGTGGATCTCACATTTGTGTAAATGTGCAGGATCTCAAAAGGAGTAGGACATTGGCGAAAGGTGAAGTTGATCTCCGAGTTGGAAATGGAGCAAGAGTTGCTGCATTAGCTATAGGAGATTATCATTTAGCTTTACCTTCTGGTTTATCTTTGATTTTAAAAGACTGTTATTTTGTGCCTTCAATTACTAAAAACATTATTTCTATTTCTTGTTTAGACAAGTATGGTTTTTCATTTATAATAAAGGACAATTGTTGTTCTATTTATTTAAATGATATGTTTTATGCTAGTGCACAAATGGTGAATGGTCTTTATGTATTAAATCTTGATATGCCTATCTATAACATAAATACTAAAAGGATTAAAAATAATGATTGTAATCCGACTTATCTCTTGCACTGTCGCTTGGGCCACATAAACGAGAACCGCATATCTAAACTTCATAAGGATGGAGTATTAGATTCATTTGATTTTGAATCATATGAAACATGCGAATCTTGTTTAATGGGCAAGATGACTAAAGCCCCTTTCAAGGGACATGTTGAAAGGGCAAATGTTTTATTGGGACTAATACATAGTGATGTATGTGGACCAATAAGTACGCAGGCTAGAGGTGGTTTTCAATACTTCGTTACATTTACTGATGACCTCAGTAGATATGGGTATGTGTACCTAATGAAACATAAACATGAAACCTTTGAAAAGTTCAAAGATTTCAAGAATGAAGTACAAAACCAACTTGGCAAAAGTATCAAAATCCTTCGATCAGATCGAGGAGAATACTTAAGCCAAGAGTTTCATGACTATCTAAAGGAGTGTGGGATAGTCCCACAACTCACTCCTCCGTATACTCCACAATGGAATGGTGTATCCGAGAGGAGAAATCGAACCTTGTTAGACATGGTTAGATCAATGATGAGTCATGCAGATCTTCCGATATCATTTTGGGGACACGCTCTAGAAACAACAATTTTCTTACTGAACCGTGTTCCATCTAAATCAGTGGAAAAGACACCATATGAGATATGGACTGGGAAGCGTCCTAGTATGTCTTTTATGAAGATTTGGGGTTGTGAGGCTTTCGTTAGACGTCACGCCACTAACAAACTTGGACCCAAATCTGATAAGTGTTTATTTGTGGGGTATCCTAAGGAAACGAAAGGGTACTATTTCTATTATCCCACCGAGAACAAAGTAGTTGTTGCTCGGACTGGTGTATTTCTTGAAAGAGAATTTATTTCTAGAAAAACCAGTGGGAGAAAAATAGAACTTAGTGAAGTTCAACCACAAGAAAACACTGAACCTGAGATTGAGATGGAAACAGAGCAGGCACCACAAGCTGTTGTGGAAGAAGTACCTGCTCAAGAGACACAAGCCCAGCGTAGGTCTGTAAGAGAACACCGGGAGCCACAGAGATATGGATTTCTTGTGACTCAACAAGGTGACTTACTACTTATTGATGAGGATGAGCCGTCATCTTATCAACAAGCTATTATGGGCAATGATTCTGAGAAATGGCAAGAGGCCATGAAATCTGAGATGGAATCCATGTATGCAAACCAAGTATGGACTTTGGTTGATCCACCTGAAGGGGTACGACCCATAGGGTGCAAATGGATTTTCAAGAAAAAGACCGATATGGATGGTAACGTTCAAACCTATAAAGGTCGGCTGGTTGCAAAAGGATTCAAACAAATTCATGGTATTGACTATGATGAAACCTCCAGTGGCCATGGTTAAATCCATAAGGATCTTACTTGCAATAGCTGCATTTCATGATTATGAAATCTGGCAGATGGATGTCAAAACAGCTTTCCTTAATGGAAATCTGCTCGAGGATGTGTACATGACACAGCCCGAGGGTTTTGTCGATCCAAAGGATGCTGGAAAGATATGCAAGCTACAACGATCCATTTATGGATTGAAGCAAGCTTCTCGGAGTTGGAATCTTCGTTTTGATGATGCAATCAAAGAGTTTGGTTTTATAAAAAATGAAGATGAACCTTGTGTCTACAAGAAGGTCAGTGGGAGCGTAATCATTTTCCTAGTGTTGTATGTAGATGACATACTTCTTATTGGAAATGATATCCCTGCCTTGCAATCTGTAAAGATTTGGCTAGGGAACTGCTTTTCGATGAAAGACTTAGGAGAAGCCACTATGTATTAGGAATCAAGATCTATAGAGATAGATCGAGAAGGCTTCTTGGTCTAAGTCAAAGTACATACATAGACAAAGTGCTTAAAAGGTTTAGCATGCAAGAATCCAAGAAAGGATTCGTGCCTATGACACATGGTATTTATCTCTCGAAGGAACAGTGTCCTTCAACACCAGATGAGAGACAACGCATGAGCAAGATTCCATACGCGTCAGCTATTGGATCTATCATGTATGCCATGATATGTACTCGTCCCGATGTATCGTATGCTTTGAGCATGACGAGCAGATATCAAGTTGATCCAGGTGAAGGTCACTGGATTGCTGTCAAGAACATCCTGAAGTACTTGAGAAGGACTAAGGATACATTCTTGATTTATGGAGGTGAGGAAGAGCTCAATGTAATGGGTTACACTGATGCTAGCTTCCAAACCGACAAAGATGATTTTCAATCGCAATCTGGATATGTGTATTGCCTAAATGGGGGTGCTGTGAGCTGGAAGAGTTCAAAGCAAGAAACAGTAGCCGATTCTACAACGGAAGCTGAGTATATTGCTGCCTCGGATGCAGCAAAGGAAGCTGTTTGGATGAGGAAGTTCATTTCTGAACTTGGAGTGGTGCCTAGCATTAAAGATCCGATAGAACTCTATTGTGACAACAATGGAGCGATCGCATTGGTTAAGGAACCAAGATCTCACCAAAGATCCAAGCACATACTTAGGCGTTTCCATTTCATTCGAGAAATCGTTGAAAGGGGAGATGTTAAAATATGCAAAGTACCAACAGATGATAATGTATCTGACCCATTGACGAAGCCGCTGTCACAGCAGAAGCATGATCGTCATACTAGATCCCTAGGCATTAGGTATATGTCTGAGTGGTCTTAGTGCAAGTGGGAGATTTGTTGGGATATGCCCTAAGACAAGTCATTAGATGATTGTTTAAGACATACAATGTTTATGGATTTATGAATGGCAATTCATTATTATATATTATTCTTTTAACTGTGCATTGTGAATTAATATATATGTTAATGTCCTTAGAATAATATTGTATTATTCTTAAAGATGTCCCTAGTCAAGTATTATCATGAATAGGGATAATGATAATACATAGAGACTAGTGTATGTTGATCGATGAATTGTTCATTGATATGAGATATCAAATCAACATATGGGTACATGTTAGAGAACGATGTACTGGACAGACCCACCATGAGAATGCAACATGGATAGTTATATGATCGTCATATGCAATTCTCATAGTGATAATAATGTATACAATCCTTACGACTTGTGATCATCAGAGATCCCAACATAAGGAGTTATGTATCTTGATATCGTCAAACGTTACCCGTAACAGGGTAATCTATAAAGGCGACTATTGGATACACTACGAATTATGTAGAGGGATGTTGACTGATCGAGATAGTATTTGTCCCTCCTATATAACAGGAGATGTGTTTGGCCCTTGATCAAGTGAGAACTAAAATGCATGGCCATGATCGAATGAGTCGATATGAGATATTGAGCTTATTCGTTTATTCTAGTTCTACTTGGGGATCAAGAAATGAAGATTGAATATACGAGTATGACTATTCCATGACTCGTGTTCAATCTAAACACAAAGGACAAAGGGATTAAGTTACATGATTAATATTATCACAAGTTCTAAAGGTTATGTCGAGTCATTGACATTCTTGTAATTTGGGGAGCATTGATGTGTTGCTAGATACCGCTCAATGCTTGAGACGTAAAATGAGATTTTATGTCACTGCCAACATTACAAGATCCTATCGGGTCGCACAAAAGATTAAATCGAGAAGGGAAATTAAATTCATAGGATGAATTAAATAATTAAGAGGAGTCTTAATTAATAATCATAAGGATTAATTAAATCATGGGCTTAAGCCCATGAAGCTTTGAGAAAGCCTTTAATTAATGATTATTAAGTGTTTAATTGTAAGACAACTTGAATAACACTTCATAACAAAACCTAGCAACCAAAGAAGGGCTCTCGGCCACCTTGTGAAAGTCACACACGGCCGCCTCTCAATCTTGCTCTCGGTTTCTTGATAGCCGAAGAGGAAGAGTGATATTGTGCCAATTTTGATTGTGAATCAAAGTGTGTTTTGGTTCCGGTTTAATATCTTGTCTAGCAACTTGATATTAAACTATCCCTTCACCCGATTTGATCGTGTGGATACCGTTGAGGCAAAACCAATCGAGTTTTGCTTAGTGACTCGGAGAAGGCGTAGGACGTGGTGCAGCTCCGTGGATTCGGCTTCAAACACGCTACAAGGGTAAGACACTTGTAATTCTCTAATCCGATATGATTCCCTATGTATAGATCGCTGGTTTGTAATCCCAAAATTTTATTCCGCTGCGCTGTATGCTCATGGGGTTACTTACAATACCCTCGACCCACACTTCTGAGGTGACAAAGGACAGAGCGGCCCTGGTATTTGCCATTCTCACAGGGCAGGACGTGGATTTGGGCGAGATTATTAGTAATCACATCCATGAGATCGGTAGCAGCCCACCTACCTCTGCACTACCGTTTCCATCTACCATCACTGCTTTATGCCAGAGATGCGGAGTGCAATGGGGGGAAGACAAGGAGTTACTTCCACCGAAGACCCCGATTGTTGTTGATGGACCACCACCCCCTACAGGCCGAAGAAGGGCTGAGCCACGACCCTCGGACACCGGACATGTCGGAGCATCATCATCCTCTACTGCAGAGCGTACACGCATCACTTTGGACTCCCTTCACAGGGATCTCCAAGACATTCGCCTGGAGCAGCAGAGCATCCATAGCATGCAGCGGGACATACACAGCATGCAGAGAGCATTGCAGTTGGACCATGAGCAGGTAGCTCAGCGTCAGATGGAGTTCATGCACTACCAGAGTGCATGGAACACTGCCATGGCCCAGGGCTTCCCAGGATTCCAGTTCCCGCCAGAGCCACACTTCGCACCATATCAACCGCATGCACCCCCACCTGCTGATTACCCACCATTTCCGCCATACCAGGGCGAGGAACGTCACTACCCAGTTCCCCCTCCGGAGCATGATGAGGACGACGATCAGTGACGATCGTCGTCATGGTATGTGTTTTGCCTTTACGCTTATTTGTCTTGTACATTGAGGGCAATGCACATATCAAGTTTGGGGGGGGGGGGGGGGGGGGGGTTGTTTATATTTTTAGTATTTTTGTTGCTTTTGCATTTCTGCTTCTTGTCTTGTTTCTTTTCTTGCATTACTGCACGTTTATGAGACTAATTCGTCCTTGAGCACTATCAACAAAATTGTTTTTTAGAAAATGAGTCATACTTGAGAAATGATGAGTTGGATTTGCAACGGTAATACATGATGAAATTAATCCCCATCTAGATAGGAATCATGAAAATTTTTAACTTGTTTGTATAAATTCTTTGTTGAGCTTATGTCAAAATTGAGGAATAGTTTGAGCACGTTTTGAGTCATGATTGAGTGTAGTATGTATTGAATAAAGTGAACACTTGTGTTAACTATGATTAGTCTTGAGCATCTTAGAAAAATCTACAATTTATTTGAAAGCACTTTGAGGTGAAATTTTATAATTAGGAATACATCATTCCTTAGTGTCCCTCTTGAGCCTTATTGAAAAAGAATGGTATATGCATTGCATATAGCTAGACCCCCATTCGACATTTTTGGCTAACTCATTATACCTACCTTGGATTGAGCCTAAATGAAAAATTTTATCCGTCCCTAAGAGAGTATAATGAATCTCATTCATTGCACTGAATTGTTATATGTAGATGAATTCATTGTGAAAAAAACAAAATGAAAGAATGAGCAATAAGAAAAGATGTAGAGAAAAGCCTTGAAAAAAAAAATGAAAACATTCAAATAAGACCCAAAGTGGCCAAGGCTAGAAAAAGTTGAAGAGAAGCTCAATATTGTGCTAACAAGTTTGAACTGATTCTTTTATACTCTCTTCTTTGCATTCATCCTACCTTTTCTTTGGAGCCGACACCAAAAGGCCTAACGCTATAAGCTTTTTAAGACCTTCTGATCCAAGTCTAGGGAATAATTACATTAGTGGAGAAGTGCTGGATAGTAGATTTGTAGAGTATTTTAAAGTAATCTTGACTTTGAGTTTTTATGGCACAGTTTGATCTTAAAAGATATGTATATAACTCATGTTTGACAATAGCACACACGCACCTTCCAATGTTGCGATGTATTGTTTAGCTTAGGAGAAAACTCTTCCTGTTTGAGTTTTTATGGCACAGTTTGATCTTAAAAGATATGTATATAACTCATGTTTGACAATAGCACACACGCACGTTCCAATGTTGCGATGTATTGTTTAGCTTAGGAGAAAACGCTTCCTGTTGAACTTTGAATGACTCTTATTGACGTGTAAGTAGGATTGCTGAGCTTTTACGTTGAGTTGTAAAAATGATTCATTCAAAGTATTAAGTTTGACTCTACTTTTTGAGCTTATTGCTTGCTCGAGGACGATCAAGTCCAAGTTTGGGGGAGTTGATAGGCTTAGATTTTAAGTGTTTTTAGCTGTAATTTCTTTCCGTATTTCGTACTTTTTCCTGGATGAAATTACGTTTTTTAGTATTTATTTACTTGTTTCAGGAAATTAGGTCGGAAATGGAAGAAATGAGCTAAAATGAAGAAATCGGGTGAAATCGAGGCCAAAAAGAGAAAAAATGAAGAATTCAGAATTTTAAGGCACCGATTGATCCAGAATATTTCTCGATCGATCGATCCGGGCAGAGAGTTCAGCAGCAAATTTATCGAAGCACCGATCGATCGGAACAAAATCTCGATCGATCGATCGAGGCAGAAAGTTTAAAGGCTGAAGTGAACAGTGCACCGATCGATCGAAAACTCTTTTCGATCGATCGATACGCGATTTTCTGAAAATCTTATCTTCCAAAAATAACTTGATTCTCGGTGGATGAAAATCTTATCTTCCAAAAATAACTTGATTCTCGGTGGATTTAAAAGGGTATCTCTTCCATATCATTTTATATCATATCAGAGAGGGAAGGGAGCCTATTTTTATCACCCTTCAACCCTAGTAGCCGCCGCCAAGAAGAATCCGGGGAAAAGCCATCTTCCCAGTGTTTTCATAACCGGACCGGACATACAACCGGTGTCCTTACTGGTTACAGGTTCGATCGGTTTAACCGGTTAAACCACTGGTTCAACCGGTGTATGACGTCATCATGATGTAATATCTATATCTAATTTTTGAAAAATATATAACATGTATTTGTAAAAGTTTCAAATGTTCATAATAAAAAAAATATCATTGTAGCAACATAGCATGGAGACCAATATTTTACACAATCTTTCAATAATTTCATCTATTTAAGTTTATAACTATTTTTTTTATATAAACTTTATATATAAAAGGATTAATTACAAACGCACTAATTAGTCATGCATACACCAAATTTGTATTATATTATTCAATAATGGGCTACTATATTATTACAAACACTTTATTATTGATTATCAAAATTAAGAGATTTTTTGTCTTTTTTGATACAATAAATTACTTTTTGTATTTATATATAAGACTGATACAAATATCAAAATATATAATGAGTAAATGTTAAAACTCATAGTTGCATGGAATTGATGCAATACAAAATTAGATCTAATATATATAATAAACTCCATAAAATCTTCAATCATGGCAATACAATTGTCATGTAATCCACCAATTAAAATGCAAGAATTGATTTTTTTTATTAGAAAGTTCATACATTGGCCTGTAGAAGAAGAATTGTTGTGTGAAGGATAAAACTTAAAAGGGATAACAAAAAAATGAAATACTAAAAAAAAAAAAAAAGGTGAGAACCGGTTCAACTAGTCGACCGGTTCACCGGTTCGACCGGTTTTTGACCGGTTCTCACCGGTTCTTTGCCCTCCGATTTTATACTGTTAACCGGCCCGGACTCAGCACCGGTCACCGGTTGAACCGGTCGGACCGGCCGGTCCGGGCCGGTTTTAATAACACTGCATCTTCCTCCGTTCTTCGTCCAAGCTTGAGCGAGCCATTTCCGAAGTGCAAGGAAGGAGCAAGGGAAGAGATTACGGTGCAACGCACGGATTCGTTCAAGCATTTATCGTATTTCTAAACTCGGATTTATTTGATTTTCATTTTAATTGGATGTTTTTGAGGTTGAGAAACAATTAAACGTCTTATTGATTTGTTTTGAATTAAATTGAGTTTATTTTATCGAGTTTGAGTATAATTGTGTTTGATTTATTGATTCGAATGTGTTTGAGTGGATTGAGTTCTTATTGTTCATGAATTAAAAGCTTATTAAGATTAAAGCCTAGCTAACTTTGATTAAATTCTGTGAGTTATAACCGAGATCGAGAGATAACGTTATAATACGCTACATTACTTCATGATGTATGTTTAAGATTGAGATCGAGAGATAAAATCACATATGTGAGCACTTTGAATCGAGAGATTTAGAGTAACGAGGTTTTGAAGATTTATGCAATATCAGATTAGTAAATAAGTGAACGAGAGTTACTTGTTCTAATTTGATATTAGTTTCTATACAGCTCGAGAGAGTGTATTGAATAATAACGAAAACATTTCACCTTAAGAATCAATTGTTTGGTAATTGCCTATTCAAACGAATCTTTGAAGATAACATAGTTGAACAAAGAGCTAGATAAATTTCTCGAGCGAAATTCCTTTACATATCCGGAAGCCATTCATTTTATTTATTCTTGTTTTTTATTTGGATTCATTAGATTTAATTTTGCATTAGTTAATCTCCCCCCCATTTTAATCGTAGGCTAAATATAATTTACTAGTTTTTATTTGGTACTTATACGTTAGTTCCATGTGGATTCGACAACCCTTACTTTCATTGAACTATACTAAAACTTGACACCGTGCACTTGCGGTGCAGAATCGCGCTACATTCGAAAATATTGTTTACAAATATCGCGGTCACATATGAAAGTGCAAGAGCTATAAGGAAAAGACGGAAGGACCTTTCATATCAAGGAGGAGCTTTGAAGTTGGTCAAAATTACTCCTCTACCAATCACGCCTTCACCTATTTCCGGGTAAGTTGCATTGTATAATGGAATGGTCCTTTGTTGTTACTACTGTTTCTCCTCATGGTCTAGTTGTGACATAAAGTTTGGACGCCACAAAGGCATCTCCCTGTCTTTATCTTTTCTTTCCCTTCTTAGCTCCCAGGCACTTCACCTGTGAATTGTCATACTACCGAAACATCACCACTGCGAGGGTGGTCCTACAAGACCCGGGCTGGATCAAGAAGTGGACCGTCTTGAAGATCCACCAGCCTACGTATCCCTGGAATGGCAGCTCGGGCCACGGAATGATGATATCAGAGACGCTATGTCATGGACCATTGTGAGAGTACTAGTATCTCCCATCTATACTTGGGAGATCTCCCTTCATGTGTGGCATCCTCTCATTCTCTAAGGGAAAGATCTCTCATGGGTAATCTCTTATGCCGATGATGATCTCTCATTTTCTCATGGGAATGATTTCTATCATTGTCTCATGCGGAACTGTCCTCTCATGGGGATGATCATCTATTCTCTCTATGGGAATGACATCTAATGGGATGTCTTTCTTATCTTCAAGGGATGACCTCCTCACCCCCACTCGCTTATCTGATGAATGAAGTGATCTCTCATGGGATGATCCTCACAAATTTTTAACACGGAATGATTTCTCATGGGATGATCTCTCATTGTCCTTCATGGGAATGTTCTAAGTGATGATATCTCATTGTTCTCATGGGAATTGCCTCCTATCTTGGATGATTTCTCATTCTCTCAAAGGAATGAACCACTCATGGGTCGATTTTCTTATTATCTCATGGGCATGACCTCGCACGGGATGATCGCGTATTCAAAGAGAATGACAAGAAACAATAGTAAAATGTTAATTAATGATTTATAATAAAGAAGTGCATTTCACAATAGCTTCATAGCAACAAAATATGCGTGCTTAGGATTTGTACCTAGTCCTGCATATCTTCATCCCTACCTAGACATACTTCATCCAAGAATTCCATTAGAAAAACCAAATTGAAAACAGTAAATGCATTCGAAGTTGAAGCCAAAGGGGATATTTTGCATAGTAAGTAGTTCACAACAATATGATATGGATGGTTATAAACTTAACGCATATATCCAGATATTTGATACTGATTCCATCTCCGAGTTTCTGATCGATGGATCCCATAATTCTATGACATTCAAGAGCAGAATAAGTTTCGCTACAGATAGGCCTGTGAACTTGGCATTTCTCTGATCATTTCATTGCTGATGCTAAGGTATTTCGTGCCTTTGTATTATTTTATCCCTTGCTTAATCTGCACTAGAGATAACAACAAGAATGGATAATTTTTCATTATTTTCTTCTATTGTGTGAAAAATCTCATGTATAAATTATCGAATGGAAAATAGTTTATAACAAAAAGAATGGGCATAAAAAAATTTTTATACCTTCTAGCATGTCTTGCTATCAAGGTAGACCATAGATTTGTTGGAATTTTGAAGTAAACCAAAAGAAAAGAAAAAAAAAATTAGGCGCTCGATCAATCGAGCACAAGGCCTTGATCGATTGAGCAAGGCAGATAAATTCCTTCTGTTGGAATAAGGGGCTTGATCGATCGAGCACCAAGCGTTCAATCGATCGAGCCCTATATCTGTTGCTCGGAATTGTGTGTCCATTCATGTTCGGATGTGATTTTTTGCGATGTGTAGTGCCTCCAAATGGGTGTCTTTTGGACACATACCTTTGTTTACTATAAATAAGACATTCCCCACTTGGAAAATACATTGGATTCGAAATCTACATCAATAAAAGATCAAATTGAGAGCATTTTGTTGTTTTGTTCATATTTCTTTCTTGTTGAGTGTTTTTAAA
Source organism: Haberlea rhodopensis (assembly GCA_907163345.1). Lineage (NCBI taxonomy): Eukaryota > Viridiplantae > Streptophyta > Magnoliopsida > Lamiales > Gesneriaceae > Haberlea > Haberlea rhodopensis. The sequence continues at coordinate 657,677 of CAJQUN010000328.1, forward strand.
CTTTTGGTTTGAGGACTTGTGATTTGGAGTGCTTTACCACAAGTCATAGTCATTGTATCTTGGGAGACAAATTGACATAACAAACTGTTAGCACCAAGGTGGGGCAATATTGTCTTAAGAACGTGTTATTACAAATCTTGCCCTCGACGTAAAACTTTGAAAACCATTGTTATTTTGTAACTACATTCCTAAGATACACATTTGAGAGAGAAAAGACGAACGACAACAATCTTACGACAAACATCGGCAACAAATGGCTTCTTCGAGTGCAAAAACGACTCATGTTCATCATTGTGAAAGGCCTGAAAAGTTCAATGGGAACGATTTCAAGCGGTGGCCAAAACAAAAGATGCTTTTTTACTTTACCACACTGAGTTTGGCAAGGTTCTTAACCGAGGAGGTTGCTACGGTTGCGAGGGAGCGACTGTGACACCCAAAAGAGGGCGGCACTTGATGCATGGAATCAAAGTGATTCCTATGCAAGAACTATATACCCTAAATGTGTTTGACAATAAATTATATAATGTTTATTGTCTTGGAAAACAGCAAAGGAACTTTAGTCATCGCTGGAAAAGAAGTACAAAATCGAGGATGATCCGGCATGAAGAAATTCATAGTTGGAAGTTCCTGAATTTCAAGATGGTTGATACCAAGCCTATGATGGCGCAAGTGCAAGATCTACAAGTGATCTGTATGGCATTCATGCGGAGGGAATGATTCTAAGTGATTCATTCCAGTTGCCACTATGATTGAAAAATTGCCTCCTATGTGGAAGGACTTCAAGAACTATCTGAAACACAAACGAAAAGAGATGAGTCTTGAAGATCTTGTGGTTCGACAATGAATCGAGGACGGACAATAAAGTTTTCTGAGAGGAAGGTGGGCAGGTTCAAATGGAACCACAGGCTAACCTTGTTTAACAAATCGGATCAAAGCGTAAGTTTGACTGTATGGCCTCCAACAATGTTAAGGCGAAAAAATTCAAAGGAAAATGCTATAAGTGTGGAAAGCCCAATTGATAAGTGTGATTTTTACACTTCATTTAATATAATGATTAGTGGCATTTTTTTTGGTGATTCCTGGAAAATATTACGCATTTGGGTATATATTTGTATATTTCAGGAACCGTGGTCCAAATGCATAAAAGTGGAGGAAATAAGCTATAAATGCTGAAAAATGACCAAACCGAACAAACACGGAAATGAGGGACGAAATCACAAATTGTGAAATTTTACACTTCGCGATCGATCGCCAATTTGAAAAATAAAATCAGAAACATTGGCGATCGATCACCGCTTTTACCGATCGATTTCCAGACCCCAAAATTTTCGAGATTTTATTTCCTTGTTGGATATTTCGTGTCCTAAATTATGAAACTCCTCCACCACTATATATGGATAATGTTGGACGAAAATATGGACTTTTGATCAGATTTCAACACTGCAAAACCAAGCCTCCACGCCATCTACATCTCATCTCCCACCATCATTCATACATCACAAACCCATTGAAGAGAAGAGGTATCGAAGAGAAGGGACGACGACAAGCAAACACAATGAGCAACGCCTCTCGTTATTTCCATATTTCTGAACTTAGTTTGTTTCTATTTGATTCCTTATTTTTCATGTTGGAAAACATGATGATTTGCATTTGATTTTGAATATGTTTCTAGGCTAAGTTTTGTTGTCAAGACCTAGGGGATCCCAAGTTTTGAACCCACAATTTTAATTAAGTTTTGATTGATTCTTCCAATTCTTTGAGTTTAATTTATTGTTGTTCATGCTTTCAATGGATTAATCATCCTTGCTTGATACTTATTGCGATTGAATTGACCTAGGAGATTGCGATACTATATAGTAAATTAAACCGTGGATTTTAGACTAAGATCAAAAGATAAAGTCAAATACAGTGTGATAGCAATAAAATTTACCAAAATCGAAGGCTAGAAGTTTTCATAAATCGACATACACATATTGAGTGTTAAATAAGTGCATGATCGTTTCCTTGTTACATCTTAGTATTAGACTTGTTATAACTGGACCAAGGTATAACAAGTTCATTAGGAAAAATCGTACCTTAGAACTTTTGAATTTAATTCTTAACTATACGCGAATTGTGGGGGATTGCATGGGTGAACCGAAAGTCTTGATAATTATCTCTATTGATTATATTTTGTTTACTACTTGTTCGGTGAATTTCGTGTCATTAGTCAATTTAGTTAATCATAATCACTAATATTGTGGCTAAGTATAGTTAAACTAGTTAATTTGGCCTTACAATAATAGCGATAAAGTTTTGGCGCCGTTCCGTTGCCCGGGACTAGTTTTTTTAATATCAAACGAGATTAGTTGACTGTAGTTTAGCCATTTATTTGTTTTCATTTTTCATTTGTTTCCTTTTCTCTACTTGTCTACTGTTTGTTCATGTGTGAACTTTGTAGGTTGTTATCCTTTGGTTCATGTTAAGGAGTAGCAAGCCTACACTTGAGTCTTTGACCCCGAGATCTCGAACGCACTTATAAAAGGAGGCTAAGGCCAGCAAGAGCACTAAGGCGAATAACGAGGAGATTCCACTACCACCAGTTGCAAGATCACTCATGGACTACGCACCACACCCTTCATTCCATGGATCACTGTCTAGTATCAAGAGACCAACCATACAGGCTAACAACTTTTGAGATCAAGCCTGCTATCATACAAATGATCCAACATTTGGTCCAGTTTGGGGAGCAGCTATCATGATCCAACACACCCACATCTCCAACTTCTTGGAGATTTGTTGATACATTTAAAATATAATGGCGTTACTAACGACGCCATCAGGTTACGTTTGTTTCACTTTTCTTACGTGATAAAGTTAATCTTGATTACAATTGTTGCTGCAGGTTCTATTACCACGTGGGATGGAATGGCACAATTGTTATTGTCAAAGTTCTTTCCACCATCCAAGACGGCCAAGATGCGCAATGATATCACAAATTTGCCGAATACGATCCCGAGAACTGTACGAGGCATGGGAGAGCTTCAAGGAACTACTGAGGGAGATGCCCACATCATGGCCCTCCCTATCTAGCTGCAGGTACAAACATTTTATAATGGATTTGCTAATACCATTCTATGATTAATGCAGCATCAGGAGGTACTATGATGAGGAAGACCGCAGAGGAGGATTTATACACATGTTGGAGGATATGGCTGCGCAATGTCAATGGTAGTCCGAAAGGAACGTGCCAAAGAACAAGCCGGATTGCACTCAAGTG